>JAYJMM010000099.1:2400000-3072500 GCA_037349105.1 Limnomonas spitsbergensis
AGGTTTCATGGCCATCTATTGGCAGGTTTCATGACCATCTATTGGCAGGTTTCATGGCCATCTATTGGCAGGTTTCATGGCCATCTATTGGCAGGTTTCATGACCATCTATTGGCAGGTTTCATGACCATCTATTGGCAGGTTTCATGGCCATCTATTGGCAGGTTTCATGACCATCTATTGGCAGGTTTCATGGCCACCTATTGGCAGGTTTCATGACCATCTATTGGCAGGTTTCATGGCCATCTATTGGCAGGTTTCATGACCATCTATTGGCAGGTTGCATGGCCATCTATTGGCAGGTTTCATGACCATCTATTGGCAGGTTTCATGGCCATCTATTGGCAGGTTTCATGGCCATCTATTGGCAGGTTTCATGGCCATCTATTGGCAGGTTTCATGGCCATCTATTGGCAGGTTTCATGGCCATCTATTGGCAGGTTTCATGGCCATCTATTGGCAGGTTTCATGGCCATCTACTGGCAGGTTTCATGGCCACCTATTGGCAGGTTTCATGGCCACCTATTGGCAGGTTTCATGACCATCTATTGGCAGGTTTCATGGCCATCTATTGGCAGGTTTCATGACCACCTATTGGCAGGTTTCATGGCCATCTATTGGCAGGTTTCATGGCCATCTATTGGCAGGTTTCATGACCATCTATTGGCAGGTTTCATGACCACCTATTGGCAGGTTTCATGGCCATCTATTGGCAGGTTTCATGACCATCTATTGGCAGGTTTCATGGCCACCTATTGGCAGGTTTTATGACCATCTATTGGCAGGTTTCATGGCCATCTATTGGCAGGTTTCATGGCCAACGTAACAGAGCTTGTATGCGCAAGCCTTGTCCCTAAATGTGTGTTATCCTGGCTACATTCATGCAGATACTACTAAACGTAACACCAGCCATTGTAACGGCATGGTCGCGGCCGCGGCCCATGCCGCGCCGTTTCCAACACCCTTACGCCCAATGTTTAAGGCGCAGATGTGGCTACGGCCCCAAGCTGCGCTGCCTCCTCAACCTCCACGCCCTAATAGATCATAGCTTCCTTTCTCATGCGCCCACGCGGGGTGTACTTCCTTCCTTTCTCATGCGCCCACGCGGGGTGTACTTCCTTTCTTTCTCATGCGCCCACGCGGGGTGTACTTCCTTTCTTTCTCATGCGCCCACGCGGGGTGTACTTCCTTCCTTTCTCATGCGCCCACGCGGGGTGTACTTCCTTCCTTTCTCATGCGCCCACGCGGGGTGTACTTCCTTTCTTTCTCATGCGCCCACGCGGGGTGTACTTCCTTCCTTTCTCATGCGCCCACGCGGGGTGTACTTCCTTTCTTTCTCATGCGCCCACGCGGGGTGTACTTCCTTCCTTTCTCATGCGCCCACGCGGGGTGTACTTCCTTCCTTTCTCATGCGCCCACGCGGGGTGTACTTCCTTCCTTTCTCATGCGCCCACGCGGGGTGTACTTCCTTTCTTTCCTGTATCAGCTTAAAGACCCGGCTGTTGTCTATTAGGAGCGTAAGTGCGTTACTTTGTCCTTATCAACTGACAAGCAAATAAACATGCCGCCGTGAATCAGGTCACGACCAAGGCGCAATCTGAAACAACGGAGAAGTTGGCCGATTTGTCCCCTCCCTGGATGTTTGACCAAGTGCTGGCAGCGGTGGGATTACTCAGCATTGAAAGCATTGCTGGGACCAAGGTCGGGACCACTGACAGCGGCGCCATCGCCCAACTGGTCGACTACATGACCTCAGGCTCGGTTCTAGAGCAGGAGAGTGCAGCACGGGCGCTGTTTTACTTGGCATCCGACGGTGCGGAGACTCGCGCAACGATCGGCGCTGCCCCTGGTGTCATCAGCCAGCTGGTTGTCTTGCTGAGCTCGGGCGCAGAGGTTGTGCAGGAGAGAGCAGCGGGGGCCCTATATTTCCTTGCGATGGATACCGGGAGCCGTGTCCAGCTTGCCGCTGCCCCTGGTGCCATCAGCCAGCTGGTTGTCTTGCTGAGCTCAAGCTCCGTGGGCGTGCAGGAGAACGCAGCGGGGGCGCTATATCACCTCGCATCTGATTCTGAGGACCGTGCCAAGATCGCCGCTGTTCCTGGTGCCATCAGCCAGCTCGCCGTCTTGCTGAGGTCGTCCTCGCTTGCAGTGCAAGAGTTGGCAGTATCATTGCTATGTTACCTTGCAGTTGATGATGGGATCGACGTCAAGATCGCCGCTACTCCTGGTGTCGTCAGCCAGCTGGTCGTCTTACTGAGCTCAAGCTTTGTGGGAGTGCAGGGGAGGGCGGCGGAGATGCTATTCAACCTTGCAGCGACAACAGATAGCCTGGTTCAGATCGCTTGTACTCCTGGCGCCATCCGCCAGTTGGTTGTCTTGCTGAGCTCAAGCTCAGTGGGAGTGCAGGAGAACGCTGCGGGGGCTCTAATGAACCTTGCAGTCAACGTAGAGAACCAAGTCACGATTGCTTCTTTAGATGGTGCTATCAAGCAGCTGGTTATCTTGCTGAGCTCAAGCTCAGTCGGAGTGCAGGAGAATGCTGCGGGCGCGCTCTGGAACCTCTCAATTAACGATGAGAACAAAATCAAGGTCGCCACTGCTCATGGTGCCATCACCCAACTGGTTGCCTTGCTGAGCTCAAGGTCAGGCAGAGTGCAGGCGAATGCAGCGGGGGCCCTACATTCTCTGGCCTTGGACAACATAGAGAACGTTATCAAGATTGGCCGTGCTCATGGTGCCATCACTCAGATGGTCATTTTGCTGAGCTCAAGCTCAGTGAAAGTGCAAGAGAATGCAGCGGGAGCCCTACATTCTCTGACATTGATCATGGAGAACATAATCAAGATTGGCCGTGCTCGTGGTGCCATCACTCAGCTGATCGCCTTACTGAGCTCAAGCTCAGAGTTGTCGCAAATCAGGGCGGTGATGGTGTTGGGTAACCTTACCCACTCCTCAGAGAACATGGTCAAGATCGCCACGTCTCCTGGCGCCATCCCTCAGCTGACCAAGATGCTCATGTCTAGTAAAGTGGTGGTGAAAGAGACAGCGGCGCGTGTGTTAAGCTTGTTGGCATGACCATTGCCTTGGTTGGTGGTTGTGGTGTGGAGCTTGGTTATTGGTTGCCTTGGTTGGTTGCCTCGGCTGGTGGTGGTGGTGTGGAGCTCAGGCTCCAGTGTCAACAAACTTGTTGCGCATGGATAATTTCAGTTGTGCCTAGACCAGCGGTCTCCTGGTCAAGACCACGCACCTTGCTCGATTGGCAGGTTGTTGGGCGGCCACCACTGTACCAAAATTGACCGGAGGAAGTAGTCGTGCATTGTTAATTTTGAATCGTCAGGCCGGGGTCCCCTGGTCTAGACCACCTTGACCGGCCTATTGCCCAAGCAACACGGCCCTCTGAAATATATGAAGAAACTGTGATATAGCCAAGCTGGAGCTTCCTAACTAGGCCGCGATGTAGCCAAACGTAGCTGATTGAAGGATCAGTGAATGTGAATGAACTTTGCACATGGCTCAGCCACACATATATTTGTCCTTTTGGGTTTCAATGACACACCTGTTGGCCTCCACCCAAGCCGCCCTCAATCTAATGTGAGGCGCCACAATAAGTACTATGATTGGTGATGTCCTGCTTATAGTGTTACCGTTATACATAGATTTAATGCAGGTCATTCATGTAGTAATAGATCAGCAGATAAGGACACACCGGTATCACGGTATGATCCCGACTTCCGGGTATATGTCAATGACATGAATGACGACACCTCTGGGCCCTGCTCAAAGAGGCTCGGCCTCGTGGGCGCCCAACTGTCCCGTTGAAAGAAAATAAACTGGAGGTGTGAAGAGGGAAAGAACACAGACAGAAAAGAAATACCCCCCCAAAAAGGAAAAGCAGACCGAAGTATCCTTGCACCTTTTAAGCATATTCCCCAAGAAGGCAAATAAAAGTGTATATGTGAAGATATGTTTGACTTTTTCCCATTCTGCACTAACCGTTAGTTCCTCTTCCTCCCAACCAGGCAGACGAGCGCCCACGCGGCCGGGCCTTTCGAGCATCGCCCATTATTTCCATGTCATCCACTGCCAATGAGCCACCTTTTCCCTATGTTGCGATTGATCTACGGTCTGTTTTGAGCGGGTATAACTACTGGTTTAGACCATCGCCATGGCACACATGAAATCACAAGCACCAAAATTGTAACCGTAAGCTGAAGCCGATGTTGATTAAACTACTGAAATGTTTTGCTTTGTTCTACGATAAACAATAAAAAGGATTTTGCTTGGACCTGAGAAATCCCTGGCTGGCTCCAGCCAGTTTGCAAGCACCTATCAGACAATGCATTATGTTGTGAGGATGGTGCATACTGACTGCACATGATATGTGAATGACGTTACACCTCTGGGCCCGCTCAAAGGTCACATGATATGCGAAACAGGCTTTGTTGAGGGCTAGTCTCTGGTGGACCTCAGGTGTCGGACTTGGTCTTCTTTGCCTTCACGGCCTCTCTTTTTACCCCCCCTCTTCCCTTAAGTTTCTTCCTTCTGCACAGTTGGGCTTTGAGCGGGCCCAGAGGTGTAACGTTATTGACTGATTGCACGTGATATGTGAAACTCGGTAGGACAGAAAACCTTCACTTTGCAATTCTCGTTCCAAGGACAAAACAATTAAACATTCGAAACAAAAGAATCAGGTCCAAGGGGACCCCCTATGCGTGAGCCCCAAGTGAACCCGCCCAGCACAAGACACAGCCAAGAAACAAACCCTTACAGCGTTCCGGTGCGCACTTAAACAAGCAGGGCCCCGAGGTGTAACGTTCTTACGTACTCCTCCCCACAGCTGAGAGCCCATGTGACCAGTCTCAAAAGCACTCTGCACGTCTCTGAATCATAATTAGCATCATCAAAAAAGTCCGCCTCATCCGACACTGGGGCATCCGCCGAAATGCAGGCAGCGAAGCAACCAGCCCCGGCTCTGCTACAACATCATCATCAGGTCGGCCTCAATAAACACCTTCACGTCATAACCTGGTCGGCCTCCTCCGCCGCCTGGAGGCGTGTCGCAAAGCAGCCACTCCCGGCTCCCCATTATCTACAACAACATCATAGCCCGGTCGGCCTCCTCCGCCAATGGCCTGCCAAAGCAGCCATTCCCGGCTCCACTATATCTACAACATCATCATCAGGTCGGCCTCCTCTGCCGCCAGCGTCCGCAGAAGGACCTCGTCGAAGTACTTGTTGATTGAGACGTCATCGCTCATGCCCTTGCGGCGCCTCGTCTTGACCATGAACTCCCGCGCGAGAGCCTGCGGATCAAACCATGTGTTTCAGCAAGTAGAGAAAATGATCAGGGGGCACACACACACACACACACACACACACACACACACACACACACACACACACACACACACACACACACACACACACACACACACACACACAATGGTTGGAGACTGATGGCCCTTTTTGAGCAGGGGCCAGAAGAGTAACGTCATCGACCCAAAGGGTTTCAGGTTTAGAGTTAAGGGTCAAGCACAATGGTTTAAATTGATCTTGTCTTGACCAACAACTTGCGCACAAGGGCCTGCCGATCAAATCATTTGTTCGAATCAGCAAAACAAATGAAAAGGATGAGCGTGCACTGGCTGGAAAGAGCGATCACGTCTTTTGACAGATCAACTTGCTTGCAAGAGCCTGTCGATCAAAAACCATTTGTTCAGATAAACAAAGAAAATAAAAGGGATGAGCGTACGCTCAGTTAGATACTGAGCCCCAGTGCCCCTCCCCCCTCCCCTCCCCGTACCTGTACAGTGTTAATGGTTTTAGGGTTAACGGTTAAGTGTCTCCCCTCCCCGTACCTGTACAGGTGCCGGCTCTAGAGGCCTCAGCACCACGCTCTTGTCCAGGGGGTCGCCCGGCACCACCTGCCAGTGGTCAAACACGCTCACGCAGAAGGCTTGACCCTACAGCAGCAGCAGCAGCAGTAACACATCAGAAGAAGGCAGCGGCAGGTGGGTAGCGGCAGTAGCAGACAAAACATTTCAGCAATAGGAAGCAGTAGCAGCAGCAGGCAGCAGGCAGCAGCAGGTAGCAGGCAGCAGGCAGCAGCAGGTAGCATGCAGTAGCAGGTAGCAGGCAGTAGCAGTAGCTGGTAAGGAACAACATGACTTGGGCAGCAGGCAGCAGGCGGCAGCAGGTAGCAGGCAGTAGCAGGTAGCAGTAGCAGGTGAGGAACAACATGACTTGGGCAGCAGGCAGCAGGCGGCAGCAGGTAGCAGGTAGCAGCAAGTAGCAGGCAGCAGCAGGTAGCAGGTAGCAGGTAGCAGGCAGCAGCAGGCAGCAGGCGGCAGCAGGTAGCAGGCAGCAGCAGGTAGCAGTAGCAGGTGAGGAACAACATGACTTGGGCAGCAGGCAGCAGGCGGCAGCAGGTAGCAGGCAGCAGCAGGCAGCAGGCGGCAGCAGGTAGCAGGCAGCAGCAGGTAGCAGTAGTAGGTGAGGAACAACATGACTTGGGCAGCAGGCAGCATGCGGCAGCATGTGGGCATCTAGAAACAGGTCGCAGCTCAATTGCAACAAACGGGATCCTATTCACCAGTCCCGTGCCTCGGGACACTGAGCGTGGTACCGCAGAGTGATTCAGGTTTAAAGAGTTAGGGTTTAGTTGCCTACCCTAAACCTGAAACTCGCGAGCCTCTCACCTGGGTGTGGTACCCGGAGGGTTTAAGGGTTTAAGGGTCTAGGGTCTAGTTTTCTACCCTAAAACCTACACTGGGTGTGGTACCGCAGAGGGCTCTAGGGTTCAGGGTTTAGTGTAGGGTCTAGGGTTTAGTTGCTTAACCTAAACCTGAAACTTGCGAGCCTCTCACCTGGGTGTGGTACTTGGAGGGTTTACGGGTCTAGGGTCTAGGGTCTAGTTTTCTACCCTAAACCCTTCACTGGGTGTGGTACCGCAGAGGGCTCTAGGGTTCAGGGCTTAGTTTAGGGTCTAGGGTTTAGTTGCCTACCCTAAACCTGTAAATCCCATGCCTCTCACCTGTGTGTGGTACCGCAGATCTGTCTCAAACCCGAAGCTCTCCACGACGGGCAGGAAGGCCTTGACGACGAAGATGGGCGTGCCCGGCCGCGGCACGTCGGCCGTCACGTGGCCACGCCTCTTTGCCAGCACGTTGTATATCGCGCTGATGCAGTCGGCGGGGGTCTGGATCTCGACGTAGTACACTGTGGGAAAAATGGGGAGCGACAGGGGTGAGGAGAGTGAGCGGGGGTCTGGACTGCAACGTAGTACACTGCGATAAAAGGGAGCGAGAGGGGTGACCAGGTTGGGTGGGAGAGAGCCAGGGGCGGGGGCAGGGGGCAGAGACATCAGCGTAGTTGACCGCGGGGTTCCCCACCCCGTGGACTGCGGTGGAACCCCACCCCACAGCGATGCGGGGTGGGGTTAAGGGTGCATTTTGTGTGTGGGGAGGAGGGCAGGTGGGCGGGGCGGGGTGGGGTGAGCGGGAGTGTGTAGGGTAGGGAGCGGGTAGGGGCCGGTTGGGGTGAGCGGGAGTGTGTAGGGTAGGGAGCGGGTAGGGGCCGGTTGGGGTGAGCGTGAGTTGAACGTGATAGGGGGGAGAGAGAGCGGGGCGGGGCGAGATGGATATGGGACATTTTTTTCTCGTTTCCCGGCTGCTGTTGGAAGCAGAAAATTGGTTGCCCCTCCAGTCTGTCCTGCTTCCACGGCCCATTCTCACTCTTTTTATCTAGCACTCAAACAGTTCAGTGTTATATAATTATATCTAGCTATTGTGCTGTTCACCCCCCCCCCCCCCCCCCCCCCTCCCCCCACACCCGTACATGGCTGCTACTCCTGCTTCTGCTCCAACTTCCACTCCCCAGGCCGCCTCCCTCTCTAGCCCTCATCCTTGCACCTGGCTCCACAGGCCGCAGGGTCGCCATGAGGAATGCCGAGTAAGCCACTCTACGTGCCGTGGGGTTACCCTGCCCTCTCATTCACTCCCGGCTGTTGCTCCCTTCCCTCCACCTCCACCACTAGCCCCTCACCTGGCTCCATCAGTCGCGGCGTCGCCATGAGGAATGCCGAGTAAGCCACTCTGCGTGCCGTGGGGATGACCTGCCCTCCCCCCCGATGGATGGGCTCGGCAGCAATGGTCGCGTCCAGGATCTTAAACTTGACGTTACGAATCGGCTCGTCACACAGAGGGCCTTCCCGCACACCCCACTGGAAGCCCTGCAGGGGTGGGGGAAAGGGGGGGAAGGGGGCGAGGTGTGGTGAGGCGGGGGGGGGGGGGGGGGGGGGCGAGGTGTGGTGAAGCGGGCGGGGGAGGGCGAGGTATGGAGAGGCGGGGGAAAGGCCGGTGAGGTGGGGGGAAGGGTGGTGAGGGCCAAGGCTCCCCACATGACAACCATATATATGTTAAGTCAAGGATGGAGTCCTGCACTCCATAAAGCAGGTTATTGTCAACCCTTCAGGAAGTCCAGGCATGCCCCAGTTTAGGGTAGTTTAAAGGACTTAAGGGTTACATAATTCCCCATAATACTTTCCCCGTCCCGGACCTCCATGCATGTTTAGGGTTTAGGGTTTAGGGTGGCGGAATAAATGGTTCAGGGTACATGGGTAAATGGTCTAAAGGTTATACCTGCACGATCGAGTCCCGCACTGCATTCAGCAGGTTCTTGTCGACCTCCCCCGCCAACGTATCGTCCATGAGCACATTGGGGCCCTGGCGGTCCGGACCGAACGCCCACAGGCCACGCACAGCCAGCAGATCCCACTCGTACTTGGTCGTGAAAAAGTCCTGCGAGCGGGGAGTGTGCGGGGACGTGTGTGAGAACGGGGATAGGAGTGGACGTGGCGTGTCGGCATGTGGGCATGTTGACTTAATGCACGCAGGGTTCCAGCTGACCCTACAACCCTAACGCTACAACCTTATCTGCCCCTCCTCCCTCCTCCCTGATCCCCTTAACCTACCTGCCACCTGCCACCCTCTACCTTCCCTCTACCTGCCAGCCCCCCCACCACCCTCCCCGCCTTACCTGCAGCTTCTTGCGTGGCCAGTCAATGCTGACCAGCCCGCTCTCAATGTCCTCGGCCAGCCCCTTATCCAGCGGCTCTGCCACCATGGTGATCTTGTTCTTCTTGTTGGGCGTCTCAGCAAAGCACTTCAAACTGCTGGTCTCCACCACCGTCTCGCAGAATGACACGACAGGGTCGGCAACCTTCACCTCCACCTCTGCAGGTAAACAACCAGGATTGAAGGTGAGGGTTTAGGGTGATTGTGCATGTGTGCTGAGCACTGCTAGCGGCTTGTCGTAATGATTGTCTCGCAGAAGGACACCACAGGGTCGGCAACCTTCACCTCCACCTCTGCAGGTAAACAACCAGGATTGAAGGTGAGGGTTTAGGGTGATTGTGCATGTGTGCTGAGCACTGCTAGCGGCTTGTCGTAATGATTGTCTCGCAGAAGGACACCACAGGGTCGGCAACCTTCACCTCCACCTCTGCAGGTAAACAACCAGGATTGAAGGTGAGGGTTTAGGGTGATTGTGCATGTGTGCTGAGCACTGCTAGCGGCTTGTCGTAATGATTCTCGCAAAAGGACACCACAGGGTCGGCAACCTTCACCTCCACCTCTGCAGGTAAACAACCAGGATTGAAGGTGAGGGTTTAGGGTGATTGTGCATGTGTGCTGAGCACTGCTAGCTGCTTGTCGTAATGATTGTCTCGCAGAAGGACACGACAGGGTCGGCAACCTTCACCTCCACCTCTGCAAGAATACAATCAGGGTCCAAGATTAGGGTTTAGAGTTGAAGGTTGGGGGAGGGGGAGGGGGCATGTGCAACCTAGGTGCACGGCATCTGTACATGCATATTTTGCGTGGCGGTGGAGACCTTCACCCTAAACCCTAACAGGGGCTCAGCAACGTAATAGATAAAGGTCCCTGGACTCTATACTTACAAGTTCCAACCCTACATTAATAAACCCTACCCCCCCCCTCCCCTCCAACCTATAAACCCTACCCCCCCCCTCCCCTCCAACCTATAAACCCTACCCCCCCCCTCCCCTCCAACCTATAAACCCTACCCCCCCCCTCCCCTCCAACCTATAAACCCTACCCCCCCCCTCCCCTCCAACCTATAAACCCTACCCCCCCCCTCCCCTCCAACCTATAAACCCTACCCCCCCCCTCCCCTCCAACCTATAAACCCTACCCCCCCCCTCCCCTCCAACCTATAAACCCTACCCCCCCCCTCCCCTCCAACCTATAAACCCTACCCCCCCCCTACATTTATAAACCCTACCCCCCCCCTCCCCTCCAACACAGCATACCTCCCTCCCTCAGATCCTTTGTACTCACGTCCAAGTCCTAAAACTCCAAACGTTACAGCCCCCCTGCACACAGCCCTCTCTGATCGCTGTCCAAGACCCAAACTCTCAACTCTCCCCCCCCCCGCCACACACACACACACACACACACCTGCGTCTAGCTCTCTCACATCCTTCATCAAGCTATCAACAGATATCAACACTTGAACCCTTAAAATTGCCAACCCTGCATTCCTCAAACCCTACCAGTCGCCCCCCACCCCCCCCCCACACACACACCTGCGTACAGCTCTCTCAGATCCTTCATCAAGCTGTCCAGGTATATTTCCCCAGTGCCCAGGATGGTGTGCTCCCCGCTCTCCTCGACCTGCAGATGCACGTGCGTCACGGCGAGATACGTGAGTGGGGCAGGGTGAGCGACAGCAACAACTCAGTTACAACCCAGCTACAGCTCACACATAACATCAGCAACAAATTGGCGTCATCAGCTACAAAGCAGCAACCACATCAGCTGTACTTCAGCTACATCAGCCGTACCTCAGCTACATCAGCTGTAACTCAGCTACATCAGCTGCAACCCTTCGGGCACCGAAGAAATCTTCCATGCATTCTCGAGGGATGGCAAATCAACTATATACAGTAGTCGAGCTCCCCCCACCGCTAGTGTTCATTTCCCCCGTGACGCAGCTCTATGACGCAGCTACACTCAGGCCGCTGGCCGGAGGCCCCATTTGTGGTCAGCCTTGCAGCTCTGGTCACTGCTCCAGGTTTGGTCCTAATCGAGCCTTTCGCGGCCGCGTGGCGGCCCTTCAAAAGAGGACCTGCATCCAGAAAGAAGGGCAGTGCCCACAGCCCCACACTCACCTTTGTGACTGCGAGCGGGTAGCTCTTGTTGATCTTACGCAGACCCTCCACCATCTTGGGCAGCTCGCTGGGGTTCAGGGGCTCGGTGGCAATCTTGACCACACTCTGAGTCTGGAAGCGGAGAGGCCTGCGGGAGAGGTCCACGATTTTCAGATAAGCGTGAGAGGAAAAGTGAAAGTGAAAATAAACGAGGGGCAGGGTGGTGATCTCGACCATGGTCTGGGCCTGGAAGGGGAGAGGTCTGCGGGAGAGGACCACGATTTTCAGATAAGTGTGCGAGGAAAAGTGGAGTAGGGGAGAACAGGTGAAAAGTGTTAAAAAGTGGCTGGGTGGCGATCTTTGATCTCACTCTGGAGTCTTGAAGCAGTGAGGCCTGCGGGAGAGGGACAGCTGGAAGTGTAACAGGGCGAGTATGTGAAAAGAGTGACTGGGTGGTGATTTTGACCACACTCTGAGTCAGGAAGCAGAGAGGCATGCGTGAGTGGGACACCTGGAAGTGTAAGATGCCAAATAAAAGTGAAAAGAGTGACCAGGTGGTGATCTTGACTGCACTCTGAAGTCAAGAAGCAGAGAGGCATGCGGGAGTGGGACAGCAGGAAGTGTGGGAGAACAAGTAAGTGGGCAAAAGACGAGTGGCTCGCTTAGAAACCACGGGGGGTGAAACTAATCATGTACGGAACTCAGCCAACGCAAGGACAGCAATTTTTTGGGATCAGGATGTGCAGGGTTTATGTTTTTAAGGTTCAGCTCTTTTTTCAGGGATGCCCCCCCGCCCTCAGCATCGCCCTCCACCTGAAGGGTTTAGGGTTTAAGGCTAAGGTTCAGCTCCTCTTGAAAGGATGACCCCGGCCCTCAGCACCGCCCTCCACCCGGAGGGTTCAGGGTTCAAGGTTAAGGGTGAAGCTCCCTTTAAAAGGCTGTTCCCCTCAGCATCGCCCCCCACCTGAAGATGCAGACTGGCTCCTCGTACGCCTCCGCCACCAGTGTCGCGGTCTTGGTGATGGTCGCATCCACGCCCTCAATGAGGATCAGGTTGCCCGCAGTCGCACGGGAGACCGGTACACGGTACCGTGCCTGGTACACGTGTATCGCGCTCACCTGCGCTCACCAGGGTCAAGAATTTAGCGAGGGCGCTAAATGTTTAGGGCTTAGCGCGGGAGCTGAGGGTTTAGGGTTTAGGGTTTAGCGCGGGAGCCGAGGGTTGAGGGTTTAGCGCGGAAACAGAGGTCAAGATTAGGTGGAACCAACAGGTACATGGATTTAGTTAGAACACATCACGAGCGAATCACAACACGTAAGGCAAGCGTGTCGAAATACCTAGTCGCTCCCTCCTATGCACCCACCCACCGCTGCCTCTTGATGCCGTGCCTCAGCTCTTATCAACATCACAGTACCTACCCTGCCCCCCTTTCGCCCCTTGCGGTGCTTGTGAAAAGGCCTTCGGCTTGGTCCTCCCTGTGTGCACCCACCCACCAGAGTTCGTTTTTTTTGCGATAAGGCCACCTTGAGCAGACCGCCCAGCGGCCGCCTGAGGCCCGATTGGGACCATACCTTGACAGGCCGGCGGCCCACACAGCATGGCTAGCTACAACTGGGACCTGCTGCCCGAGGCCAGAGTGTAGTTGGCAGGTAGCTGGATCTCGAAAGAAAAAAAAACTGACACCCACCTCGGCCGGCCACTGAGGAGTCCCCCTCGTCCTCCAGCGTGAAGCCCTCACCCAGCCTAGTGTAGGGTGTTCTAAACCCCTTCACCCTAAACTCTTCACCCCTAAAGCCCACCCACCTCCGCCACCGAGGAGTCCTCCTCATCCTCCGGCGTGAAACCCTCACCCAGCACCTTGACCTGCAGAAGAGGCACAGCAGAGAGGGGCGGGTTGGGAAATATAAACAGGTTGGGAGACACAGAGAGTCGAGGCACAGGATCCAGAGGCGGATGTGGGCGTGTGCGTCAAGGGAGCAACATGTTTTTTGGTGTGTAAGCTCCTCGAGGGGCAGAGGGGGTAGGGTAGGAACCCCCAAGTTGATATAAGTCGAGGCACAGCATCAAGGGGCAGCTTCAGAGATAAAAGGGAGTGGAGGCACAGCATAAGAGCCAGATGTGGGAATGTGCAGAAAAGGGAGCAATGAGTTTTTTTTGCGGAAGCTGCCCAAGAAGGGCAGAGGCGGTGGGGTAGGGACCCTCGAGTTGATATGAGTCGAGGCAAAGCATCAAGGGGCAGATGTGGGCATGTGCTCACAGGGAGCAACGGGTTTTCCTTGTGTACAAGCTGCCCAAGAAGAGGGGCAGAGGGAGCCTGGGTGAGAGACATGCCACGGGTTGATAACAGTCTTGGTACTGGACCAAGGGGCAGATGTGGGTGTGGGTGTGGGTGTGGATACATGCAGGGAGCAACAAAAGGTATTCTTACAAGCTCAAAATCAAAATGGGCAGAGAGATCCTTCTAGGTTTTTTGCAAGAGATCACAGAGACACAACGAGAGCAATTGCTGCATCTTCTGTTCAAGGACAGCGCAGCGGCCACTCACTCAGCTCCCCGGCCTCATGGTCCCACAGATGGCATGCGTCCAAAGCCCCATCCCCACCCTCCAGCTTGCTATATTTCAACGATCATGCAAAGCCCCTGCTGCATCGCCGAGAACAAACTGCAGAGCGACCCCTCACCCTGCTCCCCAGCCTGATGGTCCCGCAGATGATGCGTCCAAAGCCCCCTCCCCCCCACTTGCCCTTCCCCCTCCTCGACCTGCGACCCCACCCTCCAGCATGCTCTTTTCAACGGCCATGCAAAGCCTCTGCTGCATTGCCTAGAACAAGCAGCACAACCTCACCCCCACTCTGTATCCCGGCCTGACGGTCCATACTGATAAATAGGCTGGAGCTCCTCTGCCCCTCCCTGATCCCCCCCCCCCCCTCCCCCAGCCCTGCCACCCCCCACCCTCCAGCATGCTATTTTCAACGGCCATGCAAAGCCTCTGCTGCACCACCTAAACAAACAGCACAACCCCAGTGTTCCTTTCTTCGTGACTCAGCTACGTGTAATCTACACTCCAGCCTCTGGCTGGCAGCCCCATTTGCGTGACTCAGCTACATGTCAGCTACACTCCGGCCTCTGGCTGGCAGCCCCATTTGCGTGGCTGAGCTACATGTCAGCTACACTCCGGCCTCTGGCTGGCAGCCCCATTTGCGTGGCTCAGCAACATGTCAGCTACACTCCGGCCTCTGGCTGGCAGCCCCATTTGCGTGGCTCAGCTACATGTCAGCTACACTCCGGCCTCTGGCTGGCAGCCCCATTTGCGTGGCTCAGCTACATGTCAGCTACACTCCGGCCTCTGGCTGGCAGCCCCATTTGCGTGGCTCAGCTACATGTCAGCTACACTCCGGCCTCTGGCTGGCAGCCCCATTTGCGTGGCTCAGCTACATGTCAGCTACACTCCGGCCTCTGGCTGGCAGCCCCATTTGCGTGGCTGAGCTACATGTCAGCTACACTCCGGCCTCTGGCTGGCAGCCCCATTTGCGTGGCTCAGCAACATGTCAGCTACACTCCGGCCTCTGGCTGGCAGCCCCATTTGCGTGGCTCAGCTACATGTCAGCTACACTCCGGCCTCTGGCTGGCAGCCCCATTTGCGTGGCTCAGCTACATGTCAGCTACACTCCGGCCTCTGGCTGGCAGCCCCATTTGCGTGGCTCAGCTACATGTCAGCTACACTCCGGCCTCTGGCTGGCAGCCCCATTTGCGTGGCTCAGCTACATGTCAGCTACACTCCGGCCTCTGGCTGGCAGCCCCATTTGCGTGGCTCAGCTACATGTCAGCTACACTCCGGCCTCTGGCTGGCAGCTCCATTTGCGTGGCTCAGCTACATGTCAGCTACAATCCGGTCTCTGGCTGGCAGCCCCATTTGTGGCCAGCCATGCTGCTTTGGACACCAATCGTAGGCCGGTCCAGGTTTGGTCCCAATCTTGCCTTCGTCGGCCATGGGGCACACTAGTTTAGGGTTCAGGGTTTAGGGCATATGCGGCCTGCTGAAGGTGGCTTGGTAGCCGAAAAAAGAAAGACTGCTCACCCTGTCCCCTGGCCTGATGGTTCCGCTGATGATACGTCCAAAGGCGTCAAAGCGCGTGCAGTCCTGCTTGGGGAACAGCTTGGTGATGTGCACCACCAGCGGCCCGCGGGGGTTGCAAGCCATCATGAAGTCAACCACCTCGCCATCCTGAGGGAGGTCAGGATTTCCACGTTTTTCTCAAGGTTCAGGTTTCAGGGTTCAGCACATCCACATCATTTATCCTCAGGATAAAGGGTCGCCTCGCCCTGCTCCCCTTGCCCCACCCCACCCCAGCCGCCTGGATCCCCTCCACACAGCTCCCACCCGTGGTCGCGCGTCACATACATTCCCTTTTCTGTCGTGGCTTTCCTAATCCACAGCAAGTGCTCCAACAGCATGCCATCAGGCAACACCCCGTCCACCCCTTCCATCCACCCCCTTCCCACTACCACCACACACAGACACACCCTGCTCTCAACCCCCAGCTTTGGACACGTGTCATATCAATTTTCTTCTCTGCCATGCACTTGGTAATCAACAGCAAGAGCTCCAACAGCATGCCATCAGGAAACAAACCTCCCCTCCAATCCCCTCCATTCCCCACCCTGACCCTCTCCCCACCCTGCACTCAACCCCCATCTGTGGATTTATGTTACTTCCTTGAAATCCCCTCTCTGCCGTGACTTACCTAATCGACAGCAAGTGCTTCAACAGCATGCCATCAGGAAACAACCCACCCATCCATTCCCCACCCTGCTCCCTGATCCCACCTGGGGTCCCGTGTAGTCGTGCTGCACCTTCTTGGCCGTCGCCTTCCTGCTTGACGGCACGTGCTCCACCAACATGTCCACCATGCCCGCGGCACTACCAAACACGCTGCTGCACGCCTCCTTGAGCAACGGCTTGGTGTCCATGCTGTAGGTCGAGGGCTTGAGGTACACGCCCATCTCTGAAAGCATGGACTCGATTGTCTTGGGATGCTCGCCTGCGAGGCGCAAGAGGGGGCAGAGCAGCTGTCCCGATCAGGGGGCGGGGCAGAGGCATGGGGCTTGAGGTACACGCCCATCTCCAAGAGCATGCACTCAGTACTCCGCGCAGAAGGTTGAAAAGGGTGGAAGGAAACTGAAGTTGAGAAAGGGCAGTACAGCCTGCGCAGTGGTATGGAGCCTCAATCAGCCTGTGTACTCCAGGCAGTACTGTGTACATCAGGTCCGGGCAGTACAGTCCCGGTTTTCCTTAGAACTCCTGCCTTAAAATGCCCTGGCCGCTGGCAAATGACGTCACTCACCAATGACATGGCTGACGATCTTGTACAGCGGTTCCAGGATGAACTGCACAAAGCTGCGCTCCGCTCCGGATCGGGGCGGCTGCCTGCGGAAGCACCGTGTGTCTTCGTGGAAGTAGACGTCGCCCCACAGCCGCCGCGCAAACTCACTGCAGAGGTGTGTGTGTAGGGGGGGGGAGGTGAGGGATAGTGTGTGGGCGGGATAACTTACTAGGGGTAGGGGGGTTAAAGACGTTGTTTGCGGTGGGTTTAGGGTTTAGGGTTCAGGGTATGAGGCATTGTTTGTGGTGGGTTGTTGATGTGAGGATGAGGTGCCTTTGAGGAAGTGGACGTCATCCCACAGCCGCCTGGCAGACACACAGAAGGGGGGAGGGGCAAAAATGTGCGGTACAGGGTGGTAGGGGAGGGGGTGCGCCTGCGGAAGCACCTGGTGAGTAATATCATGAAAACATCCATTCGAAAATTGTCAGAAAAACGGTATTACGCCTGGTGCCCCCCAAATTGCCTGAAGGGATAAACCTCTACATCCAATAACTTGATCAAAAAGACAACACACATGGTCTACACCCTCTCACTTGGGATCCAGCGGCGTGCCCCAGATGTCGGCATACAGCTGCGCGAACGAACGGAGCGTGAACGACCAGCCGTAGAAAGCCGCGCTGAACGTGACGTTGCCCTTGACCGGGTCCACCTCGCGGTCCGAGGCGTCCGTGCTGCTACCGCACGCGGCCGCAATGGCTGCGTTGACGTCCTCAATGGTGTGTCGCAGCTTGTGGTAGGCGTCGGTGGGAGGGAGCTTGAGCTCGGTGATGAGACGGTCCACCTGCATGGTTGTGGTTTAGGGGTTAAGATTTAGGGTTGAGGGTTTGGGGTTTCAGGCTTTACGATATGGGTGATGAGATGGTCCCCCTGCATGCCGGTGGTGATTGAGGGATAAGGGTCTGAGCTTTAGATTAAAGGCTCATGGTAGGCGTCTGTTGGGGGTAGCTTGAGCTCGGTGATGAGGCGGTCCACCTCAGGGAAGGGCCGGGGGGTAGCCAGGTGACCGTTTTTCGCCGGGAAGGGTCTTTTCTTTGCCCGTCCCAGGCCGGGCGGGGGTCTCAAAGTGGCCGGCGGTATGGACTCCACCTGCATGTGGACATTCTGGTTTAGAGGCTAGGGTTGAGGGTTGAGGGTTTTGGGTTTCAGGCTTAACATTAGGGGTGACGACGGTCCTCCTTGATCGTGGTGGTGGCTGATGGTTCAGGTCTTGGGGCTTCTCCCGTCATCCCCTCCCTCCCCCAACCCCTTCTTCCCCCCCCCCCCCCAGTCAACCCTTCTATTTTCTACGTCTCCCCCCCAGCCCTTTCAACCTCCCATCTTTCCCCTCCCCTCACCACCACCAACGTGTACCTCTGAGATGATGACGCTGATGGGCAGGCCCTCCAACAGCCTGCCTAACAGCACACTCCGTAGCCCTCTCTCTACCCCCTCCCCCCCCCGCCCCGTCAACTCTCTTATCTTCCCCTCCCCCCCCCCCGCCCCGTCAACTCTCTTATCTTCCCCCTCCCCCCCCCCCCGCCCCGTCAACTCTCTTATCTTCCCCCTCCTCCCCCCCCCCGCCCCGTCAACTCTCTTATCTTCCCCTCCCCCCCCCCCCGCCCTGTCAACTCTCTTATCTTCCCCCTCCCCCCCCCGCCCCGTCAACTCTCTTATCTTCCCCCTCCCCCCCCCCGCCCCGTCAACTCTCTTATCTTCCTCCTCCCCCCCCCCGCCCCGTCAACTCTCTTATCTTCCCCCTCCCCCCCCCCGCCCCGTCAACTCTCGTATCTTCCCCCTCCCCCCCCCCCGCCCCGTCAACTCTCTTATCTTCCCCCTCCCCCCCCCCCCGCCCCGTCAACTCTCTTATCTTCCCCCTCCCCCCCCCCCCGCCCCGTCAACTCTCTTATCTTCCTCCTCCCCCCCCCCGCCCCGTCAACTCTCTTATCTTCCCCCTCCCCCCCCCCGCCCCGTCAACTCTCTTATCTTCCCCCTCCCCCCCCCCGCCCCGTCAACTCTCTTATCTTCCTCCTCCCCCCCCCCGCCCCGTCAACTCTCTTATCTTCCCCCTCCCCCCCCCCCGCCCCGTCAACTCTCTTATCTTCCCCCTCCCCCCCCCCGCCCCGTCAACTCTCTTATCTTCCACCTCCCCCCCCCCGCCCCGTCAACTCTCTTATCTCCCCCCTCCCCCCCCCCCCCCGCCCCGTCAACTCTCTTATCTTCCCCCTCCCCCCCCCCCCGCCCCGTCAACTCTCTTATCTTCCCCCTCCTCCCCCCCCCCGCCCCGTCAACTCTCTTATCTTCCCCCTCCCCCCCCCCCCCCTCAGCCCCTTCAACCTTCCACCCCAACGTGTACCTCTGTGATGATGAGGCTAATGGGCAGGGCCTCTAGGACAGCCTGACGGAAAGCACGCTCCGTGCCCTCTCCCCCCCCTTCAACCTCCCATCTCCCCCCTTGCGCATGTACCTTTGTAATGATGAGGCTGATGGGCAGGTCCTCCAGCACGGCCTGACGAATGGCGCGCTCTGTCGCAAGCATCACACCTTCACACGCATCCACAGCCAGCAGCACGCCGTCCGC
Source organism: Limnomonas spitsbergensis (assembly GCA_037349105.1). Classification (NCBI taxonomy): domain Eukaryota; kingdom Viridiplantae; phylum Chlorophyta; class Chlorophyceae; order Chlamydomonadales; genus Limnomonas; species Limnomonas spitsbergensis. The sequence goes on from JAYJMM010000099.1 coordinate 2,419,112, forward strand.
CAAACGCATCGCAGCCGTCACCTCATCGTTGAAGTTCACATGGCCTGGCAGGGCCAGTGGGAGGGGGGGGGGGGGTAGGTAAGATGAGGACCAGACGTCCTTAGTCATATATTGCAATATCTCCACCCTATCCCACCTGCTGCATGCAGCATACACCCCTGTCACCCACCCACGCACTCATGCCCCACATATTCACCAACACCCCACCCCCACCCATCCACATAATCACCCACCCACTTACTCACCCCCCACTCATCCACCCACTCACCCACCCACTCACTTACTCACCCCCCACCCATTCACCCACTCAACCATCCACTCACACATGTCCCACATATTCACCCACACACTCACGTACCCCCCACCTGTCCACTCACCCACTCACTCACCCCCACACGTCCATTCACCTACAAGGTCATCCACCCCCACCCACTCATTCAACCCCACACATCCACTCACCTGCATATCCACCCCCCCCCCCACCCACTCACTCACCCCCTACCCAAGCACTCACGCCCCACCCACTCACTCACCCCCTACCCAAGCACTCACGCCCCACCCACTCACCCGGGCAGTCAATGATGTTGAGCAGGTAACTCTTTCCGCTCGCAGCCTCCATGACCAGGGACATGGGCATGGCTTTGATGCTCATGCCGCGCGACTGCTCGTCCAGGCGGGTGTCCGTGAATCTCAGCTGCTTTTGATGCAAGCGGTACTCACGCTGAGGCAGCTCGTGCGTCTATACGAGGAAAGCAGACAGCAGGGGGGCGAGAGGTTGTTACTAAATGCCAAAATTTATTTAGATAAGCCCACATCACAAATCTGCTACTGACACAGGTGATACTCCCTCTGCTGCACCTCGTGCGTCTGTGCAAGACAGGCAGGCAGGCAGCAGGGAGCATATGATGCAACAGCTAGTGCAACATCTGATGCAAGCGGTATTCACGCTGGGGCAGCTCGTGCGTCTATATACGAGGCAGGCAGGCAGCAGGGGGGCGACAGATTGATACTAGATACCGAATTCAAACAACACGATAAGCCCACATCAAAAATCTGCTACTCTCACACAGGCGATGCTCTTGCTCAGGCTGCTCGTGCGTCTGTACGAGGCAGGCAGGCAGCAGGGGGTCGAGAGGGTGATGCTGAACCCCAAACCCATTAAACTTTGAGCCCCAAAACCGGCCCTACTCCTGATGCTGGCAATACTCACGCTGAAACAGCTCGTGCGTCTAAATGAGGCAGTCAGGCGGCAGAGAGGCCAGGAGAACTCGGGAAGGGTGGTGCCAACTAATCGAATACCAACTACCAAGCCTCGGCTCTGTCTGATGCAGGCAATACTCTCGCTGAAGCAGCTTGTGCACCTATTACCGCGTGTGGGAGCGTGAGAGAGGCAGGAGGCTTCTATTTCCCATGCTGTTAAGTCGTAACCCCCAGCTACACCGCCTGCTAGCGACCCACAGCCCCCCACCTGAAGTCCACATCCTGCCACCACCCCTGCATACCGTCCCACACCCGCTATCCACATCCCACCCCCCAACCACTCCTGCTGCCGTTTGACACCCACATTCCACATCCCACCCCCAACCACTCCTGCTGCCGTTTGACACCCGCTATCCACATCCCACCCCCCAACCACTCCTGCTGCCGTTTGACACCCACATTCCACATCCCACCCCCCAACCACTCCTGCTGCCGTTTGACACCCACATTCCACATCCCACCCCCAACCACTCCTGCTGCGGTTTGACACCCACATTCCACATCCCACCCCCCAACCACTCCTGCTGCCGTTTGACACCACATTCCACATCCCACCCCCCAACCACTCCTGCTGCCGTTGACACCACATTCCACATCCCACCCCCCAACCACTCCTGCTGCCGTTTGACACCCACATTCCACATCCCACCCCCAACCACTCCTGCTGCCGTTTGACACCCACATTCCACATCCCACCCCCCAACCACTCCTGCTGCCGTTTGACACCCACATTCCACATCCCACCCCCCAACCACTCCTGCTGCCGTTTGACACCCACATTCCACATCCCACCCCCAACCACGCCTGCTGCCGTTTGACACCACATTCCACATCCCACCCCCAACCACTCCTGCTGCCGTTTGACACCACATTCCACATCCCACCCCCCAACCACTCCTGCTGCCGTTGACACCCACATTCCACATCCCACCCCCCAACCACTCCTGCTGCCGTTTGACACCCACATTCCACATCCCACCCCCCAACCACTCCTGCTGCCGTTGACACCCACATTCCACATCCCACCCCCCAACCACTCCTGCTGCCGTTTGACACCCACATTCCACATCCCACCCCCCAACCACTCCTGCTGCCGTTGACACCCACATTCCACATCCCACCCCCCAACCACTCCTGCTGCCGTTTGACACCCACATTCCACATCCCACCCCCAACCACTCCTGCTGCCGTTTGACACCCACATTCCACATCCCACCCCCCAACCACTCCTGCTGCCGTTTGACACCCACATTCCACATCCCACCCCCAACCACTCCTGCTGCCGTTTGACACCACATTCCACATCCCACCCCCAACCACTCCTGCTGCCGTTTGACACCCGCTATCCACATCCCACCCCCCAACCACTCCTGCTGCCGTTTGACACCACATTCCACATCCCACCCCCAACCACTCCTGCTGCCGTTTGACACCACATTCCACATCCCACCCCCCAACCACTCCTGCTGCCGTTTGACACCCACATTCCACATCCCACCCCCAACCACTCCTGCTGCCGTTTGACACCACATTCCACATCCCACCCCCCAACCACTCCTGCTGCCGTTTGACACCCACATTCCACATCCCACCCCCAACCACTCCTGCTGCCGTTTGACACCCACATTCCACATCCCACCCCCAACCACTCCTGCTGCCGTTTGACACCCACATTCCACATCCCACCCCCCAACCACTCCTGCTGCCGTTTGACACCCACATTCCACATCCCACCCCCAACCACGCCTGCTGCCGTTTGACACCACATTCCACATCCCACCCCCAACCACTCCTGCTGCCGTTTGACACCACATTCCACATCCCACCCCCCAACCACTCCTGCTGCCGTTTGACACCCACATTCCACATCCCACCCCCCAACCACTCCTGCTGCCGTTTGACACCCACATTCCACATCCCACCCCCCAACCACTCCTGCTGCCGTTGACACCCACATTCCACATCCCACCCCCCAACCACTCCTGCTGCCGTTTGACACCCACATTCCACATCCCACCCCCAACCACTCCTGCTGCCGTTTGACACCCACATTCCACATCCCACCCCCCAACCACTCCTGCTGCCGTTGACACCCACATTCCACATCCCACCCCCCAACCACTCCTGCTGCCGTTTGACACCCACATTCCACATCCCACCCCCAACCACTCCTGCTGCCGTTTGACACCCACATTCCACATCCCACCCCCCAACCACTCCTGCTGCCGTTTGACACCCACATTCCACATCCCACCCCCCAACCACTCCTGCTGCCGTTTGACACCACATTCCACATCCCACCCCCCAACCACTCCTGCTGCCGTTTGACACCCACATTCCACATCCCACCCCCCAACCACTCCTGCTGCCGTTTGACACCCACATTCCACATCCCACCCCCAACCACTCCTGCTGCCGTTTGACACCCACATTCCACATCCCACCCCCCAACCACTCCTGCTGCCGTTGACACCCACATTCCACATCCCACCCCCAACCACTCCTGCTGCCGTTTGACACCACATTCCACATTCCACCCCCAACCACTCCTGCTGCCGTTTGACACCCATTGATCACATCGCCCACACCTCCTTGCCACATCCCACCCCCTAATCGATACTACTGTCTCAAACCAACCGACCGAATCCCGCCCCCCCCCCCCCTACTGTTACTGCCGCCTCACAGCACAGTCAGCATTTCAATGCCCACCCCCCAGGCCCCCATTGCAGCTACCGTCTCACAGCCTAAGCCAAATTGCACAATTCCTGCCCCTAATCACTACTACCGTTTCACACCCACCGACCAAATCTTTTCCCACACCCACTGATGACATCCCGCCCCACACCTCTGCTCTTCCCGCCCCACACCTGCAAACCACTTCCCGCCCCACACCTGCTAACCACTTCCCGCTCCCACCTCCGCCCTTGCCGTCTCACACTTCCCGCCCCGCACCTCTGCTCTTCCTGCCCCACACCTGCTAACCACCTCCGCCCTTGCCATCTCACACCTCCCGTCCACACACTGCCCCCACACCCTTGCTGTTGCCACCACACCTGCTCCACCAGCATGTCGATGATGGTGGTCTTGCCGTGGTGCAGATGACCGACCAGCGCTATGTTCCGCACCAGCTCCGGGTTGCTCATCAGCGTCGCTAGGAACTCATTGGTGTACCTGCATGGGGGTGCATGGGTGTACAGAAACTAACAATCAACATGAGTGCGAGGCCGACGAACGATCAGCCTGGGCGCATGGCCAACCGACAACCAAGCATGCATGCATATGTCCACAAATGACCAACATTGGTCCATGGATGCATGGCCGGCAAAACGGTCAGCGCTGGTGCATGCGTGCGACGCCGGCAAGCAGTCAGCATGGGTGCATGGGCAGCCAGCAACTTGCATGGATGCATGAGTGCATGGCCCACGGAAATCAGTGTGCGCACATGGGTGCATGGGGGTGTCGACTCATCCAGAGGAATGCGCGCCATGCACCCATGCGCCATGCACCCTCTGTGTGGCATAGCCTACTAGGGCCCACTCGCAGCAGCTTTGGCGGATAAATGGAGAGAGCACTGCTGAGGAAACATGTAGAGACCACACGGGGAGGACAAGCGGAGAGGTCACATGGGAAGGGAAGCTTGGGGAAAAGTGACGTGCATGACCTAGACACTGGGCCGCACTAGGTGCCCATGTGCCGCACACCCCCGTCGCCCCTGGTCACACTCCTGCGTCTCAACTCTCAACCTTTGTCACCCCTTGTTAACCTCCTGTTTCACACCTCAAGTCACACTCTTTTGTGTCACACTCTTGGTCAGCCCTAGTCACACTCCTGGTCACACCTCGTCTTCATGGGCTCTGCTTCCAAGGTCTCGATTTTCCTGGTTTTGACAGGGGCGACGATGGGCACCTCCAAGGGCTGAGCGTCCTCGTCCATGACCAGCGCCTCGACGTCAGCCCCATACACCTCTTCAGCAGTCGGGTAATACTTTTTGTCCTCGGCCAGGATAACCTGCATACAAATGTTTGAGTTTGGGTGCTTCGGCTACAATTTAGCTGCAATTCAGCTACATCACGGCTTGAGGATGGGGCGTCCTGGTGCGGCGAAGGGCCTGCTGCATGGGCCACGGGCTGTCGGCTGGTCAAGGCTTGGCACAAAGGCCCAGGGCTGGCTGTTCAGCGGCATACCAGCCGTAGCTATTCGCAACCCTTGACCCTGTACCCGATTTGCAAACCCTGAACACGGACCTGCATGCCACCTGCACCCTCCTCGTCGTCGTCACCGCCCTTGACCGCTACAGCGCCGTCCATGTTCACTGCATGGACACGGTGCGCATGTGTTTTTTCAGTCAGTGGATCGGAAAATAGTGCAAGGAAAGCTGGTGGGTGGTTTGTCAGCGTATCAGAGCTACTGCCCATGTCATCTGCACGGTGGGTGTGCTTGTGGGATTTTCATCAGTGGGAGAAAAGATACCAGTATTGTAATATCTGTCTGTGCTACCAAGGCCCGTTGACTGCATGGGTGCGTGCTTGGGCTTTTAATAGACGACAACAAGGGTCTGTGCTCTGAAGGCCCGTCGAGCACCCTTAGAGTGGCCGGGGCGTTTGATTCAAGGTTGGAATGAGGCATGCCTGGCGCTGGGCTGACCCCCCAGAGCTCCATGCTGTGGAAGAATGGATGCTTAATAATCTCGGTGCTGTCAGTAGTTCAGTAGGGCAGGCTGGCAGTGTAGCATGTGGGCTGAAGCTGTTGAGCAGCTTTGCATGGCCCATGGAAGGTGGATAGAGCTTGCACAGCTCTGCATCGCTTCACTGACCGTCAGCGTCCATCCGAGCATTGGCTATCCGATCGGCCTGATCCGCATCGAACTCGTCCGCCTCATCATCCTGCAAACCAGGTGCGAGTTGAGGTTGCAGAGTGTCTGTGCAGTTGCGCCGAAATGTTCGGTTCTGGGCACCGATCTGGAGCATGCGCTACCTGATCGCTTCCGGATAGCTCAGGTCCGATATAATTGCCAAACTCGTCATAGAGATCTCCATCCATGATGATGGCTGCGTCGCTGTTGAATTAATAGGGGCCGAGGGATGTAGACAACAGATATACTAAGAATAAGGCTTAATTCGCTATCACAAAAGCAATCAGCATTATATGACGAGCTTCTGGCAGAGCTACAGGGAGACAAAATTAGTGGAGGCTGAGCTAACGTCCGACAGTACGACGGCCTTAATTCAGCAGAAAGAATCAGAAAGGGAAGGAACTCCTTGTCGCAGGCCCTGACAACATGGCAGCATGGCAACATTCAGAGAAAGTGTGGACCGTGTGCGTGTGGTGGTCGTACCTGCGTCCGAGATGACTATCCGACTATCGCCCGCACGTGAGCCCTTCATGACCATAGGTAACTTGAGCACATTTTGATAAGTAACATGGAAAGACCCTGGTGGTGCGATGCTGATGGACACCTACCCGTGAGTTGTGCCCCGACACGATTCACCCGGTACGAGCGCATGTCTCTATTCGTGACTCACATCTTCAATGTATTATGTATTCTGATTGATCATCAGCTTTTCGCGAGACACAGGGAGGCTGGGGGCGCGGCATCAGACTACGTCTTCGCAGAGAGCCCTGTGTGCGCAGCATCGAAGAAGGTACGCAACACTGTTGACAATGCGGTAGGAAATATGCAACACGCCTGCCCGTATGCTGATCCCTCTCTTGCGCTTCCTCGGGGGACGCAGGTAACGCCGTCGATAGAAGATCCCATAGTAGCCAGGCCCCCCCTCAAGGACCCGGGCGTCTCCACTCCGATGCCGCAAGCAGAAGCAGGAGCTGTAGCACCACCCATGGCCACGTCGAAAACCCCCTTTCCATTCTTCTCCAGCTGTGCGGTTCCAGGGCGATTGGGCCCTTCGACGATGCTCCGCTTGCAACCCAGCAAGGCCCCGCCCGCTTCGGACTCGTCGGATAGTCGCAACACACCGCCACCGGCACTGCAGGCACCGCTAAGGGCACGACTGACCACGCCTGCCACGCCTCAAACCTGTGCCAATGGAGCCCTCGATCAGGGCAGCAGCCCTTCCTCAGAGCAAGGCCAGTGCTTCCTGTCCACCCTGCGCCCCATCAAGACATCAGTGGGAGTGCCCAAGCCGCAACTACTGCCCCCGCCACCAGCATCCCTGCCTCGGATGCCCTCAATCAGCAGCGACACCACCTTGCTCTCCCCGCTCAGCCTTCTGTTCGGGTCCACTCCCACCTTTCAGGAGTCACATGACCTCGCCATGAGCCTATCATCGCCCATGTTCGCGCACATGCACAGTTTCCCTGCTGCATGGCCTGCACCCGCTGTGCCTCCCGCTGCATGGCCTGCACCCGCTGTGCCTCCCGCTGCATGGCCTGCACACGCTGTGCCTCCCGCTGCATGGCCTGCACCCGCTGTGCCTCCCGCCGCATGGCATGCACCTGCTGCGCCTCCCGCTGCATGGCCTGCACCCGCTGCGCCTCCCGCTGCATGGCCTGCACCCGCTGTGCCTCCCGCTGCATGGCCTGCAACCATGGTGCCAACAGCTCCTCCGAACCAAGGCAGAGCGAGCGCGGCCCCTCAAGCCATGCATCACCCATTGTCTGCAAGCCAGCAAGCCATAGCAATACCTCCCCCGTCATCCATGGGCGGCGGCAGCCACTTGCATGACTCAGTGCAAATGCCTGCGACCACCATCGGCAGCAGCGGCCTGAGCCTCATGCAGCAACGCCTGTCAGCGCTGACGCAGCCGCCGCATGGGCTCGCGCCAGTGCCGGCACTGAAGCTTACCCACATGGGCATGGGGCCAGACTTGGGGACCCGGATGCAGCATCGGGGCTGTGACAGCCTAGCACAGCTTCTGGCAACCAGCACGGCTGACAGGCACCCTGCTGGTTATGGCCATGTCAGAGGGAACAGCACTGATCCTCCTCCAGTGCTGCTGTCTATGTCCATGCCGTTGCACATGCCGAGGCTTCCCGACCGCAGCATGTCTTCGCTGGTGCTGGGCGGACACTCGGTGATCATGATGAAGCAGCAGCGTGCCTCGGCAGGCCCGCCCAGCAATAGACGGCAGGCCCGGGGCGTCCATCCACCCCCCGCTGAACCTTACCAGGCTCTGCCTATCCCATCTGCCAGCACAGACACATGTGGACTGGAGGGCCCTCCACTCCCGGTGGTGCTGCAGAAACACCCTGCTGCTGCTGGCTCGCCAGTGCCAGTGATGTGGCAGGGGCAGCAGCAGAAGCGGGGGCACCACTCAGCACTGTGTCCCGCCACAGTCGAAGACGCCCTGCCGGTGTCTGCAGACGCTGTCCTGTCGGGGACGCCTAGTGAGGATGCTGGATACAGTGCTCAGGGTCAGGGTGGACGAGGTGCGGAAGCGGCTCAAGAGGAGCAGGTGTCGCTGGAGACGGATTCAGACGTGGGAGTGCCCCGACCGAAGAGGCAGCGGAGCGTGCCGGTGCCCAGCGATGAAGGCGTGGAGGCGGGGGGATGGGGCGTGCGAGGTAAGCACACACAAGGTAGAGGGGGGATGGGGCGTGCGAGGTAAGCACACACAAGGTAGAGGGGGGATGGGGCGTGCGAGGTAAGCACACACAAGGTAGAAGTGGGGTAGGGTAGGGTTAGGGTAGGGTTCGGGTGGTTAGGTTCGGGTAGAGGAATACTAGGGTAGGGTTAGGGTAGGGTTAGGGTAGGGTTAGGATACACCACATGGACATACGTGCATATGGTTTGGCCGTGAGCACTGCTTTTTACCGGCTAGCATGCTTGGGGGGCAGGCAGCGGTGTTTAATCTCCGTATTGTTGTGGGTAAGGAGGGTCACAACGTTGCGGAGATTAAATGTTGTGACCCTCCGCATTCAGTCATCGGAGATGGTGCATTTCAGTTCCATTTTTGGTTGAGGTCTCTGATGCCCCTCATCATGCATGCACCGCGTCATTATGCAGGTGCTTCTAAGTTGCCGGGCACCACCTGTCGCAATTGTGGCTCTCAGCAGACACCTCAATGGCGATGCGGGCCGGAGGGGCCGCGGACACTCTGCAATGCGTGCGGGGTGCGATATAAGAAAGGCATGCCACTCCCGTATTGGGAGAAGAAGATGGCTGAGCAAGGCGTTTAAGGGGGGGGGGGCAAATGGGAGGCGGATGGCGAATGCCTGATGTAGCCTGTTTGCGGAAAACATGTCCATCCAGGGAATCTGGAATGGCAAAGAGTTGAGGCAAAGTATGTGATTCTATACACATGTGTGAGGAAGCATCAAAAACATTCTGAAAGGGCCTGCTATGGCTCAGATAGAAATCGTATACTGCATTTCCATTTATTACCGTTGCACGCACCCATTGACTTGTTTGTCCAGTTGACCGGGTGGTCCTCCACAAAGGACCACCCTAGCGTTCTCGTCGTTGATTCGTAGATAGACTGTGTTGTTTAGATCGGCAAGTTGCTGGCAAGGGCTCGCTTTGTCGCTGACAAGTGCCACGGTGTGCCCCACCCAAAACAAATCATACTCCCATCATGACATCATGTGTTGTACTAGTGTAACCTGCTTATGTTTTTTTGTACGAGATGGCGCGTCACTGGCATAGATTGATAGAAGTAGAGAGGTTCTCCCTTAGGGGATGGCCTGGGATGGCCCTCTGTGACATTTGGCTGCTAATGACCTCCGGACTACTTGATTTTGTGGGACTCATCCCCAGCATCAAGGGATGCATATCATTTGGTTTGGGACGCAGTTACTTACTGGCATTTGTGTAGGCGTAGGCGAAGGGACAAGTATTAAACTTGTTCCTATTGGTTTTAGTCTCGGTTTTAGTTAGTATTTTTTGTAGCCTGTACCGTACTTCATCTGTGTTGCGAAACTCAACGTTACACCCATGGGCCCTTGCTCCTCAAATGGCTTTTGGCCGCATGGGCGCAATGGGCGTCCAACTGTCAGGTTGAGAGAAAATGAAGAGGCAAGGCATGAAAGAAGGGGGGGGGGGGGAAGTGAAGGGATGGACCAATGGCCAATATAGACTGGAAATGCAAGGCATCCGAGAGTGCCCTTCTTTTAGGAATTTTATCACACGGTAGTTTTGATCACAATAGGGCGTGCCGGTAGGGGTAGCAAATTGTCAGGAGGTTCACTCTTAATGAGGTGACAGAGGTGGCAGTAGGTGGGTCTAGGCCACATGAGCAAGGAGGGAGGGGGAGGGTCTTGGCCACATGAGCAAGGAGGGAGGGGGAGGGTCTTGGCCACATGAGCAAGGAGGGAGGGGGAGGGTCTAGGCCACATGAGCAAGGAGGGAGGGGGTGGGCCTAGGCCACATGAGCAAGGGGGGAGGGGGAGGGTCTTGGCCCTGGAAAATATGGGACAACGAGAAAGGAGATGAAAACAGTGTAGGGGGCATTCCAACTTAGACAGGCCACCCCAGCTAGCAAGTGGGTGAAGATAGATCATGGCCATGTGGTGGAACTCCTTGATAACACTGAGCAGCCGGGTCAGGACCACTCAGCCAGGCCGCAGCCTTTAAACTTGACCCCTTCTTATCTCTCATCAATACCTGCCCAGTCCTAAATGTGAGTAGCATTTGGGCATGCTTGGAAACGAACTCCGGTTTGGGATTGTAGGATCCAGCCATTTCTAGATCTCAAAGGCTGTATCTATGACCACTGAGACTGCAAAGCTAGCATCTTACCTGAATATGTTTCTGCTGGGCTGCTGCCAACTCCACACCCCATCAGGATGGCCTGGAAGGCCAGCATGAATCAACATCTCATGTGGCAGACGTTAAGGCAGGGGGAGAAGGCAGGGGGTGTGGAATAACAGCGGCACAGGAAAATATGGGACTGCAGATGGCAGCTAAGTAGCACACTACTGGCATGTGAGACATGATGAGTGTGCCATGCATGGTATGATGCATGGGCATCATGGCCCATGCACCGCCCATGCATCAGTGCCAATGTGATCTTGCCCAATTCGGTCAGCTGCTGCCATCCATTTTTGCACGCCAGTACAAACAATTCCATACGGGGTCGATTCACTAGGTGGGGAAGGTTGGCTCCCGTCGCCTTGGTCTGTCTCCGACATGTCGCCGGGTCCTATGTCCATGCCTCCCCGGGCCTTGCGTAGTACACCGCCGCTGTGTGCCCCATATTTTTCTCAGCTCGTGCTCAATGAATTCAGCAGGGTGTTATGGAGTACAATCGTGATTGCCGTGCGCCGGCAGGATGCTGACGCTGCCCCCGGGGTTGCCGCGCACGTGGCATCGTCGCGGCGCACCTCGCGTATAGTCTGCCCTCAACTGACTCCGTGTCGAATCGTGCCACCTAAGCAAATGAGAGAGAAGGAACAAGCTGGTGTGCTGGTTACGGCACAAAATCTGCGCAGCAACCCGAGTCACACCAATCACTCTTGCGGGTGTCTGCCGGGTGGGTTCCAGTCTGGCTTCCAAGCTGGCGGGTAGCTCTCCTTAGGACCAGTGTGGATGGGGGGCAGGATTGGTTGTATGCCTTCCCTGATGTATGCTCATATCAGGGGCATCAGTCTGATTGTGAAGAAATGCTGATGCTCAAGTCGTATGGGATCGTTTTTTAATGACAGTGTCATTTGCTAGGCGGGTTGACATGGCGTTGGGGCATACGCATGGGGGGTCCCTTAGGACCTGATCCTTTCGTTTCGGATGGGTATGCCGTATCATGTTTTCCCTTTGGAACGGGAACTGTTAAGTGAAGTTCTGTCTGTCCTGCCGAGCTTCACATCTCAATTTAAGAACGGTGCATACCCGCTGGGCCCTACTGACCGTTCTGCCGCATGGGGCTGATAGGGGATAAGAAAGCTCAATTGTAACGACCATAATACCGAGAACGCTCAATTCCAGCTACATCGATGCGAAGGCATCAGTATGTATCCGGCCCCACATATCCCCAATAATGCCAGTTTCATTCTCAGGTAACGCCCTTTCTATCTCCTTGGCTGCCTGTTTATGCTGTGACTTAAGGGAAGCGACCTGGAGAGAAAATGCCCGCACGGACGTAAGGATTGAGGTAACAGAACGGAAGGCATGCATAGCCCAGGGCAGCAGTGTGTGCGCCTTCACCATCGCGTGACCCATGCATACTAACAAGCTGGACAGATTGGCGCCCACGCACGCTTCCAAGCCTTTTGAGCGCTCAAGGCCCAAGGGTGTTACGTTATTGAAAAACATTTCTCTTCTGTTTGTGCGTCTCGTCAGCCTGTTATTCCCCAAATCCACGCCGTTTCGGCGTCCTTTTCTTTTCTTTTCGTCATTTCAGCGTCATGGCCGCCCCGAATCTCGTCGCGCTCAATCGTCGTCAATGATGGGATGGGGATGGGATCCACCATCCATCGTGCTGCTCGATGTGTGCTCAGTCACCGCTCACGACTGACTTGCATTTCCGCTTGGGCTGCATCATCGCGTGCATGTCCCTCTTGTCAAACTTGGGGTACGCCTCCATCACCGTACGCAGCCGTATCCGCGTCAGGATCTCGAACTTGCTATTCGGCGCGGTCGTCTTCGACGCGAGCTCCCGCAGCTCCGAGGAACTCGCGATACGGATCAGGTTCTTGACAGCTTCGTCGCGCATCGGACTCTGAAAGTCCCCGGCAGCCACGCGCCGCTCGTTCTCCGCTTGCTCCGCCTCCATCTTCTGGAAGGCTTCCTGAAGATGCGGCCGCATCCGCTTGAGGACCCACGGGTGGGACTTGATGCCGTGGATGTCGATCCGCGTCGCCTCGTCCAGGTCAAACATGCGGGCGAGCAGATTGGCCACCTGGTGTGGGCGCATGGCAAAGGCGTCAGCATAACGCGACGAGACTTTGCTTTTAGACGCGGTAGCTCACCTAGTGCTACCGCCAAACAGGTGGCATCCTTTATCCACGCCTCAGGCATTATTTATTAGGTATAAGGGGGTTTAGGGTTTAGCCCTGCATCAGCGCATTTTGGTTCCACCAAGCAGTGCCCCCTTGCTCAGCCTCCACCCTCCCTTCTTCCTCTCACCTCAGGACTCATGTATTTGAGCTGGCCTTGCAGCAACACATTTTGGTTCCACGCCTTCTTATTCTGCTGCAGCCATATCTGCTTCACCGGGTCTGGCATGGCCTTCGTGGAAACTGAGTCGCCTTCAAATGGGAACCTGACGGACATGGGTCGCCATTAGATAAATTTGTGACATGATAGCATGGCCTTCGTGGAAACCGAGTCACCTTCAATCGGGAACCTTGCCATAAACAGAGTGCAGAGTTGTGTCTCGAACAGGAACCTGCCGATCAAAAGTTGCACACGCTTGCTTTCAAACGGGAACCTGGCAAGTTAGAAGGAGGGTCAGATGATAGCATGGCCTTGGAGGATACAGAGTCACCTTGAAACGGGAGCCTGATAACAACATTTGCTGCAGGGTACAAAGTACGTTTTTGAACGGGAGCCTGCCAATCACTACCGGTAGTAGCAGGGTACAGGTTCCCCTTAAACCTTAAACCTGCCGGACATTTGCTGCAGGGTACAGGGCACAGGGTACAGGGTCGCCCTAACCCTCCTTATCCCTAACCTCCCATCAAACGAAAACCTGCCGGACATTTGCTCCAGGGTACAGAGTCGCCTTCATACGCAAATCTGGCAAGTGCCAACCATAATCAGTTGTGAGATATTAGCATGGCCTCGGTGGATGCGGGGATTACGGGGTCCTTTTAAAACGGGAGCCTCCCGATCAATAGTCGCATAGGCACACAGGTGCGTTCGAACGGGAAGTGCCGACCATAAGTAGAGGTTACGAGATGATAACATGGCCTCGGTGGATACTGAGTCGCTTTTAAACGGGAGCCTGCTGAAGCAGGGTACAGGTTTTCCTTCAAACAAAAACCTGCTGATCGTTTGCTGAAGGACACAGAGTTGCCTTAAAGCGTGAACCTGCCGTAACCCTCTTAAACTCCAGCAGATTCCTTCACTTCTTACCTGCCGACCAGCATCACGCACAGCAGCACGCCCATCGCCCACACATCTGCCTTGATGCCGTCGTACCGCTTCTTAGAGCCGTCGGCCTGGATAATCTGGGGGGCCCTGAGGCAGAGATGCACCAGTGGGGTTGGTTAAAAGGTTGGGAGCAACTTGTAAATGACTTTCAATCTGCCCTTTCTACCAGGACAATCTGGGGGGCCATGTGGTAGAGATGCACTGGCAGGGTTGGTTAAAATATTCATAAACACTTTCAAATGATAAAAAAATCTGCTCTTTTTATCTGCACGATCTGGGGGGCCCTGTGGCAGAGGTGCACCAGCAGGGTTGGGGAATGTGTTAGGGGAAGCACTTTTACTGTAGAACGGGTTTGACTCTGCTATTTATTGATTTTGTTTAGGCTGCGCGGGGTTGATGCGCGAATATTAAGTAGAAAAAGTGGTGCACGGCCGGTCAGTCACGGAGTACCGCGGGTTGGGGAAGGCCTGGCGAACCGCCCCACCCCCCCCAAGTGAAACCCCCTTTCCTTGATCCCTCGCATGAAATTTGGAGCTCCTACGATGTTCGAGTACTGAGCTGACTGGGACCCTAAAACCTCACCCCTAAATCCTCGTACATACTCTGGCGTGCCTATGATGTTAGAGTACTGAGCTGACTGGGACCCTAAACCCTCACCCCTAAATCCTCGTACATACTCTGGCGTGCCTATGATGTTAGAGTACTGAGCTGACTGGGACCCTAAACCCTCACCCCTAAACCCTCGTACATACTCTGGCGTGCCTATGATGTTGGAGTACTGAGCTGACTGGGACCCTAAACCCTCACCCCATAAACCCTACACACCCAAGACCCTCAGCCCCAATTCCCCACACACTAAAACCCTCAAATGTACTCTGGGGTGCCTATGACGATTAAGTTCTGACTGGGATGGAGAACTGAGAACGGGGAACTGAGCCGACTGTGACCCTAACCCCTAATCCCTTAACCCTAAGCCCTCACATGTATTCTGGGGTGCCAATGACGGTGGAGAACTGAGACGACTGGCTCCATGCCCGCGCAAATCCAAAGTCGCAAAGCTTGATGTAGGGCGGGTTGCTGCCGAAGGGCGGGTATGGCGGGCTCAAGAGGATGTTGTCCAGCTTGAGGTCTCGATGCACTACGCGGTGCCTGGAGCGGGGGAGGAATACAGTTGTAGGTTAGGGTTTAGGTGAAGGTGGGAGGGGTGAGAGGGTGAAGGCGGGAGTGGTGGGCAAGGTAAGGCGGGGAGGGAGAGAGGGAGAAGGTGGGTCGTTGCCAAAGGTAGGTATGGCGGGCTGAGGAGGATGCTGTCCAGATTGAGGTCCCGATGCACCACCCGGTGCCTGGGGCGAGGGAGGGAGAAGGCGGGGAGGTTAAGGGTCAAGGGTGAGAGTGTGGGCTAAAACCTGAACCCTTAACTGTGAGGGTGAGAGAGAGAAGGTGGGTTGCTGCCAAAGGGCAGGTAAGGCGGGCTGAATAGAATGTTGTCCAACTTGAGGTCTCGATGCACCACGCGGTGCCTGGAGTGGGGCAGGGAGTGAGGGTGGAAGGCGAAGGTGTGAAGGGCGAGAAAGTTAAGGCAGGGAAGGTGTGTGTGGGGGGAAGGGTTAAGGATTCAGGGTTTAGCAGTAAGGTAATCTTTGTAATCAGCGTCTTGCCACGGCGCTTTATGTCCACGGCGTGAGGAGGGTTTAGGGTTTATAATCCAGGGCGTACCGGCAGAGTTAAGGGTTCAGGGTTCAGGGATTAAAAGCAGGGCGTACAGGCAGGGTTCAGGGTTTTGGGTTTAGGGTTAAGAATCCAGGGCGCGCCGGCAGGGTTGAATTCCAATCAGCGACCCTGGTACCTGTGCAGGTCATCAATGGCCCTTGGGGTTCAGGGTGGCAATTTTAGGGCTTGCCTTGAGGGCCAATTGCCTTGCCCGTGCATGTAGTCCACGGCGCGTGGGGTTCCGGTTTTAGGTGTTCGGGTTTACTGGTAGTTTAAACATTTCAATCAATCTACCCAGCACTTGTGCATATAGTTCACGGCGTGTGGGGTTCCTAACCTTGAAGTTTTAGGAGTTAGGGTTCACCGGTAGGGCAAACCCCAATCAACGTACCCAGCACATGTGCATGTAGTCCACGGCGTGTGTGGTTAAGGTGCCGGGTGAAGGGCTCACCAATAGGGCTAAATTCCCAACCTAAAACGCCTGTACCTGTGCATGAAGTCCACCGCTAGCAACATGGGTTTAGGGGGTGAAGGGGTGAAGGGTTTGAGGGCTAACTGATAGGGTCAAATTCCTAATCATCCTCCTCCTTACATGTGCATGTCATCTACAGCGTTAACGATCTGCCGGAACAGGTAGCGCACTTCGTCACTTCATCCTCTGGCATGAGCATCCCCACCCCGCCGCACTCCAGACACTTGTGGGGTCAAGGTTAATGATTTAATGATTTAGGGCTTGCCAATATATAAGTAAATTCCTAATAAATGCCCCCCTTCGTACCTGTGCATGTAGTCCACGGCGTTCACAATCTGCCGGAACAGGTAGCGCACTTCGTCCTCAGGCATGAGCAGCCCAACGCCGCCGCACTCCAGGCACTTGCGGCTGACAAGCTCGGTAAGGCTGCCGCCCGGTGCCACCTCTATCACCAGGCCTAGGTAGTGAGTGGTAAGAATGACCTCCTGACAGGGTTTAGGACAGGGTTTAGGACAGGGTTTAGGAAAAGATTCGGGACAGGGTTGGGGATGCTGCTTGATGCCACCTCAATCACCAGGCCCTGGTAATGAGTGGTAAGGATGACCTCCTGAAAAGGATTAACGACATGGATTTAGATTGTTTGATTTAGAACAGGGTTCAGGACAGTCGAAGCTGCTGCCCGGCGCCACCCCTATCACCAGGTATAGCAGGGAGTAGTAAGAATTACCTCCTGAATGGGGTTGACGACTTGGTGCGGTTTGGGATAAGGTTTAGGACAGGGTTTAGGACAGGGTTTAGGACAGGGTTTAGGACAGGGTTTAGGACAGGGTTTAGGACAGGGTTTAGGACAGGGTTTAGGACAGGGTTTAGGACAGGGTTTAGGACAGGGTTTAGGACAGGGTTTAGGACAGGGTTTAAGACAGGGTTTAGGACAGGGTGTAGGACAGGGTTTAGGACAGGGTTTAGGACAGGGTTTAGGACAGGGTTTAGGACAGGGTTTTGGACAGGGTTTAGGACAGGGTTTAGGACAGGGTTTAGGACAGGGTTTAGGACAGGGTTTAGGACAGGGTTTAGGACAGGGTTTAGGACAGGGTTTAGGACAGGGTTTAGGACAGGGTTTGAGACAGGGTTTGGAACAGGGTTTAGGACAGGGTTTAGGACAGGGTTTAGGACAGGGTTTAGGACAGGGTTTAGGACAGGGTTTAGGACAGGGTTTAGGACAGGGTATAGGACAGGGTTTAGGACAGGGTTTAGGACAGGGTTTAGGACAGGGTGTAGGACAGGGTTTAGGCTGCCGCCCGGCGCCACCTCAGTCACCAGGCCTATGTAGCCAGTGGCAAGGATGACCTCCTACATATAGGGTTAATCCAAATGACAGGGCTGAGACTAGACGTTCATTTGAAACACAATTTTGGGTTCAGGGTTCAGGTAAAGGAGGGGTTGAAGCTGCTGCCCAGCATCACCTCTATCACCAGGCCTAAATAATGAGTAATCAGGATGACCTCTGTCAACACGCCTAGATAATGAGTAATTAGGATGACCTCCTGAAATGGGTTAACGGCACAGTTTGGTCTAAACGGCAGAGTTGAGGCAATCCCCAAATTTCTGCTGCTGCTGAACTTCAGTTCATCCCTGCCCCCCCCCCACCTGCCCCCACCTCACTGCTCCTGTCCCCCACCTCAGCAGCAAACCGAAGTTCACCCCTACACGGTGTCCCCCCACACCCCCCTGTCCCTGTCTGTTCCTCACCTTCGCGACCAGTCCATCCCTGCTCCCCCCCTGCCCCCCCCCCCTCCCTTGCCCATGCCCCTGTCCCCCACCTCAACAGCAATGTTGTTGTGACAATCCGCGAGTCTTGACAGTCTTGACTGCTGCTGATGAACTGTACTGCAGTAACCCTCTGCCCCCCCACCCCCCCACTCCTGCCCCTGTTCCTCACCTCAGCGGCAATGATGTTGTTGTGGCCTTCCCCCAGCTCGGACTGAAGTTGTATTTCACTGAACAGATGCAAGGAGGGGGGGGGGGGAGAAACTGAGATCCCGACTCTACTGACTGTGACTGTTCCTCACTCGAAATATGGAAAGTGCGAGGCGTGGGGGACTCGGGTCCTGGCTTGGCCTGAAGTTGTATTAAACTGAGGCAAGGCTAGGGGGGTGCTCAGATCCTGGCCCTGTTTGTAGCTGTATCTCACAGAACAGATGCCAGGGGGAGGCATGGCGGGGGGGCTCAGGCCCCAGATCTGGATGATTCTCTGGGTCAGCAGGCGAGAGCCAGAGACTGAAGACACTCACTGGGGGGGGGGGGGGGGGCAGGACAGCCCAGTACAGTCCACACTTGGTTGCGGACGCTCACACATTCAGGGCTCACAATGCTAAGTGTAGGTTCATGGTTTCATCTACATAAGAAAGACCTCCCGCCCCCGCCCCTACCCCTGCCCTCCCCCCCACACCACCCCTCTGCACCCCCACCTAACACGCACACACACACACACACACACACGGGTTTTTTTCTTACTGTGTGTTGGGCCCTAAACAGGAAAAAAATGCGCGTGTGTTGGGGAAGGGGAGGAGAGGGAGAGGGAAAAGATAGGTAAAAGAGAAAAGAAAGGGAGGGAAATGCCATCCAGGCCGGATCGGGTTAAAATGTCACCAAATAGATTTCCCGCCCCGCGTCCCAGAATTCCCGTGACGAATCACCGTTGCTCACCACCTGAGTAGCTCTTACTGCACCATAAGCAATAATATGTTTAAAAAGCATATTATTATAGCATTCGGAACTTTGCCAGTCCCATCCATGCCACTGATGGTAACGGCAGTGCTTGTCCACTGGTGGGAGGAATAATGGATTTGACTAACAAGCACGAAATCAAGCTACATTATTCAAACAAGTGAATTGCACTGTCAGAGCACACCAGCATGGCGTGAGAACTGAAGAGGCATGGCATCAAGGATGGGCAAGCAGGGCATGAGGTGTGAAGAAGCATGGCGTGAGGTACGAAGAGGCATGGCATCAGGGATGGGCAGGCATGGCGTGAGGTTATGAAGAGGCAGGGCATCAGGGATGGGCATGCATGTTGATGGGCATGAGGGATGGGCATGCATGTTGCTGGGCACGGGCATGTCGTGAGAACTGAAGAGGCATTGCATCAGGGATAGGCAAGCATGGCATGAGGTATGAAGAGGCATGGCATGAGGTATGAAGAGGCATGGCGTGAGGTGTGAAGAGGCATGGCGTGAGGTGTGAAGAGGGATAGCATCAGGGATGGGCAGGCATGGCATAAGGTATGAAGAGGTATGGCATAAGGGATGGGCAGGCATGGTGTGATGTGTGAAGAGGCATGGCATCAGGGGTGGGCAGGCATGGTGTGAGGTGTGAAGAAGTATGGCATCATGGATGGGCATGCATGGTGTGAAGTGTGAAGAAGCATGGCATCAGGGATGGGCAGGCATGGCATGAGGTATAAATGGACATGGCGTGAGGTATGAAGAGGTATGGCATCAGGGAAGGGCAGGCATGGCGTGAGGTGTGAAGAGGCATGGAATCAGGGATGGGCAGGCATGGTGTGAGGTGTGAAGAGGCATAGCATGAGGTATGAATAGACATGGTGTGAGGTATGAAGAGGTAGGGCATCAGGGAAGGGCAGGCGTGGCGTGAGGTGTGAAGAGGCATGACATCAGGGATGGGCAGGCATGGCATGAGGTGCGAAGAAGCATGGCATCAGGGATGGGCATGCATGTTGCTGGGCATGAGGGGTGGAGGAAGATGGGCATGATGCTGGGCATGAGGGGTGGAGGAAGATGGGCATGATGCTGAGCATGAGGGGTGGAGGAGGCTGAGCATGATGCTGGGCATGAGTAGTGGAGGAGGCTGGACATGTTGCTAGACATGGGGGTGGAGGAGGCTGGACATGATGATGGGCATGAGGGGTGGAGGAGGTTGGGCATGCAGGGTGGAGGAGGGTTGGGCATGAGGGAGGATGCAGGGCATGTGGGTGGAGGAGGCTGGGCATGGGGGTAGAGGAGGCATGGCATCAGGGAGGATGCTGGACATGGGGGTGGAGGAGACTGGGCATGGGGGTAGAGGAGGCATGGCATGAGGGAGGAGGCTGGGCATGGGGGTGGAGGAGGTTGGGCATGCAGGGTGGAGGAGGGTTGGGCATGAGGGAGGATGCAGGGCATGTGGGTGGAGGAGGCTGGGCATGGGGGTAGAGGAGGCATGGCATGAGGGAGGATGCTGGACATGGGGGTGGAGGAGGCTGGGCATGGAGGTAGAGGAGACATGGCATGAGGGAGGAGGCTGGGCATGGGGGTGGAGGAGGCTGGGCATGGAGGTAGAGGAGACATGGAATGAGGGAGGAGGCTGGGCATGGGGGTAGAGGAGCCATGGCATGAGGGAGGAGGATGGGCATGGGGGTGGAGGAGGCATGGCATGAGGGAGGATGCTGGGCATGGGGCTGTACGATTCAGGGCATGAGGGATGATGCTGAGTATTGGGGTGGAGGAGGCAGGGCATGGATGTGGATGCATGGCATGAGGGAGGAGGATGGGCATGGGGGTGGAGGAGGCATGGCATGAGGGAGGATGCTGGGCATGGGGCTGTACGATTCAGGGCATGAGGGATGATGCTGAGTATTGGGGTGGAGGAGGCAGGGCATGGATGTGGATGCATGGCATGAGGGAGGAGGATGGGCATGGGCATGGATGTGGATGCATGGCATGAGGGAGGATGTTGGGCATGGGGCTGTACGATTCAGGGCATGAGGGATGATGCTGAGTATTGGGGTGGAGGAGGCAGGGCATGGATGTGGATGCATGGCATGAGGGAGGAGGATGGGCATGGGGGTGGAGGAGGCATGGCATGAGGGAGGATGCTGGGCATGGGGCTGTACGATTCAGGGCATGAGGGATGATGCTGAGTATTGGGGTGGAGGAGGCAGGGCATGGATGTGGATGCATGGCATGAGGGAGGATGTTGGGCATGGGGCTGTACGATTCAGGGCATGAGGGATGATGCTGAGTATTGGGGTGGAGGAGGCAGGGCATGGATGTGGATGCATGGCATGAGGGAGGGGCCGACATGCATGAGGAAGGGAAGGCAGGCATGGAGGAGGATGCATGGCATGCGGGAGTGGAAGACAGGCATGGAGGAGGATGCATGGCATGCGGGAGGGGAAGGTAGGCATGGGGGAGGGGAAGGCAAGCATGGGGAGGATGCATGGCATGAGGGAGGGGGGGGGGGGGGGGGTAGGCATGGAGGAGGATGCATATCGTGAGAGAGGGGATGGATATGCATGGAGGAGGATGTGAAAAGAGGGAAGGGGTTTGAGCATCAAGGATGGTGCTTGGCATGAGAGAGGATGCATGGCATGCAATGGGGGAGTAGGAGACAGGGCATGCAACGGCAGAGTATGAGGCATGACATGGCGGAGTATGAGGCATGACATGGGGGAGTATTAGGCAGGTAATGGGAGAGCTTTCGATATAACAGTAGGGCAGACATGCGCATTCTCACGAGCATGTTCGAAATACCCAGGCTTATCGGGTCGAAATGACGATGGTGGCGCCATGTGATGTCGACCATATTGACACGGTGGCTGTCGAGATACTGGCCCAGTGCAGCGCTCACGCGATACATTAAAAACTCGTATTCAAGAAGAAAAAATAGTTAAGCTCGTCGCAGGGCGTGCTGGGACCGCAAAAGGTCTGGTTCTGAGTCTGTCCGCTGGGTTTGACTTGTGCGCTGTACAGTTCGATCAGCTGGGAGCTTCGAAATGCATCGAATGTCGGAAATGCATTGTTTCGTAGCGTGTCTGATCGACCTTGGCGACTCTGACGTTCTTCATTTTCCCCGCGTCACGGGAATTCTACGGGAAATATTTCCCTGTACGGCAACACATAGTAAGACACACTCCTCCCCCCCACACCTGCTCCTTCCCCCTCACCCACCCACTGCCCGTCCCTCAAAGCACTGACCTGAACATAGTGTCCACCATCTTCTTGCACTGGTAGCTTGATGAGTGGCCCCCCTTTATCCTATCCCTCCCTGCCCCTGCCCCCCCCCACCCCACACACTCTCCTGCCCCCCCCTCCACCCCACACCACACACGCTCCTGCCCCCCCCCCCACCTCCTGCCCCACACCCACCACATGCTCCTATCCCCCCCCCCCCTTGTCCCTGCCTCTTCACCCCCCCCTCCCCCACCCACCCACCTGCTCCTACCCCTGTCCCGCCAAGCACTAACCTGAACATGGTCTCCACCATCTTCTTGGGCAGTGGTAGCTTGATGACCTTGAGCGCCCAGTTCTTCCCGTCCTGATCCTCCACCAGAAAGGCGTCGGCCTCAGCTCCGGAACCCAGCAGCTTCACGACGCGGTACATGCCCAAGTACACCGAGCCTGGTGCATGGATATTGGACATTGTTTATTTTAGTGCAGGATAGCCTGAGGCATGAACATTGAACATTGGAAACCGTTGTTTATTTTAGGGCAGGATAGCCTGAGGCATGGACATTGAACATTGGAAACCGTTGTTTATTTTAGTGCAGGATAGCCTGAGGCATGAACATTGAACATTGGAAACCGTTGTTTATTTTAGTGCAGGATAGCCTGAGGCATGGACATTGAACATTGGAAACCGTTGTTTATTAAAGTGCAGGATAGCCTGAGGCATGGACATTGAACATTGCAAACCGTTGTATATTTTAGTGCAGGATAGCCTGAGGCATGGACATTGAACATTGGAAACCGTTGTTTATTTTAGTGCAGGATAGCCTGAGGCATGAACATTGAACATTGGAAACCGTTGTTTATTAAAGTGCAGGATAGCCTGAGGCATGGACATTGAACATTGGAAACCGTTGTTTATTTTAGTGCAGGATAGCCTGAGGCATGGACATTGAACATTGGAAACCGTTGTTTATTTTAGTGCAAGATAGCCTGAGGCATGGACATTGAACATTGGAAACCGTTGTTTATTTTAGTGCAGGATAGCCTGAGGCATGAACATTGAACATTGGAAACCGTTGTTTATTATAGTGCAGGATAGCCTTGGCTTCAGAGCCCAGCAGCTTCACGACGCGGTACATGCCCAGGAACACGGAACCTGGGGCATGGACAACATTGTTGTGTACGCCAGGCTTCCAGGATAGCAAAGTATGCTGCGAAGTGCGAACCGTGTTTTTTCAGTGTGCACCGAATTCCAGTCGTAATGTGTATTTAAATGCGTGCCAGGCCACCATCGGGGGGTGGCCATGAGGTATTCCTGCTCAGCCTCTGAATGGCCATGCATGTTAGCATCTTACCTCATGTTGGGGGGGACAGAGGGGAGCAGCAGAGGAAGGGGAGGGCTGTGGGCAGAGAGGTAGGCGGTACTGCGGTACAGGACACTGGCTCATTCACACATCGCCACACAGCCCAATTGACGATTCCGACGACAGCTGGCGCATGGGACAAGTGTTTATGGTTTAGGGTGCTGGGCTTAGGGTCAAGGGTTCAGGGCTTAGGGTGTATGGTTCAGGGCTTGGGCATTAGGGTCAAGGGGTCATGGCCTAGGGCATAGGGTTTAGGGTTTGGCGTTAATGATTGAGGCTGTGGGGTTAAGAATTCAGGGCACAGGGTGAAGGTCCTCAAAAGGCTTGCAAGCACACACGAAGAGGAAAAAAAGTATGACAACACACTCACCCTGATCCGTGTCTGCTGCCGCCTGTTCGACTTGCTTGACGGAGAGTAGCGCTGGCTGAGGTTGAGATGCTCCCTTCGCTGCACGGATCTTTCCAGCCCTGACCTGGACAGCTGGGGATCCATCCTGCAGAGTGTGGAGTGCAGCCATTGTGCGTAAAGAAGCAGATTTGAAAGTGAAATGCTCTCTTCTGCTGTGCGGATCTTTCCGCCCCTGACCAGGACAGGCGGGGAACCATCCTGCGGAATGAGGAGTGCAGCCATTGCGTTCAAAGAATAAGATTGGAAGATGATATGCTCCCTTGGCTGCACCGATCTTTTCAGCCCTGACCTCGACAGCTGGGGACCCATCCTGTAGGGTGGGGAGTGCAGACATTGTGTGCAAAGAAGCAGATTCGAAATTAATATTCGTTTTTGCTGTGCGGATGTTTTTTAGCCCTGACCTCGACAGGAAGGGACCCATCCTGCGGGGTGGGGAGTGCAGACATTGCTAACCAGGCAGATTCAACCATGAGATTGACCATCCAGATGCTCTGGTTGCTGCACAGATCTTTCCTTTCCAGGCCTCGACAGGCGGGGAACCATCCTGAGGAATGAGGAGGGCAGACATTGCATACAAAGGAGCAGATTCAACAATGTCATGCTCCTTTCCCTGCGCGGATCTTCCCACCCCTGACCACGACAGGGTGGCATCCACCCGTCAGAAAGGGGAGTGCAGCACCCATAACGGTATACAAAAGTAGATTTGAAATTAAGATGCTCCATTGCCTGCGCGGATCTTCCCACCCCTGACCACCGCAGGAGGTCATCCACCCTGCAGAATGGGTAGTGCAGCACCTGCGTATAACGGTGTCAAGAAGCCAATTTGAATTTAATATGCTCATTTGGCAGGGCTGGTCTTTCCATCCCAGACCTCAACAGGTGGGGACGCATCCTGCGGGTTGGGGCGTGGGGCCATGCATCCTGTGACACGTGTAAGGAAGCAGAAGATTTTAAATTGAGATGCTCCCTTCACTGGGCAACTGTCCCATGGCATGATTCAAGCTGGATGCGTGCACGGTTAGGACCTTTGATGCTCGAATATTCCCTCCCTCGAACTTGCCAGGCGGTGAGCTGCCCTGAGAAATTCGCTGCGCGGCCGATGCACTGGGAACATTGTTTTCCCAAACATGGCATGATTCAAACTGTGTGCATGCATGGTTGTGACCTTGGCTGTGTGAATCTTGCCACCCAATGACCACGGCAGGTACTGACCCACCCTGCGTGGTACGAGCGCTGCCATGGCTTTCACACCTTGATGTCCATCCCATGGCCTGATTCACACTGTATGCACGCGCGTCTAAGATCTTTGTTGCGCAAAGGTTTCCTCCCTTGACCTTGGCAGGAGGGGACCCACCCAGCGAGATAGGCAGCGCAACCAATGCATTCAAAACGTGATTTCCGGCCAATGGCATGATTGAAACTGTAAGCATGCAAGGTTATGACCTATGCTATGTGTGAATCTTCACATCCCTGACCCCCCGGCGACATATGAGAGCAGCCCTAGCATTCTTCAATGCAGATCCAAACAGTTGTTGGATCTGCTGCAGATCCAAATAGTTGTTGGATCTATTGCGGATCCAAACAGTTGTCGGATCTGTTGCAGATCCAAACAGTTGACGGATCTGTCCCATGTTGAGCCCTCAAGCATGGACAGCCGGCAAAGTGCATGCATGCTAGTCTGAGCGATATAGCATGGTGCGCGCATAGAAGTCTGATCGATTTAGCATGGTGCATGGTTTATACCGGTCCATGCATGGCTATGCCCATGCATGGCCCCAAAACTGGTGGATGTGCAAGGCGTGACCAGTGCATGCAGCCATGCACCACTCAGGAGTGCGATGGAATTACGGAAACGTAGGAAGTGACTTGCTTGGGGACCACATAACAATAACTGATGTGCAGGCAGGCCCAGCGGCTACCGGTCCTCCACGAGTCTATTCCTTCCCTCCAAAAGCTGACGTGTTCGACGCGACGCATTTTTTGTGCTGCACAGCAGCGAGTACACATCATTGGCGTGAACACGCACCTTGCTTTCGGCCAGCCCCATTGACAGCGAGGGGGCCGAGCCGCTCCAGCGGACTATGTGGCGCTCCGAATTCAAATAATCCTGGCCTGGGGCTGCGGGCTCGGTTGGCCTTACATGCGATTGGACAGATGAATATCAATCACGATACGAAGATGATGTTCAGATTCCCTGTCGGTTTGCCATCCCAGGCATATTCTCGCGGGATTCTCGGTGTCCGAGTGCGTTGTCTAGACGGCATCAAGGGATCCACACCACAGATCTCCGGTCCACACTGTCCATGGACCAGGACTCTCTGGTCCAAAGGATATCGGGTCTGATCTCTGGTCCGATGGCACAACCGCCTGCGCAGCGATACTTTGTACGGCATAATGCTTTGGAGATACCCAGGAGATGCCCAGTCCTGTCTCGATGTGGACCGGGGTCTTGTCCGAGTGTGACAGGGTCGTGGTCGCGCTTGTATGCATGGGGGCCTGAGGCGGCTGCGAGGCTGGACGTGCACTAATTCTGACCTGGGTGGTTCGGATAGCGGCTGCGTCGCACCCGTGCGTCGCACCCCTATCGGCGTCCAATGATCCAATACTCCAAGTTGTAGGTACAACGGCAGTTGGGCACATGTGTAGGGGGGGCAACCAGCGGTTCTGTAGATAGCGTTCCAGGAGGCACAGACAGTATAGAGCTAGGCTCACTCCCAGCTACGACGACTCCACGAGAAGGCCTGCTGCGAACTAAATCGTGAACAACAGCGACGTCGTTCACAACTTAGTTCTACCAGCCACAACCCCAACCGTCACCAGCCCGTCCTCAGTTCTGACACCACGGCCCTGATTAATACATCCTTGCCATCACCCAAAATTCACTGACACAGCAGACAACCATCAAGCGACTCCCATCCACCAAGGAAGCACGATATGGATATGATACAACAAAGATAGAGTTGGATAGAGGTACCATGACCATGAGCCACGACCAGGACAGCTGAGTAAATATCTTGATCATATGTTGTGGATATGATTACCGGCAGCTTGTAGGAGGTCATGGTGATGACGCAGATGCTCAACAGCTGTTTCCCCCTTTTCCCTCTTTCCATGCTCCTATTTCCGTAGTCAGGCGCCCACGTAGTCGAGCATTTTTCAGCAGGACCTAGAGGTGTAACGTCATTGACTCCACACTGCACACCACCATAAAGCTTGTGACGCGCACAACTCAACCAAAACAGCCACTTGCAGCTAAATCCCTACAAACCCCAAGCGGTCGAGCGTTCAGCAGGGCCCAACGGGTATTCACCGTTCTTATCCAGAGCAGCTAAATCTCCTGAGAACATTTCGTTGCCATGATTGCCGGCAAAGTGTGTGAGGCCGTTGCGATGACGCCCTTGCTCCATACTACACACTTACAGCTTGCATGTCGGAGACGCATATAACCAGGGGATATAACCAGGCACCCAGGCTGTTATTTTAAGTTTGTGTCTCAGGTTTTGGGGTTGGGCGGCCGGCCACACACCTTGTGAAGTCCAAACAAAAGAAAATAAACCAGCTTGCGATGCCGACAACCTTTGACACCAACACAACTAGATCTCTTGAGAATATTTTGTGGTCATGATTGCTGGCAGCTTGTAGGAGGCTGTAGCGACCACGCCCTTGTACTCCACCTCCAAGTCCACTATGACCCTCCGGTGGTCCTCGTCAGCGTCCGGCCGCCAGATGAGCGCGCCGCTCAATGTGTCGCCCTTCACAAGCCGGATGGACTTGGGGAAGTTGAGAACGAGCTGCTGCTGGTGCGTGCTCTCTGTGGTGCTCGGTTTGGATGAAAAGACGACGGGATTTGAGGCCTGGGGGAAGAGTCAACAGGCAACGGAAAAACGAAAGGATTTTCAGTGGATGTGCTTAGTTTTAGGGGGTTCAGGGGTTGTGGTTTAGGGTTAAGCTTCAGTAGGAACGTCCGTTGCAGCACCAACAGTTGAGCACACACTTCTGATGGTGCATGCTCACTGAAGTGCTAGGTATTGATATCAACACACACCAGGATTGGAGGCTTGATAGTCTATAAGTGCATCATGTGCATGTTCTTCCATAGGGAATCAACGACCAACAATCCGGCACGATGTGGCCTGAACAAGCAACATGGCGGGGACTCC
This sequence comes from Limnomonas spitsbergensis, assembly GCA_037349105.1. NCBI lineage: Eukaryota > Viridiplantae > Chlorophyta > Chlorophyceae > Chlamydomonadales > Limnomonas > Limnomonas spitsbergensis. The sequence continues at coordinate 2,447,417 of JAYJMM010000099.1, forward strand.
CTGACCAGCATGTCCAACTATCCGAATCCCTAACGCCCGCCCGCCTGCCCTAAAACCCAGCGGCCTCGCCCTAAACCCGCCTGCCCTTAAACCCAGCACTCTCGCCCTAAACCCTACACCCATCCGCCCGCGAGCCCTACGCCTTTGTGCATGTAAGTGCACACATGTTATGCATGGACCTGCCTGCCCGTTGAACGTGAACGCCGCATCAATCCACAGCATCAGCGCCGACAGCCGCTCCTCTCTCAACGCCTGCAGCGTGAACGGTGCCACAAACCCCGCCGCGGCGGCCAGCTTGACAGTCAGCGGGACGATCGCAGCAGGCGCTCCGCCAGCCGCCGCCGCCGCCGCTGCCGGCGGCATCGCCTGTTGGTCAGCGGTGAGCGTTTGGCTGAGCCCGAGGCGGACGAGGTTGCAGGTTGACGTGAAAAGCTGGGAGCTCCTCGACAACGTATCCAGTCGCGGTGTGCGCACCTCCTGCATTCAACAGGGACACTGGATACGGAATACGATACAGTACGATACGTTTTTTTTTGCCAATACGGGACACAAAGTACGGGTTTTCAGTCATGCACCGTAGTGGACCGTATCAATACAATGTAATACGTTACAATGCGGTTTTTTTTGCCCATACGGGCCATATCCTGCGTCGCTGGCGTCCAGGAAGGGGTAGAGTTGATGTTGTTCACAACCAACCACATAGGGGCCCGGCAGAGAGAACCGGGGGGGGGGGGGCAGCCAACCAAACCGAAACAGACATGCGCCATCCAACAGAAAAACAGAAAAACAGCAGGACGACAGCGTGTCCAGGCGGGGAGATTGCACCTCCTGCGCCCACGAAGGAGTGAAAGAAAGAGAGCTACTCTCCGTGGGGGGCGTGAGAGTTAAGGAAACAGCGCAGCCTGGGCCGAAGACGAAGGAGTGGAGTTCGGGATGGGGTCAATAGGGGAATGCTTTTGTCGCGCGCCTTGAATCTCACACGCGTTCCCCCCATGCCCCCGACTAACTGACAAAGCCCATGCACGCTAGAGGCCTAGAGCCACCCCCTTCGGCATCGAATGGGACTTCATTCGCAACGAGGCTCACCAGGACTTCCAGGTATGCCGAATCACCGTGTCCATTAAGTACCATATTATGCCGTGGGCGTTGGCCGCCCCGCCCCCACATGGTCGTTTACCTACCGGCGGGGAGTCGACACGACCATGGTCATCACGCTCCTGGGGAGCCTTCCACATCTCCATTCCTGGCTCAGAATTCAGAGCAGAATCCATTGGCTAGGAGCTCTGCGAGGTTTACCCACGCATGCCGCTTCCATGACCTACCTGATGGCCTGAACCGATCGCCTGAAAATGTGGCCCTGCCTCTCCCTCGATACGGACATGGGACCTCAGGCAGATCAGGCACGACAGCAATGAAGGCTTTCATGAAGGTAGAGGCCATCATTGAGAAGGATGGGGGAAGTGGGGCAGCTCCCCTGAGGTGGAGTGTGGGAAATTCTGCCACACTTCCACCCTGCAGGGAAACGGGAGCCAGGTTCAAAAAGAGAACAGTCCTTCCAACGACGAGGTGGAGATGGCATAGAAAAGACTGGTGGAGAAGAACCCGGTGGATAAGAGTAAGAAGAGCCAGGTGAGAAGGGCTCTGAAGCGAAACAGTGTCTCGTCCTCGACCTATTTTTCGTGTAATGCGAAAAGGAGGTGATCCTTACTCGGCAATGACAACGGGGGCGACCCCTTCCTTTCTGAAAGTGGCAACCGTTCGGACATTGCTGCATATGAATTCCGGGGCTAGAGCTTCTTGGCTGTATCCCCTTGCATGCCCTCCGCTGCTGCAGCCCGTGAGAAATAGGGGCAGTATGCTGCTTGAATCCCACAGTTTTGTTTGTGTTTGCTGTTTGTTTCAGTCCCGCTTGGTTGCCTTGCACTCGTGTGCCACTTCCTTCACATTCGTTTCATTTCCTCAGGCTCCTCGTCGGGTTTTCTTCTGTTCCGAACATAAGGCTGCCTCGCCTTCTCGTTCCATCTGAGGTGAGGCGCTGGCTTCTGTGAGGTCCCAGTCGATAATGAACGAGGGCGTGAGCCAAAGCGCAAAAGCGCGTGGCTTGTAGGGATAGAAGCATCGTGCGCTCTGGCTTCTTCGGTAATAGAGGCCGACTGTTCTTGCTTTCGTGGGACACAGCTTGATAGCTGACTGCTTCCATACCACCAATAGTCAGTAGATACTCGCATGGCACTTCCTTGAAATTTGTTCCCTTCCTCAGGCTCCTGTCCTGTCCTGGCCGGGCTATTCCTGGGGTGGCTGGTTCTTTCTCGTCTTCCAGGACTGAAGGTAAGATGATTTGGTCAGGAGCAGTGAGCAGGAGATGTGAGGAATGGTATAATGTGTGGTGCCTGGCTCCTGCAGTTTGGTTTTTGTTCCCTATTATGCCCGCGCTCACTGTCTGGGGCTCTGTGAAACGGGCCAAGTGCTTCCAAGAGATGTTTTAATGTATATTGGCAGTTTGTGCTTTAGGTCTGCTGGCTTGCCCTCGGTGCGGCCCTTACCGGGTACAAAATGAAATACTGGGTCTCTAGCTTGCCCCAAATGATTGAGATGATCGGATCTTGGCATGCTTCTTGCTGCTACACAGGCATGGCACACCTTGAGAGTGAGGAGGCTGCCTTGAATGTTGTCCGCCAACATCAGGAGAAGTTCAAGATGCTATCGTTGATCAAGAGCACGCCCAACATCTGGCAAGGCATCACTGCCGATGAGCTGATTCACATACTGGAATATCGCCTTCAACAAGGTGGGTGCCAGGCAGGTGCATAACAGGCTGAAAGGTGCATAACAGGCAGGCAGGTGCATAACAGGCAGGCAGGTGCATAACAGACAGGTAGGTGCATAAGAGGCTGGCAAGTGCATAACAGGCTGGCAGGTGCACAACAGGCTGGCAGGTGCACAACAGGCTGGCAGGTGCATAACAGGCTGGCAGGCCCATAACAGGCTGGCAGGTGCATCACAGGCTGGCGGGTGCATAACAGGCTAGCAGGTGCATCACAGGCTGGCGGGTGCATCACAGGCTGGCAGGTGCATAACAGGCTGGCAGGCGCATAACAGGCTAGCAGGTGCATCACAGGCTGGCGGGTGCATAACAGGCTGGCAGGTGCATCACAGGCTGACAGGTGCATAACAGGCTGGCAGGTGCATCACAGGCTGGCAGCTGCCTAGGAAGGTGGCACACACTGATGCTTGCTCAGCCGAAGGGGAAGGGTCTTGTGTCAGGCTTCTCCATGCGTGTACGTTGTGTGCGGCATGGTTCCACTCGCAAATAGTAGGGTTTATGGTTCAGTGTCCCTCCATTGTTTGAAACTCTAAACCATACGTTGTGTACGGCAGGGTGAAAACTGCTGTACAACCTTCCTAGGGCACATGGGCTGGCTTCGTGGCCAAAAATGGCATATAATGATATAATGCACCTCCATTCGCTCATCCCCCCTATTTGGAACACACGTGTGGCTCGAGTTTGCGACTGTGTGTGCCTTGCACCCAATGCAGCACCTGCTTCAGCAGTACAGCAGGCCCTGCCAGCTTCCTTCCATATCCCACGCTGCCCAAATTGCTCCCCCTCATGACTCTTTCTGCTCCAATTCTTGCCCTAAGGCACTGTTTTTTTCTTGTGGGCCCCTGGCCCTGTATGGCCGCGCGAGCATCCTCCATGTTGCCCATTGTTGACGCCAGTTGCTACTGTTGATGCCCCACTGCTCTCTGTTGACGCCCCGTTGCTCCTTGTTGACGCACGCCCCATTGCTCCCTCTTGACGCCCCCTTGCTCCTTGTTGACTCCATTGATCCTTTTGAGCCCTAGGGCCTTGTTCTGCGAGCCCATGGAGTGCCACCATGTTTTCTACATGCAGCACAGCTGCCGCAACGCAGCATGATTGCACACAGCGTAGGTGTGGATGGTTTAAAAGTCATCCCCCTAGCTGAGCAACATACCCTGCCAGCCGCACTATCAGCCCTGTTTCTTTTCACAGCCGCCGTTGTTGGGGCTAGGGTCGGGGGTCCAAAGTGTCCCTCAACATGGACTGAGCAGTGTTAGTGCGGCGGTCCAGCCGGTGTTTCTGGGGGGAGCCGTCCCCCTACGCTGCGACTCACTGGGGTCGCATGGCTGAGAGCTGCACCCCGCTTCAAATGGCCCCCCGCACCAAGAGCTCTCAAGAACCCCAGCACTCCCCCTTACCTCTCAACCTCCACTGCTGCTACCCCTTCACTGTCTCTCACCCACACTAGTGACCCATGCACATGTGCGTGCGGCCCATGCGGCTGGGCCCAGATAGCGTACTGCCTGGCTTTGCTATTTTAATTATTTCCTGACATTTTGTTTCATCGTGATTGCAGCGGCAGCGGTCCAGCCGGCAGTGGCGGCGGCAGGTGGGCCTTGGGAGGGGATCTAGGGTGGGGTGGGAGGGGTGGGGTCCGTTTCACTGTTGTCAGCAATTGAACACAAAGGGCCCTGGCACTCAAGCGACGTCCATTGTAGCCGCTAACAACAGTTTTTCATTTTTTGCAAAGCAATGGCGGAAATCTCTGCCTCTCCCACACTGCTGCACCTCACTGAGGTTGCAGGGCTGAGCGCTGCACCTCACTGGGGGCGCAGGGCTAGATGAGGAGTAGGTAGCTGAAGGAGATAGCTGATGCATGGGGTTGTATGGGCTGCTTGGGGAGGTCGGAGTCTAGCTGAACCAAAAAAGAAATGTTGAAGGCCGCCTCGCTTCCTTCCTTGTGCATGTGGATCTCACCGGAACTTCTCTCAAAGCACTTGCTAACCCTGGCCTTGAAGGCCCTCTCACGTGTGTTCCTGGCTAAATTTGGAGCCTCCAGCCTCAGGCCTTATGGAATTTAGCTGACAAGATAGCTGAACCTAACGCTGCACACGAACCTCCCTGCATAGACCTGGGGTTGAGGGGGTGCACGCAACTGAAGTGTGAGCTCATGCATGGGGTGCTCTGGCACGGCAGGTGCTGTCGCAAGCCTCCCCGGGGTGGGTGGGACTGCCCAATTAGTCTCCGCATGGTCTTCCAAGAGCCCCGGCATGGGCGGATTAACTACATGCATGTGCTGCCATGCGCCATCCAGAGTGGCTGGTTGTGTGCGCACGGGGCATGCCGAAGGGGTTGAGGCCAGTCTTCTAGGTTGAATTACCAGGACATCTGCTGTTGAGTCCTAGCTTAATTAGTATAAGATAAGGGAATTTGCAAACTTTCATCATGAACTTTCATCATGAACTCCCTTTTTTTTTTGCTACAAGGCCATATTCGGCAGGCCGCCCCGCGTGTTGACCGGCCTAAACAGCGTGGCCGGCAAGAAGGGTACAAGCAGTAAACCCCACTGCCACCCTGGTGGATGCGGTGGGGCAGCGCAATGTGGACGGTGTTTCAGCGCATTGTGGATGGTTGGGAAAGCATGGTGGGGCTGCGCACTAGCACGCTAGCCCTATCCATGGGTTGGGGCAACGCACCTGTGTTTCCCCCATTGCTGCCCTCGTGCATTGCTCCCATGCCGCAGCCCGGCCCGCACCACCTCGCTACTACCCAACCCTGGCGCACCTCCCTGCCCTGCTATGGAGCACCCCCCTGCTCTGCTCTGGAGCACCTGCTGCTGCCCAGAATGTGCCTCCTACCTATACCCGCTTTGCTAGATTGAAGTATTTCCTAACAGATGGTTTTGTGCTTGTTGCCTGCAGCAGAGGCGGCAACAGCGGCAGCATTTGGAGAAAGTGGGTTTTGCAGGAAGGACATGTGTGGAGGAAGGGGTAGATCCTCAACCAAGTGTGACCCATCTAGGCCGGGACGGGGACCTAGCGCACTGGCCGTATGTAAGCCAGCAAAGGCAACTTCCTGGCAGCTTCCAAGCCTTGGCCCGCCCCCTACACACCGTGCGTGATGCATGATAGCCATACCACATTTGGCAGGCCAGCTTTGTGTTCATCCCTTTGGAGCATACGGCTGGAGGCCGGAGTGTAGATGACAGGCGCGCAGCCCTGATGAAGATGAAGTGCAGCTGCTTGCTGCCCAACATGATTTCCCGCTACCTTTCTGACTTGTTTTTCTTTTCTTTGAAATTATTTGTTCCCTTGCTGACTGCAATGGAGGCTGCAACAGCTGCGTTGCCCGTCCCCTTCCCTCCCGCCCGCCTTTGCCCCATTGTCCCCTCCTTCCCCTCCTCTCAGTGGTGCCGCCGCGGCCCCCTAGGTTGCCGCCCTGAACGCCTGAGCACCTTTCAACCCTCCTGGCTGCCCTTTTTGCCCCACTGGGCCCTCCAGCCCCCGAGGCAGGCCCACAGTTGTTTGGACCAGCCTCTCCCCCCATGGTTGCGGCCCGTCTCTTCCCCCCCCCTGCCCCCCCCGCATTTGGAGCCCCGCGGAGGGGTGCGCGAGTACGTGCATAAGCATGCGCCCCTTTTTGCCGTGCCCTGCTGCCTGCAAGACTACCGTACCCTCACGAAACTGAGCCATGTATGCCATGGAGCTCCTCTCCCCCCCTGCTCTCCCTCCTGGTGTCCCCTTCCTCCCGCCCGCCCGCCCCTGCTCCAATATCCCTTCCTGCCCCTGCTCTCAGTGGTGCCTACCGCAGACCTCATTGCAAGGCTCCCTCTGGTTACGTTTACTTCTGCGAACCCCTCCAGCACCACTCCGTTGCTGCCGCCCTCATTGTTGCCCCCCTGCCTCTCCCATCTGCCCCCTGGTTGACCGCCAGCCCCCATGGTGGGCCCACACACACCCCATGCCGCCCTTACCCGCCGTCCTCCACCAGGTCATGCATTTCTTTCATCCTGCTTTTCGACGGGGCAGTGAAGGCTGTTACCCATTTTGCTTTTCAAACCCGCAACCCAGGCCAATCTGTTTTGGGGGTTGAAGCATTTCCCCCCCCCCTGTTTTTGTTTAGACAATCTGCCCCCTTTCCCGCTTTTAGTTTCAAAATGAGGCACAACCGGTTTACCTTAATCTACCATGTAGATCAATCCCCTGTTGGGGCCTTTTACCGGCTTCCCGGCATATTGGTATACCGGGTGGGGGGAACAACATGTTTGCCGGGAGGGGGACCTCGAGGGCTATTGCGGCTGAGGTGTCCGGGCCACGGTTGGCCTTGCACCCCCATACCGCCAAACGACTAGGCAGGACACGAAGTGGATTCGTACGGCCTTTAATCGTACCGCACCTGTGTTCGTACCGCCAAAGCCCTTGTAATACGCTTGGCCACTCCGTCTGGAGAAGCTGACGAGCTTCATCTCTCTTATAAAGGAGGCCGGAGGCCAGAAGGTAGCTGAACTGCACACACCAGCATTCCCTTGCCTGGCCGATCCTTAATCTATGTACCTCGCCTGGATTCCTTGCTGCCCCACTGCAACAGTTACCAAGTATCAGCTTCTGAATTCCGCGCTCCCGAGCCCGAGGGGTGGTGTCCTCTCGGCGGACGAGGCTGGGATCAAAGAGGGTGACACATGTGCTGTACGCTACAAGCCGGCGTCTTTGAGCGAGTGGATTACCTATGGTCAGCCGAACAATCATCTTTTTGACATCATCAAGGACTACGCCCGCGCAAGTGACAACACAATTAAGATGTGGGGGACAGTGCTAATTGTTTGCATGGCTCAACTACGTTTTAACTGCACACCGGTAGCCTCCTGTATCAAGGGCATGCATGGAGAGTGGTGCACATATATGCTGGTTGTGGGCAGGCCACTGCTTGTATTCGCTATGCCCCAATTTGTCCGTATACAGTGCTAGGGACGCAGGCCAACAAGAAACACTGTTGATTGGCCCTCATGATCACGGTATTTGTGCACAACACAAAACCGTTTTCTAGCATGGCATCCTTCTTTGTGGGATTCTGAAGCCTCGGAAGATTGGAATGTAGACCCCAGACTGGCCCTAGACCTGGACATGGATACCTTTCAGGGAATCCTGAAGCCCAGTGTATTCCCTGCTCCGTGTCTCTTTTTCGTGACTCAGCTACATCTCAGCTGCATTTTAGTTGCACTCTTGCCTGAGGCCCTAGCTGTGCCCAGCCATGCTGCTTGTTTCACCGGCTATATGTCGGTCCAAGTTTGGTCCCAATTGGGCCTTCGCGTGCAGCCCGGTCATGGTGCACACTGCTGAAGCCCTAGATTTGGTAGGACCCATGGTGTATATATTTGACCCTTGACAAGCCGGACCTTGGCCCCGTATCACCTTTGACCCATGATGAGGTGTGGTCCATGCCATGCAGACATGCAGTACATTTGACCATGATGAGGTGTGGCCAAGGCCATGCAGTACCTTTGAACCCTGAACAAAGACATGAACTTAGTGTTCTGACCTACAAGTTCATACTTCTCTGTAGGTGTCAGCCTTTGCCGCGTGACATCCAGAGGATCATGGGAAAGGAGGCCTTAGTCGTTGATGCTATAGAGCATCAGGCCATGGAGCGTCTGCGGCGCATGCTGCCACAGGGACTAGACTGGCACCAAGAGTGCATTCTGCCGGCAACTTTGCCATGCAGTGCCGCCACTGGCTCGCCCACCCAGCCGCAGGGGCAGCAACACCGCATAACGACGCAGCGGCAGATAGTTTGTCGAGGTGTCCAGCAGGAGCAGCAGAAGGAGCAGCAGGAGCACTTCACATCATCGTCTTGTGTCCGACCTGACTATGTCCTCAAGAGTGACAGCACCGCTGTGCCCACGTCCGGGTTGAAACGAAAGCGGGGCGATGGGGATGCTGCTGGATCCGGGGAGGGTGCTTCGCAATGGCCTGTCCAGGCAGCTGGTGGGGAGGCTGGTCCGTCCACGGCTGCAGCGCGCAGCTCAGACAGTGGGCGGGCAGGAGAAGCTGAAGGCTCAGCGATGCCAATGCAGCAGGGGCAGGGCCCAATCTACTACATAGCCGGCGAGCTGAAGCGCATCGGGAAGCTCGTCCAAAAGATCGGGCAGCCGCTGGACCTCTTTTCGGTGTATCAGAAGGAGAAGCCAGCGGATAAGGATGAGAGGGAGGAGTGGAGGAGCATCCGTCGCATTGTGCACCAGGTGTACACCTTCATGGTGTGCACTCGCGTGGAGTTTGCCTGGATTAGCTGTTATGCGGTGACGTGGCTCGTATGGCGGCCGTTGAACAGCCCTAAGAACCTGCAGCTGTCGCGGCCCATTCTCCACAGCACTGCCTCATCTTCTCCGAACGCTGTCACTGCGATGGCAGCCTGGGCGTGGCAGCAAGATGAGGCGGTGCAGCTGGTTGGCGCTGGCCTCAGGCACGCTGAACCCGCCCCAACCCTCGGGGCGGAGGTGGGGGAGGAAGACGGGCGTATGTACGAAACCGAGGATGAGGAGGAGGAGGGGGAGGAGGAGGGGGAGGAAGATCCAGCAAGCCAGGGTTACCAGCTGCCAGGGAGGGGGGCTGCCCATCGCGAGTGCGGGTGAGTGCAGAAAATAGGGGAAGTATCTTGTGCCTTGGAGATGGGCGTGAGATGCATATATTGGTTCCACTGGGTGCTTAACCTGCCTGATATGACAAGCTGCTGTCCACGTGTGTTCTCTGTGTTCTGCTAGCTTATCCCTTTTATCAACTCTGCTACCAATGCTACGTCAGACAATGAATTGATCAGTTGTGTATATTGGGGTGTGGGAGGTTGTACCATAACCCTGATCAGGAGTGTGTTGGGGGTGAGGGTTTCGACCTTCGAGCTTAACCCTTAACCCTAAACTGGGGTGGGAGGGGCAGCCCTGATCAATCTTGCTCCACCTGTTTCCTTTGCCTGGTCTCTCAGCTTGCATGGAATCACCTTGTCTCCCGTGTGCAACCACCCTCCGACCACCCTCCAACCACCCACCAACCATGGAATCACCTTGTCTCCCGTTTACAACCACCGTCCTAAGCTTCAAGCCCCAAAGCAACTACGACGTGCCACTGTTGCGGTACGATGAGCTGCGCATCATGAAGATCCTGGCAGGAGGCTCCACTTGTGTCGTGGCGCTCTCCACCTTCAGGGGCTGTGATGCAGCTGTCAAGTTGCTGTACAGCCGGCCCCGGGGGGGCGCCTTCTTGGCGGCGTTGCACGAAGGAGATATCTACCAGGTGGGTTTAGGGTTAAGGAGGTCCAGGAGATACCTACCAGGCAGTGAAAACCTTGTTGGCGATGCATCGCTGGGGGCGATAATGTGGGCGAAATCTAAATAAATGAAATCGTCGAATTGGGCACGCTCATCGCTCAAGGCTTAATGTCAATTCCCCTGGCCTGGCCGAAGGCTTGGCTCCGGAACGTGGGGAAACTCGGGAAACACATCGCTTTTCGAACCAGGGTATGAACACATCATATTTCAAACGTCAGGACCTCTTTCTTTCCACTTCGAATCATTACATAAAACAGCAGTTACAATGGGAGATGACAATGATAGCGACAGTGACTCAGAGAATCGGCGGATGCTTGCCGAATTGGCCGCGCATCAAGCACTACCCAAGACCCAGGTCAGCATTTTGAGCCTATTTGCGGCTGCTGGTAACGGCTCGGATGCTCGCAAGACAGCGAAAAGGATTTTAATTAATCCCTAAATATGAAATGTGAATCACTGCTACCAGGTGTGGGTGTAGGGTTAAGGATTTATGAGGTTCAGGAGATATCTCCCAGGTGGGGGTAGGGCAGGGGTCTACAAAACGGCGTGTTCCCGGACAGAATTGGACAAAATAAAGAAAAGCCGGGGAAAAGCGAGAGGGGGGTTCCGGCGAAGCCGGAAAAAAAGGGGAAGTATGAATGTTCTCTGGCTGTGGTGATTTGGGACCGGAGGCCCACAAGCTCAATAAGGCTTTTCAGAGCAACTCTCTGAGGGGCATTTATGTTAAAAAGTCTGTTGATGAGGCAAGAAGGACCTTATGGTGTTCGCTTCCCCCTCTTTCGATCCCAAGCTTTCCACCCCTCTGAAGTCCTTTTTGGATGATGTGAATGATGAGGATGACTCGCTCAAATCTGGTAATCTCTCCTCTGAGCCCATCCCTTTGCACCGAGGGGCCTTCTCTTTTGTTTCTCTGAAGGTTTTCGGTGCTGATTTCGCCAACGCTGCCTTGACTGGCCTCGATGAGCGATTCAGCACATCATCCCTCAATTTTCTCCTGTGTTTCCAAGTGCTTGATCCTCAGTCCTTCCATGGTGTGTCTTCCGCCGTCAGCCTTGCGCAGCCCACTAGCGAGTTGGCAGAATTGGGTCTGAGTGATTTTGAGAACATATGTTCCCACTTTTATACGGGTGTGGTCACTGAAGGATCACAGTTTCCAGAGCGGGGTGCTGGTATTAGAGCTGAGGTCTTTGCTGAGTTTGAGCTGGTTAAGTGTTTCATGTTTGACCGTCTAGAGCAGTACGGCAAGGCCACGATGGCTGGGGCGTGGGCCTTTATTATTGTCAAGTATGCCCACTTGGTCCCCCATATGGTGAAGCTTGTTAGTTGCTACTTTGTCCTTGTCGTGCACATCGCTGAGGTGGAGCGTGGTTTCAGCATCCACAAGCTCATCAAGACACGGCTGCGAAGCCGTCTTGATGTTGTCATTGTGGACTCGCTCATGCGGGTAAAAATGTTGGTGAAACATTTTTCTTTCGACGCCAAGGATGCTCATCACGAGCTTATCATGTCAGTTGTCGAGGTGGCCAACAAGCAGCCCATGCACTTGGGTGACAAGCCTCCAGTTCTTTTGGCCAAATTGGCCCTTGATGTGTGCGGCATTCAAGTCCCCTTTGTGGGCACATCTTCGGCTGAGGGTGTTGAGGGCGAGGAGGAGTTGGCTGAGGAGGAGGGTGAGGTGGATGCGCTGCAACCTCCGGAGGAGGATGAAGAGGATGCAGATCCCGCGCCCTTAGAGTCAGATGATGACGATTTGCCTTTAGCTAGGTATGCTGAATTGGCTCGCGCCAAGCAGCAACTGTGATAGTGTGGTTGTGTGTGAGTGTGGATTATAGGGCGCATAATTGAACACAAATTAACTTTCAACTTTGTGTTTACCAAGGAGGAGATACTGTAGTTATGTGTGTGTGCAATATTATTTGAGGAATTGTAATTTAAGACACGTGAAGATCGTACAGTTTGTAAAAGCCGGAGAACAAAATTTACACTTTCACACTTTTTCGGAAACCGGGACAAAAAAATAAGATGTCTCCGGCTCGAAAAAAAAAACTGAGAGGGGGGGAAAAGTGTCCGGCAAAACCGGTCAGTTCCCAGACCCCATTGTAGACCCCTGGTTTAGGGTTAAGGATTTATGAGGTTCAGGAGATATCTACCAGGTGGGTTGTGCAAGTCTCTGGTCGTAGGTTGTGTCGGAGAAAGAGGCTGTGCTGCTACATTTGAATCACGAAACGGGGTTTGAGGTTGTGATGCTTCCCTTCGAATCCAACCCCAGCTCCCAGGGTTCAAAGACTGTGCCTCTGCAACATAACCTGGCTCCATGGTGAAGAGGAAGATGGGGAAGCAAACTTTAACCAAGTAACATGGTTTACAAGACTCCCTCTGCATTTGAGCTCCAGCTCCTAAAGAAGAAGTGTGCTTGGTATCGTGTTGATTCCTGCTGACTGAACCCAGCATTAACTTAATGCCCTTTGAGCTAGACAAAAGCGGCAAGGTAACAGCCTGAGTGATTGTCAGGCCGCACCCACCATCCCCCTCGGCAGGCCCAGGCTCAGCAATGGCTCTTGACGAACCCTTGGGCCAAACGCGGCTACTTAAACACCTTTCGGGTTTCATGAAGATGTTTATGGAGCATGGCTGCTGTCTTGCATGAGCGCAGGTCCTGCACCCCCTGCAAGGATTCTGCATCCCAAAGTTGTTCGGCATCGGCCGTCTGCGGCTCGGGCAGGCTTTTGTGGCGACCAGCTTGGTGCGCGGCGTGTGTTTGTCGTCGCTGAGCTACATTGACAACAAGGTTGCCAAGGCCGCCCAGCTTGCGCTCGCCTGCATGCACCGTCTCGGCGTCATGCATGGGGACATCACCTTGGACAACTTGCTGCTCCTTGAGGCTGGCGAGGGGGGCAGCATGTTGCGCGTGGGCGGCACCGCCATGGAGCCTGTGCCGCGGGTGATGATCATCGACTTTGGTCGATCGTTCGTTGGTGCAAGCAGCAAGCAACAAGACTGGGAGGCAGCAAGGCTACGGCAGCTATTGTGCGCCTAGCCAAGGTGCGCTCTATAATTGCCCTGCCCCGCATCTTGTGGATGGTCAAAGTGGATATTCAAGTCCTTGATTGGAGCTGGAGCTGTACAAGCATGCGATGGCTACCTGACCATTCCGCCCCCCCCCTCTCCCCCCTCAAGCACCTTGGTCTTGAACTCCAAGAGCTCCAGCATGGACAAATGAACTCCATGCATGTGCTGCCATGTGCCATCCAGTGTGGCTGGCCGCGCGCATAGGGCATGCTGGAGGGTAGCTGAATTGTAGCCGAGGGTAGCTGAACTGTGGCCCATCCATGCGCCTCCCAGGTAGTGGCCAACAACAAGTATGCAGGAAGGCGGCTGCATGCCGCCTTAAAGCTTGCATGACTCTGCAGGGTAGATCCCTCTCAGCTCCTAGCAGTTCTCCAACCCCTCCTTGCCCGCGGAGGAGTGCGCGGTAAGGTTGCGCACAGACCCGTAGCCCAATCCTCGCAGTGGGGCAGCGCACCTGTGGTCCCCCCCATGGTTGCCCTCTCCCATGTTGTGCCCCCATCACTCCTCCCCTGCCGTGGCGCACCCTCCCTGCAATTCTATTGAGCCCCCCATGCTCCTGGAGCGCATTGCCTGTTGCCTATGATGTGTATGTTGCCCCACTTTTCTAGATTTGATCATTTCCTGACACATCGTTTGGTGCTTGTTGCATGCAGCGGCGGCGGCGGCAGGAGGGCCAGCAAAGGAAGGTGGGTTTGGCGGTAGGGACAGGTGTGGAGCAAGGAAGGGGTAGATGCTAGCTACCCAGGGTAACCCGGTACGGAAATACGGTACGGTCATACGGTACGGTATACGGGTACGGTACGGTACGGGATTTTTGGATGGGCTAGTCAGAAAATGGTCAATACGGTAGTTCCGAGCGGTACGGTACGGCCAAACGGTACGGTACGGTACGGATACGGTACGGGTTTTTTCGCCAATACGGCCGTACTGTGTAACCCTGTAGCTACCCAAGGGCCCTTCAATGGATTTCCGCTGTGGCCAGCTACACTACCTCCAGCCAGAGGCCCCATGCAACATTCATGGTCACATATGGAATCTCCGACCGGAGGTTGTAGCGTAGCTGACCAATAGTTGAACATAATTAAAGAAACGCCCTCCCACCTGCCTCATCCCGGCGACCCCATAGGGACGAGTGCACGCCTGCAACATGTCTGTGGCTATGCATCGGGCACCATGCGTTGCCTAAGCTCATTCAGAGTCCCACGCTAGGGGAGGCGGGCTCTTCAGTGGAGTGCCCCTGGCCGTAGGCCAAAGCGGCATGCCTGGTCACATTTTGGGTCCCCGGCTGGTAGTCTGAGTGAAGGGATGAAGTGTAGCTGACATGTAGCCTTCTATTTTATTTATGTGAGGGTCAGATGCACATCATATGTACTTCAGCTATCACTCTGGCCTCCCGCTGTGGTCCCCATCCTTCCTGACTACAGTTAGACCATCTTTGGCATACCTCCCCGCGGCCGCCAAAGGCCCATCGATGAAGGGCTTAACTGTGACCATCCTAACAATTGCTTGTGTCTGTTGCTTGTGGCCGTCATGCTCAGGTGCTCAACAGTGGGATGGTGGTGAAATAGTGCGTCTCCTTACCTTGGCTGAGGTTAAATTGAAGACCCCATTTTTCGTGGATTTCTGCAAAGGGTTTGAGAAGCATGTGAGTACACAAATTGTTCAGCAAAACATTATAATTTCACTCATGCCAAATAGATCAAGAACAAGAGACCATGCATGTTATGCATTTGCCTGGCCCTCACTTGCAGGCGGACATCTTGACCTCAGACAAATTGCATCAAGCGATGTGTAACGATTCAGGGAGCTCGGGAGGCTGGTTATGATAAAACAGCATTGCTGTATGCATGTTAAAACAAAATGCCAGGCAGAAGTAGATCACTGCCACTTGCTCAGCATGTTATAGCATGACATGCAAGTCACTTACCAAGTTGGATGCAGGCACGCTTACAGGTAGGCTGGTAAGCTCACTGGAGGGCAGGGAAGAAGCAAAGCACGTAAGCTTTAAACGGAAGCGAAGCATCGAGGAAGACTCCGATTTGGCTTCAGTAAAAATGAGAGTCTTGCCACCAAATGCACGGTCGCGACGCTGCAATAATGCATTGCCTGAAGTTTGCAAGCCACGGTATGCCCATATCCCATCGTTCAACAACGAGTCAAAGTAGAAACCGATCAAAATTCCAAATATGCATCGACGGCATGTGGCTGTCAACAATAATACGTTTGGAACAGTAAGCTGTCGTGAATAATCGTGTACCACATCTGTCAGAAAAGCCAGGGCATCCCACCCTAACCTGCCCTGGTACAGCTCCAGGAAATTACTAGCACCGTTCGGGGGGCCTGCCCATCCCCGCTCTCTAAGCTGGATCTGCACACTTTGGCATTGGAAGCAAGCATGTAGCGCGTCCTCCACATGCTCGCCGTCTCCCCTAACCCAAGGGGAAATAAAGTTAAGGGGCACACAAATGGCTGTGAAAAAGGTTGATAAAGGAAGTAAGCCCTAGCCAAAAGTCAGAACATGAAGCCGAAGCCAGAACCCAAAGCCAATAGCCCAAGTCAAATGTCAGAGGCAGAAGACAGAAGCCGAAGATAAAAGTCAGAAACCAAAGACAGAAGCCGAAGCCCAAGTCAGGGCAAGGGCATGGCCCAGGCACATGAGTTATGTGATGTGTGCTTACACCACATATCCTCACAAAACACCCCCATCCAGTCTTCACTCAGGCACACCGTTCACCTTGAGGGTTGAAGGCTGGCTTGAATCACTTGAACGAAGCGGCTGTGATATATTCACACCCCTATTTTTTACCCCGCTCTTTCACACGGTTGTCGTTAGGGTTGTCATGCTCTCATTTGCTTTTATTCGCTCCTACGTCAAGGGGCGGGGGTCGGCAGGACGCACTGTTTTAACAAGCATCACTCCCTGTCAGCTCGCAGCATGGAGGAACTAATAAAGGAAAAGGGCCATAGGGTTGGCGTTGGTATTGGTGCCGGTTCGGGTGCGTGGTCTAGGAGTGGGGCTATGTGCGCACCCGCCTTCGACGCGTAAGTGTGGGTCAGGGCCGCACATGGCAAACCGTTGCATGGCGCGGTGTGTGCGTGTGGCGTTGCATGGGGGGGCATGTGCATGCATGCCATGCAAGGGGTGGGGTGTGAATGCAACGTTGCATGGGGCAGTACGTGAAAGCTGGGTTGCATTAGGTGGCGTGTGCATGCATGTCTTGCAAGCTGTAGTGTGCGCATGTCGTGTTGCATGGGGCGGTGTGCATATGGTCTTGTATGGATGGGGCAGTGTGTGCACGTGGCGTTTCATTGGGTTGTGCGTGTATGTGACCTTGCGTGGTGTGGCCTGTGCATACATGTCTATCAAGGGGCGGTGGGTGCACGCCGCTCTGCATGGGGTGGTGTCAGCATGTGGTGTGGACTGGGGCAATGGATGGGTGTATGCATGCCATGCATGGGACGGGGGGTTCTTTGTGCGGAGCACCATCGAGCGGTGTGTGCATGCAGTCTCCGCTGGAAATGGCAAGGTGTTGCAAAAATTTAGTAGTAGCTTTGGAGTGAGGCGTTCCAACGCTGTCGGGGCCTACCGGCGGCCTCGTGAACGTGACGGATAATTGACATCTTGCATGAAGGGGGGAGGCCATAGATGGCTGCCACAAGAAATGCATACACACACCGGGAGCCAGTATAAAATATTCAGCAGGTGCTCGGACACCAATAATCGCTGCCCAGGAAGGTTGAAAATCAGCTAGGCAGGAAGGTCCATTGGAAGCTCTGATTGAAAGACAGCACTGCAGCCCCGAGCCACAGTCATGCACCACAAAGAAGGACAACACCAAGTAGAAGAATAATTCATGCACAGCTTTCAGCAAGGCCTGAGGGAAGCGCCACCAGGCCAGAACCACCGAGGCAGCATTCGCCATGCAGGTTCACTCGGATCTGATTCCCCATGCCATGTGCCCTTTTATACATTTGACAATGGCATGCACCGGCAAAGACCTCATGGAAAGAAGCGCACGCCGTATGGTGCATGTGATATGGTACAGAAACATGCCATGCTCCACTCCCATTAGACCCAGAAGGACCCCATGCCCCCTTGACACACCTTTGGAGCGGCAACATTAGTTTAGTGGTCTCCGCATGGCAAAGCAGCCCTGGCTCACTTGAACTTGAATCCCATGTAGAGAGCCAGGACACAAAAACACGTGGCTTTCAAGGAATGCACTGGGTGCAGCCCAGGCATACTGGCATACCCGTAAGATCCAAAAGGTGGACACACGAAATCAAAAAGTGTGGCCATCTCCACACCTTGTCGTTGTAGAACAAACAAATGTGAGAACCAGGGGGCCTGGTGAGAACTCTCATTCGTGGATTCGTTTGTTCCATCTCTCCTTGGTTTTTATTTGAGTGGGTTTTCTTCTTACACTCTTGCAGCCAGCCTCTCAGTTTATGCCTGGACTCCTCTGAGGTGGGTCGCATCCTGGATCGATAAGGTCCCGTCGACTACTTCCGAGATAACATTATAGTGGGGGTCAAAAAAACGATTCCTTGCTTTTATGCGGGGCTTTAGAAGAATCTTCTGTTAGCTGGTTGCTGGGGTCGTCCAGGTGAGATAGAAGCAGTGAGGAATAGGAGTACCGGTAGCGGAATACAATAATCTTGTAGTTTACGTCGACCAACTCGCTTTGCCTTCACTTAACGGCTTTCGGGGGGAGTCCCGTCTCGAAGGGAATCGTCGCTGCTAAGAAAAGGGATTGGGAGCTCATTCCTTTGCTTTCATGCAGGACTTTGATGAAGCCCTTTTCGGAAGGTTCTGGCAGCTGAGTCCGGTAAACAGTAAGGTGAGATGGTTTTGAGGGATAGATTAGGAGCAGCGAGTCGCCTTAGCTCACCTAGCGGCTTGGATCTTGAACTGAGTGGCCCCTCCCAGGTGGGCTGGTTAAGAATCTGGCAGCTGCATGGCTCATACCATCTCCACCACTGTGTGCCATGGCCACTGTCCATGCGCCTATGCCCTTACTTGCAGGCCACAAATCATGATCAGTCAGGAGCATGCCAATCATTGAATGCTGCCATTATGGTGTATTCGAATCTTGCTCTTTTTTTCCACAGGCGACCTCGAAATATCTGCGCTTAACCATGGCCGAGAAGTGGAAACCTGTACTGCGAGAGCTGCGCAAGGGGGGCAAGATCACCGATGACCAATGCAATGGTGCCCTGGCCTTTGTGACGTCCTTGGGCAACGAGGCTCAACGGGCGAGTATCATCGGCGGCCTGTTGGACCCTGACGCCGATGACAACGAGAGAGTGGCGCTAGTGGAAGCAATACTGACCCAAGGTGCGGACACGGAGGCCCAAGGAAAAGTCCTGCATGTGTCCTCCACTAGCATCCATGATTCCATGCCTGGTCACATCTGGAGCCTCCGGTTAGAGGCCATAGTGTAGCTGACAGGCGCGGGGTGGGGCAGCACACCTATGGTTCCCACGCTGCTCCTGGCCATGCCATGTCATGCATGTTCATGTGTGCGACTTCGTCCTGCCATTTATTGCGTTGTTGGGGCTAGGGTCGGGGGTCCAAAGTGTCCCTCAACATGGACTGAGCAGTGTTAGTGCGGCGGTCCAGCCGGTGTTTCTGGGGGGAGCCGTCCCCCTACGCTGCGACTCACTGGGGTCGCATGGCTGAGAGCTGCACCCCGCTTCAAATGGCCCCCCGCACCAAGAGCTCTCAAGAACCCCAGCACTCCCCCTTACCTCTCAACCTCCACTGCTGCTACCCCTTCACTGTCTCTCACCCACACTAGTGACCCATGCACATGTGCGTGCGGCCCATGCGGCTGGGCCCAGATAGCGTACTGCCTGGCTTTGCTATTTTAATTATTTCCTGACATTTTGTTTCATCGTGATTGCAGCGGCAGCGGTCCAGCCGGCAGTGGCGGCGGCAGGTGGGCCTTGGGAGGGGATCTAGGGTGGGGTGGGAGGGGTGGGGTCCGTTTCACTGTTGTCAGCAATTGAACACAAAGGGCCCTGGCACTCAAGCGACGTCCATTGTAGCCGCTAACAACAGTTTTTCATTTTTTGCAAAGCAATGGCGGAAATCTCTGCCTCTCCCACACTGCTGCACCTCACTGAGGTTGCAGGGCTGAGCGCTGCACCTCACTGGGGGCGCAGGGCTAGATGAGGAGTAGGTAGCTGAAGGAGATAGCTGATGCATGGGGTTGTATGGGCTGCTTGGGGAGGTCGGAGTCTAGCTGAACCAAAAAAGAAATGTTGAAGGCCGCCTCGCTTCCTTCCTTGTGCATGTGGATCTCACCGGAACTTCTCTCAAAGCACTTGCTAACCCTGGCCTTGAAGGCCCTCTCACGTGTGTTCCTGGCTAAATTTGGAGCCTCCAGCCTCAGGCCTTATGGAATTTAGCTGACAAGATAGCTGAACCTAACGCTGCACACGAACCTCCCTGCATAGACCTGGGGTTGAGGGGGTGCACGCAACTGAAGTGTGAGCTCATGCATGGGGTGCTCTGGCACGGCAGGTGCTGTCGCAAGCCTCCCCGGGGTGGGTGGGACTGCCCAATTAGTCTCCGCATGGTCTTCCAAGAGCCCCGGCATGGGCGGATTAACTACATGCATGTGCTGCCATGCGCCATCCAGAGTGGCTGGTTGTGTGCGCACGGGGCATGCCGAAGGGGTTGAGGCCAGTCTTCTAGGTTGAATTACCAGGACATCTGCTGTTGAGTCCTAGCTTAATTAGTATAAGATAAGGGAATTTGCAAACTTTCATCATGAACTTTCATCATGAACTCCCTTTTTTTTTTGCTACAAGGCCATATTCGGCAGGCCGCCCCGCGTGTTGACCGGCCTAAACAGCGTGGCCGGCAAGAAGGGTACAAGCAGTAAACCCCACTGCCACCCTGGTGGATGCGGTGGGGCAGCGCAATGTGGACGGTGTTTCAGCGCATTGTGGATGGTTGGGAAAGCATGGTGGGGCTGCGCACTAGCACGCTAGCCCTATCCATGGGTTGGGGCAACGCACCTGTGTTTCCCCCATTGCTGCCCTCGTGCATTGCTCCCATGCCGCAGCCCGGCCCGCACCACCTCGCTACTACCCAACCCTGGCGCACCTCCCTGCCCTGCTATGGAGCACCCCCCTGCTCTGCTCTGGAGCACCTGCTGCTGCCCAGAATGTGCCTCCTACCTATACCCGCTTTGCTAGATTGAATTATTTCCTAACAGATGGTTTTGTGCTTGTTGCCTGCAGCAGAGGCGGCAACAGCGGCAGCATTTGGAGAAAGTGGGTTTTGCAGGAAGGACATGTGTGGAGGAAGGGGTAGATCCTCAACCAAGTGTGACCCATCTAGGCCGGGACGGGGACCTAGCGCACTGGCCGTATGTAAGCCAGCAAAGGCAACTTCCTGGCAGCTTCCAAGCCTTGGCCCGCCCCCTACACACCGTGCGTGATGCATGATAGCCATACCACATTTGGCAGGCCAGCTTTGTGTTCATCCCTTTGGAGCATACGGCTGGAGGCCGGAGTGTAGATGACAGGCGCGCAGCCCTGATGAAGATGAAGTGCAGCTGCTTGCTGCCCAACATGATTTCCCGCTACCTTTCTGACTTGTTTTTCTTTTCTTTGAAATTATTTGTTCCCTTGCTGACTGCAATGGAGGCTGCAACAGCTGCGTTGCCCGTCCCCTTCCCTCCCGCCCGCCTTTGCCCCATTGTCCCCTCCTTCCCCTCCTCTCAGTGGTGCCGCCGCGGCCCCCTAGGTTGCCGCCCTGAACGCCTGAGCACCTTTCAACCCTCCTGGCTGCCCTTTTTGCCCCACTGGGCCCTCCAGCCCCCGAGGCAGGCCCACAGTTGTTTGGACCAGCCTCTCCCCCCATGGTTGCGGCCCGTCTCTTCCCCCCCCCTGCCCCCCCCGCATTTGGAGCCCCGCGGAGGGGTGCGCGAGTACGTGCATAAGCATGCGCCCCTTTTTGCCGTGCCCTGCTGCCTGCAAGACTACCGTACCCTCACGAAACTGAGCCATGTATGCCATGGAGCTCCTCTCCCCCCCTGCTCTCCCTCCTGGTGTCCCCTTCCTCCCGCCCGCCCGCCCCTGCTCCAATATCCCTTCCTGCCCCTGCTCTCAGTGGTGCCTACCGCAGACCTCATTGCAAGGCTCCCTCTGGTTACGTTTACTTCTGCGAACCCCTCCAGCACCACTCCGTTGCTGCCGCCCTCATTGTTGCCCCCCTGCCTCTCCCATCTGCCCCCTGGTTGACCGCCAGCCCCCATGGTGGGCCCACACACACCCCATGCCGCCCTTACCCGCCGTCCTCCACCAGGTCATGCATTTCTTTCATCCTGCTTTTCGACGGGGCAGTGAAGGCTGTTACCCATTTTGCTTTTCAAACCCGCAACCCAGGCCAATCTGTTTTGGGGGTTGAAGCATTTCCCCCCCCCCTGTTTTTGTTTAGACAATCTGCCCCCTTTCCCGCTTTTAGTTTCAAAATGAGGCACAACCGGTTTACCTTAATCTACCATGTAGATCAATCCCCTGTTGGGGCCTTTTACCGGCTTCCCGGCATATTGGTATACCGGGTGGGGGGAACAACATGTTTGCCGGGAGGGGGACCTCGAGGGCTATTGCGGCTGAGGTGTCCGGGCCACGGTTGGCCTTGCACCCCCATACCGCCAAACGACTAGGCAGGACACGAAGTGGATTCGTACGGCCTTTAATCGTACCGCACCTGTGTTCGTACCGCCAAAGCCCTTGTAATACGCTTGGCCACTCCGTCTGGAGAAGCTGACGAGCTTCATCTCTCTTATAAAGGAGGCCGGAGGCCAGAAGGTAGCTGAACTGCACACACCAGCATTCCCTTGCCTGGCCGATCCTTAATCTATGTACCTCGCCTGGATTCCTTGCTGCCCCACTGCAACAGTTACCAAGTATCAGCTTCTGAACTCCGCGCTCCCGAGCCCGAGGGGTGGTGTCCTTTCGGCGGACGAGGCTGGGATCAAAGAGGGTGACACATGTGCTGTACGCTACAAGCCGGCGTCTTTGAGCGAGTGGATTACCTATGGTCAGCCGAACAATCATCTTTTTGACATCATCAAGGACTACGCCCGCGCAAGTGACAACACAATTAAGATGTGGGGGACAGTGCTAATTGTTTGCATGGCTCAACTACGTTTTAACTGCACACCGGTAGCCTCCTGTATCAAGGGCATGCATGGAGAGTGGTGCACATATATGCTGGTTGTGGGCAGGCCACTGCTTGTATTCGCTATGCCCCAATTTGTCCGTATACAGTGCTAGGGACGCAGGCCAACAAGAAACACTGTTGATTGGCCCTCATGATCACGGTATTTGTGCACAACACAAAACCGTTTTCTAGCATGGCATCCTTCTTTGTGGGATTCTGAAGCCTCGGAAGATTGGAATGTAGACCCCAGACTGGCCCTAGACCTGGACATGGATACCTTTCAGGGAATCCTGAAGCCCAGTGTATTCCCTGCTCCGTGTCTCTTTTTCGTGACTCAGCTACATCTCAGCTGCATTTTAGTTGCACTCTTGCCTGAGGCCCTAGCTGTGCCCAGCCATGCTGCTTGTTTCACCGGCTATATGTCGGTCCAAGTTTGGTCCCAATTGGGCCTTCGCGTGCAGCCCGGTCATGGTGCACACTGCTGAAGCCCTAGATTTGGTAGGACCCATGGTGTATATATTTGACCCTTCACAAGCCGGACCTTGGCCCCGTATCACCTTTGACCCATGATGAGGTGTGGTCCATGCCATGCAGACATGCAGTACATTTGACCATGATGAGGTGTGGCCAAGGCCATGCAGTACCTTTGAACCCTGAACAAAGACATGAACTTAGTGTTCTGACCTACAAGTTCATACTTCTCTGTAGGTGTCAGCCTTTGCCGCGTGACATCCAGAGGATCATGGGAAAGGAGGCCTTAGTCGTTGATGCTATAGAGCATCAGGCCATGGAGCGTCTGCGGCGCATGCTGCCACAGGGACTAGACTGGCACCAAGAGTGCATTCTGCCGGCAACTTTGCCATGCAGTGCCGCCACTGGCTCGCCCACCCAGCCGCAGGGGCAGCAACACCGCATAACGACGCAGCGGCAGATAGTTTGTCGAGGTGTCCAGCAGGAGCAGCAGAAGGAGCAGCAGGAGCACTTCACATCATCGTCTTGTGTCCGACCTGACTATGTCCTCAAGAGTGACAGCACCGCTGTGCCCACGTCCGGGTTGAAACGAAAGCGGGGCGATGGGGATGCTGCTGGATCCGGGGAGGGTGCTTCGCAATGGCCTGTCCAGGCAGCTGGTGGGGAGGCTGGTCCGTCCACGGCTGCAGCGCGCAGCTCAGACAGTGGGCGGGCAGGAGAAGCTGAAGGCTCAGCGATGCCAATGCAGCAGGGGCAGGGCCCAATCTACTACATAGCCGGCGAGCTGAAGCGCATCGGGAAGCTCGTCCAAAAGATCGGGCAGCCGCTGGACCTCTTTTCGGTGTATCAGAAGGAGAAGCCAGCGGATAAGGATGAGAGGGAGGAGTGGAGGAGCATCCGTCGCATTGTGCACCAGGTGTACACCTACATGGTGTGCACTCGCGTGGAGTTTGCCTGGATTAGCTGTTATGCGGTGACGTGGCTCGTATGGCGGCCGTTGAACAGCCCTAAGAACCTGCAGCTGTCGCGGCCCATTCTCCACAGCACTGCCTCATCTTCTCCGAACGCTGTCACTGCGATGGCAGCCTGGGCGTGGCAGCAAGATGAGGCGGTGCAGCTGGTTGGCGCTGGCCTCAGGCACGCTGAACCCGCCCCAACCCTCGGGGCGGAGGTGGGGGAGGAAGACGGGCGTATGTACGAAACCGAGGATGAGGAGGAGGAGGGGGAGGAGGAGGGGGAGGAAGATCCAGCAAGCCAGGGTTACCAGCTGCCAGGGAGGGGGGCTGCCCATCGCGAGTGCGGGTGAGTGCAGAAAATAGGGGAAGTATCTTGTGCCTTGGAGATGGGCGTGAGATGCATATATTGGTTCCACTGGGTGCTTAACCTGCCTGATATGACAAGCTGCTGTCCACGTGTGTTCTCTGTGTTCTGCTAGCTTATCCCTTTTATCAACTCTGCTACCAATGCTACGTCAGACAATGAATTGATCAGTTGTGTATATTGGGGTGTGGGAGGTTGTACCATAACCCTGATCAGGAGTGTGTTGGGGGTGAGGGTTTCGACCTTCGAGCTTAACCCTTAACCCTAAACTGGGGTGGGAGGGGCAGCCCTGATCAATCTTGCTCCACCTGTTTCCTTTGCCTGGTCTCTCAGCTTGCATGGAATCACCTTGTCTCCCGTGTGCAACCACCCTCCGACCACCCTCCAACCACCCACCAACCATGGAATCACCTTGTCTCCCGTTTACAACCACCGTCCTAAGCTTCAAGCCCCAAAGCAACTACGACGTGCCACTGTTGCGGTACGATGAGCTGCGCATCATGAAGATCCTGGCAGGAGGCTCCACTTGTGTCGTGGCGCTCTCCACCTTCAGGGGCTGTGATGCAGCTGTCAAGTTGCTGTACAGCCGGCCCCGGGGGGGCGCCTTCTTGGCGGCGTTGCACGAAGGAGATATCTACCAGGTGGGTTTAGGGTTAAGGAGGTCCAGGAGATACCTACCAGGCAGTGAAAACCTTGTTGGCGATGCATCGCTGGGGGCGATAATGTGGGCGAAATCTAAATAAATGAAATCGTCGAATTGGGCACGCTCATCGCTCAAGGCTTAATGTCAATTCCCCTGGCCTGGCCGAAGGCTTGGCTCCGGAACGTGGGGAAACTCGGGAAACACATCGCTTTTCGAACCAGGGTATGAACACATCATATTTCAAACGTCAGGACCTCTTTCTTTCCACTTCGAATCATTACATAAAACAGCAGTTACAATGGGAGATGACAATGATAGCGACAGTGACTCAGAGAATCGGCGGATGCTTGCCGAATTGGCCGCGCATCAAGCACTACCCAAGACCCAGGTCAGCATTTTGAGCCTATTTGCGGCTGCTGGTAACGGCTCGGATGCTCGCAAGACAGCGAAAAGGATTTTAATTAATCCCTAAATATGAAATGTGAATCACTGCTACCAGGTGTGGGTGTAGGGTTAAGGATTTATGAGGTTCAGGAGATATCTCCCAGGTGGGGGTAGGGCAGGGGTCTACAAAACGGCGTGTTCCCGGACAGAATTGGACAAAATAAAGAAAAGCCGGGGAAAAGCGAGAGGGGGGTTCCGGCGAAGCCGGAAAAAAAGGGGAAGTATGAATGTTCTCTGGCTGTGGTGATTTGGGACCGGAGGCCCACAAGCTCAATAAGGCTTTTCAGAGCAACTCTCTGAGGGGCATTTATGTTAAAAAGTCTGTTGATGAGGCAAGAAGGACCTTATGGTGTTCGCTTCCCCCTCTTTCGATCCCAAGCTTTCCACCCCTCTGAAGTCCTTTTTGGATGATGTGAATGATGAGGATGACTCGCTCAAATCTGGTAATCTCTCCTCTGAGCCCATCCCTTTGCACCGAGGGGCCTTCTCTTTTGTTTCTCTGAAGGTTTTCGGTGCTGATTTCGCCAACGCTGCCTTGACTGGCCTCGATGAGCGATTCAGCACATCATCCCTCAATTTTCTCCTGTGTTTCCAAGTGCTTGATCCTCAGTCCTTCCATGGTGTGTCTTCCGCCGTCAGCCTTGCGCAGCCCACTAGCGAGTTGGCAGAATTGGGTCTGAGTGATTTTGAGAACATATGTTCCCACTTTTATACGGGTGTGGTCACTGAAGGATCACAGTTTCCAGAGCGGGGTGCTGGTATTAGAGCTGAGGTCTTTGCTGAGTTTGAGCTGGTTAAGTGTTTCATGTTTGACCGTCTAGAGCAGTACGGCAAGGCCACGATGGCTGGGGCGTGGGCCTTTATTATTGTCAAGTATGCCCACTTGGTCCCCCATATGGTGAAGCTTGTTAGTTGCTACTTTGTCCTTGTCGTGCACACCGCTGAGGTGGAGCGTGGTTTCAGCATCCACAAGCTCATCAAGACACGGCTGCGAAGCCGTCTTGATGTTGTCATTGTGGACTCGCTCATGCGGGTAAAAATGTTGGTGAAACATTTTTCTTTCGACGCCAAGGATGCTCATCACGAGCTTATCATGTCAGTTGTCGAGGTGGCCAACAAGCAGCCCATGCACTTGGGTGACAAGCCTCCAGTTCTTTTGGCCAAATTGGCCCTTGATGTGTGCGGCATTCAAGTCCCCTTTGTGGGCACATCTTCGGCTGAGGGTGTTGAGGGCGAGGAGGAGTTGGCTGAGGAGGAGGGTGAGGTGGATGCGCTGCAACCTCCGGAGGAGGATGAAGAGGATGCAGATCCCGCGCCCTTAGAGTCAGATGATGACGATTTGCCTTTAGCTAGGTATGCTGAATTGGCTCGCGCCAAGCAGCAACTGTGATAGTGTGGTTGTGTGTGAGTGTGGATTATAGGGCGCATAATTGAACACAAATTAACTTTCAACTTTGTGTTTACCAAGGAGGAGATACTGTAGTTATGTGTGTGTGCAATATTATTTGAGGAATTGTAATTTAAGACACGTGAAGATCGTACAGTTTGTAAAAGCCGGAGAACAAAATTTACACTTTCACACTTTTTCGGAAACCGGGACAAAAAAATAAGATGTCTCCGGCTCGAAAAAAAAAACTGAGAGGGGGGGAAAAGTGTCCGGCAAAACCGGTCAGTTCCCAGACCCCATTGTAGACCCCTGGTTTAGGGTTAAGGATTTATGAGGTTCAGGAGATATCTACCAGGTGGGTTGTGCAAGTCTCTGGTCGTAGGTTGTGTCGGAGAAAGAGGCTGTGCTGCTACATTTGAATCACGAAACGGGGTTTGAGGTTGTGATGCTTCCCTTCGAATCCAACCCCAGCTCCCAGGGTTCAAAGACTGTGCCTCTGCAACATAACCTGGCTCCATGGTGAAGAGGAAGATGGGGAAGCAAACTTTAACCAAGTAACATGGTTTACAAGACTCCCTCTGCATTTGAGCTCCAGCTCCTAAAGAAGAAGTGTGCTTGGTATCGTGTTGATTCCTGCTGACTGAACCCAGCATTAACTTAATGCCCTTTGAGCTAGACAAAAGCGGCAAGGTAACAGCCTGAGTGATTGTCAGGCCGCACCCACCATCCCCCTCGGCAGGCCCAGGCTCAGCAATGGCTCTTGACGAACCCTTGGGCCAAACGCGGCTACTTAAACACCTTTCGGGTTTCATGAAGATGTTTATGGAGCATGGCTGCTGTCTTGCATGAGCGCAGGTCCTGCACCCCCTGCAAGGATTCTGCATCCCAAAGTTGTTCGGCATCGGCCGTCTGCGGCTCGGGCAGGCTTTTGTGGCGACCAGCTTGGTGCGCGGCGTGTGTTTGTCGTCGCTGAGCTACATTGACAACAAGGTTGCCAAGGCCGCCCAGCTTGCGCTCGCCTGCATGCACCGTCTCGGCGTCATGCATGGGGACATCACCTTGGACAACTTGCTGCTCCTTGAGGCTGGCGAGGGGGGCAGCATGTTGCGCGTGGGCGGCACCGCCATGGAGCCTGTGCCGCGGGTGATGATCATCGACTTTGGTCGATCGTTCGTTGGTGCAAGCAGCAAGCAACAAGACTGGGAGGCAGCAAGGCTACGGCAGCTATTGTGCGCCTAGCCAAGGTGCGCTCTATAATTGCCCTGCCCCGCATCTTGTGGATGGTCAAAGTGGATATTCAAGTCCTTGATTGGAGCTGGAGCTGTACAAGCATGCGATGGCTACCTGACCATTCCGCCCCCCCCTCTCCCCCCTCAAGCACCTTGGTCTTGAACTCCAAGAGCTCCAGCATGGACAAATGAACTCCATGCATGTGCTGCCATGTGCCATCCAGTGTGGCTGGCCGCGCGCATAGGGCATGCTGGAGGGTAGCTGAATTGTAGCCGAGGGTAGCTGAACTGTGGCCCATCCATGCGCCTCCCAGGTAGTGGCCAACAACAAGTATGCAGGAAGGCGGCTGCATGCCGCCTTAAAGCTTGCATGACTCTGCAGGGTAGATCCCTCTCAGCTCCTAGCAGTTCTCCAACCCCTCCTTGCCCGCGGAGGAGTGCGCGGTAAGGTTGCGCACAGACCCGTAGCCCAATCCTCGCAGTGGGGCAGCGCACCTGTGGTCCCCCCCATGGTTGCCCTCTCCCATGTTGTGCCCCCATCACTCCTCCCCTGCCGTGGCGCACCCTCCCTGCAATTCTATTGAGCCCCCCATGCTCCTGGAGCGCATTGCCTGTTGCCTATGATGTGTATGTTGCCCCACTTTTCTAGATTTGATCATTTCCTGACACATCGTTTGGTGCTTGTTGCATGCAGCGGCGGCGGCGGCAGGAGGGCCAGCAAAGGAAGGTGGGTTTGGCGGTAGGGACAGGTGTGGAGCAAGGAAGGGGTAGATGCTAGCTACCCAGGGTAACCCGGTACGGAAATACGGTACGGTCATACGGTACGGTATACGGGTACGGTACGGTACGGGATTTTTGGATGGGCTAGTCAGAAAATGGTCAATACGGTAGTTCCGAGCGGTACGGTACGGCCAAACGGTACGGTACGGTACGGATACGGTACGGGTTTTTTCGCCAATACGGCCGTACTGTGTAACCCTGTAGCTACCCAAGGGCCCTTCAATGGATTTCCGCTGTGGCCAGCTACACTACCTCCAGCCAGAGGCCCCATGCAACATTCATGGTCACATATGGAATCTCCGACCGGAGGTTGTAGCGTAGCTGACCAATAGTTGAACATAATTAAAGAAACGCCCTCCCACCTGCCTCATCCCGGCGACCCCATAGGGACGAGTGCACGCCTGCAACATGTCTGTGGCCATGCATCGGGCACCATGCGTTGCCTAAGCTCATTCAGAGTCCCACGCTAGGGGAGGCGGGCTCTTCAGTGGAGTGCCCCTGGCCGTAGGCCAAAGCGGCATGCCTGGTCACATTTTGGGTCCCCGGCTGGTAGTCTGAGTGAAGGGATGAAGTGTAGCTGACATGTAGCCTTCTATTTTATTTATGTGAGGGTCAGATGCACATCATATGTACTTCAGCTATCACTCTGGCCTCCCGCTGTGGTCCCCATCCTTCCTGACTACAGTTAGACCATCTTTGGCATACCTCCCCGCGGCCGCCAAAGGCCCATCGATGAAGGGCTTAACTGTGACCATCCTAACAATTGCTTGTGTCTGTTGCTTGTGGCCGTCATGCTCAGGTGCTCAACAGTGGGATGGTGGTGAAATAGTGCGTCTCCTTACCTTGGCTGAGGTTAAATTGAAGACCCCATTTTTCGTGGATTTCTGCAAAGGGTTTGAGAAGCATGTGAGTACACAAATTGTTCAGCAAAACATAATAATTTCACTCATGCCAAATAGATCAAGAACAAGAGACCATGCATGTTAGGCATTTGCCGGGCCCTCACTTGCAGGCGGACATCTTGACCTCAGACAAATTGCATCAAGCGATGTGTAACGATTCAGGGAGCTCGGGAGGCTGGTTATGATAAAACAGCATTGCTGTATGCATGTTAAAACAAAATGCCAGGCAGAAGTAGATCACTGCCACTTGCTCAGCATGTTATAGCATGACATGCAAGTCACTTACCAAGTTGGATGCAGGCACGCTTACAGGTAGGCTGGTAAGCTCACTGGAGGGCAGGGAAGAAGCAAAGCACGTAAGCTTTAAACGGAAGCGAAGCATCGAGGAAGACTCCGATTTGGCTTCAGTAAAAATGAGAGTCTTGCCACCAAATGCACGGTCGCGACGCTGCAATAATGCATTGCCTGAAGTTTGCAAGCCACGGTATGCCCATATCCCATCGTTCAACAACGAGTCAAAGTAGAAACCGATCAAAATTCCAAATATGCATCGACGGCATGTGGCTGTCAACAATAATACGTTTGGAACAGTAAGCTGTCGTGAATAATCGTGTACCACATCTGTCAGAAAAGCCAGGGCATCCCACCCTAACCTGCCCTGGTACAGCTCCAGGAAATTACTAGCACCGTTCGGGGGGCCTGCCCATCCCCGCTCTCTAAGCTGGATCTGCACACTTTGGCATTGGAAGCAAGCATGTAGCGCGTCCTCCACATGCTCGCCGTCTCCCCTAACCCAAGGGGAAATAAAGTTAAGGGGCACACAAATGGCTGTGAAAAAGGTTGATAAAGGAAGTAAGCCCTAGCCAAAAGTCAGAACATGAAGCCGAAGCCAGAACCCAAAGCCAATAGCCCAAGTCAAATGTCAGAGGCAGAAGACAGAAGCCGAAGATAAAAGTCAGAAACCAAAGACAGAAGCCGAAGCCCAAGTCAGGGCAAGGGCATGGCCCAGGCACATGAGTTATGTGATGTGTGCTTACACCACATATCCTCACAAAACACCCCCATCCAGTCTTCACTCAGGCACACCGTTCACCTTGAGGGTTGAAGGCTGGCTTGAATCACTTGAACGAAGCGGCTGTGATATATTCACACCCCTATTTTTTACCCCGCTCTTTCACACGGTTGTCGTTAGGGTTGTCATGCTCTCATTTGCTTTTATTCGCTCCTACGTCAAGGGGCGGGGGTCGGCAGGACGCACTGTTTTAACAAGCATCACTCCCTGTCAGCTCGCAGCATGGAGGAACTAATAAAGGAAAAGGGCCATAGGGTTGGCGTTGGTATTGGTGCCGGTTCGGGTGCGTGGTCTAGGGGTGGGGCTATGTGCGCACCCGCCTTAGTGCGACGGTTCGGGTGCGTGGTCTAGGAGTGGGGCTATGTGCGCACCCGCCTTCGACGCGTAAGTGTGGGTCAGGGCCGCACATGGCAAACCGTTGCATGGCGCGGTGTGTGCGTGTGGCGTTGCATGGGGGGGCATGTGCATGCATGCCATGCAAGGGGTGGGGTGTGAATGCAACGTTGCATGGGGCAGTACGTGAAAGCTGGGTTGCATTAGGTGGCGTGTGCATGCATGTCTTGCAAGCTGTAGTGTGCGCATGTCGTGTTGCATGGGGCGGTGTGCATATGGTCTTGTAT
This sequence comes from Limnomonas spitsbergensis, assembly GCA_037349105.1. NCBI lineage: Eukaryota > Viridiplantae > Chlorophyta > Chlorophyceae > Chlamydomonadales > Limnomonas > Limnomonas spitsbergensis. Next base: position 2,478,659 of record JAYJMM010000099.1, read on the forward strand.
GGATGGGGCAGTGTGTGCACGTGGCGTTTCATTGGGTTGTGCGTGTATGTGACCTTGCGTGGTGTGGCCTGTGCATACATGTCTATCAAGGGGCGGTGGGTGCACGCCGCTCTGCATGGGGTGGTGTCAGCATGTGGTGTGGACTGGGGCAATGGATGGGTGTATGCATGCCATGCATGGGACGGGGGGTTCTTTGTGCGGAGCACCATCGAGCGGTGTGTGCATGCAGTCTCCGCTGGAAATGGCAAGGTGTTGCAAAAATTTAGTAGTAGCTTTGGAGTGAGGCGTTCCAACGCTGTCGGGGCCTACCGGCGGCCTCGTGAACGTGACGGATAATTGACATCTTGCATGAAGGGGGGAGGCCATAGATGGCTGTGTCGCGGCACAGGGGTGCAAGTACTAATAAACAAGTACTAATAAACTCTTACAGAGCTTATAGTAAGAGCTTCTCGATCCACTGCTGTAACTCAGTGGAATCAGCTCGATAACAGGTGATAGCTCTTGCTACTTCACCTGGACTTCTTCGATACTGTTGACAAGATCTCGTAAAGCCTCGACACTTGAGGTACTTATGGGGTTCTTGGGACGATCTTGGGCGATTGTGGCCGTTGATCTATGTGATGAATCGCTTGCTTGGCGACTTCTGATGAGTGAAGATATCTCTGATAAATCAGACGGTCGACTTGGAGCCAAAGGAAAGGCTGTAGATTGGAGGTGTGATGGTGGGTTGGTGGTAATATCCAGCTGTAAGACTGGAGATATGCCTTGTTAAGAGGCAGGAATAACGCTAATTGCTGCAGATGGTCGACTGTTGGCCTAGATGCTCTGCCAGTTTCCCCTTAGTAAGACTTGGATTGACGATTAACTTGCAGATTGATAATCAGGAACAATAGCTAGAAACGTTAAGAGTCTATTGTAGGCCGTGAGATCAAAGTAAGAAAGAAAAAGTAAAGGACCCAGTTCGGGATCCTCTAAGACGGCAACCACACTTGTTCAGGTTCACACATAACTTCCAACCGAAAAAGCAGTTGGCGCAGTCAAACGCACGGTGCAGTCATACGTCGTGACAGCTGTCGCGGCACAGGGGTGCACCCTAAGGAATGGGTGCACCAAGCGAAAAGAACACAAGACATTCCCCCCCCAGGTCGAAAAACACTGGAGGCAGTAATAAACAAGTACGACAGTGTTTTGAGAACTGCGTATTGTTATCAGACTTCCCACCCCTGGGCCCTGCCCAGAGTCCATGGGGCACAAGTACCGGTAGGAAAAATAACCTCCGATATAATGCGTACGTTAGCTGTGACTTTTACGCATTACCGTAACTCGCCACAGTCGCTTTAAGGGACCCTCTTCAAGCTGAAGAGCCCAGTTCTCCTAACCATCGGTACTGTTCACCTTCCCCCAGGGCCCAATCGACCCCAAGTCCAGAAGACTACATCAGCCCTGCTCTAGTGCAATTGGTTTCCCAATCCACACCCTCTCAAACTTCCCGATCACCTAACTGCCACCTGATCGAGGATGCCTATAGGCTCGCGCCAGACATATGAGAGTGCCACCTCACGGTAGACACCTCCTAAACCCTAAAAGTGCGTATTATGCACAACAACTTTTCCCCCCCAGATATTGAAAACTGCACAAATTTGTTTTAATTGAAAGCAAGTATTTTCAGTCAAATATTCAAAGTCATACAGGTCCAGCTTTAGCTCACAAGTCTCATCATCAGAAAATTCAATTCCCAACCTCAAATCCTATGTTTCAGAGCCCCCCCCCCCAGATCCAGTGAAAATTCCGTTCAGGTACACAGTCAATTGTCAAATCATACGAAAGCTCAGGCAAATTCAGTCATTAGCAAGCAGTGCACTCAAGGGTTAGCGGATGAACGTGTGCATTGGTGGGAGCATCCTTGCCCGGATAGCTGCAGTTGCAAACACGAGGATCCACACTTTATTACTGCAACAACCGTGAATGGACCTGTTAGCTCCCAGGCCTGCCGTGAAGCTGACAGACTGCAGGATCACTAGCCGTCTCTCTCGGCGTAGCTGGGATAACCACTCAAACCTTGCTGGATGGCACGTTAAGAATTCCTGGGAAACTAAGCAGCAGGCAACGTGCCGTGCGTACTTGACCGCAAGGGCACAGGAGATATCAGCGTATTCAGCCGGAGGGTTTGTGATGAGAACGTGCAGCCCATGCTGTCGCAGCAGAAACTCGTAGGTGGAGGGTTGCAGCGGATCAGCACAGTAATCTGCAGGGACGTTGACGCCGATGCCCGAATTGGTGAGAACGTGGAGGGATTGAGGGTAAGGGTAAAGCTGACTGTTCTGCAGAAGTTCTGTGGCGTGCCCATCATCCTTGAACAGCAAAAGGATGCTGGGGGACAGGGATAGGTCAAGGCAGTCCAGCAGAGTGTTACAGTCGCTGTCTTCAATAGTGAGAGGTGAAGGAGGGTAGAGTTGGTACGAGCATCCTCCTGGCACCCTGTTGCCCAAGTAGACTGCAGCTTCATCACGCTCTCGCCACACTCCAGGCATTAAAGACTTCAGAGCAGCCACCGCATCTCCGCGGACACCCCAGTTGATGAAGTCTGGGGGCACCCAAGGATGAGTGACATGGCTTTCGAACCTCTTGTTGGGGATGCGGATCCTCGCAGATGCTCGGGTGGGGCGCTGGTCATCAGGTTGCACCTCCTCAGCAATTTCCTCATTGCTGACGACTGCGGCAGTTCCGGCGAGCTCACCCGCATTGCTTCCGGCACCGCCTGCAGCGGTCCCGGCAAGACAATCTGCGTCCTCTTCCTTATCTTCAGTGCGTCCTTCTTCTTCATTCTCAACAAGGCCACCGCTACTGGCGGCCCCCATCACCCTTCCTGCCTTCTTTTGCTTAGCAGGCCGCAGCTGGTAATTTGTCACGGCAGCCGCTGGTTCCTCCAGTTCCGCCGCAACATCACGTCTTGCAGCACCAGTAGCGTCAGCTCCTGCAATCCTGCATTGCTCACAAATCCAGTAACCAGCAGGGACAGTAGTAAGCCGTGGTACCAAACAATACGTGTGAGTGCCTCGACCACAACTGCCACACAGAATCATTTTCTTAGCATTATCAGGCAGCAGACATCTCTGACAAGGGAAATCTGGTGCCGGCTTTTGCCATCTTTTAGATGGAAGTAACAGTCCCTCTATGGGCAGATGACATGGTGCGCAGTTAATAGCGTTCTCAGCCACAGTCACCCCATTGCGCCCAACCAAGACAATGACTCCACTTGGCCGTACGTCAAACACTCGAAGTACGTAAGGTCTTGCAGTGGAGTGCAGTCGGTTCTCATCCCGTACATACACAAACTGCCCCTCAGTATACTTAGCTATTGACGGGAGGTAACCTCCACTGCGAAGCCTTGCGTAACGCAGGGTATCTCGCTGTTGAGCAACCAGAAGGTTCTGGCCGACCATCACGCAGTTCTTGGCTAGCAATTCAGAACGGGACAGTACAAGTTCAGCAGCAGCATCCACATCCAGGTAATCCACTGTCTGATCCCCATTCAACCTTTCCATGATAGCAGGAGGGATGACTGGTTCACAGGAAAACAGCAGCTGGTAGGGACTCATCAAGGTGCTGGCATGCTTAGTGACTCGGTACCCGAGTGCTATCCAGGGCAAATACATGTCCCATTCTCGAGGTTCTCTTGACACATGCAAATGCCTTGATAATGCAGTTTTTACTGTCTTCACCAGCCTCTCCGCTTGCCCATTGGCTTGGGGGTGGAAAGAACTGGTAACTCTATGATCAATCATGGCACGTACAAGCAGTGAGTCCATTTCACCTTGAAATTCCCCACCACCGTCTGTGACAACTTCAGCGCATGCTCCAAATCGTGCCAGTATGCCGTGCAGGAAATGGTAAGCTACTTCTTTAGATGATTTAGCAGTCATGGGAAATACCTCAACCCATTTAGAGTAGCTTTCTACAGCTACCATAACATAGGTATGGCCACGGTTAGAAGCCGTATAAGGACCAGAAAGATCCAAGTGCCATCGGTACATGAGACCTCTGATGGGTAAAGGGTGCATAACAGGCTGCATAGCATTAAACGATACTTTAGTGTAATCACAGGCCTCGCAGCACTGGACCACTCTCTTGCAGTCATTATACAAGCCAACCCACCAATGAGTCATCATAACAAGCCCCGTCGTGCGGCGCCTGCCATAATGACCATTTTCTACATGCATTTTGTGCACGAGTGCCAACCGGTCACCAGGAGGTGGTACCACCTTAGTTGTACCGCCTGGCATTCGTCGATATAGGATATTTTTTTCTGCAGACCAGAGATAAAGCGCAGCTCGTCGTTGCAGACGCTTGCGTTCTACAGGGGTCAGCATAGGCAACATTGTGTCAGTTGTACGCCTCAGATATTGCATAGCATTATTGTCCAGCCAGATATCTGCAAACGAGTGAGACTCTTCCTCACGGGTCATGGGCTGTTCTATGAACTCAGCCGCTAAGGACTGAGCTGCATGTAAGATCAGAGAATCTCCAGCAGCAAATAAATGATTAAGCTGCTGAGATATCTGATCACCATTCCCCCCCAGCTCCAGTCCTGAAGTGGCAAAGGAATGAGGCAGAAAATTATTGAAAGCAGAAAAAATTTCCTGCGACGGTGGAATATATGCAAATCGAATGGCAAAGCCCACGGCAATCAGGTGACTGACAGCATTAGCATCAAAAGCGCCTCCAACAATCCTGTGACGCACAGAAAAGATCAGATCTTGGCCAGCAGTACAGTCGGCTGCATATCCCATGGCACGTTCACGCTCATGAATGGTCAGAGCATGTCTAGTGACAACTCCTGTTTGATCTGTTTCCAAAACAAGTCCAGGTTCATATTCAGGATTTGGACGAAACGCATAAGATTCAATCCTTGCAACCATAGTTGGAAAAACTCTTAGAGGTTCGTTCAATATGTTGGCTGGATGATATGGGTACCTGTTAACTTTGAAACAGGTACGGGGTTCTCTTCCATGATCAAGTATGTCAGTCAAGCGCAATGTATCATCACGGACAAATGACATCATGACCAACTGCAGTGACGCCGGGGAACATATATTCTGCCAATAGTTACGCAGCCTGTGTGCATAGCTCCCTACAGCAACAGCGTCAAAGCAAACTGGGTGTCCCAGTCTTTCTGTAAGTTCCTGGAATCCCTCGATCATAGCCTGCGATTTTGCAATAGCAAATTGTACAGCAACATTCTCAATAAAGTACATGGGTGGTCGTCTTCCTTGTTGCATATGCTGTAGAGATCCTAGAATTTTGATAAGAGGGAAAAATGTGGAACTTTTCTCTCCTTGTAATCCTGTACGTTTTCCTGCAGAGGACAGGTCAGTGCACATGAACCCCGCTGTTAACATCCATTGGGTACCATCAAGGCATCCTATATCAATAAGGTGTCTCTCATTAATGTTGTAAACATCCTGCGGTAACCGGGTGAATGTGTTAGCAACAGCATCATGACTCAAAAGATTGGGATACTCCTCCATGAGCAACTTGAGTCTGTGTTTGGCACAAACCCTTGCACCGTTATCAATGTCAGCATAGTAATAGTGATTGATGCGGATGCCATTTCTTAGCATGCATTCTAATCCACCGCACATGCCACCAAAAAGCTCAATCAGTGACACACCTTCTTGCACAGCAGTAATAATGCTGTTTTGGGGAACAGGTGTAGAATTTATTGATTGAATTCCTTTTCCAACTGGATTGCCTTCGTGAGACTGTTCTTGCACCTGCAGTGACGTATAGTGGGAAGGAGGCAAATCCTGCAAATGCAATCGGCAATCTTCAACTCTCGACGAAGCTGTTCCTCTCAGGGCTTTCTGTTTGTCAGACAGATTGTCCATCTGCGGCACATGAATACGAGTTGAAAATGAAGAAATGCCATTTATTTCAAAATCAAATGCAGCTGCAGTATCAAACGCATTACAGCAACTCATTTCATCCATGTTATCAGGATGCACCAGTCTAGTAGCTAACGAATGAATATGATTCGTAACAGCCGGACCGAACGTTGGAGAGGGCCAAATAGCTCTGGTTCTAGGCAGGCCCGGCCACTCGGTGGGTGAAGGGAAAGGCATTTCATCATCCTCAGAAATCATTTGTAAGCCAGGAATAACTTGCTCCTTATCAGGAGCTGGATCAGGATCAATTGCAGGACCAAAAGGTTCTATGGCGAATCCCCACGGGACTGCACTCTGGGGCGTTCTTGACAAACAAGCAGCCATGAGGGAATAAGCTCTTTTAGAACTATTAGCAGTCAAGTCTGTGTCTACACCTGACCCGCAGAATGCAGAGTTGTAGTAAAAGGGCCACGTTGTTGCGAAGTGACTCTCCTTTGTACCTGTCCAGTCCAGATCTGACTGGACAGGGAACCTGCTGGGGACATCGGCAACAATATGTTTAACACCTGGTTTGTATTCAAGCTCATAAGAGAATGGTGAAAGCATGACAGACCAGCGGGCATACTGCCCCTCTAACTCTTTATTAGACATTAACCAGGACAATCCTTTATGGTCACTGATTATTAAAAATGGTATTTTAGCTCCAAGCAGATAATAGCGGAAGGCTCTCACTCCCCATACTGCTGCTAACATTTCACCCTTGTAAGAGCCATAATTAGCCTCATGCACGTTGCAAGTCCTGCTGATGCAGGCTACTAGATATTCCTTCCCATCATCATCCTTTTGACCCAGAACAGCTGACATGCCTTTCTGGGACCAATCTGTGTGAAGGATGTAACGACGATTTTTATCAGGAGTGCGCAATGCGTTACCAGGTTTGCAGAGTTCATCTTTTAGGTGTTCCCATGCCTTATCTCTTTCAGCCGTCCACAGCCAAGGAGTGTCCTTCTTAAACAACTCTGTAAGGGGGCTGGAGATGACAGAGAAGTTAGGGACATAGCATCGGTAATAATTAGCAAACCCAATTACACGACGCAGTTCATGCACAGTAGTAGGCGTGGGTAAGGCCCTGATTGCCAAGACCTTGGTTTCACTGGGGGAAATACCTGTCGTCCCAATCATATGACCAAGGTACTCCAGGCTGTTAAACAGGAACTTGCATTTCCCTGGATGCACTTTCATTTGACAATTTTTCAGTGCAGCGAACAAGAGTTTAAGCGCTGCTTTGTGCGACGCAAGATCTTTGGTGAAGACCAGGATATCATCAATAAAACATACACAACAGTGGTCAAGGCCTGCTTCAGTTATGACAGTATTCATGACACGCTGGAAGTATGCAGGCATATTGGTGAGGCCAAAGGTATTTCGGTTAGTTTTCCAACACCTATCATTCCACCAGAACGCTGTCATGTCTCTACATTCTTCAGACAAGGAGGTTTGACCAAATCCTGATTTCATATCACACACAGAGAACACAGTACACCCTTCAGTTCTTCCAAAAAGTTCTTCAGGCAAGGGTAATGGGTACACGTCGGGAGGTGTAAAGGCATTGATGCCTCCAGATGCTTTACCATAATTTATGCAGCATCTCTTATCAGTCCAAGCGCCAGTCACAGGATCCTTCTTGGCAGCTATAACAGCTTCATGTATCATAAGGGGTCGGGGACACTCACTGATAAATCCAGCTTCCATGAGGGGGATCATGTGCTCGTCCATAACTTCTTTCTCCATGGGCGACCTCCTGCGAGCCTTTCTGAGAATAATACCTGGGGGCAAAGTTATTGTTTCTCCAGGGGGACCTATGGTGAAGGGAAGAACTGATCCTTCATAACCCGTTAAATCAGACAATTTATAAGCGCTTTGTGCTTGGATAATATCCCCTAGTTCATCCTGGAACTGCTGCCTCTCAAGCTCGCTAATATCAGCATGATTGCCCAGGGTCCAACCTTGTTCCATCTTGAAATGTTTATCAGGTTCTACAGGGTCTGCTGGACTGTCAGGTGTCATATTATCTAAAGACCAAGATCCCTCAATAGGGACTCCCTCGTGAAGCTCATCAGGTGATAACAGATCGTTCAATAACGCTGGATCTGTGTAGTGTTGAATATCTGCGGCGTAAGAGATACCTGTCTGAGTGACCAGTGACGATCCTAATACTTCTCTTGAATACTGGTCTCTTGCGACGCTGCGAGTTAAATCAAAGACCTGAGCTGGGGCATTGTGAGTTCTCATGCTGTTAATAGGTGTGAACAAGAATGCTGTGGCTATCAGCCAGAGGTAGAAGATACATCGCATTATGGTGGGTTGCATTCTGAGGATATGCTGCGTTCTGTGAGTGATAGCAGGGCCCGGACAACGCACAGCTTTACAGGCATCAATTTTCAAAGTCACAGCACGTAACCTGTCAGACCTAAGCAGTTCAGCCTTGAGCTTGTCATCAGCAATCCTTTGAACCCTACGAGATCTCCTGACTTGCTTGGCCCAAAACTCAATGAGAATAGCAATACGCTTAGCGCGCAGCTGAGCAAGTTCCCTAGCTCTAGCTCGGCGCAGCATAGGCTTGTTACCCAAACTCTGCAAAGGGACAACAAAAGCAGAGCCCCTGAGGGGATGCGCAGGTCGAAAATGAGGGTGACGCTTTATGATGAGAGCCTCTAAACTGCACTTCCTAGCCTGCGCAACGCTTCAAGAGTTAGGGCTACCCAGAATCTCCTGAACTGTAACCTCTGCGACCTCAGCAGCAAATACTGCTATATCTGCCAAGATGTCAGTTTTGTCCTTGCGCTTGCGGAACACACAGATGGTCTTGAACAGCTTCCACCACTCGCGTACCTTCTCCGAGTCCTTGCTACGAACGAGGATGGTGAGCTGCGCCATCATAGTTGGCGTGATGCTCGTCTTGATTTCCTCGCGGTAGGATGGCGTGCCTCGTCCATCGTACCGCTCTGCGCCCTCAATAGATGTGACGGGGACAAAAGACCTCGCTGCGCTGCGCAGCTGCCTCGTGGACCCACCATCGCCGGATGGAGCTGCAGCATGCTCTGAAGTTGCCGCTGTGTGGTCGTCGAGATCCATACGGACAGGTGCTGACTCGGCAGCAGCTTCAGGGATGGGCCGCAGCTGGTTGTGCTGATCCAGATCATGGTTCAGCTCCTCTTCCCTCCGCTGTTGCTTCCTCAGCTGTTTGCGCTCCTTGCGCTGCTTCCGCTCCTCTGTGGTGAGCGGTGGCTTGGGCACCCTCAATAGAGGAGAAGCCTCTTCACCACCGGACATCCGGGCCCCATGCCTGCCCTGAGGCGATTGCATTGGCCCTTCCGTCTGGCTCCTTCCGCTGGCCAGGTTTTCACCACGGCCTGGGTTGGAGCCGGAGGCGCCGCCAGTTGCCTTGCGCTTACTTAAAAGCGCGGCTTGACGACGCCTGTCTTCTGTCCGAGCGATGGCTGCTGTTCGCTCTCTGAGAAGAATCCGCGCTGACGCGTTGATGATTTTGTAGCCATCGCTGATGGCCACCCTGTCCCTGGCCTGCTGAGCATGCTCGCGATCAGCCTTGCTGAGGTTGGGCTGTCTGGGCATCTGAAGGTGTGATAAGTAATTAAATTAGTCATCACATCATGAGATAATGAACAGCACTTCATGACAACCTTTCCCCCCCTCACTAACCAGTCACTATGGAAAGGAGTGACTGATGAGTGAAGGTAAGAGAAGTGCTGTGAATAAAAAAAAAATGTTAAGACATTTGAGTTGGGATTGGTCTTGATGGACCAACCCCAAACACCCAAGGAGATCTGATGAATTTTACTGGCACATCAAATGTGCCATCAGGTTGCTGCACATCAGCAGGTCTGTCTTTGTACACATGTAAGTCAGATTTATTGAATAGCATGTCATCATCATCAGATAAGGGTTCTACTGTTGGCCGGTATTGCCATTTAAGGCTTGCTTCAGTTTCCCAAGCAATATCAAAAGCTCTAGGCAAAGGGTATTCAAATTCAGACATGGCAATGTATTTGTACCAGTCAAACAGTAGCTGATGACTGATGATGTCTGATTTTGCACCTTCGCAGGTTGACTTTAATTCAGAGATTCTGTCGACCGTGAGGTCTTCAGACGCATCCGAATCCTGGTCAAGTTCATCCCTAGCATCTTGCAGCTGTGTGATACTGGTCCGCAGTCTATCATTCTGCAACCTAATAACCTCTTTGATTACATCAAAGCGGTACTGCGCTAAGGATTTGCTAACAGGTTTATCTGCTGCTATCCCTGCAGAGGGGTACAGTGCATTAGCATCCTCAATGCTAAGTTCAGTATCACCCATGCCAGGAATTCTGAACATGCAAGCAACAGCTGAACTCCCAATATATTCCAGACGGTAAGCCCTTCCAGACATCAATTGTGAAGCATGTCTAAATCTACGAGAGGCTAGATTCACACCAGAAGTTATTCTGATATGAGAAGGACTTCTCATGACAAAATAACTTCTGCTGTCAAGCAAGTAACTACACCGTATTCAGACGGTGGATGATCGTTCCTAGTTGATCGCAGAAGTACTCACTTGAAGTACTTGGATCTGCACAAGCATTAATTGAAAGACAAAAGTTAAGTCATCAGTTCAATTACCTAAGGGGCAGCAGGTGCAGGCTCAGGGCCAACCACGATGTCTCCAGGAATAAGCGGGACCGGCGCTCCTGGCCACTGGTCATCATCACTGATTCTGAAGACGTCCAGGGTGTCGCATACCCATCTCATGGCTCCCGTTGCTCCTAAAGGGAATCCTGGTCCTGAAAACCCTCTCATGGACCTTGTCCACTCCTGCAGCCTCCATCTCTGACGCTGATATAGCAGCCAGAACTGTCTAAGGATAAGGCACTTATGTCTGATAAGCTGCCTTCCTCTTAGGATCCACTGCTGTTCAACTAACCGCAGCGCAACGGGGTGTTGCGGACCACACAGGAGTACTCCCAAGTGGTTGAAGAAGGTTTCCCAGAGTGGCCCTCCTGCTACAAGATCTTCTAGATCGTAGATTTCAGATCCTATTGCGCACACCAGAGTCTCTGAGCTGTATATGGTGTTCAGCAAGTCCAAGTTTCCTGAAATGTTGTACATCTCGTTGACGACAACATCAGCTGCTATTGGAGCCCGCTCAGCATAGAACTGTAGGGGAATGTCACTGTCATCAGGCTGTACTTGATTGAACCACTCGCGGGGTGGCAGCCTCTCCATCTGGTTGAACTGACTTATTGATAAATAATTCTGCAACCTTGGCCAGGTCCTATTGCGTCCATCTTTCCAGCAGTGGAGGCTGTTTAGGTATTCCCGAGGAACAGCTAGGGGATGTTGCTCCCCAAGCCATCTACTAACCATCGGCATATCGCGAGGCGGTGGGATAGCCATCTGCGCACAATGACAGGCACCAAGGTGCTCAGCATTATACAAGCAAACACTAACTACTGATACTAACAGAGTCCACTACACCGTAATCAGCGGGTAGTACAGTATGAAGACTGGTACTCACTTGTAGGAGTGGATCTGCAGCAAATGAGCAGGAGGGAGACAGAGGAGATTGAGTAATGAAAATATGTCATACTGCGTCATCTCAATCAGCAGCACTCTCCCCCCCCAACTCTACATGATGCAATCGTGCAGAGTTGAAAGGTGCTGTAGAGTCTAGTTATCAGATCTCACAGTTGATACCGGTAGGTCAAGAACATCTGAGGACCAGTTTGGTCTGAAAGTGAGGATTCCCCTGGCAACATCATGGATCGCTCTGAAATGTATGCTATCAGGGTTCCCGAACAGTGCAGTGAACGAGTGCGAAGGAGCCCAGGCTACGACCAGAAAACAGTGCTCACTGGTAAGCTCTGCCGACCCAGACCCATAAGAAATCGTGACAATAGGCGTAATGCCCCTGATCGTGTCAACACCACCACTAGTGGCGAGCTTCATGGGGTATGGAAGAACAGGTATGCTTAGGCGGTGCGCCTCCCTGTCGGTGATCAAATGACAATTGGACCCGAAATCTAACATTGCCCTAGCAGGCAATTGCTTTGGGCCGCCATCATAGATCAACCCAACCTGCTCACCTGGAGAGTCTTCTGGGTTTGCAAAATAAAATAATGAACCTGTGAGCGACCGGAAATAGGCACCAACGTCCGCAGCGTTAGCAACGAGTGCTTTCAGGTGTACAGGGTCAGGATCTGGCAGATGACTTACCAGGAATGATTCAGGCTCAGGCTCTGCAGCAGTACGCACACGAAGTGAAGCAGATCGATCAAATAGGAAGCGTTGTGAAGTGTCAGAAAGCGAAACGCCTGCAGATAATATAGTAGGATCAATGAACCCCTGCCGTCGGTTCTGCGGAACCCTAACCTCAGACCACCGCGATCCTGGACCGTGCGTAAGCAATGTGGTCGGAACCTCAGTCTGAAAACGTGATGCAGAAGCTGCGCCCCTGTCCACAAATGGATTCCCTGAAACAGTGCGGGATTCCCGTGACTCGTTCTCAGCTGCTGAAAACGCAACCAGTGTATCTAACTTAGTAACCGGGACAGGGACTCTGGATTTCCCCTGGAACCCGTCTGGAAATTTTTTTGACCCTTTTTTAGCAAAGTCATCTCGAAAACTCCCTAATACTGCAGCCATAGCTGTCAGGTGATGGGTGCCAGGTTCTCCCTGTCAGTGGTAGTTGGAGCCGAAGCACCCCTGTGCTTCAACCCCTGGGCTTTGATCAGGGTCACCTGGCTCATCCCAACCATCATTGTATTGCGCTAGCTGCGCACCGTGAACCTCCTCACCTCTGTACTCTGTAGCATGTGCATGAAGCCCTGGGCTTCTGTAGGCAGCATCATTTACGTGCTCGTAGTCCTCACCATTGTCCCGTTGATAGAACCTAACACCACTCTGATCCTCCTCCACTGCACACGCGGCATAGTGGTTGTCCAGATTGAACTTTACCTCAGCTTCTGGCCTGTACCCAGGTCCTAAGGACACATAAGGCACAGCCCTCTGCAGCTCACCTGGGTCCACCTGCGCCCTTGCTACTGCAGCAGTTGGCATAGGAGCGCCGTCCGCTGCAGGTTTAACTGCAGCAGTCCTGGGCCCCTTCTCCAAAGCCTCCATGGCTCTACCTCTGGCTGCCGACGCGAGGAACGCAGGCAACTGGTCACACTTATCCAGGTAGTGATCACCGTGGCAGATCTGACAGTTTTTAACAGCCATTGGTCTGTTGGAAGGGTAACCCGATCCTGTTGGTCGCTGCACATTGCTGTACCCACCTCCTCCTCTCCCAGCCTGGAAAGGTCTAGATGATCCGGCGCCCGGGCCGCGTTGCGGATGCATAGTGCTGGGGTAACCCTCCGCACCTGATCTCACCTCAGTGGAGTGACTCCGAGGTGTGGCATGCTGGCCAGAGTTTTGGTTTCTCCTACCAACGTCTTTACTCCCTTCTGCAGCCAGGTCCTCATACCTGATGCCCTTCCTGACCTGTGTCCTCACACGGTACTCATAGGCATTCTGCATCGCCTCAATGATAACACTCGTCTGGACCTTGAAGTTGTCATCCTCAACACCCAAGGCCTGAAGCTCTCTCTCACAAACCTCCTGGAGGTACACTGGCACACCACGCATGATCACATCAATGATGGATGTCCTCTCAATCGTCCCATTGTAAGCGATCTTGTTAGACCCCTGGAACGCAGTGTAAACTGACAGACACCTGATCCCAAACTGCCTGGGGTTCTCGCTGACAAGTACAGTCCTGTCAAGCTGATTCTGCTTACCCATGATGCAGCCCTGGGTCCAAATTGCCAATTCAGCTGAAGTTGCAACGTTGAGGTAGCGCTTGGCCACCATCAACAGAGCCTCAATAAAGCTGTAAGGCTCATCTTGTAAAGGATAAGGCTCGTACTCTCGTACCCCAGCCTCCTCGACCCCCATCAGGATCATTTTGTTTCTCCTCATGTTCCCCATGATGGTCTGAGTGCCATCCTGCAGAAAATCATTCCTGTTACTGCCGTCCCTACCCTCAATGGCTCTCACCAAGGGTGACATCGCGCTGGGGCATAGATACTCCAGCTCAACAAAGTGCTTCTTCAGAAAAGCAACCCCTGCTGGCAGAATAGTGCTCATGATGATGCTCACCTGAGCGGACACGGCGTCGTGCAGCCTATGCACGTTGTTTCCCCAGAACAACCTGAGTGATCGCTCCCATATCCTGTGTGATATAATGCTCTCAGTCGCTGAAAATTCAACAACCTTTGACGAGTCAATCACAGTCTTCCCATCCAATCTGATATCAGTCAGCCAATTCAATGGACCCGGTACAGAAATCTCTGAATCAGGGCGTCCACCAGGATCTCCTCCTGCAGACACATCTCCTGACCCATACAGCACACCTTGTCTTGACACCCATCTGTGACTGGGAAGCTGACCACCACCTGAAGGTGGTCCTCCATTGGGTGGTTGGTTACCTCCTGCTGGCCCTTGGCTATAGCCAGTTCCTGTCCCACCTCCGTGGAACTCACCTCGGTCTTGTTGTCCGTAACGCTGGTTTTGATTTACACCCTGACCTTGCGACTGACCTTGATGGTGGCCATGCCCTTGACCCTGATTGGTGCCTTGACCCTGACCAGGGAACCTGTGCTCTCTTTGACTCTGATTAGAATCTCTCACAGCGGGAAACCCATTCCATACAGGTTCTCTGGGTACTTGCTGAGCAGGCCTAAACCTACTCTGATCCTCCTGTGACGGCTCTTGATGGCCGCGTTCCTGGGACGGTGCAGCAGCCGTACCTCTGGTGGTTGCCCGCAGGGGCTCACTGGTCATTGCAGCCGCTCTAGCTGCATCCTCACCTTGCTGTCGGCGATCATGTTCCAGTAGCAGTCTCTGGGCAAGCGCCGCTCTATCACGGGATGCCCTAACCCTGGAGCTATCCAGACCAGCACCACCTAGACCCTGAGTGACAGGAGTATTCCAATTGGAATGCTCAGTGCCCGCAGCCGTATGAAACGACTGTGATGCAGCAGGTCCCGTGGAGCGGTTACCTTGTGCTTGGGGATCACCAGCGGTGACATCATCCCCGGTGCTTCCCCCAGATACTTCACCTTCAGGCTCTTCTGACACTGATGCCAGGCCTTGCATACGTGACACAGATTCTTCATACCGTCCAGACTGTGGGTAGACAGGTGCGTTGTGCGTCTGTCCAGCCGACCTTGCAGGGACTTGCGACGGCGGCGGCGGTGGTGGCGGCGGATATGATGATCCAGCTTCCACACCATGACCTTCTCTCCTTACAGGTGCACCTTGAACAGGCGCAGCATTGGGAGGAGGGACAGAGGCGGCAGCGGCAACAGGCACGGGTGCTGGGATGTCTGCAACAGGCACATGCATTGGTGCATTCTGCGCCATGGGCTCATGCACCGCAAAAGGCATTGAAACGTGCACAACAGGGGACAGTGCAGGTGCTCTCTGGGGCGCGGCCACTGACGTAGCGGACCCTGACTGAGACCCTCCCTCAACCTCAGTTGCAACACTCTGTTCTGCAAGCCGAGTAACTTGCGTCATCTTAGACGGCGTCCCAGTGAAAGCATACTTGCGACTCTCCTTCTTGAGGTATGTATACACAGGGTTGTCATATTGAATGAACACCTCTTTCCCTGTATCCGCGTCTATGAATTTCTTTGGAACCCGGGCAGGTGACGCAATCAGGGCTTCTTTGATGGCTTCGTTCCTCTCATCTTCCATAGGAGGAATTGTGTTTGCCGTCTCGTCAAATTCCTCGAGGCTGCATGCATCTTGCTTGCTTATCAAACCTGACATAGCCTGATCAACCATCTCTTGCTTGAGCTTGAGCTTCTCCATGCATACTCTACCTTGTGGTCCAGCCCTATCATACATCTGTTGCCACATAGAGATCGGTTGCACAAGCGAAACTGGAGGTTCAGACGAAGTTCCAGCAACTGAGACTCCAACTGGCGCACCCTTTGCTGCTAGAGCACCTCTTGTGTTCTTAGCAACACTATCCTTCTCAATCTCTGGAGCGACTTTGGGCACTTCTAAAGCCCCTATCCCGCTCATTTTCACCGTTTTATCGATCTTGGAACGAACGATTTCAGCCACAGACGATTAGAGGTGATCCTAATCGGACTTTTTCTTTCTTAAACAAGTACTAATAAACTCTTACAGAGCTTATAGTAAGAGCTTCTCGATCCACTGCTGTAACTCAGTGGAATCAGCTCGATAACAGGTGATAGCTCTTGCTACTTCACCTGGACTTCTTCGATACTGTTGACAAGATCTCGTAAAGCCTCGACACTTGAGGTACTTATGGGGTTCTTGGGACGATCTTGGGCGATTGTGGCCGTTGATCTATGTGATGAATCGCTTGCTTGGCGACTTCTGATGAGTGAAGATATCTCTGATAAATCAGACGGTCGACTTGGAGCCAAAGGAAAGGCTGTAGATTGGAGGTGTGATGGTGGGTTGGTGGTAATATCCAGCTGTAAGACTGGAGATATGCCTTGTTAAGAGGCAGGAATAACGCTAATTGCTGCAGATGGTCGACTGTTGGCCTAGATGCTCTGCCAGTTTCCCCTTAGTAAGACTTGGATTGACGATTAACTTGCAGATTGATAATCAGGAACAATAGCTAGAAACGTTAAGAGTCTATTGTAGGCCGTGAGATCAAAGTAAGAAAGAAAAAGTAAAGGACCCAGTTCGGGATCCTCTAAGACGGCAACCACACTTGTTCAGGTTCACACATAACTTCCAACCGAAAAAGCAGTTGGCGCAGTCAAACGCACGGTGCAGTCATACGTCGTGACAGCTGCCACAAGAAATGCATACACACACCGGGAGCCAGTATAAAATATTCAGCAGGTGCTCGGACACCAATAATCGCTGCCCAGGAAGGTTGAAAATCAGCTAGGCAGGAAGGTCCATTGGAAGCTCTGATTGAAAGACAGCACTGCAGCCCCGAGCCACAGTCATGCACCACAAAGAAGGACAACACCAAGTAGAAGAATAATTCATGCACAGCTTTCAGCAAGGCCTGAGGGAAGCGCCACCAGGCCAGAACCACCGAGGCAGCATTCGCCATGCAGGTTCACTCGGATCTGATTCCCCATGCCATGTGCCCTTTTATACATTTGACAATGGCATGCACCGGCAAAGACCTCATGGAAAGAAGCGCACGCCGTATGGTGCATGTGATATGGTACAGAAACATGCCATGCTCCACTCCCATTAGACCCAGAAGGACCCCATGCCCCCTTGACACACCTTTGGAGCGGCAACATTAGTTTAGTGGTCTCCGCATGGCAAAGCAGCCCTGGCTCACTTGAACTTGAATCCCATGTAGAGAGCCAGGACACAAAAACACGTGGCTTTCAAGGAATGCACTGGGTGCAGCCCAGGCATACTGGCATACCCGTAAGATCCAAAAGGTGGACACACGAAATCAAAAAGTGTGGCCATCTCCACACCTTGTCGTTGTAGAACAAACAAATGTGAGAACCAGGGGGCCTGGTGAGAACTCTCATTCGTGGATTCGTTTGTTCCATCTCTCCTTGGTTTTTATTTGAGTGGGTTTTCTTCTTACACTCTTGCAGCCAGCCTCTCAGTTTATGCCTGGACTCCTCTGAGGTGGGTCGCATCCTGGATCGATAAGGTCCCGTCGACTACTTCCGAGATAACATTATAGTGGGGGTCAAAAAAAAGATTCCTTGCTTTTATGCGGGGCTTTAGAAGAATCTTCTGTTAGCTGGTTGCTGGGGTCGTCCAGGTGAGATAGAAGCAGTGAGGAATAGGAGTACCGGTAGCGGAATACAATAATCTTGTAGTTTACGTCGACCAACTCGCTTTGCCTTCACTTAACGGCTTTCGGGGGGAGTCCCGTCTCGAAGGGAATCGTCGCTGCTAAGAAAAGGGATTGGGAGCTCATTCCTTTGCTTTCATGCAGGACTTTGATGAAGCCCTTTTCGGAAGGTTCTGGCAGCTGAGTCCGGTAAACAGTAAGGTGAGATGGTTTTGAGGGATAGATTAGGAGCAGCGAGTCGCCTTAGCTCACCTAGCGGCTTGGATCTTGAAGTGAGTGGCCCCTCCCAGGTGGGCTGGTTAAGAATCTGGCAGCTGCATGGCTCATACCATCTCCACCACTGTGTGCCATGGCCACTGTCGATGCGCCTATGCCCTTACTTGCAGGCCACAAATCATGATCAGTCAGGAGCATGCCAATCATTGAATGCTGCCATTATGGTGTATTCGAATCTTGCTCTTTTTTTCCACAGGCGACCTCGAAATATCTGCGCTTAACCATGGCCGAGAAGTGGAAACCTGTACTGCGAGAGCTGCGCAAGGGGGGCAAGATCACCGATGACCAATGCAATGGTGCCCTGGCCTTTGTGACGTCCTTGGGCAACGAGGCTCAACGGGCGAGTATCATCGGCGGCCTGTTGGACCCTGACGCCGATGACAACGAGAGAGTGGCGCTAGTGGAAGCAATACTGACCCAAGGTGCGGACACGGAGGCCCAAGGAAAAGTCCTGCATGTGTCCTCCACTAGCATCCATGATTCCATGCCTGGTCACATCTGGAGCCTCCGGTTAGAGGCCATAGTGTAGCTGACAGGCGCGGGGTGGGGCAGCACACCTATGGTTCCCACGCTGCTCCTGGCCATGCCATGTCATGCATGTTCATGTGTGCGACTTCGTCCTGCCATTTATGGTGCATCCCGTGTGGCTGGCCGTGGTGTTTTTGGGGAGAACCGCCCCCCCACGCTGCGACTCACTGGGAGAGTTGCATCCTGCTTTCTACGTTCCCCCGCATGGGCTGAAAGAGCCCAAACCCAATCGCCATCCTTTTGGGTTTTTTCTCCCTTATTTCTCCCTTATTTATTTGTGCGCCATGTCTCCCTGAGCCTCACTCTTTTATTCTGGCATGATCGCATGTGCCCCCTCACTGGAGACATGCCTGGCATTGCCTTGGCAGGGGGCAAGGCTCAAGTCATGGCAACATTTTCCCCTTGCCCTGCCCTGCCCTGCCCCGCATGGGGAGTATGGGAAACGCATGGTTGACCCATGTGCTCCCCAAGCCCCAGCCATTATGTGCGCCCCCCTGCCCTGGCTCACCTCCCTGCAATGCTATGGACCCCTCCCTTGCCGGCTCTGGCGCACCCCGATATGGTAGTCTTGCATGAACTTCCAATAACAAGGCATATTTGGCAGGCCGCCCGCGGCAGCGTATGCCGTACTAGGTGATGCGCACTGCCTGTTGCGGGCAGGAATTGAGCACCAGGTGATGCCCGCCCTTTTATTAATCAACTCAGATGTTCGGCAGCAAGCATAGTTCGCCTTATAGGGGATGCACCCTGAGGCCCTGCATGGACCCAGGGATGCACCATGAGGCGCTGCATGGACTCGGGGATGCACCCTGAGGCCCTGCATGGACCCAGGAATGCACCCTGAGGCCCTGCATGGACCCAGGGATGCACCCTGAGGCCCTGCATGGACCCAGGGATGCACCCTGAGGCCCTGCATGGACCAGGGATGCACCTTGAGGCCCTGCATGGACCCGGGGATGCACCTTGAGGCCCTGCATGGACCCAGGGATGCACCCTGAGGCCCTGCATGGACCCAGGGATGCACCCTGAGGCCCTGCATGGACCCAGGGATGCACCTTGAGGCCCTGCATGGACCCAGGGATGCACCCTGAGGCCCTGCATGGACCCAGGAATGCACCCTGAGGCCCTGCATGGACCCAGGGATGCACCATGAAGCCCTGCATGGACCCAGGGATGCACCTTGAGGCCCTGCATGGACCCAGGGATGCACCTTGAGGCCCTGCATGGACCTGGGGATGCACCTTGAGGCCCTGCATGGACCCGGGGATGCACCGTGAGGCCCTGCATGGACCCGGGGATGCACCCTGAGGCACTCCATGGACCCGGGGATGCACCCTGAGGCACTGCATGGACCCGGGGATGCACCCTGAGGCACCCATCACATAACTCCTCTGTCCTCCTACATGGGCTGTTGCTCGTCACTAGGGTAGCGGGCAATGTACCACTATGGGCTGTGGGCACCCCCCTTCCCTTAATATGGAAAGGCCATCTTTGGCAGGCCTCTTCGCGCCTGCCAGGGGCCCGGTAGGCCCACAACTTTGAGCGACCTCTAGGCGTAGCCCTGGCAACATGCTAGGACACATCTGGGTTCTCCGGCTGGAGAGTAGAGTGGAAATAGCGTCCTCTGGCATGTTTATAACTTAGCTGAATGGCTGCGTGCATGGCTGCCTACATACTCCTTTGTATTCCCTCGAATTGCACCGTGCATAGATTGTTCCGCTCATGTGTTTATCTCCCCTTGGTTTACCGCCGCTAGTTGCATGGGGTGTTAAGCCCCTGAGTTGTACATACAGCCTTGTGGTGTACAGCCCCTACTTTGTAATGCAC
The DNA here is from genome assembly GCA_037349105.1 of Limnomonas spitsbergensis. Taxonomy (NCBI): domain Eukaryota; kingdom Viridiplantae; phylum Chlorophyta; class Chlorophyceae; order Chlamydomonadales; genus Limnomonas; species Limnomonas spitsbergensis. Next base: position 2,499,044 of record JAYJMM010000099.1, read on the forward strand.
TGGGGTTTTACTGCTTGGTTTGTGCAGCTCCTGATTGCACTTGTGGTGTTCCAGCATGGTAGTGTACTGCCTCTGTTTGAACTGCAACTGGGTTGTACCACCCCAGGTTAGTACTGTCCATGGGGTGCCCTGGGTTGTACTGCCCTTTGGATTGTACTGCCAGGTGTCGTACTGCCCTTGGATTGCTATTTTGATTATTTCCTGAGAATTGTTTTGCTCTTGATTGCAGCGGCGGTGGTGCAGCCTGTGGCGGCGGCGGCAGGTGGGCGTGGGGAGGGGATCTAGGGTGGGGCGGGAGGGGTGGGAACCTTGTCAGTCTGTTGTGAGCTGTGGGAACCACAGGGACCCGGCACTCAGGCGCCGTCCATTTTGGCTGTTCATGAGAAACGCATGGCGGGCTGCACACAGGCGCGCATCCCAGTCCCTGGGGTGGGGCAGCGTACGCCGTGCGCCCTGCGCTCCCTATGCTCATTCAGAGGCCTATGCTAGGGGAGGTAGTATGTTGAGTGGGTAGCCCCTCGACGTAGGCCCAAGCAGCATGCCTGGTCACATTTGGGGGCTCCGGACCCTGCACTTTGCATCAGCCAGCGCCCCTCTTTCTGTGGCCGGCTGCGCCTGACCGCCCTCAGCCCTCCTACCCCCTGGCTGCCCTGCTGCCTATACGTATACGCCTGATACCTGTCTGCACATGAGGCCCGCCTTTGCTCCATTGTCCACTCCTGCCCCTCTCCTCAGTGGTGCCCTGGCTGCAGGAAAAGGAAAAGGCTGCAGGTCAGTGACGCGCGGTGCCTCCATGCATGTGCCATGTGCTGCCCCCCTCGCTGCGCTGAAGCTGGGGCGTGCACCCCCTTGCTGTTTTTACTACTGTATGGCGCGTGCATGGCTTTACTAGTTTAAAACCTTTCCTAACATGTATATGTTGTGCTTGTTGACTGCAGCGGTGGCGCAAGCACAAGTGGCGGCAGGTGGGTGCTCTCAGGCATGGCATTAGGGCTGCAACGGGGCTGGGGCTGCGACGGGAGTTTGTGCGGCTGCTCCCGTTTCTGCCCTGGTGCAATGCTATGCAATGCGTTGCGGAGCCAAAGGCCCTCAGTGGGGATTCCTAGTGTTGAGGGGGCTGCAGTAGTGCGCTCCGCTTTCAACCTGCATGTGCCTGGTCCAACATGTGCCAAGTCACACGTTGTTGACAGTGGAAGGCGGGGCCAAGTGCTCAGCCAGTGCCACCATATGGCCATGCGCGCATGCTCCTCGCGTTCCCATGTAGTGCTTCTTTTATCGACCTTAAGCTACATTTTAGCTACGCTCTGGCCTCCATCTGGAGGTCCCGGGACATGCTGCCTGGACCACCGGCCGGAGGCCGCATTCACTCCCTTTCCGTGCTCCGTCATGTTGCTGACCTGTGCGCTCCCCGAACCCTGCTCCTTTTGGGAGAGGGGCATTGCATTTGGCCTTCCAATGGAGGCTGCAATGGAGGCTGCAACAGCTGCGTTGCCCGTCCCCTTCCCTCCCGCCCGCCTTTGCCCCATTGTCCCTTCCTTCCCCTCCTCTCAGTGTTGCCGCCGCGGACCCCATTCTTTTATTTTTAAATTATTTGTTCCCTTGCTGACTGCAGTGGAGGCTGCAGCAGCTGCTGTGGCGCCTGTCCCCTTCCCTCCCGCCCGCCTTTGCACCCGTCCCCTTAAGGCTCTCCTCATGCACTGTGGTGGGAGGGGCAGGTGGGGCTCTAGGGTGGGTCCAAGGGGTGGCGTCTCAGCGCCCTGCCTCCCTCCCTCCCCATGACTTACGCTGCTCAATATAGGCAAGGTCAACGTGCTTGATGCCGCGTTGAGTACATGCAAGCTGCTGGAGCTGGAGCCCACCCAGAAAACACGAAGTTCGAGCAGTCATAAGAGCACAAAGTCCCGCAGCTTCGGAACCTGCACCGAGATGGACATTGATGGGGGATTGAACAGGCTCTGCGATCTTCTGCGAGACTGCTCCATCATGGTGGACGCCCCCCTCAAAACTGCTCCTGCACTGGCCGGCAACGAGGGTGGTGTTGCCTCAGCCTTTGGTTCCCACCAGCTTCCGGTTGTTCATCAGGTGAGGCACGGCTACTTTCTGCACCATGCCTATTGCAAATGAGGCGCTCGTGCTTTACCGGTGCACTGCTGCCATGCCAAACTATTCAGCGAGAGCAAATTTTCGAAGCGCACGCTTCTTGTTAGAGTGCATGTTGTTCCACAGGCCGCCTCACATGGACACATGGGACTTGTAAATAGCATGGCGTCATGCTATTGAGACTGTTTGGAAGGTCGTTGTCCCCTCCGCCTCCTGGATCAGCCACGCCATGCCTCGCTCTTTGAGTGCTCCACCCTGGAGCTCCTTGTCGGAGTACTAGAAGCTCTGCATGGCCTGTGTGGTCACACCACCGCATGCTGTTGTAGCGCAACCCGTTCCTTCACCCCACCACCAAGCTTGTCTCTACCCCTCTGAAGTTCCAATGTGCATCTATCAATCCTGTTCTCATGAGCTTCCCTGCATTGCCTCTGATCGGTGCCACCTTTGCAGATCCTCAGGGCCCTTAAGGTAAAAGCCCGCTTCGGCACTGGCGACAGAAATCAGGCCATCATATCCTACTGCGACATCAAGGTCTTCAATGCTTTTGCGGAGGAGGCGAGTGCAGATGACATCCTAATAGGGCTTCTGGAGTTCAAGACTTTCTGGAAGATCAATCTCTGCGGCAAGTCGCTGGTCGAGGTGGTCAACATCGAGGACAATGTCGCCAGTGTGTTTGAGCAGAATGCCAAGAAAGCTGTACAGCAGGTGCGCATGTCTCCCTTTTCCCGACACCTTATGGCATGCTGCCATCTTGACTGGGCGTGGATGAGCAGAGCGCTGTGCCCTGATGGTGTTCTTTGGGGCTGAAGGAAGGGCTGTGTGTCACATGTGGTGTGCCACAGAAATTGCGAACTGCGTATTGCTTTGCCGAGATGTGCTGTCATGCACTGCAAGGCCACAGTTTGGCTCAGTAGTGTGACCATCCGCTATCGCAAGGATGTCTCAAGCAAGACCCACAACTATCTATGAGCACTTGCGCCCCTCCCTCAGAAAAAATATTCAAATCTCAGTTGTTCAGTGAAATGGAACGTGTCTCCCTGTGATCTGCTTCTGTTGCGCAGCTCTTTGGGGACCTCATTCACTGCAACAAGGCTGTGGGCTTGCTGAGCACCTTCAAGGAGAGCTGGATGGTCCGACGTACGGCGGCTGACTCGCTCGATTTGCAGGTGTGCACACACAAGCAGTTGCTACTTCATCTGTAGCTCAATCCTTGGTAAACACACCAGGTAAAGCTTGACTGGCTGCATGGGGTGCAATCACTCAGGTGCTCTCAGTTGGTCTTGCTGCGACTGGTCTTGCTTGCCCTTTTGGGGAGCCAGCCATTGAGAAATGTGACACCATGGGACAGCGTGACCATCATGGCCTGCTACAGCCTTGATAGCCCTGACAGCCATTTGGGTCTTGGTGACCTTCGGCTCTTGACTTGTTGCCAGGCCATGACCTTGACCATCTCAGCATGAGTGGTTTGAGCGACCGAGGGACACATCACGACGATCGACGTCGTGCTTTCCCTTTGTTGTCGCAGATTTCGAAGGCGTTTACCCCGCAAGACCGCCACTTGCTACTTATGGTGTACGCTTTGAAGGTATGTCCACTTGCCGCACAATGCGCTTCCAGGGATGCGTGTGTGTCTCAAAATCAGTCCCCTTCATGCTCTCTATATACGTTGCCAGATTTGATGTTTGAAGATCTTACTTTGTGTGCATGCTATGACACATGGTTTGCAATCTTGTGACCTATGCCAATTGATCAGCTATGTTCTGTGCTGTATAGTAAGTGAAGTGACTTGAACTGACACGGCATGGTCTACATCTGTTGCATGCAGCATTATACAGCACTCAACACGTCACGTAGCTCATACCACAACACTTGCACCATTGATTCTAGCTGCTGCTGTTGTGGCTGCTCCCGACCCTGCAGGAGATGACACTCGCAGCGCCCATGCCGAAGGAGGATGTCCCGGATTCCCAGCCAAGCGAGAATAACCCGTACGGCTCGGGGAGTGAGCCACAGGACAACGGGGAAAATGACGATGAAACCGGTGATCCAAGCTATCAGGGCAACAACGGACCCAAGCGCCCGGGCGAGGTGAACAGCACCCACCAGTTGCCCCGCAAGAGGCGGAGCGGCCAGTCATATAGCCTGGGCCTGAGCAGCACACTGCAGATCTGGTCTCTGAAAAGCATGCAGCTCGGTGAGTGGCTCAACACCAGCTTGAAAGTATGCAGTCGTGAAATTATACGCGCCTCGGAAAGGGATAATTTTCCGTGTGCAGCAGGGAACATCATTCGGTTCGGACATGTGTCTGCCTAATTTCTATGTGCATGTGCGCACACATTCATTTTTGGCATGTGGCCAGGTTGTGCTGATGTATTGGGTGCGCAAAGCAACGGCATAGTAGCCTGCGTCCCCTTTGATCATGTGGTTCTCACACACTGTGCAAATCACAGCATGGTGAAATGCAGATAGGGTTACGTCTCTTATTGTACACATAAGTCTTTGCCGTGTGTCATCATCCATCTTCCACAATTCGTTTTTTTTGTTTAGTTGGTGCTGTTTGAGATGGCAGCTATGAGCTATGGTGCTTGCTCCAAAAATGGGATTCACCTTGCAGGGTGGCAAAGCTTTGTAGTCGCTTGAACGTGCTACCTAAGTGCTCAATGCCATGCTCATAGTTGGTGCGGTAGGGCAATATATGCCACATCTCTTCAATCTCACTGAGCACATGGCTATTTCCCCAATCCACGTCTCTCTTCCCAGGTAAGCTCATCAGTATCGGCGGCACTGGCACTGTGTTTGGTGCTCGTCTCCACGGCACCCAACCCGCGGCCGTCAAGTGCTTTGGGGCCACCCGCGACGGAGAGGCGGAGATGCTGAAGGAGCTGGATATGTACCGCAAGGTGCAGTGCCTGCAAGGGGTGTCTATGCCTACCGTCCTGGCGCACGGGCTTATGGACCACACCTTCTCCCCTTTCATCGCCATGTCATTGGAGGGCAACTCGCTTGCTTCATCAGGTGTGACACACCACGCTCTTGTCTGCATTGTTGATTGCCTTAGCATACACCATCTATCGTGTTCAGGCATGACCATCATTTGGCCAGTTGTGTTTTGTTGTGAGCTGGGCTGACCAGCTTCTTGCCCCTACTGTTTCTTAAAATACCAGACTTGACAATATTTTGAAGTGGTGCACATGATCCACTATTGCATGTGGGATGATTGGGAACATGCTCTGCTTAGGGAGTTTGTATTGGTTGACCTGCAGCGGGTGCGGCTGTGATTGCCATATGCTCTTATTCTTGTTGCAAGATGCCTGTCATGGTGCGCTTGCATTTTTAATTGTTGAGGATTACATGGGAGGCCGGCCGCCGAGCAGCCTTTATCCCTAAAGAACCGAACCTAGGAAAACCTAGGAGGCAGACAAGTAAGCCGAAGGGCCCAACAACATGACAACAAGAGAAGGCCGGGGGGCCAACCCAAACACTAGAGCAGCCACAGCAGAGCACAAGCCCTAAGTGCCAAGCCCCAAAGCAGACAGCTACCAAGAACTAACTTGCATGCCTAGACCATGAACCCTGAACCCTAGTCACATCCACAGCCAGTGTTGGCATTCCTTGACATAGCGCGCGCTTCTTTGCATGCCCTCGCCCCACCAGGTGTCACGGCAGAGACCAGCGTTGCTGCGGTGTCAACAATGCAGCAGCTGCACCAGCTGGGCATACTGCACGGTGACGTGCGTCTGGAAAACCTGGTCGTCAACCAGGACACGGGCTCTGTCAAGGTCATCGACCTGGGGCGTTCAGTCTTGGGTGCCAGCCGAAAGGCATGCGCAGCAGAGATTGCCAAGCTTCAGCAGCTGCTGCATGGCTGTGTGCATGGGTGAAGGGGCATGAATCCACTGAGCATGGCATCTGGTCGGGTAGGGCTCCTTTTAACTGCATGCTAGTGTGCACGGCTTCACTGACGAGATTCCCAAAAGGCCTTTCTGTGTTACGGACCCTATGAAAAGCGGGACTGGGTTGGTTTGGGCGTGGCAGGAGGCAGGAGGGTGCTCAGTGTTTTAAGGGACAGTAAAAGGGATGCTGCTGTCAGGTAGATCGAGATACATCTCTAGATCCAGATCTGGATAGAGCGGTAGATCCACGTTGCTGCCAGGCGGGTTGCCGTATGGCTCTCCATCCGCATGGCGGTCTGTAATGGAGAGGCGGTGGCGGGCGCCCCTCTGCCTCTGTTTGATGGGGGGCACGAGGCGGCCTCCCAATTGTTTGCATGATGGATCCAATGGGCGTAACCGCCGCAGAATCTTCATCATAACACCGTACACCTTCTGTGCCTGAGTGATCATGCAGTGCAGTGCAAACGTTAGTGCTCTTCAGCTACGGTTCAGCCATGCTTCAGCTACAGTTCAGCTCTAGGCCTTCTCAGTGCCTAAACGATACAGTTGTAATTAGTTCCATACAATTCAGCTACACTCCCAGTTACACCCCCAGCTACATCTCAACTACATTTGACCTGCATCAAGAGGTGACCTGGTGCAGCATGAGTGTACAGCTGCAGCTCACTCTGGATTATACGCTTTTGGGGACCTAGTCCACAGACCCTTACCCCTGACGCACCTGTGTCAACACAGAGGTCCCGCCGGCCAGCCACAGCGGCGCCCCCACCCCCACCACCAGGAGTCCCCGCATAAGCAGATGCGGCACCGGCAGCATTCACAGGACCGTTGTGAATATCCTCTCCCCGAGGCAGGAGCAGCCGTTGGCGTGAGCCTCCTGGCGGACGATCAGTCATTCCAGGGGCAGCACCAAGGGCACCCGTGGCCATCGGTTCCGGCAGACCAACGTCGTCGTCCTCAGCACCAACTGCTGGGTCACTGCATCCCAGGCGGCGCTGTTGCCTCCGCCACATGGCCAGCTGCTGGGCCTCCTCATGGGCTCGGGTGACCTGCGAGGGGGTCAGGGTTCATGGGCTTCAAGTTAAGGGATAGGAAGCCAGATCTGGATCTAGATAGAAAGAAGCTACCTCCTACCGGGGCGTGAGGGCTCAATCAACAATACAGCTTACCCCATGCACGACTTTTCCACATTTTCTGTTCATGAGGGTGCCCTGCGCACCTGTATTTTATATTTCAGTACACATGCCTGCTCCATTACACATTTACTATTGTTGTACTGCCCGCCTCAGCGCACCTGTACTGCCCGCTTCAATTCATCCAGCATGTCAGCTTCTTTCACCCTCTTACGCCACGACCTGAAGCGATGTAAACAATGCAAAGACGGGGGGGACGTAATTTTTGATCTGGCAACATCCTGTGCCAGCTTGAACAAGAATAAACAATGCTTGTCCATTTGCTGCAAAACTTGTATACCGTAGTCACGGAGGTGTTTCGTTGTTTTCGAATTTCGTTGTTGCTTAACAAGTCGCTGTTTTGGCGATTTTTTAATTCGTTGCCCCTTAACGTGAAAAATTCCAGTCAAAAACATTTTAGTCAATTTCGTAGCTCCTTGATGAACGATCAAAACAACGAAATACGTCCGTGACTACGGTATTTTTGAACTTTCAGGCCGAGGTGTTCCAAAGCGAAATCAAATGTTTTATCTGCTCTTGTGCACCTCAAGCTGCAGCTTAAAAATAGAAAGTTTGCACCGCATCAGAGGCGCGAGGGTTCAGGCAACAGGGCAAGACTCTACAAATATTAGCGTGTGTGCATCAGGAAAAATATATTTTAGGCTAAGTAACCCCACCTTGCCACATTTAAAAGCAGCAGCAGCAACCCCAGCAGCAGAGCCAGCCGCCTCACGACAGCACGGTAGTCAATGGCCAGCGGAGAGGAGTGGTCGGCCCCGCTGACATCCCCGGCGCCGCTTCTGCTCAAACCGCTGATGTGGGCAAAGGCCGAGTCGCTGAACTGCCCGGTGTTGGGGCTGGCCAGTGGGAAGGAGTTGGGGCTGAGTCCGGGCAATATGGCTGAGAGGAGGGCGCGTAGGGTTGCCAGAATGGAGGGTAGCTTGATCAGGACCTGAGGGGGCAGGATCAAAGCCGGGAATGAAGGTGACAGGGTAGTGAGACGGATGTGGGTGGAAGCTTCATGCTTCTGTCAATCTCATCCATCTGGACATGGTAGTCCTCCCACTCTTTGTCCATGAATATCTGTAACAAGCTGGGCCACCCCTCACACGGGGCCGGGCACCCCCTGTGTTGGAGGTCCCTCAGGAGCCCAACTGCGTGTTCGATAGATCTGGCTGACCCTGCTGGCATAGTACCGTAATGGATCATTGCCAGTGATTCCACTGCCATCTTCCAGTGCTGCTTTTGCTGGGCCACCTGCCCCTCTGGCACCCCCTGGAAGGCCACAGGCACTTCTGCCACCTGGTTTCTCTCAACCAGGGCCATGCCTGCGTCATGGTCGTATCCCCCGTGGATAGACATTAGGCTAATGCGCCCCCCTTGACCCGCCCACCTGGGACCCTCATTCGTGGATTCGTTTGTTCCATCTCTCCTTGGTTTTTTGAGTGGGTTTCTTCTTACACTCTTGCAGCCAGCCTCTCAGTTTATGCCTGGACTCCTCTGAGGTGGGTCGCATCCTGGATCGATAAGGTCCCGTCGACTACTGCGTCGACCAACTCGCTTTGCCTTCACTTAGCGGCTTCCGGGGGGAGTCCCGTTTCGAAGGGAATCGTCGCTGCTAAGAAAAGGGATTGGGAGCTCATTCCTTTGCTTTCATGCAGGACTTTGAAGAAGCCCTTTTCGGAAGGTTCTGGCAGCTGAGTCCGGTAACCAGTAAGGTGAGATGATTTTGAGGGATAGATTAGGAGCAGCGAGTCGCCTTAGCTCACCTAGCGGCTTGGATCTTGAACTGAGTGGCTCCTCCCAGGTGGGCTGGTTAAGAATCTGGCAGCTGCATGGCTCATACCATCTCCACCACTGTGTGCCATGGCCACTGTCGATGCGCCTATGCCCTTAATTGCAGGCCACAAATCATGATCAGTCAGGAGCATGCCAATCATTGAATGCTGCCATTATGGTGTATTCGAATCTTGCTCTTTTTTTCCACAGGCGACCTCGAAATATCTGCGCTGAACCATGGCCGAGAAGTAGAAACCTGTACTGCGAGAGCTGCGCAAGGGGGGCAAGATCACCGATGACCAATGCAATGGTGCCCTGGCCTTTGTGACGACCTTGGGCAACGAGGCTGTACGGGCGAGTATCATCGGAGGCCTGTTGGACCCTGACGCCGATGACAACGAGAGAGTGGCGCTAGTGGAAGCCATACTGACCCAAGGTGCGGACACGGAGGCCCAAGGAAAAGTCCTGCATGTGTCCTCCACTAGCATCCATGATTCCATGCCTGGTCACATCTGGAGCCTCCGGTTAGAGGCCATAGTGTAGCTGACAGGCGCGGGGTGGGGCAGCACACCTATGGTTCCCACGCTGCTCCTGGCCATGCCATGTCATGCATGTTCATGTGTGCGACTTCGTCCTGCCATTTATGGTGCATCCCGTGTGGCTGGCCGTGGTGTTTTTGGGGAGAACCGCCCCCCCACGCTGCGACTCACTGGGAGAGTTGCATCCTGCTTTCTACGTTCCCCCGCATGGGCTGAAAGAGCCCAAACCCAATCGCCATCCTTTTGGGTTTTTTCTCCCTTCTTTTTCTCCCTTATTTATTTGTGCGCCATGTCTCCCTGAGCCTCACTCTTTTATTCTGGCATGATCGCATGTGCCCCCTCACTGGAGACATGCCTGGCATTGCCTTGGCAGGGGGCAAGGCTCAAGTCATGGCAACATTTTCCCCTTGCCCTGCCCTGCCCTGCCCCGCATGGGGAGCATGGGAAACGCATGGTTGACCCATGTGCTCCCCGAGCCCCAGCCATTATGTGCGCCCCCCTGCCCTGGCGCACCTCCCTGCAATGCTATGGACCCCTCCCTTGCCGGCTCTGGCGCACCCCGATATGGTAGTCTTGCATGAACTTCCAATAACAAGGCATATTTGGCAGGCCGCCCGCGGCAGCGTATGCCGTACTAGGTGATGCGCACTGCCTGTTGCGGGCAGGAATTGAGCACCAGGTGATGCCCGCCCTTTTATTAATCAACTCAGATGTTCGGCAGCAAGCATAGTTCGCCTTATAGGGGATGCACCCTGAGGCCCTGCATGGACCCAGGGATGCACCTTGAGGCGCTGCATGGACTCGGGGATGCACCCTGAGGCCCTGCATGGACCCAGGAATGCACCCTGAGGCCCTGCATGGACCCAGGGATGCACCCTGAGGCCCTGCATGGACCCAGGGATGCACCCTGAGGCCCTGCATGGACCAGGGATGCACCTTGAGGCCCTGCATGGACCCGGGGATGCACCTTGAGGCCCTGCATGGACCCAGGGATGCACCCTGAGGCCCTGCATGGACCCAGGGATGCACCCTGAGGCCCTGCATGGACCCAGGGATGCACCTTGAGGGATCGGGAGGGGGTCGGGAGGGGGTCGGGTTTAGGGTTCAGGAGGGGTCAGGAGGGGGTCGGGAGAGAGGCGGCAGAGTAGTAGGAGGGGGTCAGGAGCAGGTTAGGAGAGGGTCGGGGGGAGGCTCAGAGGTGTTGAGAGGGGGGTGTGAGCTGTTCGTGAGGGGTTCAGTAGGGGGGAGGGGGTGGATCAGGGGGGGGGGCACCTGGACAGGGTTGGGAGCAAGCAGGAAGGGAGCAAGAGGGGGACATTGTGACACATCTGCACCAACACTCCTCATTCAGACCCCCCCCCCTCTGAGGCACTCAGGCACACCTGCAGTCCTGCACCAGCACTGAGCCCATTCCTGACCATCACTCCTCATCATCACCCCCCACTCATATCACACCCCCAGTCCTCTGCCACCCACCGAGACACCAGGACACCCCTGCACCATCACTCCTCATCATCACCCCCCACTCATATCACACCCCCAGTCCTCTGCCACCCACCGAGGCACCAGGACACACCTGCACCATCACTCCTCATCATCACCCCCCACTCACATCACACCCCCAGTCCTCTGCCACCCACCGAGGCACCAGGACACACCTGCACCATCACTCCTCATCATCACCCCCCACTCATATCACACCCCCAGTCCTCTGCCACCCACCGAGGCACCAGGACACACCTGCACCATCACTCCTCATCATCACCCCCCACTCATATCACACCCCCAGTCCTCTGCCACCCACCGAGACACCAAGACACACCTGCACCATTATCGAGCTCATATCGAACCCCGCGACCTGCTCCCACTCCTGCTTGCGAGCCATGAGGTGGTCCCGGTCATCCACGCCCGCGACATGCAGCCCCGCCACATCAGGCAGAACCAGGCCCCCCGGCTTCAGGAGGTCGCGCCTGCGGCAAGCAACAAGGGTCACGAATTCTCAATGGCCGGCTTCCTCAATCCACGCATTGTTTTTTTGCGTTTCTATTTATTGATGTAATTCTTGACCGCCAATCGACCCTGTCTCTTTCTCTCTCCCTGTCTAGATCGCCGGGTTTCATGTTCCTGCCCCCCTCACATAAGAGAGTGGCATGGCTGCACCATGGTCCTGGCTGTGCATGGTAGCTGGATTGAGCTCGCTCATCCCCTAGCAACCCCATAGCTGTAAATAGAACCGGGGCCTATAATCCCCAAACAGGCCCTCTGAACCCTGAACCCTAAAAACTTGACCCTACCGCCCCCCCCCTTGGAACCCACTTTTTGCCACTGCTAGCGCCCGCAACATGCCTCCCCCCCTCACACCCCACCCTATAGATCACTTAGCTACAGCCAGCACCTGCAGCATGCCTCATCCCAACAGTCCTTCTGAACCCTCAGCCCTAAATTCTTGACCCTCCCCACTCCCCCCCTTGGAACCCACTTTGCCACAGCTAACGCCCGCAGCATGCCTCCCCCCAACAACATCGGCCCCAGGCAGTCCGACACAATGACGTCCACCTTCTCGCGCAGCGTCAGCGTCTCGACGTCGCCGTGCAGCACCGTGATCTTGCTGGTGAGGCCGTTGGACTCGATGACCTGCCAATAAATAAATAAATAAATAGGTCCGCAAACAACTGGGCAGGGATTAAGGAAGCCGCCCATTTCGGCTCAGTGTGCAGAGGACATGGCATGCCAGTGAATAAAAGGAAGCCCCAAAGCCCTGAAACCTGAGCCCTTAACCCTAAGCCCAGAGCCCTAAGCCCTGCTGGGGCATGGAGGTCCATAAAGCAACGCAGCTTGATGCTGTAGCCACATCCGTGCCGCTACCATCAGGATCATGTGGGAGTTGGAGCCTTGAGGTGCCCAAGCTCGCATTCCACACAATTTGCATGGAGAAATCGGCCATGCGCATGGCGTGCATGCCATGGACTATGGACAGCCAGGCCCATGGCCGTGGCCATGGCATGCATGCCCTGGTTGCCTCAAGCAAACGAAATCGCCTTGTTGTCCTGGACCACCTGGCAGATGTCTCTCCTAAAACCTAAATCGCCTGGCATGTGCCGCTCCTTAACCCTAAACCACCTGGCATGTGTCTCTCCTAAACCCTAAATCACCTGGCAGATGTCTCTCCTTAACCCTAAACCACCTGGCATGTGTCGCTCCTAGGCCCTAAACCACCTGGCACGTGTCTGTCCTTAACCCTAAACCTCCTGGCACATGTCTGCCCTAAACCCTAAACCATCTGGGTTCACCTGGCGCGCCATGGCCGCCGCGCCTTCGGAGCTGTCCACCGCAAACACGTGCGATGCGCCGGCCTGCAAGGGCAACGTGCGATCAGGAAGCGGGTTGCCGAGTTTGTTTCTTGTTTTTATGACATTTCCCTTCGATATTCGCTTTCTGCAGAGAAATCCAAATCTCTCATACCGCAAGCTGTCACGGTTCACACCTGAGCTATCACGGTTCACACCTGAGAGAGTCGCTGTCACGACTTTGATTCAGGGGTTGCAGTTCAGGGTTGAGCAGGGATCCAACAGCCCCCGAAATCGTTTCGAAAGGCCCAGGCAAGAAAGAGAAAAAACTACGCCCGCAGGGCCGTGAGGGAACCAGTGCTGCATGGGCCAAGGCCGCGTCAGCGCCGTTACCATAAGGCGCAGGCAGTAGGGTGAATCGTTTAGGGTTTAGGGCGTAGGGTTTAGGGTTGAACATAAGGCCCAGGCAGTAGGGTGAACCGTTAGAGTCCCAGAGAAAGTTGAGTCCCTTCAGCGGCCAGGCAGCCTGCGTCTCATCTGACTGCAAAACACCTTGACCGAGTGGACGGGTTCACAGCCGAGGTTCAGCACAACCTTGCCTCCCATCTCACTCATGCCACTCATCACACTCATCATACACACCATGACCAAGAGGGCGGGTCCACAGCCAGAGGCCCGGCACAACCGAGCCTCACCCTTCATTAATACCATTTATTTTAGCCATCACACCTGAGCAGACATCATAGCCAAGTGACTGGGTCCACAACCAGGGCCCAGCACAACCTTCCCTCACATCTCACTCATCTCACTCCTCCCACTCCTCCCACTCTTATCACGCACCCAACTCATATCACTCCTCTCACTCATATCACTCCACCCACTCATATCACTCCTCCAACGCATATCACTCTTCCCACTCGTATCACTCCTCCAACTCATATCACTGATCAAACGCATATCACTCCTCCCACTCATATCACTCATCCAACACACATCACTCCTCACACTCATATCACGCCTCACACTCGTATCACTCCTCCCACTCATATCACACATCCAACTCATATCACGCATCCAACGCACATCACTCCTTACACTCATAGCACTCCTCCCACTCATATCACTCCTCCAACACACCACTCCTCCCACGCATATCACTCCTCACACCCATACCACTCCTCCCACTCATATCACCCCTCCCACTCATATCACTCCTCCAACTCAAATCACTCCTCCAACTCATATCACTCCTCCAACTCATATCACTCCTCCCGCTCATATCACTCATCACACTCATATCACTCCTCCAACTCATATCACTCCTCACACTCGTATCACTCCTCCCACTCTTATCACTCGTCACACTCATATCACTCCTCCAACTCATATCACCCCTCACACTCATATCACTCCTCCAACTCATATCACTTATCACCCCACTCGTCTTACCTGAGCACACATCATAGCTAGGTGACCGGGTCCGCAGCCGAGGTCCAGCACAACTTTCCCTCACACCTCACTCATCACACTCATCTCATTCCTCCCAATCCTCTCACTCATTTCACTCCTCACACTCGTCTCACCTGAGCACACATCATAGCTAAGTGACCGGGTCCGCAGCCGAGGTCCAGCACAACCTTCCCTTTCAGCAGCGCCGCGTTCTGCGTGATGGCCTGTCTGAAAGAAGATGTAAGGGCCTGATCCTGGAGGGATGCAAAAAGCACAATTGTACTGTTAATTCAAATACAAGTACACAAAGTACACATCATTGCCAAATATTGGCCTGTCTGAAAGAAATGTAAGTGCCAGATCCTGAAGATATTCAAAAAGCACAGTTGCACAGTCAATTCAAATAACAGTTCAACAGTACACATATGTGTCCAAACAAATGGGCTTGTTGCATGAAGTCAACCATCCCATTGCACCTGTAGTTACGAGGTGTGGGATGCCGGGATGTCCCAGTGATGTTAACCCTAAACCCTTAACCCTGAGACCTTACCTGTAGTTACGAGGTGTGGGATGCCGGGATGTCCCAGTGATGTTAACCCTAAACCCTTAACCCTGAGACCTTACCTGTAGTTACGAGGTGTGGGATGCCGGGATGTCCCAGTGATGTTAACCCTAAACCCTTAACCCTGAGACCTTACCTGTAGTTACGAGGTGTGGGATGCCGGGATGTCCCAGTGATGTTAACCCTAAACCCTTAACCCTAATCCTAAACCATTTACCCGAATCCGTAAGATGCTACCTGTACATAAGGGGTGTGGGATGCCGGGATGTCCCAGTGAGTTAAACACTAAACCCTTAACCCTGAGACCTTACCTGTAGGTATGGGGTGTGGGATGCCGGGATGTCCCAGTGTGCATTGTAGGATGAGGCAGGCCCGCTGCTCTCAGATGGGGCGGGGAGGTCCCACTGGTCGTCAATGTGGATCTGCTCGCCTGCGGTCTGCAGGTGGGACCAGAAAAGTGTGGGGGAGGTTAGTTTAGGGTTTAGGTAGAAAAGTGTGGGTGGGGTATGGATCTGCTCGCCCACAGTCTACAGATGGATGGGACCATAGAAGTGGGGGGGAGGTTAGTTTAGGGTGAAGGGAAGTGTGAGTGTGGATCTGCTTGCCCGCAGTCGTCAGAGGGATGGGAACAGAGAAGTGTGAGCTAATTTTTTGTAGGGTTTAGGGAAGTGTGAGTAAAGTGTGGACGGGGCAGCAAGGAGCCGTTTCTTTCCTGTGGATCTGCTCGCCCGCTGTCTCCAGATGAATGGAACCGGAGAGGTGCTGGTGTTTTAAAGTGGACCCTTGTTCCTGCTTGCCTTCTCTCAGCTGGCGCCTGGCGGTAAGGTCCACGAGCGCACCCGGGCTGCTTTCCTGTGTCCGCGTCTCAGGTTTTCAAGGGTTGGGCTGCCACTCTGACAGCCTCATACTTTGTAATGTCCAAGCAAAAAAAATAAGTTTAGAACAAAGCTTGCCGATGTCTGGTCACAAGGGGCAACAAGGCACACAGGTTGCAAGTGCACAGCAGATATCAGCCAGTGTGAACTGTTACTCACACTTTGAGGCGTCAAAACAAGAGAAAATGAGCGGGTAGCCTAAGCTTTGGTGGTATTCCAGCTGTACCGCCATTTATGAGGCGGTACAGCTCTCGCAACAACCCTAAACTAGGTCCTGGGCTTTGCAAAAGCTGAAGCTGAGCTGAAGCGTGCTGGAAAACGACGAAGCATCAAAACATGAAAAAAGCCCTCAACTCTTCAGTGTCGCCCACCTCTGGCAGGTTGAAGTCCTTCTCCAACATCCGCAGGTCGATAAAAAAACCAGAACCCTAAAACCTTGACCCTAAACCCTAAAACCCGTAACCCAAAACCCTTCAGAGTCGCCCACCTCTGGCAGGTTGAACTCCTTCTCCAACATCCGCAGGTCGAAGCGTTCCCAGCATATGCTAGTGTACTTGGGCATCAAGCTCATCTGTGTGTATGCAGGTAAAAAAATGAATTTAGAAACGCAAACATTTGGGCCGAAGCATATGCTGGTGTACTTGGGCATCAAGCTCATCTGTGTGTATGCAGGTAAAAAACGGAAATTAGACAAGCAAACATTTGGGCTGAAGCATATGCTAGTGTACTTGGGCATCAAGCTCATCTGTGTGTATGCAGGTAAAAAAAAACGAATTTAGAAACGCAAACATTTGGGCCGAAGCATATGCTGGTGTACTTGGGCATCAAGCTTATCTGTGTACAAGCAAGTCGACGAGTAAATAAATAATTCCGGAAAATAGATACCGGTACGCAAACAAGTATGCGTAGATGAAGGCAGCCGCCCATTTGGGCCCAAGCTTGGGACATGGCTACCATTATGCATGTCAACAGTAGGGTGCAACATTTTGTGCAGGCCTGCAGGTGCATATGAAATTATTCCCAGCACATGCTCGTGCAGCAGGGCATATTGCTCATCTGAGAAGGTTCAGGTCATGGTCTCATGGACAGGGTACAGCTTTTGTTGTAGGCTTGCAGGCGCATAGCAGGCCTGCAGGTGCATCTGAGATTATTTCCATCAGATGCTCCTGCATCGGGCATATATACCGCCCATCTGTGAAGATGCTGGCCATGGAGACAGGGTGCAGCGTGCTTTGCCTAGTTTAGGGTTTAGGGTTTAGGCGTGCAGGCGCATAGCAGCGTTCTCAGCTAAGGGCAGGTCATGCAGACAGGGTGCAGCATTTGCTGCAGGCTTGCAGGTGGGATATAAACATTCCTGATAGATGCACGTGCATCAGGGCACTCGGCTCATCTTTGGAGATGCAGGAAAATGCAAAACAAATCATACTCCCATCATGACATCATGTGTTGTACTAGTGTAACCTGTTTTTTTGTACGAGATGGCGCGTCACTGGCATAGATTGATAGAAGTAGAGAGGTCCTCCCTAAGGGGATGGCCTGGGATGGCCCTTTGTGACATTTGGCTGCTAATGACCTCCGGACTACTTGATTTCGTGGGACTCATCCCTAGCATCAAGGGATGCATATCATTTAGTTTGGGACGCAGTTACTTACCGGTATTTGTGTAGGCGTAGGCGAAGGGACAAGTATTGAACTTGTTCCTATTGGTTTTAGTCTCGGTTTTAGTTAGTATTTTTTGTAGCCTGTACCGTACTTCATCTGTGTTGCGAAACTCAACATTACACGCATGGGCCCTTGCTCCTCAAATGGCTTTTGGCCGCATGGGCGCAATGGGCGTCCAACTGTCAGGTTGAGAGAAAATGAAGAGGCAAGGCATGAAAGACGGGGGGGGGGAGAGTGAAGGGATGGACCAATGGCCAATAAAGACTGGAAATGCAAGGCATCCGAGAGTGCCCTTCTTTTAGGAATTTATCACACGGTAGTTTTGATCACAATAGGGCGTGCCGGTAGGGGTAGCAAATTGTCAGGAGGTTCACTCTTAATGAGGTGACAGAGGTGGCAGGGGGTGGGTCTAGGCCACATGAGCAAGGAGGGAGGGGAAGGGTCTTGGCCACATGAGCAAGGAGGGAGGGGGAGGGTCTTGGCCCTGGACAATATGGGACAACGAGAAAGGAGATGAAAATAGTGTAGGGGGCATTCCAAGCTAGACAGGCCACCGCAGCTAGCAAGTGGGTGAAGATCGATCATGACATGTGGTGGAACTCCTTGGTAACACTGAGCAGCCGGGTCAGGACCACTCAGCCAGGCCGCAGCCTTTATACTTGACCCCTTCTTATCTCTCATCAATACCTGCCCAGTCCTAAATGTGAGTAGCATTTGGGCATGCTTGGAAACGAACTCCGGTTTGGGATTGTAGGATCCAGCCATTTCTAGATCTCAAAGGCTGTATCTATGACCACTGAGACTGCAAAGCTAGCATCTTACCTGAATATGTTTCTGCTGGGCTGCTGCCAACTCCACACCCCATCAGGATGGCCTGGAAGGCCAGCATGAATCAACATCTCATGTGGCAGACGTTAAGGCAGGGGGAGAAGGCAGGGTGTGTGGAATAACAGCGGCACAGGAAAATATGGGACTGCAGATGGCAGCTAAGTAGCACACTACTGGCATGTGAGACATGATGAGTGTGCCATGCATGGTATGATGCATGGGCATCATGGCCCATGCACCGCCCATGCATCAGTGCCAATGTGATCTTGCCCAATTCGGTCAGCTGCTGCCATCCATTTTTGCACGCCAGTACAAACAATTCCATACGGGGTCGATTCACTAGGTGGGGAAGGTTGGCTCCCGTCGCCTTGGTCTGTCTCTGACATGTCGCCGGGTCGTATGTCCATGCCTCCCCGGGCCTTGCGTAGTACACCGCCGCTGTGTGCCCCATATTTTTCTCAGCTCGTGCTCAATGAATTCAGCAGGGTGTTATGGAGTACAATCGTGATTGCCGTGCGCCGGCAGGATGCTGACACTGCCCCCGGGGTTGCCGCGCACGTGGCATCGTCGCGGCGCACTTCGCGTATAGTCTGCCCTCAACTGACTACGTGTCGAATCGTGCCACCTAAGCAAATGAGAGAGAAGGAACAAGCTGGTGTGCTGGTTACGGCACAAAATCTGCACAGCAACCCGAGTCACACCAATCACTCTTGCGGGTGTCTGCCGGGTGGGTTCCAGTCTGGCTTCCAAGCTGGCGGGTAGCTCTCCTTAGGACCAGTGTGGATGGGGGGCAGGATTGGTTGTATGCCTTCCCTGATGTATGCTCATATCAGGGGCATCAGTCTGATTGTGAAGAAATGCTGATGCTCAAGTCGTATGGGATCGTTTTTTAATGACAGTGTCATTTGCTAGGCGGGTTGACATGGCGTTGGGGCATACGCATGGGGGGTCCCTTAGGACCTGATCCTTTCGTTTCGGATGGGTATGCCGTATCATGTTTTCCCTTTGGCCTCAGTTTGGAACGGTGCATACCCGCTGGGCCCTACTGACCGTTCTGCCGCATGGGGCTGATAGGGGATAAGAAAGCTCAATTGTAACGACCATAATACGCTCAATTCCAGCTACATCGATGCGAAGGCATCAGTATGTATCCGGCCCCACATATCCCCAATAATGCCAGTTTCATTCTCAGGTAACGCCCTTTCTATCTCCTTGGCTGCCTGTTTATGCTGTGACTTAAGGGAAGCGACCTGGAGAGAAAATGCCCGCACGGACGTAAGGATTGAGGTAACAGAACGGAAGGCATGCATAGCCCAAGGCAGCAGTGTGTGCGCCTTCACCATCGCGTGACCCATGCATACTAACAAGCTGGACAGATTGGCGCCCACGCACGCTTCCAAGCCTTTTGAGCGCTCAAGGCCCAAGGGTGTTACGTTATTGAAAAACATTTCTCTTCTGTTTGTGCGTCTCGTCAGCCTGTTATTCCCCAAATCCACGCCGTTTCGGCGTCCTTTTCTTTTCTTTTCGTCATTTCAGCGTCATGGCCGTCCCGAATCTCGTCGCGCTCAATCGTCGTCAATGATGGGATGGGGATGGGATCCACCATCCATCGTGCTGCTCGATGTGTGCTCAGTCACCGCTCACGACTGACTTGCATTTCCGCTTGGGCTGCATCATCGCGTGCATGTCCCTCTTGTCAAACTTGGGGTACGCCTCCATCACCGTACGCAGCCGTATCCGCGTCAGGATCTCGAACTTGCTATTCGGCGCGGTCGTCTTCGACGCGAGCTCCCGCAGCTCCGAGGAACTCGCGATACGGATCAGGTTCTTGACAGCTTCGTCGCGCATCGGACTCTGAAAGTCCCCGGCAGCCACGCGCCGCTCGTTCTCCGCTTGCTCCGCCTCCATCTTCTGGAAGGCTTCCTGAAGATGCGGCCGCATCCGCTTGAGGACCCACGGGTGGGACTTGATGCCGTGGATGTCGATCCGCGTCGCCTCGTCCAGGTCAAACATGCGGGCGAGCAGATTGGCCACCTGGTGTGGGCGCATGGCAAAGGCGTCAGCATAACGCGACGAGACTTTGCTTTTAGACGCGGTAGCTCACCTAGTGCTACCGCCAAACAGGTGGCATCCTTTATCCACGCCTCAGGCATTATTTATTAGGTATAAGGGGGTTTAGGGTTTAGCCCTGCATCAGCGCATTTTGGTTCCACCAAGCAGTGCCCCCTTGCTCAGCCTCCACCCTCCCTTCTTCCTCTCACCTCAGGACTCATGTATTTGAGCTGGCCTTGCAGCAACACATTTTGGTTCCACGCCTTCTTATTCTGCTGCAGCCATATCTGCTTCACCGGGTCTGGCATGGCCTTCGTGGAAACTGAGTCGCCTTCAAATGGGAACCTGACGGACATGGGTCGCCATTAGATAAATTTGTGACATGATAGCATGGCCTTCGTGGAAACCGAGTCACCTTCAATCGGGAACCTTGCCATAAACAGAGTGCAGAGTTGTGTCTCGAACAGGAACCTGCCGATCAAAAGTTGCACACGCTTGCTTTCAAACGGGAACCTGGCAAGTTAGAAGGAGGGTCAGATGATAGCATGGCCTTGGAGGATACAGAGTCACCTTGAAACGGGAGCCTGATAACAACATTTGCTGCAGGGTACAAAGTACGTTTTTGAACGGGAGCCTGCCAATCACTACCGGTAGTAGCAGGGTACAGGTTCCCCTTAAACCTTAAACCTGCCGGACATTTGCTGCAGGGTACAGGGCACAGGGTACAGGGTCGCCCTAACCCTCCTTATCCCTAACCTCCCATCAAACGAAAACCTGCCGGACATTTGCTCCAGGGTACAGAGTCGCCTTCATACGCAAATCTGGCAAGTGCCAACCATAATCAGTTGTGAGATATTAGCATGGCCTCGGTGGATGCGGGGATTACGGGGTCCTTTTAAAACGGGAGCCTCCCGATCAATAGTCGCATAGGCACACAGGTGCGTTCGAACGGGAAGTGCCGACCATAAGTAGAGGTTACGAGATGATAACATGGCCTCGGTGGATACTGAGTCGCTTTTAAACGGGAGCCTGCTGAAGCAGGGTACAGGTTTTCCTTCAAACAAAAACCTGCTGATCGTTTGCTGAAGGACACAGAGTTGCCTTAAAGCGTGAACCTGCCGTAACCCTCTTAAACTCCAGCAGATTCCTTCACTTCTTACCTGCCGACCAGCATCACGCACAGCAGCACGCCCATCGCCCACACATCTGCCTTGATGCCGTCGTACCGCTTCTTAGAGCCGTCGGCCTGGATAATCTGGGGGGCCCTGAGGCAGAGATGCACCAGTGGGGTTGGTTAAAAGGTTGGGAGCAACTTGTAAATGACTTTCAATCTGCCCTTTCTACCAGGACAATCTGGGGGGCCATGTGGTAGAGATGCACTGGCAGGGTTGGTTAAAATATTCATAAATCACTTTCAAATGATAAAAAAATCTGCTCTTTTTATCTGCACGATCTGGGGGGCCCTGTGGCAGAGGTGCACCAGCAGGGTTGGGGAATGTGTTAGGGGAAGCACTTTTACTGTAGAACGGGTTTGACTCTGCTATTTATTGATTTTGTTTAGGCTGCGCGGGGTTGATGCGCGAATATTAAGTAGAAAAAGTGGTGCACGGCCGGTCAGTCACGGAGTACCGCGGGTTGGGGAAGGCCTGGCGAACCGCCCCACCCCCCCCAAGTGAAACCCCCTTTCCTTGATCCCTCACATGAAATTTGGAGCTCCTACGATGTTCGAGTACTGAGCTGACTGGGACCCTAAAACCTCACCCCTAAATCCTCGTACATACTCTGGCGTGCCTATGATGTTAGAGTACTGAGCTGACTGGGACCCTAAACCCTCACCCCTAAATCCTCATACATACTCTGGCGTGCCTATGATGTTAGAGTACTGAGCTGACTGGGACCCTAAACCCTCACCCCTAAACCCTCGTACATACTCTGGCGTGCCTATGATGTTGGAGTACTGAGCTGACTGGGACCCTAAACCCTCACCCCATAAACCCTACACACCCAAGACCCTCAGCCCCAATTCCCCACACACTAAAACCCTCAAATGTACTCTGGGGTGCCTATGACGATTAAGTTCTGACTGGGACGGAGAACTGAGAACGGGGAACTGAGCCGACTGTGACCCTAACCCCTAATCCCTTAACCCTAAGCCCTCACATGTATTCTGGGGTGCCAATGACGGTGGAGAACTGAGACGACTGGCTCCATGCCCGCGCAAATCCAAAGTCGCAAAGCTTGATGTAGGGCGGGTTGCTGCCGAAGGGCGGGTATGGCGGGCTCAAGAGGATGTTGTCCAGCTTGAGGTCTCGATGCACTACGCGGTGCCTGGAGCGGGGGAGGAATACAGTTGTAGGTTAGGGTTTAGGTGAAGGTGGGAGGGGTGAGAGGGTGAAGGCGGGAGTGGTGGGCAAGGTAAGGCGGGGAGGGAGAGAGGGAGAAGGTGGGTCGTTGCCAAAGGTAGGTATGGCGGGCTGAGGAGGATGCTGTCCAGATTGAGGTCCCGATGCACCACCCGGTGCCTGGGGCGAGGGAGGGAGAAGGCGGGGAGGTTAAGGGTCAAGGGTGAGAGTGTGGGCTAAAACCTGAACCCTTAACTGTGAGGGTGAGAGAGAGAAGGTGGGTTGCTGCCAAAGGGCAGGTAAGGCGGGCTGAATATAATGTTGTCCAACTTGAGGTCTCGATGCACCACGCGGTGCCTGGAGTGGGGCAGGGAGTGAGGGTGGAAGGCGAAGGTGTGAAGGGCGAGAAAGTTAAGGCAGGGAAGGTGTGTGTGGGGGGAAGGGTTAAGGATTCAGGGTTTAGCAGTAAGGTAATCTTTGTAATCAGCGTCTTGCCACGGCGCTTTATGTCCACGGCGTGAAGAGGGTTTAGGGTTTATAATCCAGGGCGTACCGGCAGAGTTAAGGGTTCAGGGTTCAGGGATTAAAAGCAGGGCGTACAGGCAGGGTTCAGGGTTTTGAGTTTAGGGTTAAGAATCCAGGGCGCGCCGGCAGGGTTGAATTCCAATCAGCGACCCTGGTACCTGTGCAGGTCATCAATGGCCCTTGGGGTTCAGGGTGGCAATTTTAGGGCTTGCCTTGAGGGCCAATTGCCTTGCCCGTGCATGTAGTCCACGGCGCGTGGGGTTCCGGTTTTAGGTGTTCGGGTTTACTGGTAGTTTAAACATTTCAATCAATCTACCCAGCACTTGTGCATATAGTTCACGGCGTGTGGGGTTCCTAACCTTGAAGTTTTAGGAGTTAGGGTTCACCGGTAGGGCAAACCCCAATCAACGTACCCAGCACATGTGCATGTAGTCCACGGCGTGTGTGGTTAAGGTGCCGGGTGAAGGGCTCACCAATAGGGCTAAATTCCCAACCTAAAACGCCTGTACCTGTGCATGTAGTCCACCGCTAGCTACATGGGTTTAGGGGGTGAAGGGGTGAAGGGTTTGAGGGCTAACTGATAGGGTCAAATTCCTAATCATCCTCCTCCTTACATGTGCATGTCATCTACAGCGTTAACGATCTGCCGGAACAGGTAGCGCACTTCGTCACTTCATCCTCTGGCATGAGCATCCCCACCCCGCCGCACTCCAGACACTTGTGGGGTCAAGGTTAATGATTTAATGATTTAGGGCTTGCCAATATATAAGTAAATTCCTAATAAATGCCCCCCTTCGTACCTGTGCATGTAGTCCACGGCGTTCACAATCTGCCGGAACAGGTAGCGCACTTCGTCCTCAGGCATGAGCAGCCCAACGCCGCCGCACTCCAGGCACTTGCGGCTGACAAGCTCGGTAAGGCTGCCGCCCGGTGCCACCTCTATCACCAGGCCTAGGTAGTGAGTGGTAAGAATGACCTCCTGACAGGGTTTAGGACAGGGTTTAGGACAGGGTTTAGGAAAAGATTCGGGACAGGGTTGGGGATGCTGCTTGATGCCACCTCAATCACCAGGCCCTGGTAATGAGTGGTAAGGATGACCTCCTGAAAAGGATTAACGACATGGATTTAGATTGTTTGATTTAGAACAGGGTTCAGGACAGTCGAAGCTGCTGCCCGGCGCCACCCCTATCACCAGGTGTAGCAGGGAGTAGTAATAATTACCTCCTGAATGGGGTTGACGACTTGGTGCGGTTTGGGATAAGGTTTAGGACAGGGTTTAGGACAGGGTTTAGGACAGGGTTTAGGACAGGGTTTAGGACAGGGTTTAGGACAGGGTTTAGGACAGGGTTTAGGACAGGGTTTAGGACAGGGTTTAGGACAGGGTTTAGGACAGGGTTTAGGACAGGGTTTAGGACAGGGTTTAGGACAGGGTTTAGGACAGGGTTTAGGACAGGGTTTAGGACAGGGTTTAGGACAGGGTTTAGGACAGGGTTTAGGACAGGGTTTAGGACAGGGTTTAGGACAGGGTTTAGGACAGGGTTTAGGACAGGGTTTAGGACAGGGTTTAGGACAGGGTTTAGGACAGGGTTTATTACAGGGTTTGGGATAAGGTTTAGGACAGGGTTTAGGACAGGGTTTAGGACAGGGTTTAGGACAGGGTTTAGGACAGGGTATAGGACAGGGTTTAGGACAGGGTTTAGGACAGGGTTTAGGACAGGGTTTAGGACAGGGTTTAGGACAGGGTATAGGACAGGGTTTAGGACAGGGTTTAGGACAGGGTGTAGGACAGGGTGTAGGACAGGGTTTAGGCTGCCGCCCGGCGCCACCTCAGTCACCAGGCCTATGTAGCCAGTGGCAAGGATGACCTCCTACATATAGGGTTAATCCAAATGACAGGGCTGAGACTAGACGTTCATTTGAAACACAATTTTGGGTTCAGGGTTCAGGTAAAGGAGGGGTTGAAGCTGCTGCCCAGCATCACCTCTATCACCAGGCCTAAATAATGAGTAATCAGGATGACCTCTGTCAACACGCCTAGATAATGAGTAATTAGGATGACCTCCTGAAATGGGTTAACGGCACAGTTTGGTCTAAACGGCAGAGTTGAGGCAATCCCCAAATTTCTGCTGCTGCTGAACTTCAGTTCATCCCTGCCCCCCCCCCACCTGCCCCCACCTCACTGCTCCTGTCCCCCACCTCAGCAGCAAACCGAAGTTCACCCCTACACGGTGTCCCCCCACACCCCCCTGTCCCTGTCTGTTCCTCACCTTCGCGACCAGTCCATCCCTGCTCCCCCCCTGCCCCCCCCCCTCCCTTGCCCATGCCACTGTCCCCCACCTCAACAGCAATGTTGTTGTGACAATCCGCGAGTCTTGACAGTCTTGACTGCTGCTGATGAACTGTACTGCAGTAACCCTCTGCCCCCCCACCCCCCCACTCCTGCCCCTGTTCCTCACCTCAGCGGCAATGATGTTGTTGTGGCCTTCCCCCAGCTCGGACTGAAGTTGTATTTCACTGAACAGATGCAAGGAGGGGGGGGGGGGGAGAAACTGAGATCCCGACTCTACTGACTGTGACTGTTCCTCACTCGAAATATGGAAAGTGCGAGGCGTGGGGGACTCGGGTCCTGGCTTGGCCTGAAGTTGTATTAAACTGAGGCAAGGCTAGGGGGGTGCTCAGATCCTGGCCCTGTTTGTAGCTGTATCTCACAGAACAGATGCCAGGGGGAGGCATGGCGGGGGGGCTCAGGCCCCAGATCTGGATGATTCTCTGGGTCAGCAGGCGAGAGCCAGAGACTGAAGACACTCACTGGGGGGGGGGGGGGGGGCAGGACAGCCCAGTACAGTCCACACTTGGTTGCGGACGCTCACACATTCAGGGCTCACAATGCTAAGTGTAGGTTCATGGTTTCATCTACATAAGAAAGACCTCCCGCCCCCGCCCCTACCCCTGCCCTCCCCCCCACACCACCCCTCTGCACCCCCACCTAACACGCACACACACACACACACACACACGGGTTTTTTTCTTACTGTGTGTTGGGCCCTAAACAGGAAAAAAATGCGCGTGTGTTGGGGAAGGGGAGGAGAGGGAGAGGGAAAAGATAGGTAAAAGAGAAAAGAAAGGGAGGGAAATGCCATCCAGGCCGGATCGGGTTAAAATGTCACCAAATAGATTTCCCGCCCCGCGTCCCAGAATTCCCGTGACGAATCACCGTTGCTCACCACCTGAGTAGCTCTTACTGCACCATAAGCAATAATATGTTTAAAAAGCATATTATTATAGCATTCGGAACTTTGCCAGTCCCATCCATGCCACTGATGGTAACGGCAGTGCTTGTCCACTGGTGGGAGGAATAATGGATTTGACTAACAAGCACGAAATCAAGCTACATTATTCAAACAAGTGAATTGCACTGTCAGAGCACACCAGCATGGCGTGAGAACTGAAGAGGCATGGCATCAAGGATGGGCAAGCAGGGCATGAGGTGTGAAGAAGCATGGCGTGAGGTACGAAGAGGCATGGCATCAGGGATGGGCAGGCATGGCGTGAGGTTATGAAGAGGCAGGGCATCAGGGATGGGCATGCATGTTGATGGGCATGAGGGATGGGCATGCATGTTGCTGGGCACGGGCATGTCGTGAGAACTGAAGAGGCATTGCATCAGGGATAGGCAAGCATGGCATGAGGTATGAAGAGGCATGGCATGAGGTATGAAGAGGCATGGCGTGAGGTGTGAAGAGGCATGGCGTGAGGTGTGAAGAGGGATAGCATCAGGGATGGGCAGGCATGGCATAAGGTATGAAGAGGTATGGCATAAGGGATGGGCAGGCATGGTGTGATGTGTGAAGAGGCATGGCATCAGGGGTGGGCAGGCATGGTGTGAGGTGTGAAGAAGTATGGCATCATGGATGGGCATGCATGGTGTGAAGTGTGAAGAAGCATGGCATCAGGGATGGGCAGGCATGGCATGAGGTATAAATGGACATGGCGTGAGGTATGAAGAGGTATGGCATCAGGGAAGGGCAGGCATGGCGTGAGGTGTGAAGAGGCATGGAATCAGGGATGGGCAGGCATGGTGTGAGGTGTGAAGAGGCATAGCATGAGGTATGAATAGACATGGTGTGAGGTATGAAGAGGTAGGGCATCAGGGAAGGGCAGGCGTGGCGTGAGGTGTGAAGAGGCATGACATCAGGGATGGGCAGGCATGGCATGAGGTGCGAAGAAGCATGGCATCAGGGATGGGCATGCATGTTGCTGGGCATGAGGGGTGGAGGAAGATGGGCATGATGCTGGGCATGAGGGGTGGAGGAAGATGGGCATGATGCTGAGCATGAGGGGTGGAGGAGGCTGAGCATGATGCTGGGCATGAGTAGTGGAGGAGGCTGGACATGTTGCTAGACATGGGGGTGGAGGAGGCTGGACATGATGATGGGCATGAGGGGTGGAGGAGGTTGGGCATGCAGGGTGGAGGAGGGTTGGGCATGAGGGAGGATGCAGGGCATGTGGGTGGAGGAGGCTGGGCATGGGGGTAGAGGAGGCATGGCATCAGGGAGGATGCTGGACATGGGGGTGGAGGAGACTGGGCATGGGGGTAGAGGAGGCATGGCATGAGGGAGGAGGCTGGGCATGGGGGTGGAGGAGGTTGGGCATGCAGGGTGGAGGAGGGTTGGGCATGAGGGAGGATGCAGGGCATGTGGGTGGAGGAGGCTGGGCATGGGGGTAGAGGAGGCATGGCATGAGGGAGGATGCTGGACATGGGGGTGGAGGAGGCTGGGCATGGAGGTAGAGGAGACATGGCATGAGGGAGGAGGCTGGGCATGGGGGTGGAGGAGGCTGGGCATGGAGGTAGAGGAGACATGGAATGAGGGAGGAGGCTGGGCATGGGGGTAGAGGAGCCATGGCATGAGGGAGGAGGATGGGCATGGGGGTGGAGGAGGCATGGCATGAGGGAGGATGTTGGGCATGGGGGTGGAGGAGGCATGGAATGAGGGAGGAGGCAGGGCATGGATGTGGATGCATGGCATGAGGGAGGAGGCTGGGCATGGAGGTAGAGGAGACATGGAATGAGGGAGGAGGCAGGGCATGGATGTGGATGCATGGCATGAGGGAGGAGGCAGGGCATGGATGTGGATGCATGGCATGAGGGAGGATGTTGGGCATGGGGCTGTACGATTCAGGGCATGAGGGATGATGCTGAGTATTGGGGTGGAGGAGGCAGGGCATGGATGTGGATGCATGGCATGAGGGAGGAGGATGGGCATGGGGGTGGAGGAGGCATGGCATGAGGGAGGATGTTGGGCATGGGGCTGTACGATTCAGGGCATGAGGGATGATGCTGAGTATTGGGGTGGAGGAGGCAGGGCATGGATGTGGATGCATGGCATGAGGGAGGAGGATGGGCATGGGGGTGGAGGAGGCATGGCATGAGGGAGGATGTTGGGCATGGGGCTGTACGATTCAGGGCATGAGGGATGATGCTGAGTATTGGGGTGGAGGAGGCAGGGCATGGATGTGGATGCATGGCATGAGGGAGGAGGATGGGCATGGGGGTGGAGGAGGCATGGCATGAGGGAGGATGCTGAGTATTGGGGTGGAGGAGGCAGGGCATGGATGTGGATGCATGGCATGAGGGAGGGGCCGACATGCATGAGGAAGGGAAGGCAGGCATGGAGGAGGATGCATGGCATGCGGGAGT
This sequence comes from Limnomonas spitsbergensis, assembly GCA_037349105.1. Classification (NCBI taxonomy): domain Eukaryota; kingdom Viridiplantae; phylum Chlorophyta; class Chlorophyceae; order Chlamydomonadales; genus Limnomonas; species Limnomonas spitsbergensis. Next base: position 2,527,807 of record JAYJMM010000099.1, read on the forward strand.
GGAAGACAGGCATGGAGGAGGATGCATGGCATGCGGGAGGGGAAGGTAGGCATGGGGGAGGGGAAGGCAAGCATGGGGAGGATGCATGGCATGAGGGAGGGGGGGGGGGGGGGTAGGCATGGAGGAGGATGCATATCGTGAGAGAGGGGATGGATATGCATGGAGGAGGATGTGAAAAGAGGGAAGGGGTTTGAGCATCAAGGATGGTGCTTGGCATGAGAGAGGATGCATGGCATGCAATGGGGGAGTAGGAGACAGGGCATGCAACGGCAGAGTATGAGGCATGACATGGCGGAGTATGAGGCATGACATGGGGGAGTATTAGGCAGGTAATGGGAGAGCTTTCGATATAACAGTAGGGCAGACATGCGCATTCTCACGAGCATGTTCGAAATACCCAGGCTTATCGGGTCGAAATGACGATGGTGGCGCCATGTGATGTCGACCATATTGACACGGTGGCTGTCGAGATACTGGCCCAGTGCAGCGCTCACGCGATACATTAAAAACTCGTATTCAAGAAGAAAAATTAGTTAAGCTCGTCGCAGGGCGTGCTGGGACCGCAAAAGGTCTGGTTCTGAGTCTGTCCGCTGGGTTTGACTTGTGCGCTGTACAGTTCGATCAGCTGGGAGCTTCGAAATGCATCGAATGTCGGAAATGCATTGTTTCGTAGCGTGTCTGATCGACCTTGGCGACTCTGACGTTCTTCATTTTCCCCGCGTCACGGGAATTCTACGGGAAATATTTCCCTGTACGGCAACACATAGTAAGACACACTCCTCCCCCCCACACCTGCTCCTTCCCCCTCACCCACCCACTGCCCGTCCCTCAAAGCACTGACCTGAACATAGTGTCCACCATCTTCTTGCACTGGTAGCTTGATGAGTGGCCCCCCTTTATCCTATCCCTCCCTGCCCCTGCCCCCCCCCACCCCACACACTCTCCTGCCCCCCCCTCCACCCCACACCACACACGCTCCTGCCCCCCCCCCCCACCTCCTGCCCCACACCCACCACATGCTCCTATCCCCCCCCCCCTTGTCCCTGCCTCTTCACCCCCCCCTCCCCCCCCCACCCACCTGCTCCTACCCCTGTCCCGCCAAGCACTAACCTGAACATGGTCTCCACCATCTTCTTGGGCAGTGGTAGCTTGATGACCTTGAGCGCCCAGTTCTTCCCGTCCTGATCCTCCACCAGAAAGGCGTCGGCCTCAGCTCCGGAACCCAGCAGCTTCACGACGCGGTACATGCCCAAGTACACCGAGCCTGGTGCATGGATATTGGACATTGTTTATTTTAGTGCAGGATAGCCTGAGGCATGAACATTGAACATTGGAAACCGTTGTTTATTTTAGGGCAGGATAGCCTGAGGCATGGACATTGAACATTGGAAACCGTTGTTTATTTTAGTGCAGGATAGCCTGAGGCATGAACATTGAACATTGGAAACCGTTGTTTATTTTAGTGCAGGATAGCCTGAGGCATGGACATTGAACATTGGAAACCGTTGTTTATTAAAGTGCAGGATAGCCTGAGGCATGGACATTGAACATTGCAAACCGTTGTATATTTTAGTGCAGGATAGCCTGAGGCATGGACATTGAACATTGGAAACCGTTGTTTATTTTAGTGCAGGATAGCCTGAGGCATGAACATTGAACATTGGAAACCGTTGTTTATTAAAGTGCAGGATAGCCTGAGGCATGGACATTGAACATTGGAAACCGTTGTTTATTTTAGTGCAGGATAGCCTGAGGCATGGACATTGAACATTGGAAACCGTTGTTTATTTTAGTGCAAGATAGCCTGAGGCATGGACATTGAACATTGGAAACCGTTGTTTATTTTAGTGCAGGATAGCCTGAGGCATGAACATTGAACATTGGAAACCGTTGTTTATTATAGTGCAGGATAGCCTTGGCTTCAGAGCCCAGCAGCTTCACGACGCGGTACATGCCCAGGAACACGGAACCTGGGGCATGGACAACATTGTTGTGTACGCCAGGCTTCCAGGATAGCAAAGTATGCTGCGAAGTGCGAACCGTGTTTTTTCAGTGTGCACCGAATTCCAGTCGTAATGTGTATTTAAATGCGTGCCAGGCCACCATCGGGGGGTGGCCATGAGGTATTCCTGCTCAGCCTCTGAATGGCCATGCATGTTAGCATCTTACCTCATGTTGGGGGGGACAGAGGGGAGCAGCAGAGGAAGGGGAGGGCTGTGGGCAGAGAGGTAGGCGGTACTGCGGTACAGGACACTGGCTCATTCACACATCGCCACACAGCCCAATTGACGATTCCGACGACAGCTGGCGCATGGGACAAGTGTTTATGGTTTAGGGTGCTGGGCTTAGGGTCAAGGGTTCAGGGCTTAGGGTGTATGGTTCAGGGCTTGGGCATTAGGGTCAAGGGGTCATGGCCTAGGGCATAGGGTTTAGGGTTTGGCGTTAATGATTGAGGCTGTGGGGTTAAGAATTCAGGGCACAGGGTGAAGGTCCTCAAAAGGCTTGCAAGCACACACGAAGAGGAAAAAAAGTATGACAACACACTCACCCTGATCCGTGTCTGCTGCCGCCTGTTCGACTTGCTTGACGGAGAGTAGCGCTGGCTGAGGTTGAGATGCTCCCTTCGCTGCACGGATCTTTCCAGCCCTGACCTGGACAGCTGGGGATCCATCCTGCAGAGTGTGGAGTGCAGCCATTGTGCGTAAAGAAGCAGATTTGAAAGTGAAATGCTCTCTTCTGCTGTGCGGATCTTTCCGCCCCTGACCAGGACAGGCGGGGAACCATCCTGCGGAATGAGGAGTGCAGCCATTGCGTTCAAAGAATAAGATTGGAAGATGATATGCTCCCTTGGCTGCACCGATCTTTTCAGCCCTGACCTCGACAGCTGGGGACCCATCCTGTAGGGTGGGGAGTGCAGACATTGTGTGCAAAGAAGCAGATTCGAAATTAATATTCGTTTTTGCTGTGCGGATGTTTTTTAGCCCTGACCTCGACAGGAAGGGACCCATCCTGCGGGGTGGGGAGTGCAGACATTGCTAACCAGGCAGATTCAACCATGAGATTGACCATCCAGATGCTCTGGTTGCTGCACAGATCTTTCCTTTCCAGGCCTCGACAGGCGGGGAACCATCCTGAGGAATGAGGAGGGCAGACATTGCATACAAAGGAGCAGATTCAACAATGTCATGCTCCTTTCCCTGCGCGGATCTTCCCACCCCTGACCACGACAGGGTGGCATCCACCCGTCAGAAAGGGGAGTGCAGCACCCATAACGGTATACAAAAGTAGATTTGAAATTAAGATGCTCCATTGCCTGCGCGGATCTTCCCACCCCTGACCACCGCAGGAGGTCATCCACCCTGCAGAATGGGTAGTGCAGCACCTGCGTATAACGGTGTCAAGAAGCCAATTTGAATTTAATATGCTCATTTGGCAGGGCTGGTCTTTCCATCCCAGACCTCAACAGGTGGGGACGCATCCTGCGGGTTGGGGCGTGGGGCCATGCATCCTGTGACACGTGTAAGGAAGCAGAAGATTTCAAATTGAGATGCTCCCTTCACTGGGCAACTGTCCCATGGCATGATTCAAGCTGGATGCGTGCACGGTTAGGACCTTTGATGCTCGAATATTCCCTCCCTCGAACTTGCCAGGCGGTGAGCTGCCCTGAGAAATTCGCTGCGCGGCCGATGCACTGGGAACATTGTTTTCCCAAACATGGCATGATTCAAACTGTGTGCATGCATGGTTGTGACCTTGGCTGTGTGAATCTTGCCACCCAATGACCACGGCAGGTACTGACCCACCCTGCGTGGTACGAGCGCTGCCATGGCTTTAATACCTTGATGTCCATGCCGTGGCCTGATTCACACTGTATGCACGCGCGTCTAAGACCTTCGTTGCGCAAAAGTTTCCTCCCTTGACCTTGGCAGGTGAGGACCCACCCAGCGAGATAGGCAGGGCAACCAATGCATTCAAAACGTGATTTCCGGCCCATGGCATGATTGAAACTGTAAGCATGCAAGGTTATGACCTATGCTGTGTGTGAATCTTCACATCCCTGACCCCCCGGCGACATATGAGTGCAGCCCTAGCATTCTTCAATGCAGATCCAAACAGTTGTTGGATCTGTTGCAGATCCAAACAGTTGTTGGATCTATTGCAGATCCAAACAGTTGTCGGATCTGTTGCAGATCCAAACAGTTGTTGGATCTGTCCCCTGTTGAGCCCGCAAGCACGCAGGGACAGCCGGCAAAGTGCATGCATGCTAGTCTGAGCGATATAGCATGGTGCATGCATAGTAGTCTGATCGATATAGCATGGTGCATGGTTTATACCGGTCCATGCATGGCTATGCCCATGCATGGCCCCAAAACTGGTGGATGTGCAAGGCTGACCAGTGCATGCAGCCGTGCTCCACTCAGGAGTGCCAAGGAATTACGGAAACGTAGGAAGTGACTTGCTTGGGGACCAAATAACAATAACTGATGTGCAGGCAGGCCCAGCGGCTACCGGTCCTCCACGAGTCCATTCCTTCCCTCCAAAAGCTGACGTGTTCGACGCGACGCCTTTTTCGTGCTGCACAGCAGCGAGTACACATCCTTGGCGTGAACACGCACCTTGCTTTCGGCTAGCCCCATTGACAGCGAGGGGGCCGAGCCGCACCAGCGGACTATGTGGCGCTCCGAATTCAAATAATCCTGGCCTGGGGCTGCGGGCTCGGTTGGCCTTACATGCGATTGGACAGATGAATATCAATCAAGATACGAAGATGATGTTCAGATTCCCTGTCGGTTTGCCATCCCAGGCATATTCTCGCGGGATGCTCGGTGTCCGAGTGCGTTGTCTAGACGGCATCAAGGGATCCACACCACAGATCTCCGGTCCACACTGTCCATGGACCAGGGGCGCGTTCACGTTGAGAAGTCAATATCGATATGCGGACGATTTGGTGTGGACGATATTGTGGTGTGGATGCGCTCGTATTGAGCTCATATCGACCGCATATTGAAGTGTGGTTCATTGTGCGAAACTTTGCGATAGCCAGCTCACTGCCAGATCATTGCCGCTCATTGCTGCTCTATTCCTCTATTCCTCGACACTGGTCGTCCTCAATCAAGCAGGTGAGGGTCAGGCCAGTCTGCGAAAGTCGGTCAGAGGCGAGAATTTCAAAGCCAGATCCTGAGGACCTAATAAATACCCTGCCATGCCTTTTGAGCTGCCAGCACATGGCCGGTCCAGATTTGGCCCCGATTTGGGTTTTTGAGGCTTCAGATTGGGCCTCCGAGGTGGCCTCTGAGCCGGAGAAAGAGGCACCAAACATGGTGGACCTGCCAAAGGTTGATCTCAAAATTGGACATGACGACAGAGGCAGCGTAGGAAGCGAAGGGAGCTGAAATGTTGGTGACGACTGACACGCTGGCAATATTGAGCTAAAAACTTGGGTCGAGGGCAAGTTTTTGGATATGACGAATCGAAGTCAAATTGAGTCCATATCGATTCGATATCGAGGTGTGGCCGAAAATATGCACACAAAAGTCGTTGGTTACCAGCCATATCGCGCCCATATCGTCCAACGTGAACGCGCCCCAGGACTCTCTGGTCCAAAGGATATCGGGTCTGATCTCTGCTCCGAGGGCACAACCGCCTGCTGCGCAGCGATACTTTGTACGGCATAATGCGTTGGAGATACCCAGAGATACCCAGGAGATGCCCAGTCCTGTCTCGATGTGGACCGGGGTCTTGTCCGAGTGTGACAGGGTCGTGGTCGCGCTTGTATGGGGGTGTAACAGAGCTGGCACCTAGCAAGTGCCATGCTAATGCCTGTCAGAGATGGTAGCTAGGATGCCATGCTTTTAGTCATGTTAGTTCGCATATTACTCTGTGCGGATTGAAGCTCGTTTCCGTGTGTGTTTGTTTTAAGTAACTTCCTTCCGAAGTTCAGTGTTTACTTTAGTCGCCATGACTAGTGACACGTTAGCCATGACACTATGACTGTGCTCATGACTCTGCTATGCATGGTAGTAATTCTGATTTGTCATAGACTAGGGCATGCCTTGTTTGCCTAGCCTTCTTATACTGAGACTCTGTTGATTCGTGATCTGATTGTACGCCGACTCTGTTGCCTCACCGATTGTATCAAGATGTAACCAGCGATTCTCCACCGTGATCGCGACTCCCCGGTCTCCGCTTCCTCTCTCAGCATTGACAGATAAGAGATACAAGGAAGGGCATTATTGTCTATACTGCCCTGCTTCACTTGGTTTCAGAGTGAAGCAGGGCAGTATAGACAATAATGCCCTTCCTTGTATCTCTTATCTGTCAATGCTGAGAGAGGAAGCGGAGACCGGGGAGTCGCGATCACGGTGGAGAATCGCTGGTTACATCTTGATACAATCGGTGAGGCAACAGAGTCGGCGTACAATCAGATCACGAATCAACAGAGTCTCAGTATAAGAAGGCTAGGCAAACAAGGCATGCCCTAGTCTATGACAAATCAGAATTACTACCATGCATAGCAGAGTCATGAGCACAGTCATAGTGTCATGGCTAACGTGTCACTAGTCATGGCGACTAAAGTAAACACTGAACTTCGGAAGGAAGTTACTTAAAACAAACACACACGGAAACGAGCCTCAATCCGCACAGAGTAATATGCGAACTAACATGACTAAAAGCATGGCATCCTAGCTACCATCTCTGACAGGCATTAGCATGGCACTTGCTAGGTGCCAGCTCTGTTACAGGGGGCCTGAGGCGGCTGCGAGGCTGGACGTGCACTAATTCTGACCTGGGTGGTTCGGACAGCGGCTGCGTCGCACCCGTGCGTCGCACCCCTATCGGCGTCCAATGATCCAATACTCCAAGTTGTAGGTACAACGGCAGTTGGGCACATGTGTAGGGGGGGCAACCAGCGGTTCTGTAGCGTTCCCAGGAGGCACAGACAGTAGAGAGCTAGGCTCACTCCCAGCTACGACGACTCCACGAGAAGGCCTGCTGCGAACTAAATCGTGAACAACAGCGACGTCGTTTACAACTTAGTTCTCCCAGCAACAACCCCAACCGTCACCAGCCCGTCCTCAGTTCTGACACCACGGCCCTGCTGATTAATACATCCTTGCCATCACCCACAATTCACTAACACAGCAGACAGCCATCAAGCGACTCCCATCCACCAAGGTAGCACGATATGGATATGATACAACAAAGGTATAGTTGGATAGAGCTACCATGACCACGAGCCACGACCAGGACAGCTTAGTGAATCTCTTGATCATATGTTGTGGATATGATTATCGGCAGCTTGTAGGAGGTCATGGTGATGACGCACATGCTCCATAACTTTTTTCCCCTTTTCCTTTTTTCCATGCCCCTATTACTGTAGTAAGGCGCACACGCAGCCGAGCATTTTTCAGCAGGACCTAGAGGTGTAACGTCATTGACTCCACACTCCACACCGCCATGAAGCTTGTGACGCTCACAACTCGAACCAAAACAGCCACTGACAGCTAAATCCCTACCAACCCCAAGCGGTCGAGCGTTCAGCAGGGCCCAACGGGTATTCACCGTTCTTATCCAGAGCAGCTAAATCTCTTGAGAATATTTCGTTGCTATGATTGCCGGCAAAGTGTGTGAGGCCGTTGCGATGACGCCCTTGCTCCATACTACACACTTACAGCTTGCATGTCGGAGACGCATATAACCAGGGGATATAACCAGGCACCCAGGCTGTTATTTTAAGTTTGTGTCTCAGGTTTTGGGGTTAGGCGGCCGGCCACACACCTTGTGAAGTCCAAACAAAAGAAAATACACCAGCTTGCGATGCCGACAACCTTTGACACCAACACAACTAGATCTCTTGGGAATATTTTGTGGTCATGATAGCTGGCAGCTTGTAGGAGGCTGTAGCGACCACGCCCTTGTACTCCACCTCCAAGTCCACTATGACCCTCCGGTGGTCCTCGTCAGCGTCCGGCCGCCAGATGAGCGCGCCGCTCAATGTGTCGCCCTTCACAAGCCGGATGGACTTGGGGAAGTTGAGAACGAGCTGCTGCTGGTGCGTGCTCTCTGTGGTGCTCGGTTTGGATGAGAAGATGACGGGATTTGAGGCCTGGGGGAAGAGTCAACAGGCAACGGAAAAACAAAAGGATTTTCAGTGGATGTGCTTAGTTTTAGGGGGTTCAGGGGTTGTGGTTTAGGGTTAAGCTTCAGTAGAAACGTCCGTTGCAGCACCAACAGTTGAGCACACACTTCTGACGGTGCATGCTCACTGAAGTGCTGGGTATTGATATCAACACAACCGGATTGGAGGCTTAATAGTCTAAGTGCATCATGTGCATATTCTTCGATAGGGAATCAACGACCAACAATCCGGCACGATGGGGCCTGAACAAGCGACATGGCGGGGACTCCATGACCAGCATGTCCAACTATCCGAATCCCTAAAGTCCGCCCGCCTGCCCTAAAACCCAGCGGCCTCGCCCTAAACCCGCCTGCCCTAAAATCCAACGCCCTCGCCCTTAAACCAACCGCCCGCCCGCCTGCCCTTAAACCCAGCGCTCTCGCCCTAAACCCTACACCCATCCGCCCGCGAGCCCTACGCCTTTGTGCATGCAAGTGCACACATGTTATGCATGGACCTGCCTGCCCGTTGAACGTGAACGCCGCATCAATCCACAGCATCAGCGCCGACAGCCGCTCCTCTCTCAACGCCTGCAGCGTGAACGGTGCCACAAACCCCGCCGCGGCGGCCAGCTTGACAGTCAGCGGGACGATTGCAGCAGACGCTCCGCCAGCCGCCGCCGCCGCCGCCGCTGCCGGCGGCATCGCCTGTTGGTCAGCGGTGAGCGTTTGGCTGAGCCCGAGGCGGACGAGGTTGCAGGTTGACGTGAAAAGCTGGGAGCTCCTCGACAACGTATCCAGTCGCGGTGTGCGCACCTCCTGCATTCAACAGGGACACTGGATACGGAATACGATACAGTACGATACGTTTTTTTTTTGCCAATACGAGACACAAAGTACGGGTTTTCAGTCATGCACCGTAGTGGACCGTATCAATACAATGTAATACGTTACAATGCGGGTTTTTTTGCCCATACGGGCCATATCCTGCGTCGCTGGCGTCCAGGAAGGGGTAGAGTTGATGTTGTTCACAACCAACCACATAGGGGCCCGGCAGAGAGAACCGGGGGGGGGGGACAGCCAACCAAACCGAAACAGACATGCGCCATCCAACAGAAAAACAGAAAACAGCAGGACAACAGCGTGTCCAGGCGGGGAGATCGCACCTCCTGCGCCCACGAATGAGTGAAAGAAAGAAAGCTACGCCCCGTGGGGGGCATGAGAGTAAAGGAAACAGCGCAGCCTGGGCCGAAGACGAAGGAGTGGAGTTGTTGTACGAAGTTGACACACACAGTATTTTTCGAGAGGCCAGGCAGAGCGAACCGGGGGAACCAGCGGCAGGAACAGAACACAACATAAAACCCTAAAACCCTAAACTCACAACAAGGAGTCACAAATACACACAGAGAAAACGGGCACACTCGTAAACGAGCACACACATAAGGACAGTCAAGGTTGGGGGAAAGACGGGGACAAGTTGCGGGAGGTATGGGAGCGGGCGTGGGTCATGAGCAGGTCAGGAGGTTGGGGGGGGGAAGGGGTACGAAGGGGTTAAAGGAGGTATGGAGGGGGCCGGGGGGGGTGAGGGGGTTGGGACGTAGGTGGGATGGGGTCGGGAGGGGCTGTGATCGGGGCAGGGATCGGGTCAATAGGGGGTTGGGAGGGATCGGGAGGGGGTCGGGAGGGTTTAGGGTTTAGGGTTCAGGAGGGGTCGGGAGGGGGTCGGGAGAGAGGCGGCAGAGTAGTAGGAGAGGGTCAGGAGCAGGTTAGGAGAGGGTCGGGGGGAGGCTCAGAGGTGTTGAGAGGGGGGTGTGAGCTGTTCGTGAGGGGTTCAGTAGGGGAGAGGGGGTGGGTCAGGGGGGGGGCACCTGGAGGGGGTTGGGAGCGAGGCAGGATGGGAGCAAGAGGGAGACACTGTGACACACCTGCACCAACACTCCTCACTCAGACCCCCCCCCCCCCTCTGAGGCACTCAGGCACACCTGCACCATCACTGAGCCCATTCCTGACCATCACTCCTCATCATCACCCCCCACTCATATCACACCCCCCGTCCTCTGCCACCCACCGAGACACCAGGACACACCTGCACCATCACTCCTCATCATCACCCCCCACTCATATCACAACCCCAGTCCTCTGCCACCCACCGAGACACCAGGACACACCTGCACCATCACTCCTCATCATCACCCCCCCCTCATATCACAACCCCAGTCCTCTGCCACCCACCGAGACACCAGGACACACCTGCACCATCACACCTCATCATCACCCCCCACTCATATCACAACCCCAGTCCTCTGCCACCCACCGAGACACCAGGACACACCTGCACCATCACTCCTCATCATCACCCCCCACTCATATCACAACCCCAGTTCTCTGCCACCCACCGAGGCACCAGGACACACCTGCACCATCACTCCTCATCATCACCCCCCACTCATATCACAACCCCAGTCCTCTGCCACCCACCGAGGCACCAGGACACACCTGCACCATCACTCCTCATCATCACCCCCCACTCATATCACACCCCCAGTCCTCTGCCACCCACCGAGACACCAAGACACACCTGCACCATTATCGAGCTCATATCGAACCCCGCGACTTGCTCCCACTCTTGCTTGCGAGCCATGAGGTGGTCCCGGTCATCCACGCCCGCGACATGCAGCCCCGCCACATCAGGCAGAACCAGACCCCCCGGCTTCAGGAGGTCGCGCCTGTGGCAAGCAACAAGGGTCACGAATTCTCAATGGCCGGCTTCCTTAATCCACACATTGTTTTTTTGCGTATCTATTTATTGATGTAATTCTTGACTGCCAATCGACCCTGTCTCTTTCTCTCTCCCTGTCTAGATCGCCGGGTTTCATGTTCCTGCCCCCCTCACATAAGAGAGTGGCATGGCTGCACCATGGTCCTGGCTGTGCATGGTAGCTGGATTGAGCTCGCTCATCCCCTAGCAACCCCATGGCTATAAATAGAACCGGGGCCTATAATCCCCTAACAGGCCCTCTGAACCCTAAACCCTAAAAACTTGACCCTACGGCCCCCCCCCTTGGAACCCACTTTTTGCCACAGCTAGCGCCCGCAGCATGCCTCCCCCATCACACCCCACCCCATAGATCACTTAGCTACAGCCAGCACCTGCAGCATGCCTCATCCCAACAGTCCTTCAGAACCCTCAGCCCTAAATTCTTAACCCTCCCCACTCCCCCCCTTGGAACCCACTTTGCCACAGCTAACGCCCGCAGCATGCCTCCCCCCAACAACATCGGCCCCAGGCAGTCCGACACAATGACGTCCACCTTCTCGCGCAGCGTCAGCGTCTCGACGTCGCCGTGCAGCACCGTGATCTTGCTGGTGAGGCCGTTGGACTCGATGACCTGCCAATAAATAAATAAATAGGTCCGCAAACAAGGGCATGGATTAAGGAAGCCGCCCATTTTGGCTCAGTGTGCAGAGGACATGGCATGCCAGTGAATAAAAGGAAGCCCCAAAGCCCTGAACCCTGAGCCCTTAACCCTAAATCCTGAGCCCTAAACCCAAGCCCTGAGCCCTGCTGGGGCATGGAGGTCCATGAAGCAACGCAGCTTGATGCTGTAGCCACATCCGTGCCGCTACCATCAGGATCATGTGGGAAGTTGGAGCCTTGAGGTGCCCAAGCTCGCATTCCACACAATTTGCATGGAGAAATCGGCCATGCGCATGGCGTGCATGCCATGGACTATGGACAGCCAGGCCCATGGCCGTGGCCATGGCATGCATGCCCTGGTTGCCTCAAGCAAACGAAATCGCGTTGTTGTCCTGGACCACCTGGCAGATGTCTCTCTTAAAACCTAAACCACCTGGCATGTGTCGCTCCTAGGCCCTAAACCACCTGGCACGTGTCTGTCCTAAACCCTAAACCATCTGGGTTCACCTGGCGCGCCATGGCCGCCGCGCCTTCGGAGCTGTCCACCGCAAACACGTGCGATGCGCCGGCCTGCAAGGGCAACGTGCGATCAGGAAGCGGGTTGCCGAGTTTGTTTCTTGTTTTTATGAGATTTCCCCCCGGAATTTGCTTTCTGCAGAGAAATCCAAATGTCTCATACCGCAAGCTGTCACGGTTCACACCTGAGCTGTCACGGTTCACACCTGAGAGAGTCGCTGTTACGACTTTGATTCAGGGTTTGCGGTTCAGGGTTAAGCAGGGATCCAACAGCCCCCGAAATCGTTTCGGAAGGCCCAGGCAAGAAAGAGAGAAAACTACGTCCGCAGGGCCGTGAGGGAACCAGTGCTGCATGGGCCAAGGCCGCGTCAGCGCCGTTACCATAAGGCGCAGGCAGTAGGGTGAATCCTTTAGGGTTAAGGGCTTAGGGTTAAGGGTTGAACATAAGGCCCAGGCAGAAGGGTGAACCGTTAGAGTCCCAGAGAAAGTTGAGTCCCTTCAGCGGCCAGGCAGCCTGCGTCTCATCTGACTGCAAAACACCTTGACCGAGTGGACGGGTTCACAGCCGAGGTTCAGCACAACCTTGCCTCCCATCTCACTCATGCCACTCATCACACTTATCATACACACCGTGACCAAGAGGGCGGGTCCACAGCCAGAGGCCCGACACAACCGAGCCTCACACTTCATTAATACCATTCATTTTAGCCATCACACCTGAGCAGACATCATAGCCAAGTGACTGGGTCCACAACCAGGGCCCAGCACAACCTTCCCTCACATCTCACTCATCTCACTCCTCACACTCCTCCCACTCTTATCACTCATCTCACTCCTCACACTCCTCCCACTCTTATCACTCCACCCACTCATATCACTCATCCAACTCGTATCACTTCTCCCACTCGTATCACTCCTCCAACTCACATCACTCCTCCAACGCATATCACTCCTCCAACTCATATCACTCCTCCCACTCATATCACTCCTCACACTCGTATCACTCCTCCAACTCATATCACTCCTCCCACTCATATCACTCATCCAACGCACATCACTCCTCACACTCATATCACTCCTCCCACTCATATCACACATCCAACGCACATCACTCCTACCACTCATATCACCCCTCCCACTCATATCACTCATCCAACGCACCACTCCTCCCACTCATATCACTCCTCCCACTCATGTTACTCATCACACTCATATCACTCCTCCAATGCATATCACTCCTCCCACTCATATCACTCGTCCAACACACCACTCCTCCAACTCATATCACTCATCCAACTCATATCATTCCTCACACTCATATCACTCATCCCACTCGTATCACTCCACCCACTCATATCACTCATCCAACTCATATCACTCCTCCCACTCATATCACTCCTCCCACTCATATCACGCATCCCCTCATATCACTCCTCCCACTCATATCACTCCTCACACTCATATCACTCCTCACACTCATATCACTCCTACCACTCATATCACTCCTCCAACTCATATCACTCCTCACACTCATATCACTCCTCCAACTCATATCACTTATCACCCCACTCGTCTTACCTGGGCACACATCATAGCTAGGTGACCGGGTCCACAGCCGAGGTCCAGCACAACTTTCCCTCACACCTCACTCATCACACTCATCTCAATCCTCCCAATCCTCTCACTTCTTTCACTCCTCACACTCGTCTCACCTGAGCACACATCATAGCTAAGTGACCGGGTCCGCAGCCCAGGTCCAGCACAACCTTCCCTTTCAGCAGCGCCGCGTTCTGCGTGATGGCCTGTCTGAAAGAAGATGTCAGGGCCTGGTCCTGGAGGGATGCAAAAAGCACAGTTGTACTGTTAATTCAAATACAAGTACACAAAGTACACATCATTGTCAAATATTGGCCTGTCTGAAAGAAGATGTTAGGGCCTGATCCTGAAGATATGCAAAAAGCACAGTTGCACAGTCAATTCAAATAATAGTACAACAGTACACATATGTGTCCAAAAAATGGGCTTGTTGCATGAAGTCAACCATCCCATTGCACCTGTAGTTACGAGGTGTGGGATGCTGGGATGTCCCAGTGATGTTAACCCTAAACCCTTAACCCTAATCCTAAACCATTTACCCGAATCCCTAAGATGCTACCTGTACATAAGGGGTGTGGGATGCCGGGATGTCCCAGTGAGTTAAACACTAAACCCTTAACCCTGAGACCTTACCTGTAGGTATGGGGTGTGGGATGCCGGGATGTCCCAGTGTGCGTTGTAGGATGAGGCAGGCCCGCTGCTCTCGGACGGGGCGGGGAGGTCCCACTGGTCGTCAATGTGGATCTGCTCCCCTACGGTCTGCAGGTGGGACCAGAAAAGTGTGAGTGAGGTTAGTTTAGGGTTTAGGTAGGAAAGTGTGGGTGGGGTATGGATCTGCTCGCCCACCGTCTACAGATGGATGGGACCAGAGAAGTGTGGGGGAGGTTAGTTTAGGGTGAAGGGAAGTGTGGGTGTGGATCTGCTCGCCCGCAGTCTTCAGAGGGATGGGAACAGAGAAGGGTGAGCTAAGTTATTTTAGGGTTTAGGGAAGTGTGAGTAAAGTGTGGACGGGGCAGCAAGGAGCAGTTTCTTTCCTGTGGATCTGCTCGCCCGCTGTCTCCAGATGAATGGAACCGGAGAGGTGCTGTTGTTTCAAAGTGGTCCCTTGTTCCTGCTTGCCTTCTCTCAGCTGGCGGCAAGGTCCACGAGCGCACCCGGGCTGCTTTCCTGTGTCCGCGTCTCAGGTTTTCTAGGGTTGGGCTGCCACTCTGACAGCCTCATACTTTGTAATGTCCAAGCAAAAGAAATTAAGTTTAGAACAAAGCTTGCCGATGTCTGGTCACAAGGGGCAACAAGGCACACAGGTTGCAAGTGCATAGCAGATATCAGCCAGTGTGAACTGTTACTCACACTTTGGGGCGTCAAAACAAGAGAAAATGAGCGGGTGGCCAAAGCTTTGGTGGTATTCCAGCTGTACCGCCATTTATGAGGCGGTACAGCTCTCGCAACAACCCTAAACTAGGTCCTGGGCTTTGCAAAAGCTGAAGTTGAGCTGAAGCGTGCTGGAAAACGACGAAGCATCAAAACATGAAAAAAGCCCTAAACTCTTCAGTGTCACCCACCTCTGGCAGGTTGAACTCCTTCTCCAACATCCGCAGGTCGATAAAAAAACCAGAACCCTAAAACCTTGACCCTAAACCCTAAAACCCGTAACTTAAAACCCTTCGGTGTCGCCCACCTCTGGCAGGTTGAACTCCTTCTCTAACATCCGCAGGTCGAAGCGTTCCCAGCATATGCTAGTGTACTTGGGCATCAAGCTTATCTGTGTGTATGCAGGTAAAAAAAATGAATTTAGAAACGCAAACATTTGGGCCGAAGCATATGCTAGTGTACTTGGGCATCAAGCTTATCTGTGTGTATGCAGGTAAAAAAAATGAATTTAGAAACGCAAACATTTGGGCCGAAGCATATGCTAGTGTACTTGGGCATCAAGCTTACCTGTGTGTATGCAGGTAAAAAAAAATGAATTTAGAAACGCAAACATTTGGGCCGAAGCATATGCTAGTGTACTTGGGCATCAAGCTTATCTGTGTGTATGCAGGTAAAAAAAAATGAATTTAGAAACGCAAACATTTGGGCCGAAGCATATGCTAGTGTACTTGGGCATCAAGCTTATCTGTGTACAGGCGAGTCGACAAATAATTCCGGAAAATAGATACCGGTACGCAAACAAGTATGCGTAGATGAAGGCAGCCGCCCATTTGGGCCGAAGCATGGAACATGGCTACCACTATGCATGTCAACAGTAGGGTGCAACATTTTGAGCAGGCCTGCAGGTGCATATGAAATTATTCCCAGCACATGCTCGTGCAGCAGGGCATATTGCTCATCTGAGAAGATTCAGGTCATGGTCTCATGGACAGGGTACAGCTTTTGTTGTAGGCTTGCAGGCGCACAGCAGGCCTGCGGGTGTATCTGAGATTATTTCCATCAGATGCTCCTGCATCGGGCATATATACCGCCCATCTGTGAAAATGCTGGTCATGGAGGCAGGGTGCAGCGTTTGTTGCCTAGTTTAGGGTTTAGGGTTTAGGCGTGCAGGCGCATAGCAGCGTTCACAGCTAAGGGCAGGTCATGCAGACAGGGTGCAGCATTTGCTGCAGGCTTGCAGGTGGAATATAAACATTCCTGATAGATGCACGTGCATCAGGCACTCGGCTCATCTTTGAAGATGCAGGTCGTAGACAGGGTGCAGCATTTGCTGCAGGCATGCAGGCACATCGCCGCATTTACCGCTATGGGCAGGTCGTAAATAGGATGCAGCGTTGTTGCAGGCTTGTAGGTGAGGTGTATCATAACCATTTCTGATAGACGCTCGTGCATCAGGACAAACAGCTCATCTGTGTGAGGGCAGTCTATAGACAGAGTGCAGCATTGCTGCAGACTAGGAGGTGGACGTCAAAGCATTCCTAGCTAAATATATTATATTGTATTCTCATGTAACAAGACATCAAGCATAACTGTGTCCATGCAGTCTATAGACAGGGTGCGCCGGTGCGGCGATTATTGAACCTCCTGCCCTGCTTAAACCTCCTGCCCCGTTAATGAACTTGAACTTGAACCTCGTTCAGATCGGAAGAGGACAAATGCTGTGTAAGGTGGCAAGTTGTAGGCCCCTGAACATCAGGAACCCAACTACCGGCACCAAAGGCATGGAATTTGCGCGGAATGAATTTTAAAATTTGAAATGTGTACGGAATGAAAGGGCATGATGCTTTCAGAATAGAAGGTCAATGCAGAACACGATGCATGAATATGTCATCGTGTAAATTTTGGAAGATTTGGGCATGAAGATAAAGCTCAAAGCTACCTCAGTAGATACACATCAAGGCAGAACGATATGGCATGATACGGCATATGTTAAGCCAAGGTTGTGCAGCCAAGGTTACACGATATGGCATGATACGGCACGATTATACTACCAAGGTTACATGATATGGCACGGGGTTAGCCGGATTGTGCTACCATGGTGCACACCAATTGCAGACATAGCAAGGGCGGGGGTGAGGACTGGGCAGCGCATTGCATGCATGACACAGCAAGATGCTCGCTCGCCGTGTGGAGGAAGTGCGAGGGGCAATAACCTGAGTACATAACTGCTAACTGTCAGCCACATATCTACCAACTGCCAGCCATATAACTGGTGCCAACTGCCAGACATGAGGAAAGATCCAAGCTTGCTCGCTCGCCGTGTGGAGGAAGCGCGAGGGGCGCATAGGCGGCCATGCGCATGGCAGGTGGGTGTGGCATGGATGAGGGAGAGTGCGGCAGATGGGTCCAATGAGTCGTGCGCATGGCAGTTGGGCGTGGCAGAGTTGACATGGATAGCGCGGCAGATGGCCGTTGGGGCCAATGACTCATGCGCATGGCATGCATGGCGTGGATGCCATGCCATGCATGCCATGCACAGCATGGATAATTGGCAAGCGAATGCGCTAGTACCCGTTCAACACAACAGGTCCCGCGGTCAGCCTTGCCTTCTGAGGGGCTCCGTTTGCTGGGACAGGCTGCACCGTCGCTAGCGCTGACGTGCCGACATCGCTTAATGTTCCAGGCGCCGAGTTCAGCTTTGTGGAAGCCCTCCTGGCGTTGGAACGCGCCGCCGCTGCAGGCCCCGGTCGTGGGCTCACGGTAGTACGATTTGTATGAACAGAAGGCGACAACGCCCCCTGGCCGCAGGACATGTTCAGAGGCATCGAGGATGTATACATGAAACCCACACAAAAATAAGTACACAGACTGATCGGCTAAGGAGGAAAGAAAAGATAACACCGATGTGGCGTGGAGTATGGGAAATACGGCACCGGAAGTACGGGTTCTCCTGCCGGCCCCGACGGAGGCTGCCGAGGCTGAAGGCTGACTGAGCTCGGGTTACGGAGCGGGTCTCCCAGGCAGACGTTCACAACCGCCCCGACTCAGCGACCACCCACCGATCCACTCCACCGATCCACACTGACGCTCCTTCCCCACGTAAAACCGTCGGGGCAAGAATTGGGCGTAGGCGCATTGGCGTGGCGTGGCGTGGCGTGGCGTGGCGTGGCGCGAAGTATTAGCTTCGCTTTGCTAGCTTGGCGTGTGGCGTCAGGGTGTGGCGTCGACCCTGCAGAAGTCTGTTCGTCGGGTCGCGGGTGTCGGGCTGTCGGTGTCTCTCGTTCGTCGTCGTTGTGCTCTTTATTATTTGACAGTGTTTAATGCATGATTGTTCTCATTGAATGGAGGTAGACAGGTAGGAGAGGCAATTTCATTAGTTGAACCTCTTCATCACCTTAAACTCAGTTCAACATCTGAACTCACTTATTTGCTTGGATTTAACCTTTTGACGTGCAGCGCCAGTAGTAAAAATAAACATAAAATGCGCTTCATATTTATGAGTAGTTATCCTATGAACTCGCAATCATCAACACGGCGCAAATGCAGGACCTCACCCATGTGCGCAACTGAGTGGTTTGAAGAATATGGTTGTCAAATAAAAGGCAAAAGCCAGCATGAGATGCTCGTCGAACAGATCGACCACTATGGACCCTTAACTTTTTTAAACCGTTGTCCCTAAATTCACATCCCTAGTGTTGTGCAAGTTTCGGCCTTTTGCACGTCCCTTCACTTCCCTCCCCTTTTCATTTGTTTTCTGCCCCTTTTAGTTTGTGCCCATGCGGCCGAGCCTTTACAAGCAGGGCCCAGAGGTGTAACGTCATTGGCATTTTTGGTTTATGGGGTTTACCGTAATCACAGTCAGGAAACCGACAAATGTGTAAAAGGTACACACATGCATGTGGCCTTTGTTGATTTCACCAAGGCCTATGACTGTGTGCCACAGGAGCAGCATTGGCGGCACCTGTCTGAGCGGCTTCACGTGCCTTCTTCCTTGTCACGCGCTGTGCAAGCACTCTACAAAGGTGCAGTCTACACGCTCACAGACGGCCATAAAGCACTGGCCATGTGCCTTGCACCCGCGGTATTAAGCAGGGATGCCCACTCAGCCCCCTTGTTTTCAGTCTGTATATCAGCGATCTGCTGGGCATGGTCGCAGCCCAGTGCCATGCAGAGGGCATTATGATGGGGGCGGGGCGACGACTCAGGTGCCTCTTAAATGGAGATGATCTCACCCTGCTAGCCAGCAGCCCGGAAGGGCTGCAGCACATGCATGAATATGCGGCGGTCAAGCAGCTCCGGGTCAACGTTAACAAGACAGAGATATTGGAGTTTGGCAGCCACTCAGCTGCGCAGCGCCGGCAATCAGCCCATCCTTGCATGTATGGCCCCGATAAGATAATGCTGAAGCGTGTCCAGGTTTCAGCACGAGAGCGACAGCATGAGGAAGGCCATGCAAGATAGAGAGGCTTTGCCTCACGAGCAAGATGCAGTCCAGCTTCCTCCAGCATCTGCGCCAGGTTGCAGGGCTACCTCCGTCCGCTGCGAGTTGGGGGTCATGAGGGAGATGCAGATCCAGCCGTTACAGCGAAGTTGGTGGCAGCATGTACTTCGCTTTTACAACGCAGCGGTCGCACCAGCAGCACAGCAAGACAGCCCACTCATGGCGGCAGCCATGGCGGC
The DNA here is from genome assembly GCA_037349105.1 of Limnomonas spitsbergensis. NCBI lineage: Eukaryota > Viridiplantae > Chlorophyta > Chlorophyceae > Chlamydomonadales > Limnomonas > Limnomonas spitsbergensis. Next base: position 2,547,506 of record JAYJMM010000099.1, read on the forward strand.
CGACATGCAGCTCGCTGTCAGGCAGGGCATAGGAGGGCGCAATTGGTGCAGTGCTTTGCTAGGTGATTAGTTGGAGCTGGAGATGGGATCAGCCGATCCCAAACTGCATTAGACAGCAAATGACCTACAGTCGCTGCCTGTCAGAGAGGTGCTAGCGCTAGTTGATGCAGCATACGAGCGGGCGCAGCTGGGTGCAGCTGGCAGAGGGGATCCCAGAGATCCTGCCACTGAACACAGGTCTGCGGCCGCCTACCGCACCTGGTTTCAGTCTACGGCAGGCCAGGGGCCGCACCAGCCGAAAGGAGTGTGCTTGCGTGTGCACGAACTTACGGCTGCGGCTCGGCGCCGTCAGCACAGCTGACACTAGAGGACGGCGCAGTGGTCAGCAGCGTGACAGGCGGTGCTGCCTGCGATGTTGGGCTAGGGGAGACGGCGCCTATGTGGAGGACGCGCTGCATGCTTGTTTTCAATGCCCCAGCGTGCAGCATCAACTTAGAGAGCGGGGATGGGCAGGTCATCCGAACGGTGCTAGAGACTTTTTAGAGTTGTACCGGGGCAGGCTTGGGTTGGATGCCCTGACCTTTGTGGATGACGTGGTAGATATTATTGAGGCGTAGACATTTTCAGAGGTTGAACCTTCCTTTGTATTTTGTGTTTCCAGCTTTTAGTTTTGTCCCTTCACTTCCCCCCCCCCACTTGTCCCCTTTCTTTTGTCCTGCCCCCTCCTGTGTTTCTTTCCATCTTTCCTCTCAACTTTTTAGTTAGGCGCCCACGCGGCCGAGCCTCATTTGAGCAGGGCCCAGAGGTGTAATGCCACTGACATGCGTGCGGTGGCATCCATACCCAGAGGTTGAGTGATCGAACCCGCCAGACGATCGTCCCTCTCCCCGGCCTAGAACGCCGGGTTCTATGTTCCTTCCACCTCACATAGGAGGATGGCATGGCTGCAGTGGCTGCACCAGGGCCCAGACTGTGCGTGGTAGGTGGAATTGAGCCTAGTTATTCCCTTCCAGCCCCACGTGGCCAATCGTTCAGCAGGGCCCAGCGGTTATGCTCCGTTCTTACAGCTGCCTGACAGAACGACATTACACCTCTGGTCCCTGCTAAAAAGGCCCGGCCGCGTGGGCGCCCAACCGTACGGTTTGGTGGTTAGGTGGGAAACCGGCCACCAGCACGCATGAAAGTGTGTCTCCCGAAACACACTGCGGTCCATCCTTGAGGCAGCGCACCAGCTTGGTGCCCCAACGTCACGAATGTAAATTGTGTGCGAAAGGTCAAAATCAGGCCTCTAGGGAGCGGTGTGAGTTCAAGCGGCAAGCCCTGGACGCCTGCTGGCCCCCTTAACAACCCCTTCCCCGCCTATTTCTCCTGCGGGGGGAGAGTTGCATCATCATGCCCTTGTCAGCCCCCCCCCACCTATTTCTTCGGTGTGGGGAGAGCTGCGGCATCATGGCCCCCCCCAGCTTCCCCCCCCTGCCTTATGGTTCTGCGTGAGAGCTGCATCATGATGCCCTTGCAACCCCCCCCACTGCCTTTTTCTTCTGCGGGAGAGCCGCGGCATGATGGCCCTTGCCAGCCCCCCCCCCCCCCCCCCCACTGCCTATTTATGCTGCTGGGGGAGAGCTGCATCATGATGGCCCTTGCCAGCCCCCCCCAACTGCCTATTCTTCTGCTGGGGTAGAGCTGCGGCAGGCCCCTTCATCTCGTACACTTGGAAGAAGGACTCGGACAGCGCCACCATCTGAGGCAGGATGTCCACCACACGCAGGTCCTGTACCTCATACCTGCGACACACACATACCGGTACCATTCGAATTTAATCTATAAAACAGGCACGGAGGAGACATATAGCTGGTTCTGCACCTAATACCTGCGAAACACACACACGATTTGAATTTAATTTATAAAACAAGCACAGAGGGGAACAGCTGGTTCACCTAAAAAAGAACAATTACAGGAAGAGGGGAGAGATGGAGGGCCTTCAGAAAAGAACTAAATATACACTCTTACATACTGGTCCCTAGTTTAGGGTTTTGGGTTAAACCCGAAACCCTAAAAATACACACTAAAAACATACCGCTACTGTGAACAATCATAAAAACATACCGCTACTGTGAACAATCATAAAAACATACCGCTACCGTGAACAATCATAAAAACATACCGCTACCGTGAACAATCATAAAAACATACCGCTACCGTGAACAATCATAAAAACATACCGCTACCGTGAACAATCATAAAAACATACCGCTACCGTGAACAATCATAAAAACATACCGCTACCGTGAACAATCATAAAAACATACCGCTACCGTGAACAATCATAAAAACATACCGCTACCGTGAACAATCATAAAAACATACCGCTACTGTGAACAATCATAAAAACATACCGCTACTGTGAACAATCATAAAAACATACCGCTACCGTGAACAATCATAAAAACATACCGCTACTGTGAACAATCATAAAAACATACCGCTACCGTGAAAAAATCATAAAAACATACCGCTACTGTGAACAAACATAAAAACATACCGCTACTGTGAACAATCATAAAAACAAACCGCTACCGTGAACAATCATAAAAACATACCGCTACTGTGAACAATCATAAAAACATACCGCAACCGTGAACAATCATAAAAACATACCGCTACCGTGAACAATCATAAAAACATACCGCTACCGTGAACAATCATAAAAACATACCGCTACCGTGAACAATCATAAAAACATACCGCTACCGTGAACAATCATAAAAACATACCGCTACTGTGAACAATCATAAAAACATACCGCTACCGTGAACAATCATAAAAACATACCGCTACTGTGAACAATCATAAAACATACCGCTACTGTGAACAATCATAAAAACATACCGCTACCGTGAACAATCATAAAAACATACCGCTACTGTGAACAATCATAAAAACATACCGCTACCGTGAACAATCATAAAAACATACCGCTACTGTGAACAATCATAAAAACATACCGCTACCGTGAACAATCATAAAAACATACCGCTACCGTGAACAATCATAAAAACATACCGCTACCGTGAACAATCATAAAAACATACCGCTACTGTGAACAATCATAAAAACATACCGCTACCGTGAACAATCATAAAAACATACCGCTTCCGTGAACAATCATAAAAACATACCGCTACTGTGAACAATCATAAAAACATACCGCTACTGTGAACAATCATAAAAACATACCGCTACCGTGAACAATCATAAAAACATACCGCTACTGTGAACAATCATAAAAACATACCGCTACTGTGAACAATCATAAAAACATACCGCTACCGTGAACAATCATAAAAACATACCGCTACTGTGAACAATTATAAAAACATACCGCTACCGTGAACAATCATAAAAACATACCGCTACTGTGAACAATCATACTTATTATATTCCAATACTGGTAACCCGGCAGGTAACGTCAGCCTACCGCTATTTACACACTGCATAAACCATTTCGATGGCCCTGCTTCCGTGACCTAGTCTAGGGTTCAGGGTTCAGAGTTTAAGGTTCCGTGACCCATAGCATCCCTTTCTATTTATTATTCTGATAAACATGAACATCCCAACTTACGCCATAAATAGCCCTTAACATAAATACCCTGAACATAAATAGCTGACTGACACATCATCAAAGAAGGACAGGCTTTCATGTCTTGCATACACACTTCCGTTTCCGTGGCTCCACACCTCTCTCCAGAACTCCGGAGCTTTCTCGTACACGTGTACGCGGCACCCCCCTTCCCCCTTATTCCCCCCTTTTCCTTTTTTTCCTGCCCCTATTAGTTAGGCGCCCACGCGGCCGAGCCTTTTCGAGCAGGGCCCAGAGGTGCAACGTCATTGACCCCCCCCCCTCCCTGGCCTTGCCCTCATATCGCACCATATCTCCTCAGCCTTCTGGTGCACGTGCACGCGGGACACCCCCTCTCCCTCCTCTGCCTTGCCCTCATGCCTCACCAGATCTCCTCAGCCTTCCGGTGCACGTGTACGCGGTACAACCCCTCCCCTGCCTTGCCCTCGTGGACAATGTTGCAGATGAGGTCAAACTTGGTGCCCGGCAGGTCTGCGCCATTAAGTGGAGCAGCAGCAGAATCAGCAGCAAAAACAAAAGCTTTGTCAGACGTTTTTCAGAATGGGACAGCAAGGCAACAACAGCAGCTTATGTGTTGGACGTTTGTCAGTGTGGGACGGCAGCGTAGTAACAGCAGCAGCAGCAGCCTCGTCGGATCTTTTCAGAATGGGACAGCAACAACTACAGTAGCTATTGACAACTTCATGCAGCTCCATGTCACTCGATGTCACACCCACCATCTTGCAGCGGGATGATACCTTGTAACTCACTGCATGCAACCCAATGTATCCCCCCCCCCCTCCTGCCCCGCGCCACGCAATTGTGGATGAGAGCTGTCAGCCTCAGACTTCCTGCCACCCAAGTGTGGATAAGGGCTGTCAGCCTCAGACTGCCAGCTACCTTCAAATGTCACTACACGTCATTCGATGCCACACCCACCTTCTGGCAGCGGGATGATGTCTCTCAGCTCCAGGTGCTTGACGGGGAAGTTGACGATGGTGGGGTTCTTCTCCATGAAAAACCTGCCAGATGGGGTGAAGGGAAGGGGAACCTATGTCTGAGGCCCAAGCGATGGTCAAGCTCTTCTGCGAGGGGAGGGTCTGAGGCCCAAACAATGGTCAGACTCTCCTCCAAAAAGAAAAGCACCTGTCAAGGGGGCGAAAGGAAGAGGGTCTAAAGCCCAAGTACTGATTAAATGCCTACCTGGCTAACTGTCTAACTGACTAACTGTCTACCTGCCTAAGCAGAGGTGGGCTTAGCGAAGTGTCCACACGCTCTTACCCCGACGAAGCCCCCCCCCCCCCCCTCCCTCCCAGCAAAGCACCCCTTACTGCCACCCCCTCATCCTTGGGCACCTGTTCATGGTCAGCCGCTTCGTATGGAGGCAAAGGTGTGCCCTGTAAAGCCCCCCCCCCACACACACAATTGCCACCTCTGTCCTAACACAGCGAAGTGTGCCCCCTAAACCTTCCCCCATGAGAGCACCTGTTCTTGGTCAGCCGCTTCATGTGGAGGCACATGTATCGCGGGAGCCGCGTCACGCACATGCGGCGCCGCCCGAGGCGGATGTCGTCGTTCACGGTCGTCCCGTCGAACTTGCGCATGATTTGGAAGATGGGCACCTGGAGGGGGGATGGCAAGGGTCCAGATTTCGGCATTCAAATTTCGAATTTCAAATCCAAAGGTCGAATTTCAAAATTCAAATTTGGATTTCTAGATTCAGAATCCAGACTTCCTTATCATGATACACCCTGAACCTTGGTCACACCTGAAAAGATCAAACCCCAAACCCTGGTCATATACCCGCACGTAAATGTTCTTCTCTGACATGTTCCTCGAGAGCGGGGCGAGGAACATGCCTAAGCCCTGCACCATTAAGCCTGTTCACACCTGGGAATAAAATCCAAACCTGATCACCGATAGGATTAATAAAACACCGAAACCCTGGTCGCCAGTCACACAGTCTGTGGAATCATGTCCCTCCCCAGGGCGACCTTCATTAGCAAAGGGTTTGGGTTTCAAGGTTACGGGTTATTACCCCAAGCCTACACCCTATATGCCTTACTGAGCGGATGCACTTTTATGCATGTTTACCTACTTGCACTTTTAGCATTTAACCCCAACCTTGGTCGTCACACCTGTGGGATGATGTTCTTCTCCAGCGCGTCCTTGAAGAGCGGGGCAGCTGGCAGATCCAGCGCCAAGAACAGGAAGGGGACGCGCTCCACGATGTCCGCATCCGCAGTGGCGGCCGCGCCCTTGCCGGTGCCCTTCTCAGTCGTCACCTCTAGCTCACCCTGAACCATATTGGAAAGAAAGGTCAGGCAAGAAGGATTTCGGGAAATGGAACGAGACGCGCTCCACGATGTATGCACGCACGCGATGGCCGCCACCCCCCCTGCCAGTGCCCCTCTCAGCGGTGTCACCTCCAGTTCACTCTGAACCAAATTGGAATATACAACAAGAAGCTTTAGAAGAAAAAGGAACGGGACATGCTCTGCGATGGCGGTGGCGGTGGCGGCTGCCCCCCCGCCGGAGCGCCTCTCAGCAGTGTCACCTCCTGCTCACCCTGAACCCGTTGAAAAACAAATATGAGCTTGAGGGGGCTGAGGAACAGTAACAAGACGCGCTCCACGATGTCTGCATAGTGCATACCCGCTTTGGCGGCTGCCCTCCTGCTGGTGCCCCTCTCTGTCATCCCCTCCAGTTCACCCTGAACCAGATCGGAAATACAACTAGATACTTATTAGATATTACGTGACCCTCCCTCCCTCCCTCCGTCTCCACACCTGGAAGCATTGTGTGATGATGGACTGCTTCTTGACCTTGCCCCCGGTCAGGTTATGATTCCGCACTCAGATACTTGCAAGATATTGTTCTGACAACCTTAAAAACCTTTTAGATATCATGTGACCCTCCCTACCTCCCTCCATCCCACCTGGAAGCATTGTGTGATGATGGACTGCTTCTTGACCTTGCCCCCAGTCAGGTCGTGGTGCAGCGAGTTGAGCAGCCAGGAGAAGAACTCCACCGGGTCACTCTGCTTCTCGATGATGAAGCGTTTCTTGCTGCACGTCATCACGGCCTGCATGAACTCATGAGGACTCACCTGGGGGGGGGGTAAGGCATGGGATGAAGTGTCTCTGTGAGAGGAAAAGGGGTCTGAGGAGAAAGGGGTCTGGGAGGAAAAGGGGTCTGAGGGGAAAAGGGGTCTGAGAGAACAGGGGTCTGAGGGGAAAGGGGTCTGAGGGGAAAGGGGTCTGAGGGGAAAGGGGTCTGAGGGGAAAGGGGTCTGAGAGGAAAGGGGTCTGAGGGGAAAAGGGGTCTGAGGGGAAAGGGGTATGAGGGGAAAGGGGTCTGAGAGGATAGGGGTCTGAGGGGGAAAGGGGTCTGAGGGGAAAAGGGTCTGAGGGGAAAGGGGTCTGAGTGGAAAGGGGTCTGAGTGGAAAGGGGTCTGAGGGGACAGGGGTCTGAGGGGAAAGGGGTCTGAGGGGAAAGGGGTCTGAGGGGAAAGGGGTCTGAGGGGAAAGGGGTCTGAGGGGAAAGGGGTCTGAGGGGAAAGGGGTCTGAGGGGAAAGGGGTCTGAGAGGAAAAGGGGTCTGAGGGGAAGGGGGTCTGAGGGGAAAAGGGGTCTGAGGGGTAAGGGGTCTGAGGGGAAAAGGGCCTGAGGGGAAAGGGGTCTGAGGGGAAAGGGGTCTGAGGGGAAAGGGGTCTGAGGGGAAAGGGGTCTGAGGGGAAAGGGGTCTGAGGGAAAAGGGGTCTGAGCGGAAAGGGGTCTGAGGGGAAAGGGGTCTGAGGGGAAAAGGGGTCTGAGGGGAAAAGGGGTCTGAGGGGAAAGGGGTCTGAGGGGAAAGGGGTCTGAGGGAAAAGGGGTCTGAGGGGAAAGGGGTCTGAGGGAAAAGGGGTCTGAGGGGAAAGGGGCCTGAGGGGAAAGAGGTCTGAGGGGAAAGGGGTCTGAGGGGAAAGGGGTCAGAGGGGAAAGAGGTCTGAGGGGAAAGGGGTCTGAGGGGAAAGGGGTCTGAGAGGAAAGGGGTCTGAGGGGGAAAGGGGTCTGAGGGGAAAGGGGTCTGAGGGGAAAGGGGTCTGAGGGGAAAGGGGTCTGAGGGGAAAGGGGTCTGAGGGGAAAGGGGTCTGAGAGGAAAGGGGTCTGAGGGGAAAGGGGTCTGAGGGGAATGGGGTCTGAGGGGAAAGGGGTCTGAGGGGAAAGGGGTCTGAGGGGAAAGGGGCCTGAGGGGAAAGGGGTCTGAGGGGAAAGGGGTCTGAGGGGAAAGGGGTCTGAGGGGAAAGGAGTCTGAGGGGAAAGGGGTCTGAGGGGAAATGGGTCTGAGGGGAAATGGGTCTGAGGGGAAAAGGGGTCTGAGGGGAAAGGGGTCTGAGGGGAAAGGGGTCTGAGGGGAAAGGGGTCTGAGGGGAAAGAGGTCTGAGGGGAAAGGGGTCTGAGGGGAAAGGGGTCTGAGGGGAAAAGGGGTCTGAGGGGAAAGGGGTCTGAGGGGGAAAGGGGTCTGAGGGGAAAGGGGTCTGAGGGGAAAGGGGCCTGAGGGGAAAGGGGTCTGAGGGGAAAGGGGTCTGAGGGGAAAGGGGTCTGAGGGGAAAGGGGTCTGAGGGGAAAGGGGTCTGAGGGGAAAGGAGTCTGAGGGGAAAGGGGTCTGAGGGGAAATGGGTCCGAGGGGAAAGGGGTCTGAGGGGAAAAGGGGTCTGAGGGGAAAGGGGTCTGAGGGGAAAAGGGGTCTGAGGGGAAAGGGGTCTGAGGGGAAAGAGGTCTGAGGGGAAAGGGGTCTGAGGGGAAAGGGGTCTGAGGGGAAAGGGGTCTGAGGGGAAAGGGGTCTGAGGGGAAAAGGGGTCTGAGGGGAAAAGGGGTCTGAGGGGAAAGGGGTCTGAGGGGGAAAGGGGTCTGTGAGGGGAAAGGGGTCTGAGGGGAAAGGGGTCTGAGGAGAAAGGGGTCTGAGGGGAAAGGGGCCTGAGGGGAAAGGGGTCTGAGGGGAATGGGGTCTGAGGGGAAAGGGGTCTGAGGGGAAAGGGGTCTGAGGGGAAAGGGGTCTGAGGGGAAAGGGGTCTGAGGGGAAAAGGGGTCTGAGGGGAAAGGGGTCTGAGGGGAAAGGGGTCTGAGGGGAAAGGGGTCTGAGGGGAAAGGGGTCTGAGGGGAATGGGGTCTGAGGGGAAAGAGGTCTGAGGGGAAAGGGGTGTGGCAGCCAAGATAACAACTCCACTGGGTCACTATGTTTCTCTGCGATGCAGCGCTTCTTGCTGCACGTCATTAAGGCCTGCATGAAGTGTGTGTGGACTCGCACCTGAGAGGATGGGTTGGGAGTGTGGGTGTGGGTGGGTGTGGGGGGAGGGGAATGATGCGTGAGGAGGGAAGGCGTGCGTGTGGGAGGGGGGAAGCGTGTGTGTATGGGATGGGGGAAATGGTATGACTGCCAGGAGAAGAACTCCACCGGGTCACTCTGCTTGTCGATGCATCTACATTGATTAACATCAGTGATACTTTGCCGTATCCATCATCCCTTGGCCCTTTTAAGTTCCCCACGCACCACTAGAATTGTTGACGATGCCCACCTGCCCCTCAAACCTCCCCACCTGCCCCTCAAAGATCCCCACCTGCCCCTCAAACCTCCCCACCTGCCCCTCTAACCTTCCCACCTGCCCCTCTAACCTTCCCACCTGCCCCTCAAACCTCCCCACCTGCCCCTCAAAGATCCCCACCTGCCCCTCAAACCTCCCCACCTGCCCCTCTAACCTTCCCACCTGCCCCTCAAACCTCCCCACCTGCCCCTCAAAGCTCCCCACCTGCCCCTCAAAGATCCCCACCTGCCCCTCAAACCTCCCCACCTGCCCCTCTAACCTTCCCACCTGCCCCTCAAACCTCCCCACCTGCCCCTCAAAGCTCCCCACCTGCCCCTTGAAGTTCCTTGTGTTCCAGATCTTGCGCAGCAGCTCGCCAGTGCGCTGCACCAGCAGCGAGCGGCAGCTCTTATAGTGGCAGGGCTCAAGGAAGAAATCCCTGCGCACATGTGGGGGTGGCCATGAGGAACGTCAGGGCTTAGGGTTTGGGGGTTAAAACTACCCAACCCCTTTAACCTGAGCACATGTGGGGGTAGCCATGAGGAACGTAATGGTGCAAGGTTTAGGGTTACGAGTTTAAAACTACCTACCTCCTAAAACCTGAGCATATGTGGGGGGGGGGGGCATGAGGTAGTCATGGTGTAGGGTTAACGGTTTACGGTAGAGGGGGGGGTCAGCTACATGGGGGAGGGGGGGGGGGGGGGGGGTATATAGCCGACTGCCCCCCCATGTAGCTGCCCCCCCTCAAGTAGCCGGCGCCGACCTGACGCACCTGATAGGCGCCACCCTGGTGAATATGTGTATGATGACATTGGCGTAGTCGTTCGCCCGCATGTTGTTGAGGGCCCTCTTTATCCCCTACCCACCCACACTCACAACTAAACACACCACACACAGACCACACACTTACACACACAGACGCCATCCCCCCCCATGTAGCTGACCACACACAGACCACACACACTTACACACACAGACGCCACCCCCCCCCATGTAGCTGACCACACACAGACCACACACACTTACACACACAGACGCCCCCCCCCCCCCATGTAGCTGACCACACACAGACCACACACAGACCACACACAGACCACACACACACACACACACACACACACACACACACACACACACACACACACACACACAGACGCCATCCCCCCCCCCCCATGTAGCTGACCACACACAGACCACACACACTTACACACACAGACGCCACCCCCCCCCCCATGTAGCTGACCACACACAGACCACACACAAAACACAACACACACACACACAGATATAAACACGCACGCACCTGATAGGCGCCACCCTCGTGAAAATGTGCATGATGACATTGGCGTAGTCGTTCGCCCGCATGTTGTTGAGGCCGACCAGTCCGGGCATGTACTCGCTGCCATCGAGCGCACGCGCCCACCTGCCACAACAGCATGCAGGTGAAAGATCAGCTATTCCCCTTGCAATCAGCTACAGTTCAGCTACAGACCAGCTACAGTTCAGCTACAAGCTGTTTGATGAGGCCGGCCAACCTGGGCATTCACTCACCGTCTGTCAGAACAGCATGCACGTGATGCGATCAGCTACAGTTCAGCTACATTTCAGCAACAGTTCAGCTTTGCCCTTCAAATTCAGCTACATTTAAGCTACACTTCCGCTACGTTCGAGTTGTTTAGGCCGGCAGGCCCAGGCATGTACTCGCTGCCATCCAGCGCGCGAGCCCACCTGCCACAACAGGATGCAAGTGATGCGCTCAGCTATGTCCTTCGAATTCAGCTGTGTTTCAGCTGAATTTCAGCTATATTTCAGCTACATTTCAGCTACAATTCAACCACATTTTTTTGTTGTGTCTGACGAGCCCAGGTAATTTCCCGCTGCTGTCAAGTGCGCGCACTCGCCTGCAACTAGGAGTGCCCGTACTGCGTTCAGCTACATCCCTCGGATTCAGTTATACAGTTTAGCTATAGTTCAGCTATATTTTAGCCACAGTTTGGCAACGCTCCTGTGGTTGCGGCCAACTATCCCAGGCATAAAACCCTCAATCTCCAATCACAGCACCGGACCAGGTCCCCGCCAGAAAAGAAACACACACACACATACGAAGAAGTTCATTGCAGTCTGAACCTCTGTGAAAGTGGCTGAATTGTAGCTGAATGTGGTTGTAGCTAAAATGTAGCTGACACACCCTGCATTGAGCAGTGCAGTACCTCCCCATCATATGTCAAATACATCTGCACTATAAATGAAGTGTAGCTGAATTGTAGCTGACACACCCTGAAAGAGGCAATTTAATACCCCCTCACCTGATACTAGACGTAGCTCATTTGTAGCTGGAAAATCCTAAGAGAGGCAGACACATCATCTTTCTCCCTCCCCCATCTAACGTCCATACCAGCCTTTGACACCGTGTGATCAGGTAGGCACCCGGGGTGGAGCACCTGATGTAGCTGAATTGTAGCTGAAACACCCTAAAAGAGGCAGGCGTAGTATCTCTCTGCCCCCCCATCCGACGATAACGACCAGCCTGGGCACCTCCCCAGGCAGGCATCCGGGGTTGAGCACCTGATGTAGCTCAGGGTTACCCGGTACTGAAATACGGTACGGTTGAACGGTACGGTCAAACGGTACGGATACGGTACGGTACGGTACGGATACGGTACGGCCCAAATGGCCGGACAGGTAAGAAATTGGCCGACACGGTGTTTTAGCACGGTACGTATTGTTCAACGGTGCGATACGGCACGGTAATCGGTACAGGATCAAAACGGTCGTAGTGGGTAACCCTGATGTAGCTGAACAGTAGCCGAGGTACACTGACAGAAACAATGCATTATCCCCTCTCCCAGCCGACGTCAGACGTGGCTGAATAATAGCTAATTGCCCCCCTCGCCTGACGTCAATGTGCAGTACAGTGCAGTACAGGGCGTTCATGTACTGTACAGTACATACCATTGCTGTACATTGCAGTGCTGTACATTGCGGTACCGTATAGTATGGTGTAGCATTGCTACTTTCCCACCTGACGTCTATGTCCAGTCCAGGACAGTGGAGTACAATGCAGCACACTGCAGGACATCCGTACCGCGTAGTACAGTGTGGCATCACTAACATGCCCACCTGACATCTATGTCCAGCCTAGGCACTTCCTCGGGCAGGAACACGGGGTTGAGCACGTGGCGGATATCAGCGAGCGAGCGGTCCTGGACCTCGTAGTTGTCCGGCAAGCAGAACACCTAGGAGCGGGTGGGGAGGTATGGTAGGGGGGTGCGGGGAGAAGATGTGGGGTGGCTCTTGTGGCAAGCAGAACACCTAGGAGCGGGTGGGGAGGTATGGTAAGGGGGTGCGGGGAGAAGATGTGGGGTGGCTCTTGTGGCAAGCAGAACACCTAGGAGCGGGTGGGGAGGTATGGTAAGGGGGTGCGGGGAGAAGATGTGGGGTGGCTCTTGTGGCAAGCAGAACACCTAGGAGCGGGTGGGGAGGTATGATAAGGGGGTGCGGGGAGAAGATGTGGGGTGGCTCTTGTGGCAAGCAGAACACCTAGGAGCGGGTGGGGAGGTATGGTAAGGGGGTGCGGGGAGAGGATGTGGGGTGGCTCTTGTGGCAAGCAGAACACCTAGGAGCGGGTGGGGAGGTATGGTAAGGGGGTGCGGGGAGAAGATGTGGGGTGGCGCTTGTGGCAAGCAGAACACCTAGGAGCGGGTGGGGAGGTATGGTAGGGGGGTGCGGGGAGAAGATGTGGGGTGGCTCTTGTGGCAAGCAGAACACCTAGGAGCGGGTGGGGAGGTATGGTAAGGGGGTGCGGGGAGAAGATGTGGGGTGGCTCTTGTGGCAAGCAGAACACCTAGGAGCGGGTGGGGAGGTATGGTAGGGGGGTGCGGGGAGAGGATGTGGGGTGGCGCTTGTGGCAAGCAGAACACCTAGGAGCGGGTGGGGAGGTATGGTAGGGGGGTGCGGGGAGAAGATGTGGGGTGGCTCTTGTGGCAAGCAGAACACCTAGGAGCGGGTGGGGAGGTATGGTAAGGGGGTGCGGGGAGAAGATGTGGGGTGGCGCTTGTGGCAAGCAGAACACCTAGGAGCGGGTGTGGAGGTATGGTAGGGGGGTGCGGGGAGAAGATGTGGGGTGGCGCTTGTGGCAAGCAGAACACCTAGGAGCGGGTGGGGAGGTATGGTAAGGGGGTGCGGGGAGAGGATGTGGGGTGGCGCTTGTGGCAAGCAGAACACCTAGGAGCGGGTGGGGGGTATGGTAAGGGGGTGCGGGGAGAAGATGTGGGGTGGCGCTTGTGGCAAGCAGAACACCTAGGAGCGGGTGGGGAGGTAAGGTAAGGGGGGGCGGGGAGAAGATGTGGGGTGGCTCTTGTGGCAAGCAGAACACCTAGGAGCGGGTGGGGAGGTATGATAAGGGGGTGCGGGGAGAAGATGTGGGGTGGCGCTTGTGGCAAGCAGAACACCTAGGAGCGGGTGGGGAGGTATGATAAGGGGGTGCGGGGAGAAGATGTGGGGTGGCTCTTGTGGCAAGCAGAACACCTAGGAGCGGGTGGGGAGGTATGGTAAGGGGGTGCAGGGAGAAGATGTGGGGTGGCGCTTGTGGCAAGCAGAACACCTAGGAGCGGGTGGGGAGGTATGGTAAGGGGGAGCGGGGAGAAGATGTGGGGTGGCGCTTGTGGCAAGCAGAACACCTAGGAGCGGGTGGGGAGGTAAGGTAAGGGGGGGCGGGGAGAAGATGTGGGGTGGCTCTTGTGGCAAGCAGAACACCTAGGAGCGGGTGGGGAGGTATGATAAGGGGGTGCGGGGAGAAGATGTGGGGTAGCGCTTGTGGCAAGCAGAACACCTAGGAGCGGGTGGGGAGGTATGATAAGGGGGTGCGGGGAGAAGATGTGGGGTGGCGCTTGTGGCAAGCAGAACACCTAGGAGCGGGTGGGGAGGTAAGGTAAGGGGGTGCGGGGAGAAGATGTGGGGTGGCGCTTGTGGCAAGCAGAACACCTAGGAGCGGGTGGGGAGGTATGGTAAGGGGGTGCGGGGAGAAGATGTGGGGTGGCGCTTGTGGCAAGCAGAACACCTAGGAGCGGGTGTGAAGGTATGGTAAGGGGGTGCGGGGAGAAGATGTGGGGTGGCGCTTGTGGCAAGCAGAACACCTAGGAGCGGGTGGGGAGGTATGGGTAAGGGGGTGCGGGGAGAAGATGTGGGGTGGCGCTTGTGGCAAGCAGAACACCTAGGAGCGGGTGGGGAGGTAAGGTAAGGGGGGGCGGGGAGAAGATGTGGGGTGGCTCTTGTGGCAAGCAGAACACCTAGGAGCGGGTGGGGAGGTATGATAAGGGGGTGCGGGGAGAGGATGTGGGGTGGCTCTTGTGGCAAGCAGAACACCTAGGAGCGGGTGGGGAGGTATGGTAAGGGGGTGCGGGGAGAAGATGTGGGGTGGCGCTTGTGGCAAGCAGAACACCTAGGAGCGGGTGGGGAGGTATGGTAAGGGGGTGCGGGGAGAAGATGTGGGGTGGCTCTTGTGGCAAGCAGAACACCTAGGAGCGGGTGGGGAGGTAAGGTAAGGGGGGGCGGGGAGAAGATGTGGGGTGGCACTTGTGGCAAGCAGAACACCTAGGAGCGGGTGGGGAGGTATGGTAAGGGGGGGCGGGGAGAAGATGTGGGGTGGCGCTTGTGGCAAGCAGAACACCTAGGAGCGGGTGGGGAGGTATGGTAAGGGGGTGCGGGGAGAAGATGTGGGGTGGCGCTTGTGGCAAGCAGAACACCTAGTAGCGGGTGGGGAGGTATGATAAGGGGGTGCGGGGAGAAGATGTGGGGTGGCGCTTGTGGCAAGCAGAACACCTAAGAGCGGGTGGGGAGGTATGGTAAGGGGGGGCGGGGAGAAGATGTGGGGTGGCGCTTGTGGCAAGCAGAACACCTAGGAGCGGGTGTGAAGGTATGGTAAGGGGGTGCGGGGAGAAGATGTGGGGTGGCGCTTGTGGCAAGCAGAACACCTAGGAGCGGGTGGGGAGGTATGGTAAGGGGGGGCGGGGAGAAGATGTGGGGTGGCGCTTGTGGCAAGCAGAACACCTAGGAGCGGGTGGGGAGGTATGGTAAGTAGGTGCGGGGAGAAGATGTGGGGTGGCGCTTGTGGCAAGCAGAACACTTAGGAGCGGGTGGGGAGGTATGATCAGGGGGTGCGGGGAGAAGATGTGGGGTGGCGCTTGTGGCAAGCAGAACACCTAGGAGCGGGTGTGGAGGTATGGTAAGGGGGGTGCGGAGAGACGATGTGGGGTGGCGCTTGTGGCAAGGGGGGCGTAGAAAGGTGTTACGGCGGGGTGGAGCAGGGAGCGTGTAAGTGGTCCAATATGGCGGGGTGGTGGCGTGGGGAGGTAAGGCGGGGAGGGGGGCATGGAGGTTATGGCGGGGAGGCGGGGAGGGGGGAGAGGGGGGGGGCATGGAGGTTATGGCGGGGGGAGGAAAAGCGGGGATTCAAAGGGGGAGGGGGAGGGGAGGGGGGAAGGGGAAGGGAGGGGGGAAGGGGAGGGGAGGATAGGATGGGGGGGCGAGGAGGCGGGCGGGGATGCTATTGCTAGGGGGAGGAGAGGAGAAATTATTGCGGAGAGAAGGGAGACAGGTGGGAGAGGTCTCATACATAAAGCTCTGTTTTAAGGTTACCTAAACCTAATGGTTTAAAGGCCCGAAGGTTTGGTCCCCATCATTTTAGTTGTGGCGGTCGATCGGCATGCCTTTCCTTTGGATATCTCCCAAGCCCCCACAGACATACCTTTCCTTGACCCTAAACACCAAGCCCCAGGGTCACACCTCTTGACAACCCCAAGCACCAAGATCCACACATTTCCGAACCCCCCAGCTGCGAGCCTCCCCACAAACACGCATTTCACGAACCCTTTCCCCCCCGAGTCACACATCTCCTGAACCCCAAGCCGCAGGCCTCCACAGACTCACATTTCATGAAGCCTAAACCCCAAGTCCCCCAGGGTCACACCTTCTGTCAACCTCAAGCCCCCACAAACACACACTTCCTAAACCCTGAGCCCAAAGCCCCCAGATCCACACATTTCCGATCCCCTCAGCCGCGAGCCCCCGCAGACACACATTTAACAACCCTACCCCCCCCCCCGAATCACACATTTCCTGAACCCTGAGCCTCAGGCCTCCACAGACTCACAATTCATGTAGCCCAAACCCCAAGCCCCCAGGCAACTAGAGTCACACCTCTCCTACATCAGCAACCCCCAAAGCCCCAGAGGCACACCTTTCCTTCATCCTAAGCCCTAAACCCTAAACCCTCTCCCCCTCGTATCGCACCTTCCCATTGTGCGTCTTCATAAACATGCCGTGCTTCATCTAAACCTAAGGCTTAAGGAGTGCCTAGATGCCTAGATGCCTATATAACCCATTCGCCCTAAACCCCTCCCTCATATCAGACCTTATGGGTTTAGGAGTGTCTAGATGCCTGAATAAACCATAACCCCCCCCCTCCCGTGTCGCACCTTCCCGTTGTCCGTCTTCATAAACATGTGATGGCTTGTCTCTAAGGAGTGTGTGTATGCATGTGTCGCCAGACCCCGCCCCTGCATGGGCGGTACATGAGGTGCAGTACATGCGGTACAGTGCATGCGGTATGTGCGGTGAAGTACACAAGGTACAAAACATGGGATGGTCAATATGTGATGTACATGCGGTGCAATGCATGAGGTGTGCAGCACATGAGGAGCAGTACAGGATACGTAGTACATGCGGGGTACTGCATGAGGTTTTGTATACTGTACATGCGGTGCAGTACACACTGGCGCTGTACATGAGATACCGTACAGTATGTACTACATGGTAAGGTGAAGTACAGAGGGATAGTCCAGGTTGAGCAGTACACGAGACGCGGTACATGACGGCTTGCAACAAGCTCTCCCATCAGGAAGGTTTCAGGACAAACAGCAAAACCCGAAAACAAACCCTGAACCCTAACCCCTTTACCCGGAAAAAACACTGTGCCCTAACCCCTTTACCCTAACCCCTAAAAAACTGAACCCTAGCCCCTATACCCTGGACAAACAGTCCCATCAGCAATTTCCCGTGACAGCAACAAACAGCAGGTTTTGTCTGTGGTTCTCCTCGGTTCGCTCTGCCTGGCCCTTTCGCAAGAGGTTGTGGGTGGTTGCGTCAACTTTGCAACAGCAACAAACAGCAAACCCTAACCCCTACACCCCAACCCTAAACCCTGAACAAAAAGAAACAGCAACGAGGTTGCGCGTGATAACAACAAATACCGGCAGAACACCCGAAACGGATGGTGAATGGCGTGTAAACGGCAAACAAGAGCAGACAGGAGCTAACATGAGCAGACAGGCGACACGCATGTTCTCTCTTCCCCCTTATTTCCCCCTTCATGCGTGTCATTCTCACTCTCTCTAGCTGCACATCTTTCTTTCGCCCGCACTTTTCCTTTCTTGCGCGCTCTTTTCTCTCTCATCCCTCTCTCTATACAAATTCCACGACTAGCAGCAGCCGAGAAGATTGGACGCTCTCGCCTGGAAGCTCTTGCCGCACACCAGGTACAGAGCTTAGGGTTTGGGGTTAAGAAGCTCTCCATTGGAAGTTCTTGCCACACACCAGACACGGGTTGTAAGGTATCAGGGTGTAGGGTGTAGGGTGTAGGGTTAAGGTTTAGGGTTTAAATGCTCTCACCTGAAAATACTTGCCACACACCAGGCACACGTACACGTTGACATGAGACAAGGACACAGAGCAACACTTTTCAAAGTCAAAGTCCAGGTTCTGCGAGCAAAAACGGACACACACACCAGGGTGCTTCATTTACAGTTCAGCCAAAGTTGAGCTACATTTCAGGCGTAATCCAGCTACACTTCAGCTACACTTCAGCACTGAGCAACACTCTCCAGGGTCGAATTCCAGTTTATGCGAGCAAGGATGGGAACACCAGGGTGCTCAAGCTACAGTTCAGCAACAGTTCAGCTACACTTCAGCTACAGCATGGGGCAAGCTGTTCAAAGTCGATTAATTAAATTCTGAAAGCTTCGACGGGCACACATCAGGATACATCAGCTTTAGTTCAGCTACAGTTCAGCTGCAGTTCAACTACAGCACGTAGGAAACGTGTCAAAGTCGAAGTCCAGGTTCTGCGAGCAACTGCAGGCACACACCAGGGTGCTGCAGCCACGAGTCAGGCACAGATCAGCTTTAATTCAGCTACAACTCAGCTACGTTTCAACTACACGTAAGCTACATTATAGAGCAAACGAGCCGAGGTCAAAGGCCACCTTCCGCGGACAACAACATGCTTGCATCGTAATTCCTCCCAGGGCATGTAAGCCACATCATTCAGCCATACTATTCAGCTACACCATTCAGCTACACCATTCAGCTACACCATTCAGCTACACCATTCAGCTACATCACGACAATGCAAACACACATTTCAAAGCCCAGGGTCCGCGGCAGCAGCGGGCATGATGCCACTTTTCAGTGCAGGGTTCCTTCAGCTAAACAACTTGTATGTACGCCGATGGCCCCGGGGATACCCCTAGTGCAGCGTAACCTGATTTCCGGTTTCCGCTTGTGGTTTCCTCCCGGTTCGCTCTGCCTGGACCTTTCGCAAAAGGCTGTGGGTGCTTGCGTCCACTTTGTAACAACAACCTGATGGCCATTGGCCTGCAGCTATTAGGCCGGTCATCGTTTTGTCCCAACCAGCCGAGTGGTGGCTGCTGAGCGGCCTGCCACAGGGCACCTACAGCTTTACAAATAACAATCTAGCTACATCGCAGCTGACAGCCCCGGGTTCCTGCAGCAGTATGCCCTGATGCATGGGACTCCGGCCATTAGCCAGTCGTGGTATGGTCCCAACCAGCCCGAAGGTGGCTGCATAGCGGCCTACCAAGGGTAGCCTGGAGCCTACTACAACACTGGCTCGCACGTATGCACAGACAAACACACACACACGCGTGCACACCCACACCCACACACATACATACGTACATGACCACACATTTGGGAGTGCTTAGATTAACCTTGCCTGCTCCCATGTGCTGCATCCCTCCTCACCCTTCCAGGAGACTTCCAAGAGCGCTAAGGTTACTCCCCGATATATGGCACCCGGGCTAAGAGGCCTGCTGCATGGCAAGGCCATGGGGAGAGCAAGCAGGCCAGGCCTTCCCAGCGGCATGCATGCATGGCAGTTGATATCACTCCCCAAACAGGGCCGTCCCAGTGGTATGTATGCGGAAATGCATGTCCGTACGAACGCTTCTCTATGTCTGAATAGCCCTGGTCATGTCTGCGTGCATGCATGCATGCATGCAAGCATACATGACAGACATGCATGCAAGTAGACATGCAGGCATGCTTTTCGATCTCCATACAACCCTGAGCTTCCCTGCGTCATGCTGGATTGCCATGCAGCCCTGACCGAGGATTACCTGTCGCGCTATTGTGTCAAGGTAGGGGCAGTCCTGGCCTCTCTTTACAGTTGTTCTGCTAGTCGACGTGGGGAGATAGATCCGGTCGTCCTCGTCTTCATCTGCCTCCTCTTTTACGCCCGATTGCGTTGGATCTGCGTCTGATTTAGAGGGATCCGGATTCGATTTGAGAGCTGAAGCTTTTTCCGTGTCCTCTGCTCCATCGGCTGCGACTTTCGTGCGGCTCGGCTCATCCTCCTCATCGGGTCCCGCTTCTCTACTACGCTTGGTCATATTTTGGGGGAACAGATACGCTTATAGCAGTAGTAGATGAAATCGCAGGCAGGAGCAGAGTGATGGCAGGACTCAAATATGTGTTTCGAAAAGTACGAATCGGGGACGTGGAAATGTGGGAACGTGCGAGAGGGAGGCAGGCTCTTCGATTGTTCATTCGGCTTTCGGATCCGATTACCTGGCATATCCCCTTATACTCATACGATTGCGGACTTATCCAGCTGGGAAGCCGATCCTCACTTCGGAGCGTAAACACATTCGTCATCCCTGTGCCTCCATCTTGTTGCTGCGGGTCTGCCGGAAAGCTGAGAAATGAGCGGTAGACAGGACGGTCCTTTGCTATCAATTTTAAACACTTGACGTGCATCATGCAGGTCCGCTACTGTCGCAGCTCCACGGCATAAATAATGTACACACTTACCACCACAGTCAGGCGCCCATGCTGCCGAGCCTCCTTTGAGCAGGGCCCATAGGTGCGACGTCATTGACTAACCATCACTGACGCAGCAAAATTGTCCTATGACTCTATGAGGGTATGACAACCCTGAATGCGCCCAGCTGCCCAGGATAAGGGGTGCAAGAGTGTTAAGCCCGGCTGGAGCGAGGCCTTCTCAAGGGACGGCCCTCTCATGGGACGGGCCCTCTCATGGCCCTCTCATGGGAAGGGCCCTCTCATGGCCCGGCTGGAGGCCCTCTTATGACAGCTGGCACACTGTTAATTCAAGCGCGCTATAGCTATCATTTGGCTGCGTCACAGCTTTTAAAAAGAAGGTACTATATACCGTATTGGCAGAGTATTGCAGCTAGCCCTTCTGCTGGGGCCAATGGGCCAATGATTTCTTTTCTTAGAGGAGTGCTAGGAGCCCTTGGAGTTACACTCAATTTTGCCCGGTAAAGTTAACCCACAGTATGCATGTGATGGAGGCTATGGCGGATGGATACAACATTCAAACGACAGGGATGCTTGGATTCCTAACGGCTGATCAGGAGCATGCATGTCGTTTGAATGTTGCATCCCTCCGCCATAACTTCCAACACATGCAAATTGCGGGTTAAATTCATTGGGCAAAAGTGATTGCCACTCGCAAAGACAAGCATTGCCTTGGTTGTCGGCATGCTCACGAAAGCTACTCCCTCATTGCCCTGGAAGGGGTCATGACCATCCATGCTAAAGCAAGACATCTGGTATGTCCCTCGAGCGCCGCCTCCGGCAACAGAAACGCTGGACATGTACTCTACCAGCCACACATTAGCAGAGTGTTGCTTGCCCCCTTTTTAGTTTCTTCTCTTCTCCCTTCTGATCAGTGGGGCGCCCTCGCGGCCAAGCAGGGGTGTGATAAGCCTGCTTTTGTGGACCCTATTTGAGAGGCTTTGTTGAGGGCAAGTCTCTAGTGGAACTCAGGTGTAGAACTTGGTCTTCTTTGCCTTCCCGGCCTCTCCTTTTGTTCCTTTCCCCCCCTCTTCCTTTCAGTTTCTTCTTTTACCCTTCTGAACAGTTGGGCGCCCACGCGGCCGCGCTTTGAGCGGGCCCAAAGGTGGAACGATTTTGACATTAGCAGAGTACATCAATGACACCACTTGGAATATCAGCGAGCACGGCGGATCACGAATGCATCCTCTCCATTGCCGTGCTCGCTAGGTTATGCAGCTCTTCCAGTATGAGCAACATTCACTTCATGCTCAATTTCCGCATAAGGAGATCCCTCGTCTATTCATCGGCCATCGCATCCGCGAACTCTCCAAGAAGGAACTCGGCAAGACCATGCCCATACTCCAAAGCTACATGCAAGACTTACGTGATAGTCAGAACATGCAAGTTCATCCCAGAACTTTACCCTCAAGTTATGCACTGACATGAAGTGATTCCTCTTTATGGTTGACAAAGGCTCGAAGGGATCAGAGTTGTATGGAGACTTGGTCGCTGAGAGGCGACTCTTGGTTGATGGAAAGCATTTTTGGTTTGGGTTGTTGGAAGGTATGTCACATAACCGAATGCTCCGTACTTTCACTTACGGAGTCTTCGAGTTCCAAGTAGAAGACTAGAAGCTACGCAACCTGACTTTCGAGGCTGCGCTGCGGCAGAACTTGCCCTGCATAGATTTGGGGGGCACGCCGGGACCTTTTTCCCGACAGCCTTGTAGTCTGCTCACGTTGTCCCCTTCAAAGGACAGGCACTCGAAGTGTAAGAAGCACCCGCCTCGCTACCCAGCAGCCATGCTCTTTCTCACTTAGAAGCAAGGACCTTGAAGTCAAGTCAAGGGCCACAGATTGTGAAGATAGCATAAGCATGCAGCCATCTACCTTCAGCAAGTTCACCAGCCTACGCAGCTGGCGACATCTATTGTCTGCAAGACTGCAAGGTCACTGGTTTTCGCTTACTGTCCTAGTGTATTAAGTGCATGTCCCGGTTCAGCGACAGGTCCTTCGGCCCCAGATCCTTCAGCTACAGATGCTTCAGCTACATATCCCTCAGCTACATAACCTTCAGCTACAGATCCTTCAGCTACAGATTCCTCAGCTACATATCCTTCAGCTACAGATCCTTGGGCTCAAGATCCTTCAGCTTCAGCTTCAGATCCTTCAGCTACATATACCTTTTACATATCCCTGAGCTACCGATCCTTCAGCTACAGATCCCCTCAGCTACAGATCTCTCGGCCCAAGATCCTTTGGCTACAGATCCTACGGCCACAGCTCATGCGGCTACAGAACCTTAGGCCAAAGATCTTTCAGCTACATATCTTTTGGCGCTAGATCCTTCATCTACAGATCCGGAACAAAATCCTCGTCATCATTCCCATCTGCTGCCACCACGATTGCCTTCCTCACTTCCCTCATCAGGAACTCCCCACCGTCCAACCCTTTTGCAGCAGACCCGCCATTGATCGCTATCAGCTGCGGATGGCGCCCGCCAGCAGTGCCGTCCGTGGAGGAAGAAAAAGCGGCAGCCTTGCGCGGCCTGTAGAACAACAATCGAGGGATGGAAGATAAGAGGATGCAGTGTGGAACAGCAGGCACAGAGATGTATGGTGTGGAACAGCTGAGTGGTGTAGAGAGAGGACTTACAAATTGCACTATAACACCTAAAAGGGCGTACATTTTTCCCCCCAGGCTGCCGTTAAGGAACGGATGGGATACCGCCACTGAGCCAGAAGAAAGAAAGACTAGGCCCCGCAGGGGCGTGAAGGTTGAGGGAATAGCCCGGCATGCGCCGTGGCCGCGTCCGCACCGTTACCATGCCACTGGGCCAGTGGGGGACCAGAACATCCAAAAGGGCATATAAGTTTATTCCCCAGGCTGCCGTTAAGGAACGGATGGGATACCAGCACTGGGCCAGTCGGGACCAGACCCTGACCGGCCTCTGGCCAAGGAGCAGGGTCATGTCTTGTTTCCCTTTCGGCGGATGCTCCTCATATATCTCTGTGCCACCCGCTGGCCCCCCTCCCTCGTTTAGACGCCCGACCTCTCGACCCCCTAGGGCTAAGGGTTCAGGATTTGAAGGGCCTTGGCTTTACAGTACAGGGTTCGGGTTTAGGATCAAGAGTTGAGGATCGGCAGCAGATCGGAAGGCAGGGCAGATCATATTGCCCCCCTACCTTCCCTTGCCCCCAGCACACGTCCAGGGACATGCATCCAGGGATTTCGATTTCGGTGGTTACTGGTGATGAGTTTTAAACAATGTGCGGGTGCTCCTTGGGCATCGTGATGCCGCCCGCTAGCCCACGTAAGGGTTATAATGAAGGGTCCAGGGTTAACAAGCAGTTCATTTGTTACCATTCCTTTACCCCCACCTTACCCCACAACATACCTGACGTGCGTCATGTCCATATTCCTATCCTGCGGGTGCTCCTTAGGCATCGTGATGACCAGCCGTCCGCTGGCGTTAGAGCGCTGTGCAGTGGACGCATCCGGCCGCACCTCGCAGGGCAGCACCAGCTGCAGCAGCCTGCCCTTGACCAGGAGGCGGATCAACGTGGGCTGCGTGTCCACCTGTTAAAAAGGTTTAGGGGGGTTGAGTGGTTTTGGGGGTTGAGGGTTAATGATTTACGGGGTAGAGTTTTAGGGTTTAGGGGGTTAAGGTTTTAGGGGCTTCAGGTTTAAGGTGTGGGGGTTTAGGGGGTTGAGGTTGTAGGATTTAGGGGGTTGATGTTTTAGGGTTTGTATGAAGACAGTACAACTTGCCCTTGACCTGGAGACAGATCAGAGTGAGCTGCACATCAAGCTGTTAGGGGTGTTTAGGGTTGCTGTTTAGGGTAAGAGATTATGCACAGGTTTTGGGTTAAGGGTTTGAATTTAGGGGGGTCGTAACCACCTTAATATGTCCACACCCTTTCAAACCTTACTAAGTGATGTGTCCAGGAACTTGTCTACGTCCACTTCCAGCTCTAGGCCATTGTCTGCATCCACCCCACCCATCCTCCCCACCCATCCTCCCCACCCATCCTCCCCACCCATCCTCCACACCCATCCTCCCCACCCATCCTCCACACCCATCCTCCACACCCATCCACACCTTAATCAAGGACGTGTCCAGGAACTTGTCTACGTCCACTTCCAGCTCTAGGCCATTGTCTGCATCCTCCCCACCCATCCTCCACACCCATCCACACCTTAATCAAGGACGTGTCCAGGAACTTGTCTGCGTCCACTTCCAGCTCTAGGCTATTGTCTGCATCCTCCCCACCCATCCTCCCCACCCATCCACACCTTAATCAAGGACGTGTCCAGGTACTTGCCTACGTCCACTTCCAGCTCTAGGCTATTGTCTGCATCCTCCCCACCCATCCTCCCCACCCATCCTCCACACCCATCCACACCTTAATCAAGGACGTGTCCAGGAACTTGTCTGCGTCCACTTCCAGCTCTAGGCTATTGTCTGCATCCTCCCCACCCATCCTCCACACCCATCCACACCTTAATGAAGGATGTGTCCAGGAACTTGTCTGCGTCCACTTCCAGCCCCAAGCTTTTGTCTGCATCCTCCCCACCCATCCTCCACACCCATCCACACCTTAATCAAGGACGTGTCCAGGAACTTGTCTGCGTCCACTTCCAGCTCTAGGCTATTGTCTGCATCCTCCCCACCCATCCTGCACACCCATCCACACCTTAATCAAGGACGTGTCCAGGAACTTGTCTGCGTCCACTTCCAGCTCTAGGCCATTGTCTGCATCCTCCCCACCCATCCTCCACACCCATCCACACCTTAATCAAGGACGTGTCCAGGAACTTGTCTGCGTCCACTTCCAGCTCTAGGCTATTGTCTGCATCCTCCCCACCCATCCTCCACACCCATCCACACCTTAATCAAGGACGTGTCCAGGAACTTGTCTGCGTCCACTTCCAGCTCTAGGCTATTGTCTGCATCCTCCCCACCCATCCTCCACACCCATCCTCCACACCCATCCACACCTTAATCAAGGACGTGTCCAGGAACTTGTCTACGTCCACTTCCAGCTCTAGGCTATTGTCTGCATCCTCCCCACCCATCCTCCACACCCATCCACACCTTAATCAAGGACGTGTCCAGGAACTTGTCTACGTCCACTTCCAGCTCTAGGCCATTGTCTGCATCCTCCCCACCCATCCTCCCCACCCATCCTCCACACCCATCCACACCTTAATCAAGGACGTGTCCAGGAACTTGTCTACGTCCACTTCCAGCTCTAGGCCATTGTCTGCATCCTCCCCACCCATCCTCCCCACCCATCCTCCACACCCATCCATCACACCCATCCACACCTTAATCAAGGACGTGTCCAGGAACTTGTCTACGTCCACTTCCAGCTCTAGGCCATTGTCTGCATCCTCCCCACCCATCCTGCACACCCATCCTCCACACCCATCCACACCTTAATCAAGGACGTGTCCAGGAACTTGTCTACGTCCACTTCCAGCTCTAGGCTATTGTCTGCATCCTCCCCACCCATCCTCCACACCCATCCTGCACACCCATCCACACCTTAATCAAGGACGTGTCCAGGAACTTGTCTACGTCCACTTACAGCTCTAGGCTATTGTCTGCATCCTCCCCACCCATCCTCCACACCCATCCTCCCCACTCATCCTCCCCACCCATCCTCCACACCCATCCACACCTTAATCAAGGACGTGTCCAGGAACTTGTCTACGTCCACTTCCAGCTCTAGGCTATTGTCTGCATCCTCCCCACCCATCCTCCACACCCATCCACACCTTAATCAAGGACGTGTCCAGGAACTTGTCTACGTCCACTTTCAGCTCTAGGCTTTTGTCTGCATCCTCCCCACCCATCCTCCCCACCCATCCTCCCCACCCATCCTCCACACCCATCCTCCCCACCCATCCTCCCCACCCATCCTCCACACCCATCCTGCACACCCATCCACACCTTAATCAAGGACGTGTCCAGGAACTTGTCTACGTCCACTTCCAGCTCTAGGCTATTGTCTGCATCCTCCCCACCCATCCTCCACACCCATCCACACCTTAATCAAGGACGTGTCCAGGAACTTGTCTACGTCCACTTCCAGCTCTAGGCTATTGTCTGCATCCTCCCCACCCATCCTCCACACCCATCCTCCACACCCATCCACACCTTAATCAAGGACGTGTCCAGGAACTTGCCTACGTCCACTTCCAGCTCTAGGCTATTGTCTGCATCCTCCCCACCCATCCTCCACACCCATCCTCCACACCCATCCACACCTTAATCAAGGACGTGTCCAGGAACTTGTCTGCGTCCACTTCCAGCTCTAGGCTATTGTCTGCATCCTCCCCACCCATCCTCCACACCCATCCACACCTTAATCAAGGACGTGTCCAGGAACTTGTCTACGTCCACTTCCAGCTCTAGGCTATTGTCTGTATCCTCCACACCCATCCTCCCCACCCATCCTCCACACCCATCCACACCTTAATCAAGGACGTGTCCAGGAACTTGTCTACGTCCACTTCCAGCTCTAGGCTATTGTCTGCATCCTCCCCACCCATCCTCCACACCCATCCTCCACACCCATCCACACCTTAATCAAGGACGTGTCCAGGAACTTGCCTACGTCCACTTCCAGCTCTAGGCTATTGTCTGCATCCTCCCCACCCATCCTCCACACCCATCCTCCACACCCATCCACACCTTAATCAAGGACGTGTCCAGGAACTTGTCTACGTCCACTTCCAGCTCTAGGCTATTGTCTGCATCCTCCCCACCCATCCTCCACACCCATCCTCCACACCCATCCACACCTTAATCAAGGACGTGTCCAGGAACTTGTCTACGTCCACTTCCAGCTCTAGGCTATTGTCTGCATCCTCCCCACCCATCCTCCACACCCATCCTCCACACCCATCCACACCTTAATCAAGGACGTGTCCAGGAACTTGTCTACGTCCACTTCCAGCTCTAGGCCATTGTCTGCATCCTCCCCACCCATCCTCCCCACCCATCCTCCACACCCATCCACACCTTAATCAAGGACGTGTCCAGGAACTTGTCTACGTCCACTTCCAGCTCTAGGCTATTGTCTGCATCCTCCCCACCCATCCTCCACACCCATCCACACCTTAATCAAGGACGTGTCCAGGAACTTGTCTACGTCCACTTCCAGCTCTAGGCTATTGTCTGCATCCTCCCCACCCATC
This sequence comes from Limnomonas spitsbergensis, assembly GCA_037349105.1. Lineage (NCBI taxonomy): Eukaryota > Viridiplantae > Chlorophyta > Chlorophyceae > Chlamydomonadales > Limnomonas > Limnomonas spitsbergensis. The sequence continues at coordinate 2,574,995 of JAYJMM010000099.1, forward strand.
CTCCACACCCATCCACACCTTAATCAAGGACGTGTCCAGGAACTTGTCTACGTCCACTTCCAGCTCTAGGCCATTGTCTGCATCCTCCCCACCCATCCTCCACACCCATCCACACCTTAATCAAGGACGTGTCCAGGAAATTGTCTACGTCCACTTCCAGCTCTAGGCTATTGTCTGCATCCTCCCCACCCATCCTCCACACCCATCCTCCACACCCATCCACACCTTAATCAAGGACGTGTCCAGGAACTTGTCTACGTCCACTTCCAGCTCTAGGCTATTGTCTGCATCCTCCCCACCCATCCTCCACACCCATCCACACCTTAATCAAGGACGTGTCCAGGAACTTGTCTACGTCCACTTCCAGCTCTAGGCTATTGTCTGCATCCTCCCCACCCATCCTCCACACCCATCCTCCACACCCATCCACACCTTAATCAAGGACGTGTCCAGGAACTTGTCTACGTCCACTTCCAGCTCTAGGCTATTGTCTGCATCCTCCCCACCCATCCTCCCCACCCATCCTCCACACCCATCCACACCTTAATCAAGGACGTGTCCAGGAACTTGTCTACGTCCACTTCCAGCTCTAGGCTATTGTCTGCATCCTCCCCACCCATCCTCCACACCCATCCTCCACACCCATCCACACCTTAATCAAGGACGTGTCCAGGAACTTGTCCTACGTCCACTTCCAGCTCTAGGCTATTGTCTGCATCCTCCCCACCCATCCTCCACACCCATCCTCCACACCCATCCACACCTTAATCAAGGACGTGTCCAGGAACTTGTCTGCGTCCACTTCCAGCTCTAGGCTATTGTCTGCATCCTCCCCACCCATCCTCCACACCCATCCACACCTTAATCAAGGACGTGTCCAGGAACTTGTCTACGTCCACTTCCAGCTCTAGGCTATTGTCTGCATCCTCCACACCCATCCTCCCCACCCATCCTCCACACCCATCCACACCTTAATCAAGGACGTGTCCAGGAACTTGTCTACGTCCACTTCCAGCTCTAGGCTATTGTCTACATCCTCCCCACCCATCCTCCACACCCATCCTCCACACCCATCCACACCTTAATCAAGGACGTGTCCAGGAACTTGCCTACGTCCACTTCCAGCTCTAGGCTATTGTCTGCATCCTCCCCACCCATCCTCCACACCCATCCACACCTTAATCAAGGACGTGTCCAGGAACTTGTCTACGTCCACTTCCAGCTCTAGGCTATTGTCTGCATCCTCCCCACCCATCCTCCACACCCATCCTCCACACCCATCCACACCTTAATCAAGGACGTGTCCAGGAACTTGTCTACGTCCACTTCCAGCTCTAGGCTATTGTCTGCATCCTCCCCACCCATCCTCCACACCCATCCTCCACACCCATCCACACCTTAATCAAGGACGTGTCCAGGAACTTGTCTACGTCCACTTCCAGCTCTAGGCCATTGTCTGCATCCTCCCCACCCATCCTCCCCACCCATCCTCCACACCCATCCACACCTTAATCAAGGACGTGTCCAGGAACTTGTCTACGTCCACTTCCAGCTCTAGGCTATTGTCTGCATCCTCCCCACCCATCCGCCACACCCATCCACACCTTAATCAAGGACGTGTCCAGGAACTTGTCTACGTCCACTTCCAGCTCTAGGCTATTGTCTGCATCCTCCCCACCCATCCTCCACACCCATCCACACCTTAATCAAGGACGTGTCCAGGAACTTGTCTACGTCCACTTCCAGCTCTAGGCCATTGTCTGCATCCTCCCCACCCTCCTCCACACCCATCCACACCCTTAATCAAGGACGTGTCCAGGAACTTGTCTACGTCCACTTCCAGCTCTAGGCTATTGTCTGCATCCTCCCCACCCATCCTCCACACCCATCCTCCACACCCATCCACACCTTAATCAAGGACGTGTCCAGGAACTTGTCTACGTCCACTTCCAGCTCTAGGCTATTGTCTGCATCCTCCCCACCCATCCTCCACACACCCGTCCACACCTTAATCAAGGACGTGTCCAGGAACTTGTCTACGTTCCACTTCCAGCTCTAGGCTATTGTCTGCATCCTCCCCACCCATCCTCCCCACCCATCCTCCACAACCCATCCACACCTTAATCAAGGACGTGTCCAGGAACTTGTCTACGTCCACTTCCAGCTCTAGGCTATTGTCTGCATCCTCCCCACCCATCCTCCACACCCATCCTCCACACCCATCCACACCTTAATCAAGGACGTGTCCAGGAACTTGTCTGCGTCCACTTCCAGCTCTAGGCTATTGTCTGCATCCTCCCCACCCATCCTCCACACCCATCCACACCTTAATCAAGGACGTGTCCAGGAACTTGTCTACGTCCACTTCCAGCTCTAGGCTATTGTCTGCTATCCTCCACACCCATCCTCCCCACCCATCCTCCACACCCATCCACACCTTAATCAAGGACGTGTCCAGGAACTTGTCTACGTCCACTTCCAGCTCTAGGCTATTGTCTGCATCCTCCCCACCCATCCTCCACACCCATCCTCCACACCCATCCACACCTTAATCAAGGACGTGTCCAGGAACTTGCCTACGTCCACTTCCAGCTCTAGGCTATTGTCTGCATCCTCCCCACCCATCCTCCACACCCATCCTCCACACCCATCCACACCTTAATCAAGGACGTGTCCAGGAACTTGTCTACGTCCACTTCCAGCTCTAGGCTATTGTCTGCATCCTCCCCACCCATCCTCCACACCCATCCTCCACACCCATCCACACCTTAATCAAGGACGTGTCCAGGAACTTGTCTACGTCCACTTCCAGCTCTAGGCTATTGTCTGCATCCTCCCCACCCATCCTCCACACCCATCCTCCACACCCATCCACACCTTAATCAAGGACGTGTCCAGGAACTTGTCTACGTCCACTTCCAGCTCTAGGCCATTGTCTGCATCCTCCCCACCCATCCTCCCCACCCATCCTCCACACCCATCCACACCTTAATCAAGGACGTGTCCAGGAACTTGTCTACGTCCACTTCCAGCTCTAGGCTATTGTCTGCATCCTCCCCACCCATCCTCCACACCCATCCACACCTTAATCAAGGACGTGTCCAGGAACTTGTCTACGTCCACTTCCAGCTCTAGGCTATTGTCTGCATCCTCCCCACCCATCCTCCACACCCATCCACACCTTAATCAAGGACGTGTCCAGGAACTTGTCTACGTCCACTTCCAGCTCTAGGCTATTGTCTGCATCCTCCCCACCCATCCTCCACACCCATCCACACCTTAATCAAGGACGTGTCCAGGAACTTGTCTACGTCCACTTCCAGCTCTAGGCTATTGTCTGCATCCTCCCCACCCATCCTCCACACCCATCCTCCACACCCATCCACACCTTAATCAAGGACGTGTCCAGGAACTTGTCTACGTCCACTTCCAGCTCTAGGCTATTGTCTGCATCCTCCCCACCCATCCTCCACACCCATCCACACCTTAATCAAGGACGTGTCCAGGAACTTGTCTACGTCCACTTCCAGCTCTAGGCTATTGTCTGCATCCTCCCCACCCATCCTCCACACCCATCCTCCACACCCATCCACACCTTAATCAAGGACGTGTCCAGGAACTTGTCTACGTCCACTTCCAGCTCTAGGCTATTGTCTGCATCCTCCCCACCCATCCTCCCCACCCATCCTCCACACCCATCCACACCTTAATCAAGGACGTGTCCAGGAACTTGTCTACGTCCACTTCCAGCTCTAGGCTATTGTCTGCATCCTCCCCACCCATCCTCCACACCCATCCTCCACACCCATCCACACCTTAATCAAGGACGTGTCCAGGAACTTGCCTACGTCCACTTCCAGCTCTAGGCTATTGTCTGCATCCTCCCCACCCATCCTCCACACCCATCCTCCACACCCATCCACACCTTAATCAAGGACGTGTCCAGGAACTTGTCTGCGTCCACTTCCAGCTCTAGGCTATGTCTGCATCCTCCCCACCCATCCTCCACACCCATCCACACCTTAATCAAGGACGTGTCCAGGAACTTGTCTACGTCCACTTCCAGCTCTAGGCTATTGTCTGCATCCTCCACACCCATCCTCCCCACCCATCCTCCACACCCATCCACACCTTAATCAAGGACGTGTCCAGGAACTTGTCTACGTCCACTTCCAGCTCTAGGCTATTGTCTACATCCTCCCCACCCCATCCTCCACACCCATCCTCCACACCCATCCACACCTTAATCAAGGACGTGTCCAGGAACTTGCCTACGTCCACTTCCAGCTCTAGGCTATTGTCTGCATCCTCCCCACCCATCCTCCACACCCATCCACACCTTAATCAAGGACGTGTCCAGGAACTTGTCTACGTCCACTTCCAGCTCTAGGCTATTGTCTGCATCCTCCCCACCCATCCTCCACACCCATCCTCCACACCCATCCACACCTTAATCAAGGACGTGTCCAGGAACTTGTCTACGTCCACTTCCAGCTCTAGGCTATTGTCTGCATCCTCCCCACCCATCCTCCACACCCATCCTCCACACCCATCCACACCTTAATCAAGGACGTGTCCAGGAACTTGTCTACGTCCACTTCCAGCTCTAGGCTATTGTCTGCATCCTCCCCACCCATCCTCCCCACCCATCCTCCACACCCATCCACACCTTAATCAAGGACGTGTCCAGGAACTTGTCTACGTCCACTTCCAGCTCTAGGCTATTGTCTGCATCCTCCCCACCCATCCTCCACACCCATCCTCCACACCCATCCACACCTTAATCAAGGACGTGTCCAGGAACTTGTCTACGTCCACTTCCAGCTCTAGGCTATTGTCTGCATCCTCCCCACCCATCCTCCACACCCATCCACACCTTAATCAAGGACGTGTCCAGGAACTTGTCTACGTCCACTTCCAGCTCTAGGCTATTGTCTGCATCCTCCCCACCCATCCTCCCCACCCATCCTCCACACCCATCCACACCTTAATCAAGGACGTGTCCAGGAACTTGTCTACGTCCACTTCCAGCTCTAGGCTATTGTCTGCATCCTCCCCACCCATCCTCCACACCCATCCTCCACACCCATCCACACCTTAATCAAGGACGTGTCCAGGAACTTGTCCTACGTCCACTTCCAGCTCTAGGCTATTGTCTGCATCCTCCCCACCCATCCTCCACACCCATCCACACCTTAATCAAGGACGTGTCCAGGAACTTGTCTACGTCCACTTCCAGCTCTAGGCTATTGTCTGCATCCTCCCCACCCATCCTCCCCACCCATCCTCCACACCCATCCACACCTTAATCAAGGACGTGTCCAGGAACTTGTCTACGTCCACTTCCAGCTCTAGGCTATTGTCTGCATCCTCCCCACACATCCCCACCCCATTCCTCCACACCATCCACACCTTAATCAAGGACGTGTCCAGGAACTTGTCTACGTCCACTTCCAGCTCTAGGCTATTGTCTGCATCCTCCCCACCCATCCTCCACACCCATCCACACCTTAATCAAGGACGTGTCCAGGAACTTGTCTACGTCCACTTCCAGCTCTAGGCTATTGTCTGCATCCTCCACACCCATCCTCCCACCCATCCTCCACACCCATCCACACCTTAATCAAGGACGTGTCCAGGAACTTGTCTACGTCCACTTCCAGCTCTAGGCTATTGTCTACATCCTCCCCACCCATCCTCCACACCCATCCTGCCACACCCATCCACACCTTAATCAAGGACGTGTCCAGGAACTGTCCTACGTCCACTTCCAGCTCTAGGCTATTGTCTGCATCCTCCCCACCCATCCTCCACACCCATCCACACCTTAATCAAGGACGTGTCCAGGAACTTGTCTACGTCCACTTCCAGCTCTAGGCTATTGTCTGCATCCTCCCCACCCATCCTCCACACCCATCCACACCTTAATCAAGGACGTGTCCAGGAACTTGTCTACGTCCACTTCCAGCTCTAGGCTATTGTCTGCATCCTCCCCACCCATCCTCCACACCCATCCTCCACACCCATCCACACCTTAATCAAGGACGTGTCCAGGAACTTGTCTACGTCCACTTCCAGCTCTAGGCTATTGTCTGCATCCTCCCCACCCATCCTCCACCACCCGTCCACACCTTAATCAAGGACGTGTCCAGGAACTTGTCTACGTCCACTTCCAGCTCTAGGCTATTGTCTGCATCCTCCCCACCCATCCTCCCCACCCATCCTCCACACCCATCCACACCTTAATCAAGGACGTGTCCAGGAACTTGTCTACGTCCACTTCCAGCTCTAGGCTATTGTCTGCATCCTCCCCACCCATCCTCCACACCCATCCTCCACACCCATCCACACCTTAATCAAGGACGTGTCCAGGAACTTGTCTACGTCCACTTCCAGCTCTAGGCTATTGTCTGCATCCTCCCCACCCATCCTCCACACCCATCCTCCACACCCATCCACACCTTAATCAAGGACGTGTCCAGGAACTTGTCTACGTCCACTTCCAGCTCTAGGCTATTGTCTGCATCCTCCCCACCCATCCTCCACACCCATCCTGCACACCCATCCACACCTTAATCAAGGACGTGTCCAGGAACTTGTCTACGTCCACTTCCAGCTCTAGGCTATTGTCTGCATCCTCCCCACCCATCCTCCACACCCATACTCCACACCCATCCTCCACACCCATCCTCCACACCCATCCACACCTTAATCAAGGACGTGTCCAGGAACTTGTCTACGTCCACTTCCAGCTCTAGGCTATCGTCTGCATCCTCCAAACCCATCCTCCCCACCCATCCTCCACACCCATCCTCCACACCCATCCTGCACACCCATCCACACCTTAATCAAGGACGTGTCCAGGAACTTGTCTACGTCCACTTCCAGCTCTAGGCTATTGTCTGCATCCTCCCCACCCATCCTCCCCACCCATCCTCCCCACCCATCCTCCACACCCATCCTCCACACCCATCCACACCTTAATCAAGGACGTGTCCAGGAACTTGCCTACGTCCACTTCCAGCTCTAGGCTATTGTCTGCATTCTCCCCACCCATCCTCCCCACCCATCCTCCACACCCATCCACACCTTAATTCAAGGACGTGTCCAGGAACTTGTCTACGTCCACTTCCAGCTCTAGGCTATTGTCTGCATCCTCCCCACCCATCCTCCACACCCATCCTCCACACCCATCCACACCTTAATCAAGGATGTGTCCAGGAACTTGTCTACGTCCACTTCCAGCTCTAGGCTATTGTCTGCATCCTCCCCACCCATCCTGCACACCCATCCTCCACACCCATCCTGCACACCTATCCACACCTTAATCAAGGACGTGTCCAGGAACTTGTCTACGTCCACTTCCAGCTCTAGGCTATTGTCTGCATCCTCCCCACCCATCCTCCACACCCATCCTCCACACCCATCCTGCACCACCCATCCACACCTTAATCAAGGACGTGTCCAGGAACTTGTCTACGTCCACTTCCAGCTCTAGCTATTGTCTGCATCCTCCCCACCCATCCTCCACACCCATCCTCCACACCCATCCTCCACACCCATCCTGCACACCCATCCACACCTTAATCAAGGACGTGTCCAGGAACTTGTCTACGTCCACTTCCAGCTCTAGGCTATTGTCTGCATCCTCCCCACCCATCCTCCCCACCCATCCTCCACACCCATCCACACCTTAATCAAGGACGTGTCCAGGAACTTGTCTGCGTCCACTTCCAGCTCTAGGCTATTGTCTGCATCCTCCCCACCCATCCTCCACACCCATCCTCCACACCCATCCACACCTTAATCAAGGACGTGTCCAGGAACTTGTCTACGTCCACTTCCAGCTCTAGGCTATTGTCTGCATCCTCCCCACCCATCCTCCCCACCCATCCTCCACACCCATCCACACCTTAATCAAGGACGTGTCCAGGAACTTGTCTACGTCCACTTCCAGCTCTAGGCTATTGTCTGCATCCTCCACACCCATCCTCCCCACCCATCCTCCACACCCATCCTGCACACCCATCCACACCTTAATCAAGGACGTGTCCAGGAACTTGTCTACGTCCACTTCCAGCTCTAGGCTATTGTCTGCATCCTCCCCACCCATCCTCCCCACCCATCCTCCACACCCATCCACACCTTAATCAAGGATGTGTCCAGGAACTTGTCTACGTCCACTTCCAGCTCTAGGCTATTGTCTGCATCCTCCCCACCCATCCTCCACACCCATCCTGCACACCCATCCACACCTTAATCAAGGACGTGTCCAGGAACTTGTCTACGTCCACTTCCAGCTCTAGGCTATTGTCTGCATCCTCCCCACCCATCCTCCACACCCATCCTCCACACCCCATCCACACCTTAATCAAGGACGTGTCCAGGAACTTGTCTACGTCCACTTCCAGCTCTAGGCTATTGTCTGCATCCTCCCCACCCATCCCTCCACACCCATCCTCCACACCCATCCACACCTTAATCAAGGACGTGTCCAGGAACTTGTCTACGTCCACTTCCAGCTCTAGGCTATTGTCTGCATCCCTCCCCACCCATCCTCCACACCCATCCTCCACACCCATCCACACCTTAATCAAGGACGTGTCCAGGAACTTGTCTGCGTCCACTTCCAGCTCTAGGCTATTGTCTGCATCCTCCCCACCCATCCTCCACACCCATCCTCCACACCCATCCACACCTTAATCAAGGACGTGTCCAGGAACTTGTCTACGTCCACTTCCAGCTCTAGGCTATTGTCTGCATCCTCCCCACCCATCCTCCACACCCATCCTCCACACCCATCCACACCTTAATCAAGGACGTGTCCAGGAACTTGTCTACGTCTCACTTCCAGCTCTAGGCTATTGTCTGCATCCTCCCCACCCATCCTCCACCACCCATCCTGCACACCCATCCACACCTTAATCAAGGACGTGTCCAGGAACTTGCCTACGTCCACTTCCAGCTCTAGGCTATTGTCTGCATTCTCCCCACCCATCCTCCCCACCCATCCTCCACACCCATCCACACCTTAATCAAGGACGTGTCCAGGAACTTGTCTACGTCCACTTCCAGCTCTAGGCTATTGTCTGCATCCTCCCCACCCATCCTCCACACCCATCCTCCACACCCATCCACACCTTAATCAAGGATGTGTCCAGGAACTTGTCTACGTCCACTTCCAGCTCTAGGCTATTGTCTGCATCCTCCCCACCCATCCTGCACACCCATCCTCCACACCCATCCTGCACACCTATCCACACCTTAATCAAGGACGTGTCCAGGAACTTGTCTACGTCCACTTCCAGCTCTAGGCTATTGTCTGCATCCTCCCCACCCATCCTCCACACCCATCCTCCACACCCATCCTGCACACCCATCCACACCTTAATCAAGGACGTGTCCAGGAACTTGTCTACGTCCACTTCCAGCTCTAGGCTATTGTCTGCATCCTCCCCACCCATCCTCCACACCCATCCTCCACACCCATCCTCCACACCCATCCTGCACACCCATCCACACCTTAATCAAGGACGTGTCCAGGAACTTGTCTACGTCCACTTCCAGCTCTAGGCTATTGTCTGCATCCTCCCCACCCATCCTCCACACCCATCCTCCACACCCATCCACACCTTAATCAAGGACGTGTCCAGGAACTTGTCTACGTCCACTTCCAGCTCTAGGCTATTGTCTGCATCCTCCCCACCCATCCTCCACACCCATCCTCCACACCCATCCACACCTTAATCAAGGACGTGTCCAGGAACTTGTCTACGTCCACTTCCAGCTCTAGGCTATTGTCTGCATCCTCCCCACCCATCCTCCACACCCATCCTCCACACCCATCCACACCTTAATCAAGGATGTGTCCAGGAACTTGTCTACGTCCACTTCCAGCTCTAGGCTATTGTCTGCATCCTCCCCACCCATCCTCCCCACCCATCCTCCACACCCATCCACACCTTAATCAAGGACGTGTCCAGGAACTTGTCTACGTCCACTTCCAGCTCTAGGCTATTGTCTGCATCCTCCCCACCCATCCTCCACACCCATCCTGCACACCCATCCTCCCCACCCATCCTCCACACCCATCCTCCACACCCATCCTCCACACCCATCCTCCACACCCATCCACACCTTAATCAAGGACGTGTCCAGGAACTTGCCTACGTCCACTTCCAGCTCCAAGCTATTGCCCGCATCGTCCTCTTGCAAGCTGAACTCCCACTGCCCCTCATTCTTCTGAAAGACACGCTCACCCTCCTGAGGGTGCAGGGTTCAAGGGGCAGAGGGGGCAGGGTGTAAGGGGTGCTGGGTGCAGGGGGTCAGGGTTTAGGAGCAGGGTGTTGGGTGCAGGGGATGCAGGGTGCAGGGTACTGGGGGTGCAGGGTTTTGCTGAACTCCCACTGTCCCTCGTTTTCTGTAAGATAGACTCACCCTCCTGAGGGTTAAGGGTTTAGGGGGCAGAGGGGGCAGGGTGCAGGGGGTCAGGGTTCAGCTGAACTAATTCTTGTTCCTAAACCCTAACACTAAACCCTCTGGGGTGAAAAGGTGGGCACTTGCGGTTTTGACCAAAATCGGACATTTCACGCAAACAACAGGTTGATTCCGCCATGTGAGAGCTTGTTGGTCGTATGCCCTTCCTGTTCCTGCTCGCTTTCTCTCCTGAGCCTGTGAACCAAGACTGTTGAGTTCACACCCAACTGTCTGTGTCCACACCTTGATCTCGGGGAAGTCCTCTCTTCTTGCTGGCTTGGACGGCCGATCCAGTCCATCGTCGCGCTTTGCGTTCCCTGCCCGTTTCTTATCCTCCGCGTCCCGGTTCATTTTCTCCTGGTGGGCCCATACGTGTTTATTTAATGTTAAGAAGCAAAGGGTGGCGTCAGTGTTGAAAGTAAGCATAAAAGGTAAGAAAGGGTGGCGTCAGCGTTTGTTTTTTTGGCTACGAGTGAAACTTTTGGCCAAAGGCCCGGCTGGGACCAAAGTTGGACCGGCCAGTTACTCGCGGCCAAAGCAGAAGCCAAAGCAGTTTTCCCCCGGCTACGAGTCCAACTTCAGCAGGCCGCCCAGTGGCCGCCAAAGGCCCAATTGGGACCAAACTGGACCGACCTACAACGGGCGGCCTAAGCAGGAAGGTTAGCCACGAATGGAGCCTCCGGCCAGCAACCGGAGTGTAGCTGACATGTAGCCGAGTCACAGAAAAAGAAACACATGTTTGTGTGCCCTCCCTTCTGGTGAGGCAGCAAAGCATACAGGCATTTCGGGTTTCGGGTTAAGGGCGACAGGCAGCGAAGCATGCAGGCGTCTTTCCCCATCATAAACGTTGTCCAAGAAGAAAAAAATACCCGTCTCCTTGATCTCGCTGCCTGCCCTCTTCTCCTCGCCAACCTGCCCCCTGCTGCCCCGCTCACCGATTCCCGGTGCTCCAGGATGCGTGTGGCAGCACACCAAGGTCGCCTCATCTCTCCCTTATCATCTATGTGACCCGTCTCCTTGATCTCCCCGTCGTCGTCGAACATGCTATCGTCCTCCACAAACGCGGCCTGAAGGAGCAGGAGCAGAGGCGGGTTCAGCGGTGTTAGAAGTTGGATCAGGATCGAGGGGCGGGTGCAACCGGATTAGGAGCAGGAGCAGGGGCGGGTGCAACGGGGTAAGGAGCAGGAAAAGAAATAGGGGCGGGGTAACACTCCACAAACGTGGTAAACGGGGCGTGGTAAAGATCCACAAACGCAGCCTGAAGCAGCAGGAGCAGGAGCGGGTGCAGCGGAGCAGTAATAGAAACAGGATCAGGATCCAGGGTGTGTGCAGCGGGATGTGCTTGTCTTTTGTCTCCTTCATCTTGCCGTCATCGTCAAAGATGCCAATGCCTAAAGGAGCAGGAGCAGGCCCGGGCGCATCAGTATTATAAGTTGGATGAGAGAAGCGGGATGAGGATCAGGATCGAGGGGTGGGTGCGGCAGGAAGTGCTGGCGTTCAATCTCCTTGATCTCTCCCTCATCATTGAACATACTGCCATGCTCCACAAACGCGGCCTGAGGAGGAGCAGGAGCAAGATCGGTGCAGCAGGATCAGAAGAAGCAGAATCAGAACGGTTTAGCGTTTGGGATTTGGGGCATTCTGCTGCCTTTGCCCTAGACCCTAAACCTAGATCGGTGCAGCGGGATCAGGATCAAGGTCAGAAGCAGGATAAGCAGAGGGGTCAGCAGCGGGGGTGGGTGCAGCGGGATGAGGAACTGGATCGTTGGCGAGCACAGCAAGAGCAAAAGTGGGATCGGGATTGGGAAGGGGGCAGCTAAAAGTGCCTGTCTTCTTCGTCTTGATCTAGATCCGTTATCGTCTTGATCTAGATCCGTGTTTGCCAACATGCTGTTATTCTCCACAAACGTGGTTTGAGGCAAGATCGGGAGCAGAATTGGGATCGGGATTGGGAGGAGGAGATTGAATGGGGGGCAGGGACAGCAGGTTCAGGACATGGAACGGGGGGAGGGGACAGCGGTAAGTGCCTGTATTGAATCTCGTTAATTTTGGCGTTCCCGTCAAACATCCGCCATCCTCCGCAAACACGGTTTGCAGAAGGAGCAAGAGCAGAAATGTGATCGGATCCGAGGAGAAGGTAGCAAATGAGGAGCTGGGTGGGGGGCAGGGGCAGCAGGAAGTACTACACCCTGAACCCTTACCTGCAGGTGAGAGGTACCATCAACCCTACACCCTAACCTGCAGGTGAGAGGTACCATTGAACTTAAACCCCAACTTGCATATGAGAGGTACCGTCATCCCCAAACCCTGACATCACCTGGTCAGGATCTATGCCCTCTTCCCGGAGCTCGTTTCGGAGCTGCTGATCTAGATCCCCGATGACTTGTACCGCCGCAATGCGCTCTGAGGGTTTGATTGCTCCGCCATCCTACGCAAAAGAGAGACCGGGAAACACAATGGGGATGAAGGTGGGGGTAAGAATGTGCCGAGAGTGCATGAAGGGTTTGATCGCTCGATCTCCAATCCAACCTATGCAGGAGCATACGAGAGTACGAGACCAACACTTTGGGAGTAGGGGTCAGAAATGTGCCTGAAGGGCTTGCTCGCTCCGCCATCCCATGCAAGAGGGACGAGGAAAACAGGGTGGTGCACTATGTGTGTGTGGTTCAGGTGGGGGTAAATATTGTGCTGAGAAGGCTTAATCTCCAAATCGCAAATCCATCCTACACAGGGCACAGGGCTACCCCCAAGCCACCTTCTCACCAGTTTCCTCCCCCCGGACTGCTTCTCACCAGCCTATTCAGCTAAGGTAGCTTCTCTCCAGATTCACCAGCCCATCATGCAGCATCTCACCATCTTCTTCAGCCCCCAGACAACTTCTCACCAGCTTCCTCCCCCAAGACTTCTTCTCACCAGCCTCTTCAGCTGAAGTAACTTCTCGCCAGCTTCACCAGCCCATTATGCAGCTTCTCACCATCTTCTTCAGCCCCCAAAGCAGCTTCTCACCAGCTTCCTCCCCCAAGACTTCTTCTCACCAGCCTCTTCAGCTGAGGTAGCTTTGCGATGACGTACTGCCGGTATCCATGCCAGTCGGCACACGGGTTGCCCAGCAGGTACAACTCCTGCAGGTGCTCGTTGTGGATGAGGCTGTCCACCGAGAGCAGCCCAGCCTGGAGTGAAGAATGAAAGGCACTGATGACGGTAGGGTGCTTAAGCTATCATTCAGCTAGAATTCAGCTACATCGCAGCTGGGTTTCCCAAGAGGTACAGTTCCTGCAGGTGCTCCCTGTCAACCGAGAGCAGTCCAGCCAGGAGTCATCAACGAAAGACACTATTACCTCCAGGTTGCAATTCAGCTACAATTCAGCTATTCCACGACTTTGAATGTAGGGGCCTGGTGCAGCAAGCCCTACTGTAAGGGCCACCGGCCCTAGGCCGGTCAAGGTTTGGTTCCGATTGGCCCAGTAATGGCCGCCTGGCGGCCCCCCAAAGGTGCCCTGGTACTCGCGAAAACAAACACTGGGGGTCACTGATTCCTACCTCAACATGGTTGGCCAGAAACGGAGTCTCTGGCCAGAGGCTGGAGTGTAGCTGACATGTAGCTGAGTCTCAGAAAAATGAACACTGGGGGTCCCTGCTGCCTACCTTGGACACGAAGTTGATGGTGAGGTCTAGCTTCTCCAGCGACTCGCACTTCTGCAGGTTCTGGATTTTGGTCACGTTGTTGACGGCCAGGTTGAGATACGTCAGGGCCTGTGCACATAGGTACCGCTATGTTCAGCTACATTTCAGCTACGCCTCAGCTACATTTCAGCTTCAATGCATCTTGATGGCAGCTACACTTCAGCTACAATTAGGGTACATGTCCCAGCCTGCAGGTCAGGGATCTTCGTGCAGCATGCCCTGTTGCTCGGGCCACCAGTCAAGGTTTGGTCCCAAATCGTAAACAGCCCAGCCGTGGCCGCCCCACAGCAGCCCCCAAGCGCTTTCATGAGAGGCGTGAGAGTTCAGGAAACAGCACTGCCTGGCCCGAAGCCACATCCGCGCCGTTACTGTAGAAAGAATTTAACCATACATGACGCGCACAGCCATGCATGAGGCATATAACCATACATGACGCGCACAGCCATGCATGGTGTACATAGCCATGCATGAGGCACATAGCCATGCATGAGGCACACGGCCATACATGAGGCACATAGCCATGCATGAGGCACAGGCATGCAGCCATGCATGACGCACAAAGCCACGTGTGCGGCACATGGCCATGCATGGAGCACACAGCCATGCATGAGGTCTCACAGCAATTTGTAAATATCAGTTCATACTCCCTAAGCTGTGTGTAATGCATTACCTTAAGTTTGTGCACGTTTTGAATTTTGCTGATCAAGTTGTTTTGCAGGTACAGTATCTTCATGTGGGGGCAGACCTGCCCTAGCAGCTCGATTCTCTCTATGCTTTGCTGATGCAAAGCGACCTCCTCGAGCGTGGATACCATCCCCTCATTGTGCTCGGCGCGCTGCGTTCAAAAACTCCCCAGTCAGCGCGGGACGTACCGTCGAGTATTACGACTTGGTCCCGACCTACCCGCCGTAGCATATCCACTGTTATTGCCACCATTTCCAACCAACTCACTCGCCGCACGTATGGCTTTTGAGGAAGAAAGTAAGCGCCCTAGCGTGGCAGGAATACGGCACCGGTTTAAGATGCCATTCACCAAAGGAATCGAGACATGAGGGAGTTTAGACAAGATTAGATGTGCGCGTTATTATCAGACAAGTTTGTAAGACAGGTTCGCGGCTCGGCTCTAAGGCTCACAGTTGTTTTCACACCTTCTCACACACCCCCCATACTCGGGTGTCTTAAATCCACACCCGCACCATAGATCGTAGATCGTAGATCGCTTTATTTTCAAAATGCATATCAATAGACCAGCATTCTCATCACTTCACTTACATAACACATCGTTGTGCTGATGGGTTTAACTCACAGCTCCCTCCTGGGTGGGCGCGAGGAGCTCATCGCTAAACTCGGCGCCGAGGAGCATCCCGTCGCGCATGACGATTTGCTGTGGAAGCAGCTGCTTTCGCCTGGTCCCTCTCTGGCTCTCATACACCCCGCTGACCTGGAGGCCTGCGTGGGCAGCCCCCTTCGACAGCTAGGTCAGTGCATGACGACACCATGCATCATTATTGCATCCTAGACACGCTCAAGATCCGTCCAGCAAAAATACTGAATCTGGTTATAGGGTTCTGCAATGCCACTTGGGATATCTAGTCGCGCTAGATGTCACGCGAGTGGCAGTTCAAAACCTGGATGGCATGCAGCTTGCATGCCATCAAGCCCTGGCCCAATGCGGCATTCCGGAGTGCAGGGCTCCGCACCGCCACTAGTGATACCTCGCATTGGATGTCATGCGAGCGGCAGTTCAGAACCTTGATGGCATGCAGCTTGCTTAACCCCTGGCCCGATGTGGCATTTTTGTCTTCTTGAGTGCAGGGCTCCGCGCCACCACTTGTAAAACCTCGAATTTATGTCACTCAAGCGGCAGGGCACAACCCTGAAGGCATCCAGCTTGCATGGCGCAGCATCGTAATTGGCATCCATCACATCCTATGTCCCGTTCCCACACGCAACATGCAATCATGCATGACTAGCAGCATGATTTATTTCCATGTCTTGGCACAGTTTTGGGCACCTCGTAAATATAATAAGAGAGAAAGAAAAAAGAAACCGCCTAGAGGCGTGGATTTGGAAAGCACCCAGTTGGGCGGTTGCACCGGGTAGGCCACCATGCAGTTTGATGTCCTGTCATTTTAAAAGAAAGGACATCAAACTGCATGGTGTTCTTTCTCGAACCCTTGTTCTTCTTCTTATCACCTTGCGCATAATAAAAGAAACTCTGAGACACGGGTTTGAAAGACCCCGTGTAGGCGGTTGTAATGGGTAGGCCACCCTGCAGTTTGACATCCTTTCTCGACGCCTTCTTCTTCTTCTAGGCACGTTATCAAAATGGTCCGAGGCATGGGTTTTGACCCCCCCCCACCCGTTGGGGGGTTAGGTTTTGAAAGCCCCCCATTTAGGGTTTAGGGTTTTAAAAGCCTCCTGTTTAGGGTTTAGGGTTTTGAAAGCCTCCCGCTCAGGGTTCAGGGTTTTGCAAGCCCTTGTTTAGGCGGTTGCAATGGATA
The DNA here is from genome assembly GCA_037349105.1 of Limnomonas spitsbergensis. NCBI lineage: Eukaryota > Viridiplantae > Chlorophyta > Chlorophyceae > Chlamydomonadales > Limnomonas > Limnomonas spitsbergensis. Next base: position 2,591,659 of record JAYJMM010000099.1, read on the forward strand.
GGCCACCAAGCAGTATGATATCCTTTCTTGACGCCATCTTCTGACCCCATGCGCACCTCTTGCCACGCAGTGTCCAAAAATCCACACACACACAACGGCCAGGTGAGTGCATCCCAACCAACACTAAACCCTCAACCGAACCCCCAAAATATATTTGGTAAAGTCACGTGTTTCCATTCAGTACCTGTCTTTGGCACCCTATACCCCTCCCCCTGCTGTGGCAAGCCTAGTCTCCGGTTCTGTCTTCTGTGTTTGTTTGACTTCTTGTAGCTTGTTTCCCCCCGGTTCGCTCTGCCTCGCACTTTCGCAAAAGGCTGTGGGTGGTTGCGTCAACTTTGTAACAACAACCCTAAAGAACCGTGGATCCCACCTCCTAGATGGGCCCCCCTCGACACTGCTTGTTTCAGCGCATGTCATACCCCTTTTGGAAGCCATCTACGAGCTGATAGGGCCCACTGGATAGCTGGATACTGGGCAGATGGGGCCCTATAGGGTAGGGGGTAGGTGAGGGTTAAGGAGGCAGCCGATTGGGCGGATAGGGCCCACTGGATAGCTGGGTACTGGGCAGATGGGGCCCTATAGGGTGGGGGGTATGTTAGGGTTAAGGAGGCAGCCAACTCGGCTGATAGGGACCACTGGATAGCGGCTGGGCAGCCACCACTGGCCAGTTGGTTTCGGGGGACCAAATTGCAATGGATACGGTTTCCGTTTTCTTGCGGCCTGACTGCCTTAATTTTTGGTGGCCTTGATAGTGAATTAATGATTACTGGAAGCAAATTAGTCCGGTAGGGGGGGGAGGGGGACAGGGGGGGAGGGGGACAGGGGGGGAGGGGGACAGGGGGGGATGGGGACAGGGGGGGAGGGGGACAGGGGGGGATGGGGACAGGGGGGGAGGGGGACAGGGGGGGAGGGGGACAGGGGGGGAGGGGGACAGGGGGGGAGGGGGACAGGGGGGGAGGGGGACAGGGGGGGATGGGGACATGGGGGGAGGGGGACAGGGGGGCAGGGGGACAGGGGGACAGGGGGGGAGGGGGACAGGGGGGGAGGGGGACAGGGGGGGAGGGGGACAGGGGGGGAGGGGGGCAGGGGGGGAGGGGTACAGGGGTGTAGGGGTACAGGGGGGGGAGGGGTACAGGGGGGGGGGGGGGGGCAGGGGGGAGTGGGATTAGGGTTTAGGGTTTAGGGTTGAACCTTTAGGGTTTAGGGTTTACTAGGTAACCTCTAGGGTAAACCCTAAACTAGGTAACCTCTAGGGTAAACCCTAAACCTTAAACCCTAAACCTTTAACCCTATAAACCCTAAACCCTAAACCCTAAATCCTGTTAGGTTGAAGTACGGTACATCAGGGGGCTGGTTAAGGTTTTAGGTTGAAGTACGGTACATCAGGGGGCTGGTTAAGGTTTTAGGTTGAAGTACGGTACATCAGGGGGCTGGTTAAGGTTTTAGGTTGAAGTACGGTACGTCAGGGGCTGCTTTCAAACTTCCACGCAGTGAGATTGTTTGCGGTGTTTTGTACCAGATGTACTTAAATCTTAGGGGGGTAGGGTTTAGGGTTTAATGACCTCCCCTGCATCTCCAATTAAAGTACAGTGGAGCATGATCGGTGCAACACTTCCACGCACTTCCACACACTTCCACACAAAGTGAGATCGTCTGCAGTCCTGTCGTGCAGTACATCCTGGGCTTCAGGGTTCAGGGTTAAGGATATAATGTTCTGATGATGAATGCCCCCCCCACTCTGGGGTTCTAGGGTTTGCTGCACCCCCCCTCCCCCCTAAACCCTTAACCCTCCCGCCCCCGTCCACTGCCCCTCGTCCCACGCGCCCTGAAGCGCCCCCTGACCACCGCCCCCTTATTCTACATTCCCGCGTAGACGCTTGTCATGCACACCATCGCACTGCTCAACTCCCCGCCCGTCTGCGCCGTCACCTCGGGCGGCGGCAGCGGCACGCCAAACTCCCGATTGTCGGCGGCTGGCGCCAGCGCCGTTACGGCCAACGCTTGCGCCGCCGCCGCCAATGCAATGCACCTCGTGGGCCTGGTGGTGAAGGCTGCCGCGGAGGGCGGGACCTCGGGGGCTCCTTCGGCGATGAAGGCGCTGTTTGAATTGCCGCCGGCGCTGCCCATTCCGGGGGGACTCTTGCATCAGGGTACGGAGCTGTCGATATACTTTTAAATTCCAAGAAAAATAGGATTGCGGATTGCGGGAGCTATCGTTTTTTTCTTTCCAAAAGAACGTGTCGCGTTGTGAGCCCTTGCCGTGGGGGCAACAGCAGCGGAGCCGATTCGGTTTGTTTAAATCCGAAAAAACAAATTTTGTTCTAATCAGGGTGCATGCGGAGTTATCAATATATTTCAACATTTCAAGAAAACGAGTCGCGTTTGAAGCCCATCCTTGGGGGACTTGTGCATCAGGATGGGCAGCTATGGATTTTTTTCATTTAAATAAGTACGGTGTTGCTTTTAAATCCCATCCCACGGGGAAATAGAGCAACAGGGTGCAAGGCTGCCGATTCCTCAATTTTCTAAAAATTGCAGCGTTTTCATTCCATCCCAGAGGGCGATTTTGTGCATCAGGGTGCGGAGCTTATATTTTCAAAATTCCAAAATAGAAGCCGCATTTTTATCCCAAATTCAGAGGGTGGGGTGCATCAGGGTGCGGAGCCGTCAATGCCTCATTTCAAATTTTCCAACACATAAGTCGCGTCGAAATCCCATTACGGAGGGGCTTGCGCTTCACGCGTCCATGGCTTTTTGGAACTGTCGATTTTTTTCCATTTGTTTACATATTTTGTCATGTCGCTATCCCCCGCTCCCCCTTGGGGGACTAATGCACAACGGTGCCGGTAGCTGTCAGGAATATCGAGTTGCGTTCAAAAAAAAAAAAACGATACGCCCTGAGGCGTGTATTCAGGAAGCCTGCGTTTAAATTAGGAAGGCCCGGTGTTATACCACGGGGCGCTGGTGCACGTGGGTGCGTCAAGCGGTAACGGAAACCGCGCCACATTTCATTTCAAGGTTCGAAATCGAGGTAACAAGTCGAGGTTGAAATCTGAGGTGCCAATGATGGGGAGTTTTGGGGCAGCCAGAGGGGTCACCCTGGCTTGCTCTACCCATCCCAGGAGGACTCGTGCATCAGGGTTCACAGCTATCGAGAAAAGGAGAGACGGTAAATCAGAGGTTCAAAAATACAGGTTGGGATTTCAGGTTTGAATTTGAAAGAACAAGTGCAGGAAGTCTCCGGAGGTTTGACCCAGCAGTGGCCGGTGCCCAGTCTCAATCTGCAGTGAGCTGTATAACACCTTTTGAGGGCAGCCACTACTCGGCCCCCATTCGGACCCATGCCCATGCCACCCCCCCCTCCTCCACCCGCTTGGAACCCTCAGCCGCAAGCCGCTGGCAAGCACTTCAAAAGTACTCGTACGAGAAGAAGGAAACAGGCCTGGCAGTACGCCCGGCAGGGGCAAGTCGGGTACTACCCATTGAGCATTTGCAGCTATGGCCCGCACGGCTCACATTTGCCGCCCGTGAGGGTTTAGGAAACAGTGCGGCATGGGCCGAGGCCGCGTCCGCTCCGTAACCATCGTAACAACAACACGACATACTAGTACTGTGTGTGTCTGAGTGTGAACGCATATAGAAGAGTGTATTTGTTTGTATTTACACTGTCCCGATTGTAGCTGAAATAGCTCAAGTGTAGCTGAAATGTAGCTCAAGTGTAGCTGAAATATAGCTCAAGTGTAGCTGAAATATGGCTCAAGTGTTGCTGAAATATAGCTCAAGTTTAGCTAAATCACTCACATAAGAACTCCTATGGAGTGTGCGACCCCGTAGATTTAATTTGCCTTCCCTAAGGTATGGAAATTCGATTTCTTTTGCTGCTGCCCTCTGGTCAAATTATCGAATTACCAAACTCTTAATTTCCGACTGAACATTTCCGGCATCGACAATCGATGATGAGTAAATCTACGGATCCCTCAACCCTAGAGAACGTAAATTGAGGAAAAACAAGGAAGGCAAAGCATATCTACAGTGATTATGCGCGTGGATTTAGGTTGAAGTCAGCTGATGTCCGTGCTTGTGGGGCGACAGCTCAAAGTGCGTAATGTCACCGGATATAGCTGTATTTTTCTGTACACAACAATCCTCAACAATCCCTGTGTGGGTGTGGGAGTGTTAGGGGCAGTTGCTTCCACAGCCCCCGAGGTGTAGCTGAAATGTAGATGTATTGTCCTGTACACAACGAGCCCTGTGGGAGTGGGGGTGCAGGTGAGGGGCAGTTGCTTCCACAGCCCCCGAGGTGTAGCTGAAATGTAGCTGAAATGCCTATAGTCCAGGCTGCTGAGTCTTGCTGTGTTATTTGTTTTATGTTCCAGATGTATTTGTGAGGGTCTGCTGCTTCAAGAGGCCAGGGTGTAGCTGACATGTAGCTGACACACAAGTGAAATGTAGCTGATCATTACGATCAGCAGCAGCAGGGATCACTTTGAAGGACTTAGCGTTTGATTTAATTGCGCAGGTGAGAGCCAGCTGCTGCCGGTGCTGGTCAGGCGTCTGCTCAAGATGCTGGTGGAGATCCAAGTCAGGTCGGAGGGGGCAGCTAAGGGACGCAGTCAGGGCTTTGTGTCCGTGGGATATTGCATTTGTTACTTTTTGATACCATGAGTTGATTTTTGTCACCAGGCGTAGCGTGTGCTTTGTAAAGAAAGCCTGCCGCAGGCATTTAAGTCAGGTCAGAAGAGGGCCGTTAGGGGGCGAGCCACTGTCGTCATGTGGATTGTTTGGGTGGGATAAGACAATTGTTTTGGTCACCTGAAGTAGCGTGGCCTTGGTGAGGAGCCCGCCAAAGGCATCGAAATTTTCCCGATCCCAATTGATTCCCGTACGTCGTTTTTCGTTACCGCGCAACCGAAACTCGGCTTTGCCGAATGAAATGTTTGGTCACCACTTCGGTTACGGTATGACTTGTTATAACCAGTTGCCTAGTTTAGGGTTAAGGGTTAAGGTAACTGCTTGCCTAGTTCCTCCCCTCCACCCCTCTCAACCTCCCACCCTTCCGTCCCCCTAAAACCCCACCCCTGCCACCCTCAGTGACGACACGTACCTCCTCCTGCCACTCCACCCCCTCCACCCCTCTCACCCCTTCCCAACCTTCCGTCCCCCTGCGACCCCACTCCTTCCTCTCTCAGTGACGACACGTACCTCCTCCTGTACGAAACCGTACTGCTGCTCGTGCTGCTTTGCTGCCCCGCCCTGCACCGGGTCTCTGCACGAGCACCTGCCGGGCAGCTGCCGCTGCTTGACTGCCTGCTGTATCAGCACCTGCTTGCACCAGCAGCTGTGCAGAAGCTGCTCACGGTAAGTCAGAACTGCACTGCAGCACCGCATGGATGAATTAGGGTTTATATACGTCCCCCCTGGTTTTTTTTGGGTTCAGGGTTCCCCCCCTTATTTTCCCATCAAAATGGGTCATGGCGATTCACCTGCTGGGTTGGGGTTAATTATTTTTTCGTTGGGTGCAGGGTTCTCCCCCCAGTTGAGTAAGGGTGAGGGCCATTCCCAGGGGGTTTGTGATTCAGTTTGGGGTTCAGGGTTCTCCCCCCAGTTGGTTAAGGGTTGGGGCCATAAACAGTGGGTTTGTATTCAGTTTGGGGTTCAGGGTTCTCCCCCCAGTTGGTTAAGGGTTGGGGCCATAAACAGTGGGTTTGTATTCAGTTTGGGGTTCAGGGTTCTCCCCCCAGTTGGTTAAGGGTTGGGGCCATAAACAGTGGGTTTGTATTCAGTTTGGGGTTCAGGGTTCTCCCCCCAGTTGGTTAAGGGTGGGGGCCATAAACAGTGGGTTTGTATTCAGTTTGGGGTTCAGGGTTCTCCCCCCAGTTGGTTAAGGGTTGGGGCCATAAACAGTGGGTTTGTATTCAGTTTAGGGTTCAGGGTTCTCCCCCCAGTTGGTTAAGGGTTGGGGCCATAAACAGTGGGTTTGTATTCAGTTTGGGGTTCAGGGTTCTCCCCCCAGTTGGTTAAGGGTTGGGGCCATAAACAGTGGGTTTGTATTCAGTTTAGGGTCCAGGGTTCTCCCCCCAGTTGGTTAAGGGTTGGGGCCATAAACAGTGGTTTTGTATTCAGTTTGGGGTTCAGGGTTCTCCCCCCAGTTGGTTAAGGGTTGGGGCCATAAACAGTGGGTTTGTATTCAGTTTAGGGTTCAGGGTTCTCCCCCCAGTTGGTTAAGGGTTGAGGCCATAAACAGTGGGTTTGTATTCAGTTTAGGGTTCAGGGTTCTCCCCCCAGTTGGTTAAGGGTTGGGGCCATAAACAGTGGGTTTGTATTCAGTTTGGGGTTCAGGGTTCTCCCCCCAGTTGGTTAAGGGTTGGGGCCATAAACAGTGGGTTTGTATTCAGTTTGGGGTTCAGGGTTCTTCCCCCAGTTGGTTAAGGGTTGGGGCCATAAACAGTGGGTTTGTATTCAGTTTAGGGTCCAGGGTTCTCCCCCCAGTTGGTTAAGGGTTGGGGCCATAAACAGTGGGTTTGTATTCAGTTTGGGGTTCAGGGTTCTCCCCCCAGTTGGTTAAGGGTTGGGGCCATAAACAGTGGGTTTGTATTCAGTTTAGGGTTCAGGGTTCTCCCCCCAGTTGGTTAAGGGTTGGGGCCATAAACAGTGGGTTTGTATTCAGTTTGGGGTTCAGGGTTCTCCCCCCAGTTGGTTAAGGGTTGGGGCCATAAACAGTGGGTTTGTATTCAGTTTGGGGTTCAGGGTTCTCCCCCCAGTTGGTTAAGGGTGGGGGCCATAAACAGTGGGTTTGTATTCAGTTTGGGGTTCAGGGTTCTCCCCCCAGTTGGTTAAGGGTTGGGGCCATAAACAGTGGGTTTGTATTCAGTTTGGGGTTCAGGGTTCTCCCCCCAGTTGGTTAAGGGTTGGGGCCATAAACAGTGGGTTTGTATTCAGTTTGGGGTTCAGGGTTCTCCCCCCAGTTGGTTAAGGGTTGGGGCCATAAACAGTGGGTTTGTATTCAGTTTGGGGTTCAGGGTTCTCCCCCCAGTTGGTTAAGGGTTGGGGCCATAAACAGTGGGTTTGTATTCAGTTTGGGGTTCAGGGTTCTTCCCCCAGTTGGTTAAGGGTTGGGGCCATAAACAGTGGGTTTGTATTCAGTTTGGGGTTCAGGGTTCTCCCCCCAGTTGGTTAAGGGTTGGGGCCATAAACAGTGGGTTTGTATTCAGTTTAGGGTCCAGGGTTCTCCCCCCAGTTGGTTAAGGGTTGGGGCCATAAACAGTGGGTTTGTATTCAGTTTGGGGTTCAGGGTTCTCCCCCCAGTTGGTTAAGGGTTGGGGCCATAAACAGTGGGTTTGTATTCAGTTTGGGGTTCAGGGTTCTCCCCCCAGTTGGTTAAGGGTGGGGGCCATAAACAGTGGGTTTGTATTCAGTTTGGGGTTCAGGGTTCTTCCCCCAGTTGGTTAAGGGTTGGGGCCATAAACAGTGGGTTTGTATTCAGTTTAGGGTCCAGGGTTCTCCCCCCAGTTGGTTAAGGGTTGGGGCCATAAACAGTGGGTTTGTATTCAGTTTGGGGTTCAGGGTTCTCCCCCCAGTTGGTTAAGGGTTGGGGCCATAAACAGTGGGTTTGTATTCAGTTTGGGGTTCAGGGTTCTCCCCCCAGTTGGTTAAGGGTTGGGGCCATAAACAGTGGGTTTGTATTCAGTTTGGGGTTCAGGGTTCTCCCCCCAGTTGGTTAAGGGTTGGGGCCATAAACAGTGGGTTTGTATTCAGTTTGGGGTTCAGGGTTCTCCCCCCAGTTGGTTAAGGGTTGGGGCCATAAACAGTGGGTTTGTATTCAGTTTAGGGTTCAGGGTTCTCCCCCCAGTTGGTTAAGGGTTGGGGCCATAAACAGTGGGTTTGTATTCAGTTTGGGGTTCAGGGTTCTCCCCCCAGTTGGTTAAGGGTTGGGGCCATAAACAGTGGGTTTGTATTCAGTTTAGGGTCCAGGGTTCTCCCCCCAGTTGGTTAAGGGTTGGGGCCATAAACAGTGGGTTTGTATTCAGTTTGGGGTTCAGGGTTCTCCCCCCAGTTGGTTAAGGGTTGGGGCCATAAACAGTGGGTTTGTATTCAGTTTAGGGTTCAGGGTTCTCCCCCCAGTTGGTTAAGGGTTGGGGCCATAAACAGTGGGTTTGTATTCAGTTTAGGGTTCAGGGTTCTCCCCCCAGTTGGTTAAGGGTTGGGGCCATAAACAGTGGGTTTGTATTCAGTTTGGGGTTCAGGGTTCTCCCCCCAGTTGGTTAAGGGTTGGGGCCATAAACAGTGGGTTTGTATTCAGTTTGGGGTTCAGGGTTCTCCCCCCAGTTGGTTAAGGGTTGGGGCCATAAACAGTGGGTTTGTATTCAGTTTAGGGTCCAGGGTTCTCCCCCCAGTTGGTTAAGGGTTGGGGCCATAAACAGTGGGTTTGTATTCAGTTTGGGGTTCAGGGTTCTCCCCCCAGTTGGTTAAGGGTTGGGGCCATAAACAGTGGGTTTGTATTCAGTTTAGGGTTCAGGGTTCTCCCCCCAGTTGGTTAAGGGTTGGGGCCATAAACAGTGGGTTTGTATTCAGTTTGGGGTTCAGGGTTCTCCCCCCAGTTGGTTAAGGGTTGGGGCCATAAACAGTGGGTTTGTATTCAGTTTGGGGTTCAGGGTTCTCCCCCCAGTTGGTTAAGGGTTGGGGCCATAAACAGTGGGTTTGTATTCAGTTTAGGGTTCAGGGTTCTCCCCCCAGTTGGTTAAGGGTTGGGGCCATAAACAGTGGGTTTGTATTCAGTTTGGGGTTCAGGGTTCTCCCCCCAGTTGGTTAAGGGTTGGGGCCATAAACAGTGGGTTTGTATTCAGTTTAGGGTCCAGGGTTCTCCCCCCAGTTGGTTAAGGGTTGGGGCCATAAACAGTGGGTTTGTATTCAGTTTAGGGTTCAGGGTTCTACCCCCAGTTGGTTAAGGGTTGGGGCCATAAACAGTGGGTTTGTATTCAGTTTGGGGTTCAGGGTTCTCCCCCCAGTTGGTTAAGGGTTGGGGCCATAAACAGTGGGTTTGTATTCAGTTTGGGGTTCAGGGTTCTCCCCCCAGTTGGTTAAGGGTTGGGGCCATAAACAGTGGGTTTGTATTCAGTTTGGGGTTCAGGGTTCTCCCCCCAGTTGGTTAAGGGTTGGGGCCATAAACAGTGGGTTTGTATTCAGTTTGGGGTTCAGGGTTCTCCCCCCAGTTGGTTAAGGGTTGGGGCCATAAACAGTGGGTTTGTATTCAGTTTGGGGTTCAGGGTTCTCCTCCCAGTTGGTTAAGGGTTGGGGCCATAAACAGTGGGTTTGTATTCAGTTTGGGGTTCAGGGTTCTCCCCCCAGTTGGTTAAGGGTTGGGGCCATAAACAGTGGGTTTGTATTCAGTTTGGGGTTCAGGGTTCTCCCCCCAGTTGGTTAAGGGTTGGGGCCATAAACAGTGGGTTTGTATTCAGTTTGGGGTTCAGGGTTCTCCCCCCAGTTGGTTAAGGGTTGGGGCCATAAACAGTGGGTTTGTATTCAGTTTGGGGTTCAGGGTTCTCCCCCCAGTTGGTTAAGGGTTGGGGCCATAAACAGTGGGTTTGTATTCAGTTTGGGGTTCAGGGTTCTCCCCCCAGTTGGTTAAGGGTTGGGGCCATAAACAGTGGGTTTGTATTCAGTTTGGGGTTCAGGGTTCTCCCCCCAGTTGGTTAAGGGTTGGGGCCATAAACAGTGGGTTTGTATTCAGTTTGGGGTTCAGGGTTCTCCCCCCAGTTGGTTAAGGGTTGGGGCCATAAACAGTGGGTTTGTATTCAGTTTAGGGTTCAGGGTTCTCCCCCCAGTTGGTTAAGGGTTGGGGCCATAAACAGTGGGTTTGTATTCAGTTTGGGGTTCAGGGTTCTCCCCCCAGTTGGTTAAGGGTTGGGGCCATAAACAGTGGGTTTGTATTCAGTTTGGGGTTCAGGGTTCTCCCCCCAGTTGGTTAAGGGTTGGGGCCATAAACAGTGGGTTTGTATTCAGTTTGGGGTTCAGGGTTCTCCCCCCAGTTGGTTAAGGGTTGGGGCCATAAACAGTGGGTTTGTATTCAGTTTAGGGTTCAGGGTTCTCCCCCCAGTTGGTTAAGGGTTGGGGCCATAAACAGTGGGTTTGTATTCAGTTTAGGGTTCAGGGTTCTCCCCCCAGTTGGTTAAGGGTTGGGGCCATAAACAGTGGGTTTGTATTCAGTTTGGGGTTCAGGGTTCTCCCCCCAGTTGGTTAAGGGTTGGGGCCATAAACAGTGGGTTTGTATTCAGTTTGGGGTTCAGGGTTCTCCCCCCAGTTGGTTAAGGGTTGGGGCCATAAACAGTGGGTTTGTATTCAGTTTAGGGTCCAGGGTTCTCCCCCCAGTTGGTTAAGGGTTGGGGCCATAAACAGTGGGTTTGTATTCAGTTTGGGGTTCAGGGTTCTCCCCCCAGTTGGTTAAGGGTTGGGGCCATAAACAGTGGGTTTGTATTCAGTTTAGGGTTCAGGGTTCTCCCCCCAGTTGGTTAAGGGTTGGGGCCATAAACAGTGGGTTTGTATTCAGTTTGGGGTTCAGGGTTCTCCCCCCAGTTGGTTAAGGGTTGGGGCCATAAACAGTGGGTTTGTATTCAGTTTGGGGTTCAGGGTTCTCCCCCCAGTTGGTTAAGGGTTGGGGCCATAAACAGTGGGTTTGTATTCAGTTTAGGGTTCAGGGTTCTCCCCCCAGTTGGTTAAGGGTTGGGGCCATAAACAGTGGGTTTGTATTCAGTTTGGGGTTCAGGGTTCTCCCCCCAGTTGGTTAAGGGTTGGGGCCATAAACAGTGGGTTTGTATTCAGTTTAGGGTCCAGGGTTCTCCCCCCAGTTGGTTAAGGGTTGGGGCCATAAACAGTGGGTTTGTATTCAGTTTAGGGTTCAGGGTTCTCCCCCCAGTTGGTTAAGGGTTGGGGCCATAAACAGTGGGTTTGTATTCAGTTTGGGGTTCAGGGTTCTCCCCCCAGTTGGTTAAGGGTTGGGGCCATAAACAGTGGGTTTGTATTCAGTTTGGGGTTCAGGGTTCTCCCCCCAGTTGGTTAAGGGTTGGGGCCATAAACAGTGGGTTTGTATTCAGTTTGGGGTTCAGGGTTCTCCCCCCAGTTGGTTAAGGGTTGGGGCCATAAACAGTGGGTTTGTATTCAGTTTGGGGTTCAGGGTTCTCCCCCCAGTTGGTTAAGGGTTGGGGCCATAAACAGTGGGTTTGTATTCAGTTTGGGGTTCAGGGTTCTCCTCCCAGTTGGTTAAGGGTTGGGGCCATAAACAGTGGGTTTGTATTCAGTTTGGGGTTCAGGGTTCTCCCCCCAGTTGGTTAAGGGTTGGGGCCATAAACAGTGGGTTTGTATTCAGTTTGGGGTTCAGGGTTCTCCCCTCAGTTGGTTAAGGGTTGGGGCCATAAACAGTGGGTTTGTATTCAGTTTGGGGTTCAGGGTTCTCCCCCCAGTTGGTTAAGGGTTGGGGCCATAAACAGTGGGTTTGTATTCAGTTTGGGGTTCAGGGTTCTCCCCCCAGTTGGTTAAGGGTTGGGGCCATAAACAGTGGGTTTGTATTCAGTTTGGGGTTCAGGGTTCTCCCCCCAGTTGGTTAAGGGTTGGGGCCATAAACAGTGGGTTTGTATTCAGTTTGGGGTTCAGGGTTCTCCCCCCAGTTGGTTAAGGGTTGGGGCCATAAACAGTGGGTTTGTATTCAGTTTGGGGTTCAGGGTTCTCCCCCCAGTTGGTTAAGGGTTGGGGCCATAAACAGTGGGTTTGTATTCAGTTTGGGGTTCAGGGTTCTCCCCCCAGTTGGTTAAGGGTTGGGGCCATAAACAGTGGGTTTGTATTCAGTTTGGGGTTCAGGGTTCTCCCCCCAGTTGGTTAAGGGTTGGGGCCATAAACAGTGGGTTTGTATTCAGTTTGGGGTTCAGGGTTCTCCCCCCAGTTGGTTAAGGGTTGGGGCCATAAACAGTGGGTTTGTATTCAGTTTGGGGTTCAGGGTTCTCCCCCCAGTTGGTTAAGGGTTGGGGCCATAAACAGTGGGTTTGTATTCAGTTTGGGGTTCAGGGTTCTCCCCCCAGTTGGTTAAGGGTTGGGGCCATAAACAGTGGGTTTGTATTCAGTTTGGGGTTCAGGGTTCTCCCCCCAGTTGGTTAAGGGTTGGGGCCATAAACAGTGGGTTTGTATTCAGTTTAGGGTTCAGGGTTCTCCCCCCAGTTGGTTAAGGGTTGGGGCCATAAACAGTGGGTTTGTATTCAGTTTGGGGTTCAGGGTTCTCCCCCCAGTTGGTTAAGGGTTGGGGCCATAAACAGTGGGTTTGTATTCAGTTTGGGGTTCAGGGTTCTCCCCCCAGTTGGTTAAGGGTTGGGGCCATAAACAGTGGGTTTGTATTCAGTTTAGGGTTCAGGGTTCTCCCCACAGTTGGTTAAGGGTTGGGGCCATAAACAGTGGGTTTGTATTCAGTTTGGGGTTCAGGGTTCTCCCCCCAGTTGGTTAAGGGTTGGGGCCATAAACAGTGGGTTTGTATTCAGTTTAGGGTCCAGGGTTCTTCCCCCAGTTGGTTAAGGGTTGGGGCCATAAACAGTGGGTTTGTATTCAGTTTGGGGTTCAGGGTTCTCCCCCCAGTTGGTTAAGGGTTGGGGCCATAAACAGTGGGTTTGTATTCAGTTTAGGGTTCAGGGTTCTCCCCCCAGTTGGTTAAGGGTTGGGGCCATAAACAGTGGGTTTGTATTCAGTTTAGGGTTCAGGGTTCTCCCCCCAGTTGGTTAAGGGTTGGGGCCATAAACAGTGGGTTTGTATTCAGTTTGGGGTTCAGGGTTCTCCCCCCAGTTGGTTAAGGGTTGAGGCCATAAACAGTGGGTTTGTATTCAGTTTGGGGTTCAGGGTTCTCCCCCCAGTTGGTTAAGGGTTGGGGCCATAAACAGTGGGTTTGTATTCAGTTTGGGGTTCAGGGTTCTCCCCCCAGTTGGTTAAGGGTTGGGGCCATAAACAGTGGGTTTGTATTCAGTTTGGGGTTCAGGGTTCTCCCCCCAGTTGGTTAAGGGTTGGGGCCATAAACAGTGGGTTTGTATTCAGTTTGGGGTTCAGGGTTCTCCCCCCAGTTGGTTAAGGGTTGGGGCCATAAACAGTGGGTTTGTATTCAGTTTGGGGTTCAGGGTTCTCCCCCCAGTTGGTTAAGGGTTGGGGCCATAAACAGTGGGTTTGTATTCAGTTTGGGGTTCAGGGTTCTCCCCCCAGTTGGTTAAGGGTTGGGGCCATAAACAGTGGGTTTGTATTCAGTTTGGGGTTCAGGGTTCTCCCCCCAGTTGGTTAAGGGTTGGGGCCATAAACAGTGGGTTTGTATTCAGTTTGGGGTTCAGGGTTCTCCCCCCAGTTGGTTAAGGGTTGGGGCCATAAACAGTGGGTTTGTATTCAGTTTGGGGTTCAGGGTTCTCCCCCCAGTTGGTTAAGGGTTGGGGCCATAAACAGTGGGTTTGTATTCAGTTTGGGGTTCAGGGTTCTCCCCCCAGTTGGTTAAGGGTTGGGGCCATAAACAGTGGGTTTGTATTCAGTTTGGGGTTCAGGGTTCTCCCCCCAGTTGGTTAAGGGTTGGGGCCATAAACAGTGGGTTTGTATTCAGTTTGGGGTTCAGGGTTCTCCCCCCAGTTGGTTAAGGGTTGGGGCCATAAACAGTGGGTTTGTATTCAGTTTGGGGTTCAGGGTTCTCCCCCCAGTTTGTTAAGGGTTGGGGCCATAAACAGTGGGTTTGTATTCAGTTTGGGGTTCAGGGTTCTCCCCCCAGTTGGTTAAGGGTTGGGGCCATAAACAGTGGGTTTGTATTCAGTTTGGGGTTCAGGGTTCTCCCCCCAGTTGGTTAAGGGTTGGGGCCATAAACAGTGGGTTTGTATTCAGTTTGGGGTTCAGGGTTCTCCCCCCAGTTGGTTAAGGGTTGGGGCCATAAACAGTGGGTTTGTATTCAGTTTGGGGTTCAGGGTTCTCCCCCCAGTTGGTTAAGGGTTGGGGCCATAAACAGTGGGTTTGTATTCAGTTTGGGGTTCAGGGTTCTCCCCCCAGTTGGTTAAGGGTTGGGGCCATAAACAGTGGGTTTGTATTCAGTTTGGGGTTCAGGGTTCTCCCCCCAGTTGGTTAAGGGTTGGGGCCATAAACAGTGGGTTTGTATTCAGTTTGGGGTTCAGGGTTCTCCCCCCAGTTGGTTAAGGGTTGGGGCCATAAACAGTGGGTTTGTATTCAGTTTGGGGTTCAGGGTTCTCCCCCCAGTTGGTTAAGGGTTGGGGCCATAAACAGTGGGTTTGTATTCAGTTTGGGGTTCAGGGTTCTCCCCCCAGTTGGTTAAGGGTTGGGGCCATAAACAGTGGGTTTGTATTCAGTTTGGGGTTCAGGGTTCTCCCCCCAGTTGGTTAAGGGTTGGGGCCATAAACAGTGGGTTTGTATTCAGTTTGGGGTTCAGGGTTCTCCCCCCAGTTGGTTAAGGGTTGGGGCCATAAACAGTGGGTTTGTATTCAGTTTGGGGTTCAGGGTTCTCCCCCCAGTTGGTTAAGGGTTGGGGCCATAAACAGTGGGTTTGTATTCAGTTTGGGGTTCAGGGTTCTCCCCCCAGTTGGTTAAGGGTTGGGGCCATAAACAGTGGGTTTGTATTCAGTTTGGGGTTCAGGGTTCTCCCCCCAGTTGGTTAAGGGTTGGGGCCATAAACAGTGGGTTTGTATTCAGTTTGGGGTTCAGGGTTCTCCCCCCAGTTGGTTAAGGGTTGGGGCCATAAACAGTGGGTTTGTATTCAGTTTGGGGTTCAGGGTTCTCCCCCCAGTTGGTTAAGGGTTGGGGCCATAAACAGTGGGTTTGTATTCAGTTTGGGGTTCAGGGTTCTCCCCCCAGTTGGTTAAGGGTTGGGGCCATAAACAGTGGGTTTGTATTCAGTTTGGGGTTCAGGGTTCTCCCCCCAGTTGGTTAAGGGTTGGGGCCATAAACAGTGGGTTTGTATTCAGTTTGGGGTTCAGGGTTCTCCCCCCAGTTGGTTAAGGGTTGGGGCCATAAACAGTGGGTTTGTATTCAGTTTGGGGTTCAGGGTTCTCCCCCCAGTTGGTTAAGGGTTGGGGCCATAAACAGTGGGTTTGTATTCAGTTTGGGGTTCAGGGTTCTCCCCCCAGTTGGTTAAGGGTTGGGGCCATAAACAGTGGGTTTGTATTCAGTTTAGGGTCCAGGGTTCTCCCCCCAGTTGGTTAAGGGTTGGGGCCATAAACAGTGGGTTTGTATTCAGTTTGGGGTTCAGGGTTCTCCCCCCAGTTGGTTAAGGGTTGGGGCCATAAACAGTGGGTTTGTATTCAGTTTGGGGTTCAGGGTTCTCCCCCCAGTTGGTTAAGGGTTGGGGCCATAAACAGTGGGTTTGTATTCAGTTTGGGGTTCAGGGTTCTCCCCCCAGTTGGTTAAGGGTTGGGGCCATAAACAGTGGGTTTGTATTCAGTTTGGGGTTCAGGGTTCTCCCCCCAGTTGGTTAAGGGTTGGGGCCATAAACAGTGGGTTTGTATTCAGTTTGGGGTTCAGGGTTCTCCCCCCAGTTGGTTAAGGGTTGGGGCCATAAACAGTGGGTTTGTATTCAGTTTGGGGTTCAGGGTTCTCCCCCCAGTTGGTTAAGGGTTGGGGCCATAAACAGTGGGTTTGTATTCAGTTTGGGGTTCAGGGTTCTCCCCCCAGTTGGTTAAGGGTTGGGGCCATAAACAGTGGGTTTGTATTCAGTTTGGGGTTCAGGGTTCTCCCCCCAGTTGGTTAAGGGTTGGGGCCATAAACAGTGGGTTTGTATTCAGTTTGGGGTTCAGGGTTCTCCCCCCAGTTGGTTAAGGGTTGGGGCCATAAACAGTGGGTTTGTATTCAGTTTGGGGTTCAGGGTTCTCCCCCCAGTTGGTTAAGGGTTGGGGCCATAAACAGTGGGTTTGTATTCAGTTTGGGGTTCAGGGTTCTCCCCCCAGTTGGTTAAGGGTTGGGGCCATAAACAGTGGGTTTGTATTCAGTTTGGGGTTCAGGGTTCTCCCCCCAGTTGGTTAAGGGTTGGGGCCATAAACAGTGGGTTTGTATTCAGTTTGGGGTTCAGGGTTCTCCCCCCAGTTGGTTAAGGGTTGGGGCCATAAACAGTGGGTTTGTATTCAGTTTGGGGTTCAGGGTTCTCCCCCCAGTTGGTTAAGGGTTGGGGCCATAAACAGTGGGTTTGTATTCAGTTTGGGGTTCAGGGTTCTCCCCCCAGTTGGTTAAGGGTTGGGGCCATAAACAGTGGGTTTGTATTCAGTTTGGGGTTCAGGGTTCTCCCCCCAGTTGGTTAAGGGTTGGGGCCATAAACAGTGGGTTTGTATTCAGTTTGGGGTTCAGGGTTCTCCCCCCAGTTGGTTAAGGGTTGGGGCCATAAACAGTGGGTTTGTATTCAGTTTGGGGTTCAGGGTTCTCCCCCCAGTTGGTTAAGGGTTGGGGCCATAAACAGTGGGTTTGTATTCAGTTTGGGGTTCAGGGTTCTCCCCCCAGTTGGTTAAGGGTTGGGGCCATAAACAGTGGGTTTGTATTCAGTTTGGGGTTCAGGGTTCTCCCCCCAGTTGGTTAAGGGTTGGGGCCATAAACAGTGGGTTTGTATTCAGTTTGGGGTTCAGGGTTCTCCCCCCAGTTGGTTAAGGGTTGGGGCCATAAACAGTGGGTTTGTATTCAGTTTGGGGTTCAGGGTTCTCCCCCCAGTTGGTTAAGGGTTGGGGCCATAAACAGTGGGTTTGTATTCAGTTTGGGGTTCAGGGTTCTCCCCCAGTTGGTTAAGGGTTGGGGCCATAAACAGTGGGTTTGTATTCAGTTTGGGGTTCAGGGTTCTCCCCCCAGTTGGTTAAGGGTTGGGGCCATAAACAGTGGGTTTGTATTCAGTTTAGGGTCCAGGGTTCTCCCCCCAGTTGGTTAAGGGTTGGGGCCATAAACAGTGGGTTTGTATTCAGTTTGGGGTTCAGGGTTCTCCCCCCAGTTGGTTAAGGGTTGGGGCCATAAACAGTGGGTTTGTATTCAGTTTGGGGTTCAGGGTTCTCCCCCCAGTTGGTTAAGGGTTGGGGCCATAAACAGTGGGTTTGTATTCAGTTTGGGGTTCAGGGTTCTCCCCCCAGTTGGTTAAGGGTTGGGGCCATAAACAGTGGGTTTGTATTCAGTTTGGGGTTCAGGGTTCTCCCCCCAGTTGGTTAAGGGTTGGGGCCATAAACAGTGGGTTTGTATTCAGTTTGGGGTTCAGGGTTCTCCCCCCAGTTGGTTAAGGGTTGGGGCCATAAACAGTGGGTTTGTATTCAGTTTGGGGTTCAGGGTTCTCCCCCCAGTTGGTTAAGGGTTGGGGCCATAAACAGTGGGTTTGTATTCAGTTTGGGGTTCAGGGTTCTCCCCCCAGTTGGTTAAGGGTTGGGGCCATAAACAGTGGGTTTGTATTCAGTTTGGGGTTCAGGGTTCTCCCCCCAGTTGGTTAAGGGTTGGGGCCATAAACAGTGGGTTTGTATTCAGTTTGGGGTTCAGGGTTCTCCCCCCAGTTGGTTAAGGGTTGGGGCCATAAACAGTGGGTTTGTATTCAGTTTGGGGTTCAGGGTTCTCCCCCCAGTTGGTTAAGGGTTGGGGCCATAAACAGTGGGTTTGTATTCAGTTTGGGGTTCAGGGTTCTCCCCCCAGTTGGTTAAGGGTTGGGGCCATAAACAGTGGGTTTGTATTCAGTTTGGGGTTCAGGGTTCTCCCCCCAGTTGGTTAAGGGTTGGGGCCATAAACAGTGGGTTTGTATTCAGTTTGGGGTTCAGGGTTCTCCCCCCAGTTGGTTAAGGGTTGGGGCCATAAACAGTGGGTTTGTATTCAGTTTGGGGTTCAGGGTTCTCCCCCCAGTTGGTTAAGGGTTGGGGCCATAAACAGTGGGTTTGTATTCAGTTTGGGGTTCAGGGTTCTCCCCCCAGTTGGTTAAGGGTTGGGGCCATAAACAGTGGGTTTGTATTCAGTTTGGGGTTCAGGGTTCTCCCCCCAGTTGGTTAAGGGTTGGGGCCATAAACAGTGGGTTTGTATTCAGTTTGGGGTTCAGGGTTCTCCCCCCAGTTGGTTAAGGGTTGGGGCCATAAACAGTGGGTTTGTATTCAGTTTGGGGTTCAGGGTTCTCCCCCCAGTTGGTTAAGGGTTGGGGCCATAAACAGTGGGTTTGTATTCAGTTTGGGGTTCAGGGTTCTCCCCCCAGTTGGTTAAGGGTTGGGGCCATAAACAGTGGTTTGTATTCAGTTTGGGGTTCAGGGTTCTCCCCCCAGTTGGTTAAGGGTTGGGGCCATAAACAGTGGGTTTGTATTCAGTTTGGGGTTCAGGGTTCTCCCCCCAGTTGGTTAAGGGTTGGGGCCATAAACAGTGGGTTTGTATTCAGTTGGGGTTCAGGGTTCTCCCCCCAGTTGGTTAAGGGTTGGGGCCATAAACAGTGGGTTTGTATTCAGTTTGGGGTTCAGGGTTCTCCCCCCAGTTGGTTAAGGGTTGGGGCCATAAACAGTGGGTTTGTATTCAGTTTGGGGTTCAGGGTTCTCCCCCCAGTTGGTTAAGGGTTGGGGCCATAAACAGTGGGTTTGTATTCAGTTTGGGGTTCAGGGTTCTCCCCCCAGTTGGTTAAGGGTTGGGGCCATAAACAGTGGGTTTGTATTCAGTTTAGGGTCCAGGGTTCTCCCCCCAGTTGGTTAAGGGTTGGGGCCATAAACAGTGGGTTTGTATTCAGTTTGGGGTTCAGGGTTCTCCCCCCAGTTGGTTAAGGGTTGGGGCCATAAACAGTGGGTTTGTATTCAGTTTGGGGTTCAGGGTTCTCCCCCCAGTTGGTTAAGGGTTGGGGCCATAAACAGTGGGTTTGTATTCAGTTTGGGGTTCAGGGTTCTCCCCCCAGTTGGTTAAGGGTTGGGGCCATAAACAGTGGGTTTGTATTCAGTTTGGGGTTCAGGGTTCTCCCCCCAGTTGGTTAAGGGTTGGGGCCATAAACAGTGGGTTTGTATTCAGTTTGGGGTTCAGGGTTCTCCCCCCAGTTGGTTAAGGGTTGGGGCCATAAACAGTGGGTTTGTATTCAGTTTGGGGTTCAGGGTTCTCCCCCCAGTTGGTTAAGGGTTGGGGCCATAAACAGTGGGTTTGTATTCAGTTTGGGGTTCAGGGTTCTCCCCCCAGTTGGTTAAGGGTTGGGGCCATAAACAGTGGGTTTGTATTCAGTTTGGGGTTCAGGGTTCTCCCCCCAGTTGGTTAAGGGTTGGGGCCATAAACAGTGGGTTTGTATTCAGTTTGGGGTTCAGGGTTCTCCCCCCAGTTGGTTAAGGGTTGGGGCCATAAACAGTGGGTTTGTATTCAGTTTGGGGTTCAGGGTTCTCCCCCCAGTTGGTTAAGGGTTGGGGCCATAAACAGTGGGTTTGTATTCAGTTTGGGGTTCAGGGTTCTCCCCCAGTTGGTTAAGGGTTGGGGCCATAAACAGTGGGTTTGTATTCAGTTTGGGGTTCAGGGTTCTCCCCCCAGTTGGTTAAGGGTTGGGGCCATAAACAGTGGGTTTGTATTCAGTTTGGGGTTCAGGGTTCTCCCCCCAGTTGGTTAAGGGTTGGGGCCATAAACAGTGGGTTTGTATTCAGTTTGGGGTCAGGGTTCTCCCCCCAGTTGGTTAAGGGTTGGGGCCATAAACAGTGGGTTTGTATTCAGTTTGGGGTTCAGGGTTCTCCCCCCAGTTGGTTAAGGGTTGGGGCCATAAACAGTGGGTTTGTATTCAGTTTGGGGTTCAGGGTTCTCCCCCCCAGTTGGTTAAGGGTTGGGGCCATAAACAGTGGGTTTGTATTCAGTTTGGGGTTCAGGGTTTCTCCCCCAGTTGGTTAAGGGTTGGGGCCATAAACAGTGGGTTTGTATTCAGTTTGGGGTTCAGGGTTCTCCCCCCAGTTGGTTAAGGGTTGGGGCCATAAACAGTGGGTTTGTATTCAGTTTGGGGTTCAGGGTTCTCCCCCCAGTTGGTTAAGGGTGGGGCCATAAACAGTGGGTTTGTATTCAGTTTGGGGTTCAGGGTTCTCCCCCCAGTTGGTTAAGGGTTGGGGCCATAAACAGTGGGTTTGTATTCAGTTTGGGGTTCAGGGTTCTCCCCCCAGTTGGTTAAGGGTTGGGGCCATAAACAGTGGGTTTGTATTCAGTTTGGGGTTCAGGGTTCTCCCCCCAGTTGGTTAAGGGTTGGGGCCATAAACAGTGGGTTTGTATTCAGTTTGGGGTTCAGGGTTCTCCCCCCAGTTGGTTAAGGGTTGGGGCCATAAACAGTGGGTTTGTATTCAGTTTGGGGTTCAGGGTTCTCCCCCCAGTTGGTTAAGGGTTGGGGCCATAAACAGTGGGTTTGTATTCAGTTTAGGGGTTCAGGGTTCTCCCCCCAGTTGGTTAAGGGTTGGGGCCATAAACAGTGGGTTTGTATTCAGTTTGGGGTTCAGGGTTCTCCCCCCAGTTGGTTAAGGGTTGGGGCCATAAACAGTGGGTTTGTATTCAGTTTGGGGTTCAGGGTTCTCCCCCCAGTTGGTTAAGGGTTGGGGCCATAAACAGTGGGTTTGTATTCAGTTTGGGGTTCAGGGTTCTCCCCCCAGTTGGTTAAGGGTTGGGGCCATAAACAGTGGGTTTGTATTCAGTTTGGGGTTCAGGGTTTCTCCCCCCCAGTTGGTTAAGGGTTGGGGCCATAAACAGTGGGTTTGTATTCAGTTTGGGGTTCAGGGTTCTCCCCCCAGTTGGTTAAGGGTTGGGGCCATAAACAGTGGGTTTGTATTCAGTTTGGGGTTCAGGGTTCTCCCCCCAGTTGGTTAAGGGTTGGGGCCATAAACAGTGGGTTTGTATTCAGTTTGGGGTTCAGGGTTCTCCCCCAGTTGGTTAAGGGTTGGGGCCATAAACAGTGGGTTTGTATTCAGTTTGGGGTTCAGGGTTCTCCCCCCAGTTGGTTAAGGGTTGGGGCCATAAACAGTGGGTTTGTATTCAGTTTGGGGTTCAGGGTTTCTCCCCCCAGTGGTTAAGGGTTGGGGCCATAAACAGTGGGTTGTATTCAGTTTGGGGTTCAGGGTTCTCCCCCCAGTTGGTTAAGGGTTGGGGCCATAAACAGTGGGTTTGTATTCAGTTTGGGGTTCAGGGTTCTCCCCCCAGTTGGTTAAGGGTTGGGGCCATAAACAGTGGGTTTGTATTCAGTTTGGGGTTCAGGGTTCTCCCCCAGTTGGTTAAGGGTTGGGGCCATAAACAGTGGGTTTGTATTCAGTTTGGGGTTCAGGGTTCTCCCCCCAGTTGGTTAAGGGTTGGGGCCATAAACAGTGGGTTTGTATTCAGTTTGGGGTTCAGGGTTCTCCCCCCAGTTGGTTAAGGGTTGGGGCCATAAACAGTGGGTTTGTATTCAGTTTGGGTTCAGGGTTCTCCCCCCAGTTGGTTAAGGGTTGGGGCCATAAACAGTGGGTTTGTATTCAGTTTGGGTTCAGGGTTCTCCCCCCAGTGGTTAAGGGTTGGGGCCATAAACAGTGGGTTTGTATTCAGTTTTGGGGTTCAGGGTTCTCCCCCCAGTGGTTAAGGGTGGGGCCATAAACAGTGGGTTTGTATTCAGTTTGGGGTTCAGGGTTCTCCCCCCAGTTGGTTAAGGGTTGGGGCCATAAACAGTGGGTTTGTATTCAGTTTGGGGTTCAGGGTTCTCCCCCCAGTTGGTTAAGGGTTGGGGCCATAAACAGTGGGTTTGTATTCAGTTTGGGGTTCAGGTTTCTCCCCCCAGTTGGTAAGGGTTGGGGCCATAAACAGTGGGTTTGTATTCAGTTTGGGGTTCAGGGTTCTCCCCCCAGTTGGTTAAGGGTTGGGCCATAAACAGTGGGTTTGTATTCAGTTTGGGGTTCAGGGTTCTCCCCCCAGTTGGTTAAGGGTTGGGGCCATAAACAGTGGGTTTGTATTCAGTTTGGGGTTCAGGGTTCTCCCCCCAGTTGGTTAAGGGTTGGGGCCATAAACAGTGGGTTTGTATTCAGTTTGGGGTTCAGGGTTCTCCCCCCAGTTGGTTAAGGGTTGGGGCCATAAACAGTGGGTTTGTATTCAGTTTGGGGTTCAGGGTTCTCCCCCCAGTTGGTTAAGGGTTGGGGCCATAAACAGTGGGTTTGTATTCAGTTTGGGGTTCAGGGTTCTCCCCCCAGTTGGTTAAGGGTTGGGGCCATAAACAGTGGGTTTGTATTCAGTTTGGGGTTCAGGGTTCTCCCCCCAGTTGGTTAAGGGTTGGGGCCATAAACAGTGGGTTTGTATTCAGTTTGGGGTTCAGGGTTCTCCCCCCAGTTGGTTAAGGGTTGGGGCCATAAACAGTGGGTTTGTATTCAGTTTGGGGTTCAGGGTTCTCCCCCCAGTTGGTTAAGGGTTGGGGCCATAAACAGTGGGTTTGTATTCAGTTTGGGGTTCAGGGTTCTCCCCCCAGTTGGTTAAGGGTTGGGGCCATAAACAGTGGGTTTGTATTCAGTTTGGGGTTCAGGGTTCTCCCCCCAGTTGGTTAAGGGTTGGGGCCATAAACAGTGGGTTTGTATTCAGTTTGGGGTTCAGGGTTCTCCCCCCAGTTGGTTAAGGGTTGGGGCCATAAACAGTGGGTTTGTATTCAGTTTGGGGTTCAGGGTTCTCCCCCCAGTTGGTTAAGGGTTGGGGCCATAAACAGTGGGTTTGTATTCAGTTTGGGGTTCAGGGTTCTCCCCCCAGTTGGTTAAGGGTTGGGGCCATAAACAGTGGGTTTGTATTCAGTTTGGGGTTCAGGGTTCTCCCCCCAGTTGGTTAAGGGTTGGGGCCATAAACAGTGGGTTTGTATTCAGTTTGGGGTTCAGGGTTCTCCCCCCAGTTGGTTAAGGGTTGGGGCCATAAACAGTGGGTTTGTATTCAGTTTGGGGTTCAGGGTTCTCCCCCCAGTTGGTTAAGGGTTGGGGCCATAAACAGTGGGTTTGTATTCAGTTTGGGGTTCAGGGTTCTCCCCCCAGTTGGTTAAGGGTTGGGGCCATAAACAGTGGGTTTGTATTCAGTTTGGGGTTCAGGGTTCTCCCCCCAGTTGGTTAAGGGTTGGGGCCATAAACAGTGGGTTTGTATTCAGTTTGGGGTTCAGGGTTCTCCCCCCAGTTGGTTAAGGGTTGGGGCCATAAACAGTGGGTTTGTATTCAGTTTGGGGTTCAGGGTTCTCCCCCCAGTTGGTTAAGGGTTGGGGCCATAAACAGTGGGTTTGTATTCAGTTTGGGGTTCAGGGTTCTCCCCCCAGTTGGTTAAGGGTTGGGGCCATAAACAGTGGGTTTGTATTCAGTTTGGGGTTCAGGGTTCTCCCCCCAGTTGGTTAAGGGTTGGGGCCATAAACAGTGGGTTTGTATTCAGTTTGGGGTTCAGGGTTCTCCCCCCAGTTGGTTAAGGGTTGGGCCATAAACAGTGGGTTTGTATTCAGTTTGGGGTTCAGGGTTCTCCCCCCAGTTGGTTAAGGGTTGGGGCCATAAACAGTGGGTTTGTATTCAGTTTGGGGTTCAGGGTTCTCCCCCCAGTTGGTTAAGGGTTGGGGCCATAAACAGTGGGTTTGTATTCAGTTGGGGTTCAGGGTTCTCCCCCCAGTTGGTTAAGGGTTGGGGCCATAAACAGTGGGTTTGTATTCAGTTTGGGGTTCAGGGTTCTCCCCCCAGTTGGTTAAGGGTTGGGGCCATAAACAGTGGGTTTGTATTCAGTTTGGGGTTCAGGGTTCTCCCCCAGTTGGTTAAGGGTTGGGGCCATAAACAGTGGGTTTGTATTCAGTTTGGGGTTCAGGGTTCTCCCCCCAGTTGGTTAAGGGTTGGGGCCATAAACAGTGGGTTTGTATTCAGTTTGGGGTTCAGGGTTCTCCCCCCAGTTGGTTAAGGGTTGGGGCCATAAACAGTGGGTTTGTATTCAGTTTAGGGTCCAGGGTTCTCCCCCAGTTGGTTAAGGGTTGGGGCCATAAACAGTGGGTTTGTATTCAGTTTGGGGTTCAGGGTTCTCCCCCCAGTTGGTTAAGGGTTGGGGCCATAAACAGTGGGTTTGTATTCAGTTTGGGGTTCAGGGTTCTCCCCCCAGTTGGTTAAGGGTTGGGGCCATAAACAGTGGGTTTGTATTCAGTTTGGGGTTCAGGGTTCTCCCCCCAGTTGGTTAAGGGTTGGGGCCATAAACAGTGGGTTTGTATTCAGTTTGGGGTTCAGGGTTCTCCCCCCAGTTGGTTAAGGGTTGGGGCCATAAACAGTGGGTTTGTATTCAGTTTGGGGTTCAGGGTTCTCCCCCCAGTTGGTTAAGGGTTGGGGCCATAAACAGTGGGTTTGTATTCAGTTTGGGGTTCAGGGTTCTCCCCCCAGTTGGTTAAAGGGTTGGGGCATAAACAGTGGGTTTGTATTCAGTTTGGGGTTCAGGGTTCTCCCCCAGTTGGTTAAGGGTTGGGGCCATAAACAGTGGGTTTGTATTCAGTTTGGGGTTCAGGGTTCTCCCCCCAGTTGGTTAAGGGTTGGGGCCATAAACAGTGGGTTTGTATTCAGTTTGGGGTTCAGGGTTCTCCCCCCAGTTGGTTAAGGGTTGGGGGCCATAAACAGTGGGTTTGTATTCAGTTTGGGGTTCAGGGGTTCTCCCCCAGTTGGTTAAGGGTTGGGGCCATAAACAGTGGGTTTGTATTCAGTTTGGGGTTCAGGGTTCTCCCCCCAGTTGGTTAAGGGTTGGGGCCATAAACAGTGGGTTTGTATTCAGTTTGGGGT
Source organism: Limnomonas spitsbergensis (assembly GCA_037349105.1). NCBI lineage: Eukaryota > Viridiplantae > Chlorophyta > Chlorophyceae > Chlamydomonadales > Limnomonas > Limnomonas spitsbergensis. The sequence continues at coordinate 2,616,339 of JAYJMM010000099.1, forward strand.
TCAGGGTTCTCCCCCCAGTTGGTTAAGGGTTGGGGCCATAAACAGTGGGTTTGTATTCAGTTTGGGGTTCAGGGTTCTCCCCCCAGTTGGTTAAGGGTTGGGGCCATAAACAGTGGGTTTGTATTCAGTTTGGGGTTCAGGGTTCTCCCCCCAGTTGGTTAAGGGTTGGGGCCATAAACAGTGGGTTTGTATTCAGTTTGGGGTTCAGGGTTCTCCCCCCAGTTGGTTAAGGGTTGGGGCCATAAACAGTGGGTTTTGTATTCAGTTTGGGGTTCAGGGTTCTCCCCCCAGTTGGTTAAGGGTTGGGGCCATAAACAGTGGGTTTGTATTCAGTTTGGGGTTCAGGGTTCTCCCCCCAGTTGGTTAAGGGTTGGGGCCATAAACAGTGGGTTTGTATTCAGTTTGGGGTTCAGGGTTCTCCCCCCAGTTGGTTAAGGGTTGGGGCCATAAACAGTGGGTTTGTATTCAGTTTGGGGTTCAGGGTTCTCCCCCCAGTTGGTTAAGGGTTGGGGCCATAAACAGTGGGTTTGTATTCAGTTTGGGGTTCAGGGTTCTCCCCCCAGTTGGTTAAGGGTTGGGGCCATAAACAGTGGGTTTGTATTCAGTTTGGGGTTCAGGGTTCTCCCCCCAGTTGGTTAAGGGTTGGGGCCATAAACAGTGGGTTTGTATTCAGTTTGGGGTTCAGGGTTCTCCCCCCAGTTGGTTAAGGGTTGGGGGCCATAAACAGTGGGTTTGTATTCAGTTTGGGGTTCAGGGTTCTCCCCCCAGTTGGTTAAGGGTTGGGGCCATAAACAGTGGGTTTGTATTCAGTTTGGGGTTCAGGGTTCTCCCCCCAGTTGGTTAAGGGTTGGGGCCATAAACAGTGGGTTTGTATTCAGTTTGGGGTTCAGGGTTCTCCCCCCAGTTGGTTAAGGGTTGGGGCCATAAACAGTGGGTTTGTATTCAGTTTGGGGTTCAGGGTTCTCCCCCAGTTGGTTAAGGGTTGGGGCCATAAACAGTGGGTTTGTATTCAGTTTGGGGTTCAGGGTTCTCCCCCCAGTTGGTTAAGGGTTGGGGCCATAAACAGTGGGTTTGTATTCAGTTTGGGGTTCAGGGTTCTCCCCCCAGTTGGTTAAGGGTTGGGGCCATAAACAGTGGGTTTGTATTCAGTTTGGGGTTCAGGGTTCTCCCCCCAGTTGGTTAAGGGTTGGGGCCATAAACAGTGGGTTTGTATTCAGTTTGGGGTTCAGGGTTCTCCCCCCAGTTGGTTAAGGGTTGGGGCCATAAACAGTGGGTTTGTATTCAGTTTGGGGTTCAGGGTTCTCCCCCAGTTGGTTAAGGGTTGGGGCCATAAACAGTGGGTTTGTATTCAGTTTGGGGTTCAGGGTTCTCCCCCCAGTTGGTTAAGGGTTGGGGCCATAAACAGTGGGTTTGTATTCAGTTTGGGGTTCAGGGTTCTCCCCCCAGTTGGTTAAGGGTTGGGGCCATAAACAGTGGGTTTGTATTCAGTTTGGGGTTCAGGGTTCTCCCCCCAGTTGGTTAAGGGTTGGGGCCATAAACAGTGGGTTTGTATTCAGTTTGGGGTTCAGGGTTCTCCCCCCAGTTGGTTAAGGGTTGGGGCCATAAACAGTGGGTTTGTATTCAGTTTGGGGTTCAGGGTTCTCCCCCCAGTTGGTTAAGGGTTGGGGCCATAAACAGTGGGTTTGTATTCAGTTTGGGGTTCAGGGTTCTCCCCCCAGTTGGTTAAGGGTTGGGGCCATAAACAGTGGGTTTGTATTCAGTTTGGGGTTCAGGGTTCTCCCCCCAGTTGGTTAAGGGTTGGGGCCATAAACAGTGGGTTTGTATTCAGTTTGGGGTTCAGGGTTTCTCCCCCCGTTGGTTAAGGGTTGGGGCCATAAACAGTGGGTTTGTATTCAGTTTGGGGTTCAGGGTTCTCCCCCCAGTTGGTTAAGGGTTGGGGCCATAAACAGTGGGTTTGTATTCAGTTTGGGGTTCAGGGTTCTCCCCCCAGTTGGTTAAGGGTTGGGGCCATAAACAGTGGGTTTGTATTCAGTTTGGGGTTCAGGGTTCTCCCCCCAGTTGGTTAAGGGTTGGGGCCATAAACAGTGGGTTTGTATTCAGTTTGGGGTTCAGGGTTCTCCCCCCAGTTGGTTAAGGGTTGGGGCCATAAACAGTGGGTTTGTATTCAGTTTGGGGTTCAGGGTTCTCCCCCCAGTTGGTTAAGGGTTGGGGCCATAAACAGTGGGTTTGTATTCAGTTTGGGGTTCAGGGTTCTCCCCCCAGTTGGTTAAGGGTTGGGGCCATAAACAGTGGGTTTGTATTCAGTTTGGGGTTCAGGGTTCTCCCCCCAGTTGGTTAAGGGTTGGGGCCATAAACAGTGGGTTTGTATTCAGTTTGGGGTTCAGGGTTCTCCCCCCAGTTGGTTAAGGGTTGGGGCCATAAACAGTGGGTTTGTATTCAGTTTGGGGTTCAGGGTTCTCCCCCCAGTTGGTTAAGGGTTGGGGCCATAAACAGTGGGTTTGTATTCAGTTTGGGGTTCAGGGTTCTCCCCCCAGTTGGTTAAGGGTTGGGGCCATAAACAGTGGGTTTGTATTCAGTTTGGGGTTCAGGGTTCTCCCCCCAGTTGGTTAAGGGTTGGGGCCATAAACAGTGGGTTTGTATTCAGTTTGGGGTTCAGGGTTCTCCCCCCAGTTGGTTAAGGGTTGGGGCCATAAACAGTGGGTTTGTATTCAGTTTGGGGTTCAGGGTTCTCCCCCCAGTTGGTTAAGGGTTGGGGCCATAAACAGTGGGTTTGTATTCAGTTTGGGGTTCAGGGTTCTCCCCCCAGTTGGTTAAGGGTTGGGGCCATAAACAGTGGGTTTGTATTCAGTTTGGGGTTCAGGGTTCTCCCCCCAGTTGGTTAAGGGTTGGGGCCATAAACAGTGGGTTTGTATTCAGTTTGGGGTTCAGGGTTCTCCCCCCAGTTGGTTAAGGGTTGGGGCCATAAACAGTGGGTTTGTATTCAGTTTGGGGTTCAGGGTTCTCCCCCCAGTTGGTTAAGGGTTGGGGCCATAAACAGTGGGTTTGTATTCAGTTTGGGGTTCAGGGTTCTCCCCCCAGTTGGTTAAGGGTTGGGGCCATAAACAGTGGGTTTGTATTCAGTTTGGGGTTCAGGGTTCTCCCCCCAGTTGGTTAAGGGTTGGGGCCATAAACAGTGGGTTTGTATTCAGTTTGGGGTTCAGGGTTCTCCCCCCAGTTGGTTAAGGGTTGGGGCCATAAACAGTGGGTTTGTATTCAGTTTGGGGTTCAGGGTTCTCCCCCCAGTTGGTTAAGGGTTGGGGCCATAAACAGTGGGTTTGTATTCAGTTTGGGGTTCAGGGTTCTCCCCCCAGTTGGTTAAGGGTTGGGGCCATAAACAGTGGGTTTGTATTCAGTTTGGGGTTCAGGGTTCTCCCCCCAGTTGGTTAAGGGTTGGGGCCATAAACAGTGGGTTTGTATTCAGTTTGGGGTTCAGGGTTCTCCCCCCAGTTGGTTAAGGGTTGGGGCCATAAACAGTGGGTTTGTATTCAGTTTGGGGTTCAGGGTTCTCCCCCCGTTGGTTAAGGGTTGGGGCCATAAACAGTGGGTTTGTATTCAGTTTGGGGTTCAGGGTTCTCCCCCCAGTTGGTTAAGGGTTGGGGCCATAAACAGTGGGTTTGTATTCAGTTTGGGGTTCAGGGTTCTCCCCCCAGTTGGTTAAGGGTTGGGGCCATAAACAGTGGGTTTGTATTCAGTTTGGGGTTCAGGGTTCTCCCCCCAGTTGGTTAAGGGTTGGGGCCATAAACAGTGGGTTTGTATTCAGTTTGGGGTTCAGGGTTCTCCCCCCAGTTGGTTAAGGGTTGGGGCCATAAACAGTGGGTTTGTATTCAGTTTGGGGTTCAGGGTTCTCCCCCCAGTTGGTTAAGGGTTGGGGCCATAAACAGTGGGTTTGTATTCAGTTTGGGGTTCAGGGTTCTCCCCCCAGTTGGTTAAGGGTTGGGGCCATAAACAGTGGGTTTGTATTCAGTTTGGGGTTCAGGGTTCTCCCCCCAGTTGGTTAAGGGTTGGGGCCATAAACAGTGGGTTTGTATTCAGTTTGGGGTTCAGGGTTCTCCCCCCAGTTGGTTAAGGGTTGGGGCCATAAACAGTGGGTTTGTATTCAGTTTGGGGTTCAGGGTTCTCCCCCCAGTTGGTTAAGGGTTGGGGCCATAAACAGTGGGTTTGTATTCAGTTTGGGGTTCAGGGTTCTCCCCCCAGTTGGTTAAGGGTTGGGGCCATAAACAGTGGGTTTGTATTCAGTTTGGGGTTCAGGGTTCTCCCCCCAGTTGGTTAAGGGTTGGGGCCATAAACAGTGGGTTTGTATTCAGTTTGGGGTTCAGGGTTCTCCCCCCAGTTGGTTAAGGGTTGGGGCCATAAACAGTGGGTTTGTATTCAGTTTGGGGTTCAGGGTTCTCCCCCCAGTTGGTTAAGGGTTGGGGCCATAAACAGTGGGTTTGTATTCAGTTTGGGGTTCAGGGTTCTCCCCCCAGTTGGTTAAGGGTTGGGGCCATAAACAGTGGGTTTGTATTCAGTTTGGGGTTCAGGGTTCTCCCCCCAGTTGGTTAAGGGTTGGGGCCATAAACAGTGGGTTTGTATTCAGTTTGGGGTTCAGGGTTCTCCCCCCAGTTGGTTAAGGGTTGGGGCCATAAACAGTGGGTTTGTATTCAGTTTGGGGTTCAGGGTTCTCCCCCCAGTTGGTTAAGGGTTGGGGCCATAAACAGTGGGTTTGTATTCAGTTTGGGGTTCAGGGTTCTCCCCCCAGTTGGTTAAGGGTTGGGGCCATAAACAGTGGGTTTGTATTCAGTTTGGGGTTCAGGGTTCTCCCCCCAGTTGGTTAAGGGTTGGGGCCATAAACAGTGGGTTTGTATTCAGTTTGGGGTTCAGGGTTCTCCCCCCAGTTGGTTAAGGGTTGGGGCCATAAACAGTGGGTTTGTATTCAGTTTGGGGTTCAGGGTTCTCCCCCCAGTTGGTTAAGGGTTGGGGCCATAAACAGTGGGTTTGTATTCAGTTTAGGGTCCAGGGTTCTCCCCCCAGTTGGTTAAGGGTTGGGGCCATAAACAGTGGGTTTGTATTCAGTTTGGGGTTCAGGGTTCTCCCCCCAGTTGGTTAAGGGTTGGGGCCATAAACAGTGGGTTTGTATTCAGTTTGGGGTTCAGGGTTCTCCCCCCAGTTGGTTAAGGGTTGGGGCCATAAACAGTGGGTTTGTATTCAGTTTGGGGTCCAGGGTTCTCCCCCCAGTTGGTTAAGGGTTGGGGCCATAAACAGTGGGTTTGTATTCAGTTTGGGGTTCAGGGTTCTCCCCCCAGTTGGTTAAGGGTTGGGGCCATAAACAGTGGGTTTGTATTCAGTTTAGGGTTCAGGGTTCTCCCCCCAGTTGGTTAAGGGTTGGGGCCATAAACAGTGGGTTTGTATTCAGTTTGGGGTTCAGGGTTCTCCCCCCAGTTGGTTAAGGGTTGGGGCCATAAACAGTGGGTTTGTATTCAGTTTGGGGTTCAGGGTTCTCCCCCCAGTTGGTTAAGGGTTGGGGCCATAAACAGTGGGTTTGTATTCAGTTTGGGGTTCAGGGTTCTCCCCCCAGTTGGTTAAGGGTTGGGGCCATAAACAGTGGGTTTGTATTCAGTTTGGGGTTCAGGGTTCTCCCCCCAGTTGGTTAAGGGTTGGGGCCATAAACAGTGGGTTTGTATTCAGTTTGGGGTTCAGGGTTCTCCCCCCAGTTGGTTAAGGGTTGGGGCCATAAACAGTGGGTTTGTATTCAGTTTGGGGTTCAGGGTTCTCCCCCCAGTTGGTTAAGGGTTGGGGCCATAAACAGTGGGTTTGTATTCAGTTTGGGGTTCAGGGTTCTCCCCCCAGTTGGTTAAGGGTTGGGGCCATAAACAGTGGGTTTGTATTCAGTTTGGGGTTCAGGGTTCTCCCCCCAGTTGGTTAAGGGTTGGGGCCATAAACAGTGGGTTTGTATTCAGTTTGGGGTTCAGGGTTCTCCCCCCAGTTGGTTAAGGGTTGGGGCCATAAACAGTGGGTTTGTATTCAGTTTGGGGTTCAGGGTTCTCCCCCCAGTTGGTTAAGGGTTGGGGCCATAAACAGTGGGTTTGTATTCAGTTTGGGGTTCAGGGTTCTCCCCCCAGTTGGTTAAGGGTTGGGGCCATAAACAGTGGGTTTGTATTCAGTTTGGGGTTCAGGGTTCTCCCCCCAGTTGGTTAAGGGTTGGGGCCATAAACAGTGGGTTTGTATTCAGTTTGGGGTTCAGGGTTCTCCCCCCAGTTGTTTAAGGGTTGGGGCCATAAACAGTGGGTTTGTATTCAGTTTGGGGTTCAGGGTTCTCCCCCCAGTTGGTTAAGGGTTGGGGCCATAAACAGTGGGTTTGTATTCAGTTTGGGGTTCAGGGTTCTCCCCCCAGTTGGTTAAGGGTTGGGGCCATAAACAGTGGGTTTGTATTCAGTTTGGGGTTCAGGGTTCTCCCCCCAGTTGGTTAAGGGTTGGGGCCATAAACAGTGGGTTTGTATTCAGTTTGGGGTTCAGGGTTCTCCCCCCAGTTGGTTAAGGGTTGGGGCCATAAACAGTGGGTTTGTATTCAGTTTGGGGTTCAGGGTTCTCCCCCCAGTTGGTTAAGGGTTGGGGCCATAAACAGTGGGTTTGTATTCAGTTTGGGGTTCAGGGTTCTCCCCCCAGTTGGTTAATGGTTGGGGCCATAAACAGTGGGTTTGTATTCAGTTTGGGGTTCAGGGTTCTCCCCCCAGTTGGTTAAGGGTTGGGGCCATAAACAGTGGGTTTGTATTCAGTTTGGGGTTCAGGGTTCTCCCCCCAGTTGGTTAAGGGTTGGGGCCATAAACAGTGGGTTTGTATTCAGTTTGGGGTTCAGGGTTCTCCCCCCAGTTGGTTAAGGGTTGGGGCCATAAACAGTGGGTTTGTATTCAGTTTGGGGTTCAGGGTTCTCCCCCCAGTTGGTTAAGGGTTGGGGCCATAAACAGTGGGTTTGTATTCAGTTTGGGGTTCAGGGTTCTCCCCCCAGTTGGTTAAGGGTTGGGGCCATAAACAGTGGGTTTGTATTCAGTTTGGGGTTCAGGGTTCTCCCCCCAGTTGGTTAAGGGTTGGGGCCATAAACAGTGGGTTTGTATTCAGTTTGGGGTTCAGGGTTCTCCCCCCAGTTGGTTAAGGGTTGGGGCCATAAACAGTGGGTTTGTATTCAGTTTGGGGTTCAGGGTTCTCCCCCCAGTTGGTTAAGGGTTGGGGCCATAAACAGTGGGTTTGTATTCAGTTTGGGGTTCAGGGTTCTCCCCCCAGTTGGTTAAGGGTTGGGGCCATAAACAGTGGGTTTGTATTCAGTTTGGGGTTCAGGGTTCTCCCCCCAGTTGGTTAAGGGTTGGGGCCATAAACAGTGGGTTTGTATTCAGTTTGGGGTTCAGGGTTCTCCCCCCAGTTGGTTAAGGGTTGGGGCCATAAACAGTGGGTTTGTATTCAGTTTGGGGTTCAGGGTTCTCCCCCCAGTTGGTTAAGGGTTGGGGCCATAAACAGTGGGTTTGTATTCAGTTTGGGGTTCAGGGTTCTCCCCCCAGTTGGTTAAGGGTTGGGGCCATAAACAGTGGGTTTGTATTCAGTTTGGGGTTCAGGGTTCTCCCCCCAGTTGGTTAAGGGTTGGGGCCATAAACAGTGGGTTTGTATTCAGTTTGGGGTTCAGGGTTCTCCCCCCAGTTGGTTAAGGGTTGGGGCCATAAACAGTGGGTTTGTATTCAGTTTGGGGTTCAGGGTTCTCCCCCCAGTTGGTTAAGGGTTGGGGCCATAAACAGTGGGTTTGTATTCAGTTTAGGGTCCAGGGTTCTCCCCCCAGTTGGTTAAGGGTTGGGGCCATAAACAGTGGGTTTGTATTCAGTTTGGGGTTCAGGGTTCTCCCCCCAGTTGGTTAAGGGTTGGGGCCATAAACAGTGGGTTTGTATTCAGTTTGGGGTTCAGGGTTCTCCCCCCAGTTGGTTAAGGGTTGGGGCCATAAACAGTGGGTTTGTATTCAGTTTGGGGTCCAGGGTTCTCCCCCCAGTTGGTTAAGGGTTGGGGCCATAAACAGTGGGTTTGTATTCAGTTTGGGGTTCAGGGTTCTCCCCCCAGTTGGTTAAGGGTTGGGGCCATAAACAGTGGGTTTGTATTCAGTTTAGGGTTCAGGGTTCTCCCCCCAGTTGGTTAAGGGTTGGGGCCATAAACAGTGGGTTTGTATTCAGTTTGGGGTTCAGGGTTCTCCCCCCAGTTGGTTAAGGGTTGGGGCCATAAACAGTGGGTTTGTATTCAGTTTGGGGTTCAGGGTTCTCCCCCCAGTTGGTTAAGGGTTGGGGCCATAAACAGTGGGTTTGTATTCAGTTTGGGGTTCAGGGTTCTCCCCCCAGTTGGTTAAGGGTTGGGGCCATAAACAGTGGGTTTGTATTCAGTTTGGGGTTCAGGGTTCTCCCCCCAGTTGGTTAAGGGTTGGGGCCATAAACAGTGGGTTTGTATTCAGTTTGGGGTTCAGGGTTCTCCCCCCAGTTGGTTAAGGGTTGGGGCCATAAACAGTGGGTTTGTATTCAGTTTGGGGTTCAGGGTTCTCCCCCCAGTTGGTTAAGGGTTGGGGCCATAAACAGTGGGTTTGTATTCAGTTTGGGGTTCAGGGTTCTCCCCCCAGTTGGTTAAGGGTTGGGGCCATAAACAGTGGGTTTGTATTCAGTTTAGGGTCCAGGGTTCTCCCCCCAGTTGGTTAAGGGTTGGGGCCATAAACAGTGGGTTTGTATTCAGTTTGGGGTTCAGGGTTCTCCCCCCAGTTGGTTAAGGGTTGGGGCCATAAACAGTGGGTTTGTATTCAGTTTGGGGTTCAGGGTTCTCCCCCCAGTTGGTTAAGGGTTGGGGCCATAAACAGTGGGTTTGTATTCAGTTTGGGGTTCAGGGTTCTCCCCCCAGTTGGTTAAGGGTTGGGGCCATAAACAGTGGGTTTGTATTCAGTTTGGGGTTCAGGGTTCTCCCCCCAGTTGGTTAAGGGTTGGGGCCATAAACAGTGGGTTTGTATTCAGTTTGGGGTTCAGGGTTCTCCCCCCAGTTGGTTAAGGGTTGGGGCCATAAACAGTGGGTTTGTATTCAGTTTGGGGTTCAGGGTTCTCCCCCCAGTTGGTTAAGGGTTGGGGCCATAAACAGTGGGTTTGTATTCAGTTTGGGGTTCAGGGTTCTCCCCCCAGTTGGTTAAGGGTTGGGGCCATAAACAGTGGGTTTGTATTCAGTTTGGGGTTCAGGGTTCTCCCCCCAGTTGGTTAAGGGTTGGGGCCATAAACAGTGGGTTTGTATTCAGTTTGGGGTTCAGGGTTCTCCCCCCAGTTGGTTAAGGGTTGGGGCCATAAACAGTGGGTTTGTATTCAGTTTGGGGTTCAGGGTTCTCCCCCCAGTTGGTTAAGGGTTGGGGCCATAAACAGTGGGTTTGTATTCAGTTTGGGGTTCAGGGTTCTCCCCCAGTTGGTTAAGGGTTGGGGCCATAAACAGTGGGTTTGTATTCAGTTTGGGGTTCAGGGTTCTCCCCCCAGTTGGTTAAGGGTTGGGGCCATAAACAGTGGGTTTGTATTCAGTTTGGGGTTCAGGGTTCTCCCCCCAGTTGGTTAAGGGTTGGGGCCATAAACAGTGGGTTTGTATTCAGTTTGGGGTTCAGGGTTCTCCCCCCAGTTGGTTAAGGGTTGGGGCCATAAACAGTGGGTTTGTATTCAGTTTGGGGTCCAGGGTTCTCCCCCCAGTTGGTTAAGGGTTGGGGCCATAAACAGTGGGTTTGTATTCAGTTTGGGGTTCAGGGTTCTCCCCCCAGTTGGTTAAGGGTTGGGGCCATAAACAGTGGGTTTGTATTCAGTTTAGGGTCCAGGGTTCTCCCCCCAGTTGGTTAAGGGTTGGGGCCATAAACAGTGGGTTTGTATTCAGTTTAGGGTTCAGGGTTCTCCCCCCAGTTGGTTAAGGGTTGGGGCCATAAACAGTGGGTTTGTATTCAGTTTGGGGTTCAGGGTTCTCCCCCCAGTTGGTTAAGGGTTGGGGCCATAAACAGTGGGTTTGTATTCAGTTTGGGGTCCAGGGTTCTCCCCCCAGTTGGTTAAGGGTTGGGGCCATAAACAGTGGGTTTGTATTCAGTTTGGGGTTCAGGGTTCTCCCCCCAGTTGGTTAAGGGTTGGGGCCATAAACAGTGGGTTTGTATTCAGTTTAGGGTCCAGGGTTCTCCCCCCAGTTGGTTAAGGGTTGGGGCCATAAACAGTGGGTTTGTATTCAGTTTAGGGTTCAGGGTTCTCCCCCCAGTTGGTTAAGGGTTGGGGCCATAAACAGTGGGTTTGTATTCAGTTTAGGGTCCAGGGTTCTCCCCCCAGTTGGTTAAGGGTTGGGGCCATAAACAGTGGGTTTGTATTCAGTTTGGGGTTCAGGGTTCTCCCCCCAGTTGGTTAAGGGTTGGGGCCATAAACAGTGGGTTTGTATTCAGTTTGGGGTTCAGGGTTCTCCCCCCAGTTGGTTAAGGGTTGGGGCCATAAACAGTGGGTTTGTATTCAGTTTAGGGTTCAGGGTTCTCCCCCCAGTTGGTTAAGGGTTGGGGCCATAAACAGTGGGTTTGTATTCAGTTTGGGGTTCAGGGTTCTCCCCCCAGTTGGTTAAGGGTTGGGGCCATAAACAGTGGGTTTGTATTCAGTTTAGGGTTCAGGGTTCTCCCCCCAGTTGGTTAAGGGTTGGGGCCATAAACAGTGGGTTTGTATTCAGTTTGGGGTTCAGGGTTCTCCCCCCAGTTGGTTAAGGGTTGGGGCCATAAACAGTGGGTTTGTATTCAGTTTAGGGTTCAGGGTTCTCCCCCCAGTTGGTTAAGGGTTGGGGCCATAAACAGCGGGTTTGTATTCAGTTTGGGGTTCAGGGTTCTCCCCCCAGTTGGTTAAGGGTTGGGGCCATAAACAGTGGGTTTGTATTCAGTTTGGGGTCCAGGGTTCTCCCCCCAGTTGGTTAAGGGTTGGGGCCATAAACAGTGGGTTTGTATTCAGTTTGGGGTTCAGGGTTCTCCCCCCAGTTGGTTAAGGGTTGGGGCCATAAACAGTGGGTTTGTATTCAGTTTAGGGTTCAGGGTTCTCCCCCCAGTTGGTTAAGGGTTGGGGCCATAAACAGCGGGTTTGTATTCAGTTTGGGGTTCAGGGTTCTCCCCCCAGTTGGTTAAGGGTTGGGGCCATAAACAGTGGGTTTGTATTCAGTTTGGGGTTCAGGGTTTCAAATGCTTTCCACAGGCGGGAACGTCCACAATTCTGTCGTCACTGCACGTTTGCGCCAGATTTTGTCATCAAACGAAAGCCTAGCTTCATGAACGAAATCGGCATTTATCACATCGACGAATTGACATGCATGGGCAACGCGACTTTAAATTTCCTGGGCCCGGTCGCTCCACCGCCGAGCCTGACCAGGAAAGTGTGGGTCTGGTGGTGGGGAGAGCCAGGTGCTAAACTTTCTGGCACTGTAGATCAAAATAGCCTTCCCGCAACCCTGGGGAAATAACTTTGCATACCGTAACAAGCTCGCCCACCCTTTTATCATTGTTTATCAAGGCCCGCAGGGGGAGGGGGTCATTTCTATTACTTCACACACTGTCCGATTCCGACTTATTCCAACCGTTTTTAACGGTTTCGCCCAGCGCCACTATCGCACGCCCCCGACACTCCTTATTTTATAGTTCGTGCGGCCTATCGCGCAGCCCTCGTTAACTAAACTTTTTGCGGGAAGGCAATTCTAAACTACGGTATGCAAATTCAAAAAAGCACCAGGCTACCTTGACCGTAGGCCGTGATGCCGCTGAATGGCAAGGGGTAAATGAGCTTAAGCTTATTATAACACCATGGTGATTACGGTATAACACCATGGTGATGCGTCTACTACCGGTACATGTCTTCACATGATAATTAATCTCAATGCGGTCATGATCATGAATTCTCAAAGCGGTTTTTGTCTTAAATATTCAAGACTATTACCATTATCTTCAATTCTTGACACTTTCATCATCTTCATTGTTAGCCGGGTCCTTAGCTTCAATTCTTGATACGATATAACGATCATCATCTTTAATTCTTAGCAGGGTAATTTCCTCAATTCTTAATACGGTCATCATCTTAATTTTAGCCGGGTCATTATTTTCAATTCTCAATGCCGTAGATTCGGTTAGCCTTCCCTCATTAATGTTGTTTGGGGGTGAGGGTTATCCCCGAGGGATACATCAAATTTTCATTATTTGGGGTGAGGGGCGCGGATATTTAAATATTAATAAGTTCAAAAATTGCTGTCCTGGAGGCCCCTGTCGCCACCGCCTGTCGCCGTTCGTTCATTCGACGACTGGTACAACGGGTGCCGCATTTCTTAACGTACCATTACAAGACCTGAGCTTTCAAGCGCTGTTCGCAAAGAGGCTGCATGTTCGAGGTCTAGCGTGATGGCTTAAGATGTCACATGGTCTGCTCTCTTATTTCGATCTCTCTTCTGACATGTGTTCTTATTTGGATCTCATGTGATGGCCCTCTGGTTTCGATCTCTCATCTGGTCAGCCCTCTTATTTCGATCTCCTGTGATGGCCTTCTGGTTTTGATCTCTCATCTGATATGCTGCTCCCTTGGGGATCGTGCCCCCCTTGAAAGGCCAGCTTAACCCAGCCTTCATGATGGCTTAGGAGCCTGGGCTGGGGCCAGCACCCACTGCATACGAAAGGGCACGCGCAATTGAGGGCTGGATGCTGAAAGAGCTAGATACACAGAGGCTCAGAGCAGTGTCTGAAGGGGGCGTAAGAAAGGGCAAGGAGTGTCTAAGTGTGTCTTCAAGGGCTGCTACTCTGTTAGGTGCAAGCGTATAACTCATTTGTTTTGGTAGTGCCGGTACCATATCTACATACACATGGATGGGAGGCCTGCATGTTGTACCGGCACCATGTTGAGGGTCATCAGTGTTGTTGAGTGTCCCTCGATGATTGTTTCTCTTTTGATTTTGGTTGTTGAACTGAATATACCGGTAAGACATGGCAGCTGTGAAGCTTTTAACACATCTCATGAGCGAATTTCGGTGCCGAGGGAACGGACGAAACAAAAATCTGCCCCATTAAACAACTGATTTTGCCCCGAGGGCAGCATTAAAAGAAATAATGAATTGATACCCGAGGGAAGGCAAATCAAATCTACGGTACGGTGATCCCCCCTTTGTCGCAGGTTTACGTCTCCCAGCTGCTGGCACCCATCAGGGCCGTTATCTTCAATCCTCAATACGATCATTGCATCCCTTGCATGGCAGGTCTACGTCTCCCAGCCCCTGGCACCCATCAGGGAGCGACCCTGGCAGGACCCTCAGCTCCTACACCAGAGCAGCACAGGCAGTACAGCGACTTGGGCAGGTGGGTTGAGGGTTTAAGGTTGAGAGTTGGAGGGTTCAGAATTATGGGTTTTGCGGGACAGTCGAGCAGGACAGAAGGGGGTGATCAGTAGGCTAACCCTCAGCTCCTACACCAGAGCAGCACCCCCAGCTCCAGAATATATGCTCTCCTGGATGAACTTGCTCTCTGAATTCCAAAACGCACCGTCCGTTTTTGTGTTTATCCGCAGCGTCGCTCCTTTGGGCGCCCTTCCAGGCCATGAGCGGGACCGCTGAAGCCACGCCGCCGCCGCCGCCGCCGGCGGCGGCAGCAGGGGGCGCGGCGCCCCTGGGCGCTGGCATGTCCAGCCTGATGCTTCCGCCGTGTGCGGGCACCTCGCCGCTCGGAGATGTCTCCCTGCACCTGCTGCTGCTGCTCGCGTTCGGCGCGTATGACCCGCCGGCGACGAGCAACGCGTTCCGCCGGGCGCTGTCGATGCTCAGCGATGCGGCGGAGCCACCGCCGCAGCCGCCGCTCGAGGAATCCGACATCAAGCGACCCAGCAGCCGCGGCGGCGCCGCCGATGCCGGCAGGGCGGGAACCGCCGCCGCCGCCGCTGCCGGCGGCGGCTTCAGCGTGCCCGCCATTCAATACCGGCTGCTGTACGAGCACCTTGCGCTGCGGGGCCTGCCCGCTGACCCCGAGCCCGCCACGCTGCTGTTGTACCGCCTGCTGTACGGTTGTCGAGGGTTCAGGGATTACACGCTGTCCCGCACAGACATAGAGACGCTCATGCTGCCGCTGCTGCGTCTGTTGTACGAATGCCCAGCAGAGGCGACAAGCCACGCCCACATGCTGCAGGTGAGCCTGGATGTACTGCCTGTACCGCTTGTTCTAGATGTACCGTAGATTTGATTTGCCCTCCTCGGGTATGAAAAACGATTTGTTTTCAGGCTGCCCTCAGGGCAAATTATCGATCAGAACACTTCATTTCTGACTGAAAACTGTCGTCGACAATCGATCATTAATATAGTCATGGACCTAAACCCCAAACATCATAACCGTATTTATGAGGGAAGGCAAAGCAAATCTACGGTACTGCATTGACGGTAATATACCGGCACCGCATGTCCTGAATGCACAGTGTGCTCAATATAAGTATTGTACGTACTGCCAGAACAGCACGCACCGTTTGTTGCTGCGTTTGGATTTGCATATCAACGATTCCAGACTTGAGGCTGTTAGGGTTCAGGCTATTAGGGTTCAGGCTGTTAGGGTTTAGGCTATCAGGGTTCAGGCTATCAGGGTTCAGGCTATTCGAGTTAAGGCCGCTAGGGTTCAGGCTAATAGGGTTCAGGCTATCAGGGTTCGGGCTGTTAGAGTTTAGGCCGCTAGGGTTCAGGCCATTAGGGTTCAAAGTGTTAGGGTTCGAACTATCAGGGTCTAAGGTATGCGGTTTTACGGTGGGGACTCTTGAGGTACAGCTGTACGCATCACTTGCGCCCACAAACCCTACACTTCCCTATCTCGCTGCCCCATTCACCCCTTTCCTACACCAAGCCATATTCCGTGTGCAGGTTATCCTGCTGCTTCTCAGCCAGGATGTACCGCTTATGCAGGCGGTACATCGTACTGCCTTGGCGCCTGGGCAGGCCTCGTGGTACAAGGAGCAAGCGTTTGTTGCGGCCGGCGGAAACGGTGGCTCCGGAACCAAGGCCAGCCTTGGCAGCCTGATGATCCTGGTCCTGATCCGGGCGATCCTGCTCGGCTTTGGCCTCAAGGCGAGATCGGGATCTGGATCCGCGCCGCTGCCGAGCAACGCGCTCGCCGCGCTCGCCAATATGGCGCCGCACGTTGCGGGTCTGCACTGCCACGCAGCCGCCCGCCTAGTCTCGCTGTTCCACGCGCTAGGCAAGCGGCACGCAAGGCTGCTGGCGCGCAAGCGCCAGCACCTGCCGCCGCCGCCGCCGCAGCAGCAGCAGCCGGCCCGCGGGCCACTGCCCACGGCGGCGGCCCGGCCGGCAGCGCCGGCCGCACCGCAGCGCGACCTGCCTTGCTCGCGGGAGCAGCGGCGCCGGCAGCAGGGGCGGAGCTCCGCGGCCGGCGAGGAGACGCCAGCCTCCCCAACTCCACCGTCTCCGATGACCGACCCAGTAAATCCGACAGATCCGATAGTTCCGTCGCCGGATCTGTCTCCGGATCTATCGCGGGAGGAGTCGGAGGCTGATGCTGAGGTGGCGGCGGTGGAGGACTTCCTGCGGGTGGTGCTGGAGGCCATCGTGGCGGTGCTTCTGATGGGGGGGCCGCAGCGGAATGGAGAGTTGGTGTATGCACTGCTGCAGAAGCAGGAAGTGTTTGCGGCGACGGCGCCGGCGGCGCAGGCATTAGGGCCGGCGGGAAGAGGTCAAGGAGGGGATGGAGGTGTGTCAGCCGCGCTGTGTATCGCTCGGGTTGGCCTGTGCGTGTCTGTGTGGGTGTAGAACCCAAAACCCTGGCCCCTTAGCTTCCTACCTAGGCTCCCAAACCAAAGCCCCAAACACTCAACCCTCGGTTTTCTCTTTGTTGGCTGTATCTGGTGGCAGCGCCTCCTCCATCGGCCTCTGCATGCTAAGGGGTGTATGAGGGGGCCTGTGCATGCCAAGGGTTTAGGGTTAAGGATGAATGAGGGGGCTGTCTCATCTGACACAAAGCCCCAAACCATAGGCCTGAAGCAACAAACCCTCAACCCTCGGTTTCCCCTCTTTGCTGGCGGTGTGTTTATATGGCAGCGCCTCCTCCGTCGGCCTGTGCATGCTGGCCGTGGTTCAGGAGGCCATCTTGATTAACCCTGAGCACCAAACCCTAAGCGCCACAACCTAAGCACTGAACCCTAACACCAAACTCTAAGCACCAAACCCTGAACACCAAACCCTATGCACCAGATCCTAAAATCCCGCTTTCCTCTTTGCTGGCAATACATTCAGGGGGCAGCGCCTCCTCCGTCGGCCTGTGCATGCTGGCCGTGGTTCAGGAGGCCGTCTCGTTCTTTAGCCGCCGGCTGGAAGAGGCCATGGCGGAGGACACCGGAACTAAGGAGTGGAGCGTGGCGCGGGTGATGCAGGTGAAGCCCAAACCTTAACCTTGGAACAAAGGTGAAGCCTTGACCCTAACCTTGAAACAAAGGTGAAGCCTTAACCCTAACCTTGCAGGTGAAGCCTAATGCAGGTGGAGCCTAATGCAGGTGAAGCCTAAACCCTGACCTTGCAACCTAGGAGGGAGAGAGGGGGAGGCGCAATGTTTAGCTGCAGATCAGCTACACTTCAGCTACGTTGCGGCTTTTAGCCCAGTAGCATGGGGCTCGCTGCAGGAAACTTATCTGGACAAGGGACGTGGTGTGGCTGCTCAATTGTAGCTGAAGTGAGGCTTCGTGTAGCTGAAGTGTAGCTGAAGAAATGCTTCCTGAAGCCGAAGTATAGCTGAAGCGATGCTTTGCGTAGCTTGAGCCGAGCTTGCTGTAGCTGAAGTGTTGCTGGAGTGTTGCAGCTTCGCGGACATGTCTCCGTACAGCTTGCAAAACTACCGGTGCCCTGTGGCAGGTCGTCACAGCTGCGGCGCTGTTCTGGCGGCCACCCCTCGGATCGCTCTACGAAGGCCTGGCAGAAATTAGGCGAGTGCTTTGAGGTTTAAGGTTTTAAAGCTAGTGGTAGTTATGTTAAGGGTTTAGGGTTGACAACTTTTTGTTTGTGATGGTTCGGACGCGACCTTCATCAGCGTACGCGACCGATGGGACCGATGCACGTTACTGTTTCTTCTGCCTTCTATGTCTTTGAATTTATCCTCGCCCTGATGTGAGTGTCCACATGCCATGCCCGCATGCCATACTGACGGACAAACCATGGTCGAGGCCGTGCATGGTAGCTGGAATTGAGCCGAGTCATTCCTTACCAGCCCCACGCGGCAGAGCGTTAAGAGCAGGGCCCAGTGGGTATAACCTGTTCGTAACCTCCGGACAAACCCTAAATAGCCCCTTAACCTTAAGCCCTAAACTAGACACAACGGGTCACCTGATGACGCGAGTATTCGCATGCTGTTTCTTGGTGTTCCCAGGTTCACATATGAGGAGGAGTCTCACGCCGAGGACTTCTTCCTTCCCTACCTCTGGGGCCTGTTGCTGCCGCGCGTTCCGGCGGAATGGGACGCTTCGTGCATCCGCCTGTGCTAGCATGGCCACCTCCAGCTACAATTCAGCTACATCCGACTGGTCTGGCATTGTCACCTTAAGCTGCACCCGTCTGTGACGACATTCTTACCTTCCGCTACATTTCATGCTACATTTCAGCTACATACATGCACTTGTGCTAGCGTTGTTATCATCGGCTACAATTCATCTATAGTTGTCTTTGTTAAGTAGCAGTATTGCCTTACGCTACAACTCGGCTAAATCTGTCTGTGCTGGCCTTGTTGCCTGAAGCGCACTTCAGCTACAACTGGAGAGGGCCGGGGAGAGGGAGGGAAGGGATGGGGAGGTGCAGGTGTGAGAGGGAGAGAGAGGGGGGGGAACCACATTCGCCTGTGCTAGCATTGTTGCTCGTAGCACACTCAGCTACAGTTCAGCTACACATAAGCTTCATCTTACTGTATGATTTCTTGCCGTCAGTCTGGAACGCGCTGCATCGACCCGTGCTTTTGTGGCTTGGTCCCCAACAACGCAGCTCGGGGAGAATGGGCAACACTCTCCAGGTTGCAGTCTTTTCGCCCTATGTGGCATTATTGTGATGAGCGCTTGTGGCAAGCTCTGCCCAGTTGACCTGTGGTAGTGTCGCCCTGCTTGTGGGATGAGTGCGCCTCATCAGCATCGAGTGCGCTGGGATTTGTTATGCATCAAGTTCTTTCAGGGCTGCAAAATCTCTCATGCATGGCTTGTTTTCTTTCTGCCTGTCGGCTTGTTTTCTTTCTGCCTGTCGCGCTCCACTATTATTATGTATTTACCCGCTCTTCAGTTATTGTCTGCCTGTTTGGCAGCATCGGCCATCAATCGCTCCTTGCTCGCTTCATTTCTGCCGAGGTGCACTGCACTGCTTGATGTCTTTCTGCCTGTTTTCAGCCCCGTCTTGTGCTGCTTGGCTGTCTTGCAAGGAGGCCCATCATTGCTGCATGGGCCGTCACATGCATGAGTTTCGTCACTGAAGGTAATTTCTTAGTTTGTTGACCTTGCTGCTATCACTGACTTGTTGCTGAGCCATTCAATTGCGTACAGACCTGTCCAAGGTCCACACCCCTGGCCCATGCACTGCCTGTGTCGTTCACACTTAGCGCACGTTCTAATTGTTTGGCAGCTTCTGCTGTGCATCGCTAGCTGTCTTTCTAATTTGAGGCATTTGCCGTGCACTGCTTGCAGTCTCGCTGCCTGTGCTGTTACTTCACCATTCCACTGTGAACAACCCCGTGACAGCGCTGTCGCTCTCCAAAGTCCAAACCAATGCCTGTGTCGCCGTTAGCTAGACATTACAATTAAGGGAACTATCACTTACATCTGCTTCAAAGAGCGCTACACTTGCCGCTGCGACAGCCCGGAGACCATGTCCAAGTCCAAACGGTTGCCTGTCCATCTTTCTGAGTATAGGTCAGCATCCGGCTAATGCTTTGCGCTATAGTTGCAGAGGTGGCTAAATGAGCTCGCAGTCGCTCTTCGAAAAGTGCAGACACCCCATACTGCAACTGAATTCGGTTGGCAATCTCTTCCCGTTTCTCTCCTGTCAGTCAGTCACTAGGGCAACGGGCTACTCTTTCATTTCTTTAAATCCATAGACCTGTGAAATGGCGATCGCTGTGACCCGACGAAGCAGTTCTCTAATCGCTGCACGGCCGTGCGTGGTGCCGAGAGTCCTCCTCAGGCTTGTGTGGCCATCGCCGCTCGTGTGCCACTCTCTGGCGGGTAAACGAGGATTCGGCGATTCTAACCGGGGGGATGGCGGGGACGAACGGCAGCGCAAGGCAGGAAAGAGCAAGCGCGTCAACATCCGTCGCGAGGAGGCACCCATCCCGAACCAGGGCCAGCTCCAACGAGGGGGCGTCAACCTTGATTCATCCTTCATGGCTGTTGAAAAGCTTGAGGATAAGCTGTCGAGCAAGGAAGAGGAGGCAGATTTCAGCAAGCGCCTGGCCGTCATACGCTTCGAGGGGCAGGAGCGCCGCAAGGTGGGCAAAGGCTCCACACAGCTGAGCAGCCTAGACAGCACCGCCGTATTCGACAACGAGCTCAACTACGCCAGCCCGCCCAGCCTCAGCGATACGCTGATGAGCCAGCTGAACTCGGACGTCAGCGACCCCAAGCTCAAGAACGCCCAATTTGGGCCCAACCAGGTGGGCGTGGCTGTGGCTGCACTGCTGCTAGTGCTCATGTTCGTGGTAGTCAGCGGCGGGGACTTTGCCTCCAGCAAGCGCTACAAGGGCGTGCGGCCCGCCCAGCAGGCGCCCGATGGCATCGAGGCCGCCCTGATCAAGGGGCGCATAGCGCAGCTGGAGAATGCGAGGGAGGCAGATCCCTCAGACATGCAGGTGCTGGAGGAGGAGGCGGTCAGCTACGCCCAGCTGTTCGAATTCGAAAAGTCTGCGGGCCTGCTGGACCAGCTTGTGGCGGTCCAGCCCAGGAACGCCGAGGCCTGGAGGCTGCTGGGGGAGACGACGCTGCTGTCACAGCAATCTGCGCGGTCTGTGGCGGCTTATGAGAAGGCAGCAGCCCTGAGCTCGGACGACCTACAGGTGCTCACAGGCCTAGCGGACGCCTACATCGCCAACGGCACGCCCTCCAAGGCCATAGACTCCTTGAACGCCATTAAAGCAAGTCGAGCTGCAAAGGCCGCCCCGGCTGCTACCGCAGCCGCACCAGCCGCAGCCGCCGCTGCCTCGCCCTCCTCCTCCTCCCCGCCCTCCCCCTCCCCCTCGATCAAGGACGAAGGCGCCTCCGACTCAGCACCCGCTTCCGAAGGATCGACCGTCGACCTAGGTGCCCTGGAGCTCCTGCTGGCCAAAGTGTACAGCAGCTGGAACGGGCATGACAGCGACGCGCTGTCGACGTACGACGGCCTCATCAAAATGTCTCCGACAGACTTCCGCGGATACTTGGCCAAGGGGCTGTTCTTGAAGGAGCATGGCCGGAAGGCTGACTCGGAACGCATGTTCATTCAGGCTCGTTTCTACGCCCCGGAGTCGCGGCAAGCCTTCATCAGACGGATGTCAGACACAAATCCCATGTTGGAACTACCTAGCGATGATTAGGCGCAGTGTTCCTTTTTTCGTGACTCAGCTACATGTCAGCTACATTCCGGCCACCGGCCAGGGGCCCCGTTCGGGGCATGCCATGCAGCCTTGGCCACCAGTCGTAGGCCGGTCCAGGCTTGGTCCCAATCGGGCCTTTGCGGCTGCTGGGTGGCGGCCTGCTGAAGGTGGACTTGTAGCAAAAAGAAATAAAGTCTGATATTTAGGCAGCACTGTGACCTTGGGACTGTTACGGTGGTTTGAATTCGACGCCCTTTTCCCCTCTGTACTGGGGAACTCAGCTGTGATATCCCCCCCTGCCTAAAGATCGCCGGGTCCATTTTCCTGCCCCCCTCATTTAGGAGGATGGCATGGCTGCACCATACTCCTGGCTGTGCATGGTAGGTGGAATTGAGCTTGCTCATCACCTGCCAGCCCGTTACGCAGCCGAGGGTTCAGCAGGGCCCAGCGGGTACCGGGATGCACCGTCATAACCCCACTGCCAGTCTACATGTTTAATACTTTCAGCGCTGTTAGTTAGGTGCCCACGCGGCCGAGCCATTTTGAGCAGGGCCCATAGGTCATTGACTTTCAGTACCGTTATCCAGGGTTGAGGGTTCATGATACGTTGCATACAGTTGTACATTCGGGTGTTATATCAGTCTTTGAAGTGAAGCTTTTGCAGTCCAGCAGAGCGCGTCGCACTACTGTGTCACGTAAGTCAATACCATAGTTGTGTCCCTTTAATTAGGCGCTCACGCGGCCGAGCCTTTTGGGGCAGGGACCAGAGGTGTAATTTCATTGACTGTGTCCGCATGTTCTTCACAGTTGAGTTCCCATGGCATGTGCCCACTGCACAGAGAAAGCGAAGAGATGCATATATTGGACTTGGCGGGTGAAATGTCTTTGACAAATCTGAAATCCACGGTGTTATGTCATCACCAATATACACAATCTATGACCGAGCTATATTTGAGGGTTTAACCCTGGTTGAAACTACCGCGCTCAACACTACACCCGTGCAAGTCAGGCAGGTCGCAGCTCTTGCAGCTAAGCTCACGCGGCCAAGCCTTTACAACATGGACCCGAGGTATCATTCCACAGTTTCGTAGCTCAACCATCTGTCTTCCTGCACACGGCCCTTCTGGGCTGTGAATCATTGAAAGAGAACAGGCCCTAAGGTACCAGACGACTACCTATAAATTTAAGCTACTCGTGTACCTTTGATATGTGGCGTGTTCAAACAAGCACACTGCAAGCCAACTATTCACTACTCGATCAGGACACCGGTTTATAACTTATATACACCTCTGATCTAAAACACAATTTGTCTTCACTATTTTTGTACAGAACTGCACATTAATCGAGTCAATGATGCCGTGTTTCAGGGTCGAGTGGAAAATGCCGGGTGAGCTCCACACAAAGCACAGCCTTCTCTTTCCTTCTTGCTCTCTCGATGGGGATGCATGAAGGCTCTGAAAATCCACGCATAAATCTCCCAATAGATCTCGACACATGAGGCATGTCCATGCATGGCCCCGGAGTTTGTATGCCATGGACATGAGGCATGCGCCCCCCTACGTTGAGGTACAAGACCAACAGAAGCGGGTGGCCTCCTGGAGAGCTGCATTCATTGCATGCAGTTGGGCACCCACGCCGCCATGCCTTTTTCAGCAGGGTCCACAGATGTAACGTTTTGGGTGCATCATACATGAACGAAACAAATAAAAGGTTACCCCCCTGCCTGGCTGCCTGGCATCTGCACCTTCAACGACATTACACCCTACAAGCATGGCCCAGAGGTGAAATGGCATTGACCTTCAGAAGGCCTCCACAATCAGATAGACACTTATAGCCACAACACCATGCCGAGGAGTGCAATGCCACAACACCAGGCCCAGAGGTGTCAGGTCATTGAATCAGCCACAACACCGAATTTCCCATGCCTAAACAACTTTCCAAAAGTGTCAAGCCTTTTTATTTGTTCTGATGCCTTTACAGCCCATGACGCGAGGCTGCTGGACCTGAGCCGGTCAATTCAGAAGTACCACCACAGTACCAACAGCACCAACAGCAGTACCAGCAGAAGTACCACCAGCAGTACCACCAGCACCAAAAGCACCTCTTGCAGCTAGCCCCAGGTCGTACACGGCCACCAACACCAATACCAGCAGCAGCTGGCAGCAGAAGGTGTGACACCATTAACCAGCAACAGTAGCAGCAGCAGCAGCAGCAGCAGCAACACCACCACCAGTACCAGTGCAAGCAGGTAGCAGAACCAGCACCAGCAGCACATGCAACAAACAGCATTAGCACCAATGCTGAATGCAGCATTAGCACCAGAGGCACCACAACCACTGCCAACACACGCATCTAGCAGCAGCAGTGGCACCAGTGATGCCAGCACGACCGCCAGCTCCACCAGCAGCAGCTAGCAGCACCAGCACCAGCACCAGCCAGCACCACCGGCACCAGCCAGCAGCACCAGCACCAGCACCAGCACCAGCACCAGCACCAGCACCAGCACCAGCACCAGCACCAGCACCAGCACCAGCACCAGCACCAGCACCAGCACCAGCACCAGCACCAGCACCAGCACCAGCACCAGCACCAGCACCAGCACCAGCACCAGCACCAGCACCAGCACCAGCACCAGCACCAGCACCAGCACCAGCACCAGCACCAGCACCAGCACCAGCACCAGCACCAGCACCAGCACCAGCACCAGCACCAGCACCAGCACCAGCACCAGCACCAGCACCAGCACCAGCACCAGCCAGCACCACCGGCACCAGCACCAGCACCAGCACCAGCACCGGCACCAGCCAGCACCACCGGCACCAGCACCAGCACCAGCACCAGCACCAGCACCAGCACCAGCCAGCACCACCGGCAGCAGCCAGCACCAATACCACCAATACCACCACCATCACATGCAGTGAGCAGCAGCAATAGAAGCAAATGCAGCGAGCAGCAGCACCAGCAGAGACATAAGCAGCAGCGGCAAGGACAGTAGCAACAGCAGCAGAGGTAGCAACAGCAGCAGAACCACCACCACCAGCATCAGCATCAGTAGCACCACCCCCAGCACCAGCACCGCTTGCAACGAGCAGCAGCAGTAGCCGCACCAGCACTACCAGCAGCAGTAGCAGCTATAGCACCAGCACAAAAAACAGCAGGCTACGAAGGCAGTAGCAGCAAACTCTGTTGTTCTTGCCGTCCGTCTCTTCCATGGTAGCACAATCCGGCTGAACCTGTGCCGTATCGAGCGAGCCGTATCATGGCACTCTGGTAGTACAATCCGGCTGTACCTGTTCCGTATTGCGCCGTATCATGCCGTCTGTCCTGCCCACTAATCTGCCTTCCGTCTCCACTGCCCACTAATCTGCCTTGCTCTCTGCCACGCGCACGACAACGGCGGTGAGGGCGATGTACGCGGACAGCAGCTGCGTCGCGATGAGGCCCATGCTGAGCCAGTACAGCACGTACGCACCCGTGATCTCCCTGTGGGGAAAAAACGTTTTTAAATGTTGAAGATGCTGTTTTGACAGGCAGAAGTTGTTTTGAGGTGTTGAAAGATAATGTTACATTTTCCCATGAATTTCCGGATGTTTGGATCTTGATGGCACGTGGGCACCCAGCACTCTCCTGCAGGGAACATGTTGTTTAGATGTTGGAGACCTTTTTAATGTTTAAAGAGCCAAAAGGGTCTGCACAACAGCTCCTTTTGGCCTCGGGGTTCAGGGATCAAGGTCAGACGACTCCCAGATGTCTACCTGATCCTCGGAGGGATTCTGCTGGACAGCTTTTTCTGAGTGCACACCCCAGACACAATATAAAGCAGGCCTCCAAGGGGACCGATGCAACTGCACCGATGGGGACCACCACTGGGCCGCTAGGGCCAAATCATCAAGAGGGCTAGCTTCCCCAAACCAATAACAAACCTAACCCCTTCAACCCTTAACCCTAACCCCTTTAACCCTGACCCTCTTATCCCGTACCCCCCGACCCTATCCCCTAAACCCTAATCTACTACGCACATTCTCTTGTCGCAATGATTTGGCATGCTTCTAACCCTGAACCCTCTTTCCCAACTGTTGCAATGATCTGGCATGCCTCAAACCCTGAACCCTGAACCCTGAACCCTCAACCCCTGAACCCTGAACCCTGAACCCTCAATCCCACCTATTGCAATGATCTGGCAAGTCTGCCAAAGCCGTCATGAGCGAGTCGCGGAACGCGCTTGGGTGCGTGGGTGTGTGCTCATCCAGGACGCTCATGTAACGGGTCTTGCAAGGGGTCGGGGAAAGGGGAGGATTTCAGGTGAACGTTTTTATGACTGTATGACCCCCCTGGTATGAACCCCTGGTATGAACACTGGTATGAAGCCCCTGGTATGAACCCCCTGGTATGAACCCCTGGTGTGAACCCCCTTGTATGAACCCCCTTGTATGAACCAATTTCCATGAGCTCGTCTAGGACGCTTGTGAGTCTTGCGGGCGGAGAGGGGGGAAAGAGGTGGGGGGGAAAGGCTTCAGGGACACGAGGTGGGTGGCGTATAAGCCCTAGGCTCTGAAGATTCAGTAGCTTTCGTGCTTTTTGTTAGGGTTTAGGGTTTAATGTCAAGAGTTAAGGTTCTTCCTAGTTATAAGAGTAATATGTACCTTTGGTGTTTACTGCTTTTGTTGTTTCAGCGGAAGGGTGGCTCATGCACGTGTGGGAGCGACAGGCTGACAGCACTAACTTGACATGCACATGCACTTTAGCGCCTTCGTGGGCCATCCGGGGAGCTGCCACCGGCCTGGTGGGACCCAATGAAATTTAGCCTACAGCCGGAGGCCGCAACGATGGGGCATACTTTACCAGGAAACCCTTGTTATAATCTGGCTGGATTCTAGCTGAATGTAGCTGTAATGTTGCTGAATGTAGCTGATAGGTAGCTGACTTTAGCTAAAATGTAGCTGAATTGTAACAGATAGAGACCCGAAACGTCTTGTGGCATTCGTGACTCGGATTGTTATCCATTTCAATTCAAACTGAATGGTTGATTCCCCACCTCCAACTGTCTAGCGACATTCTTGACATCAATTGTTTTGAATTTCAAATTGGAACAACATGATCGATTCCCCACCTCAAATGCAAGCCTGGCAGCCTCCCTCTTGGCTTTGATTCCCTCAATGGCCTGGGCGGGCGGGCTGCTCAACGCAGCCATGTGGTACACGTCCGCGTCCTGACGGCTAAACACGTCCTTCAAGATGTGAAGTTCGGCCTGCAGTGCAAATATTTGAATTTTGAAATTCGAATTCTAAACCAGGTGCATGGTGGCTGCTGGACGCTGTCATGTGGTACACGTCCGCGTTCTGGCGGCTAAACACATCCCTGAAGATGTGATGTTGGGCCTGCAGTGCAAGCAGTTGAAATTTGAAATTTGAAATCGAAATCACGTGCATGGGGGCTGCTCAAAGCAGCCATGGGGTAAACATCTGCGCTCTGGTGGCTAGACACACTGGGGTTGACTTTGGGCTGGGCTTGTTGCATAGGACCATGATGAGAGGTGATAAAGCAGCGGGTAGTAGGCGGTACAACAGTGCAGTACGGGCGGTACAGCATAACATGGGGGCTGTCTGCATCAAGCCCCCGACTATAGGCTATGATGTAGCTGAAGCATAGGCTATGATGTAGCTGAAGCATAGGCTAAGATGTAGCTGAAGCATAGGCTATGATGTAGCTGAAGCATAGGCTGTGATGCAGCTGAAGCGTAGGCTATGACGTAGCTGAAGTATAGGCTATGATGTAGCAGAAACACAGGCTATGATGTAGCTGAAGCATAGGCTATGATGTAGCTGAAGCATAGGCTATGATGTAGCTGAAGCATAGGCTGTGATGCAGCTGAAGCGTAGGCTATGACGTAGCTGAAGCATAGGCTATGATGTAGCTGAAGCATAGGTTATGATGTAGCTGGAGGATAGGCTATGACGTAGCTTAAGTGCGCCAAATGACCCATTACAAGCAGCCCATCCCCCCTCAACCTGAAGTTCCTCAACCAAAACAAACCAGCCCCGGTGGCGATGTCCACCTTCTCTGGAAACTTTGAGATCAAAAGTAGCAGGCTGTCGCGCTCACAACTTCACTATTGACCTCTGTGAAGTTTTTAGAGTTTCTCCAGTCCAGCGGAGGACCACATTTGATACATGGGACAGGTGCCCGCAAGCCTGTACGAGCACACCAAGTAAACTAGGACAGTGCGCTAAGTAAAAAAGAGTTCCGTCGAAGCTCCTTCAGTCACCGTTCTCTCACCTGTTCCCCTTCAGTTACCTTCAGTTACCTTCAGTTACCTTCAGTTACCTTCAGTTACCTTCAGTTATTCAACTGCTCCCCTTCAGGTGCCCCACAGTTACCGTTCACTCACCTGATCCCCCTTCAATACGCCCACATCAATGACGTCCGCCCCCGCGGCATGTCCCCCGACGCCTTGGCTGCCGCCTTGGATCAAGGCGGACAGCAGCATCTCGTACTCATCATACGTCAGGTCACCCTGCAGGTTCTGCACATCACAGAAGTGTTGAAGGGTGTGACCACCTCTGCATGGGCACTAAAAGTGTGAACACCTCTGAATCGATAAGGCCGGACAGCAGCATCTCGTACTCATCGTACGCCAGGTCGCCCTGTAGGGTCTGCACGGCACAGAAGTGCTGAGGGGTGTGACCACCTCTAAATGGACACTAAAAGTGTGGACACCTTTGAATCGATCAGGGCGGACAGAAGCATCGCGGACTCCTTGAACGTCAGGTCGCCATTCAGGTTCTGCACAGCACAGAAGTGTGAACGCCTCTGAGCTGGCACAGGAAGTGTTGAAGGGTAGTGAGTTCATGATGTTTTCATTTCGGTTGTGGGCGATTATGCATGGGGTTCTCATGCTGCCACATGGGTGCATGCACGCATGCCGCGGCACAGCCAAATGCATGCATGCATGCATCCTGAGCTATCATGCGGCACCCATACCACACTACTGCAGCTACTTGTCACATCCCGGTGGCGCGCGCCTCGAACGCGTGTGGGACTCCATGGGGTTCCTCATACCACTGCTTGGGTGATTGTTTGCATGCATGGCACGGCTCGGCACATAATAGCCATAGGCATCAATTGAGGGCCACTGCCAACTTACTCTCTTTCATAACATGCGACCACTTGTGTTGTACCACTGGACCATGCGTCAAACAACAAGGCAGATGCTGGGCACCACATGTCATTATGCCCAGCAATCACGAGACGCGCAAGAAAGTGTGACCGACTGAACTATTGGTTTCGCGAGCCATGTTGAAAACTGTGGAGAATTAGAATTTGTGATTTACGGCGCTTCAGGACTTGAAATAGATAGGGGAGCATCGAAACGAATTGATGCATGGCCACGTGGAATGCAAGCCAGTCCCTTGGACTGTGTAAGGAGCGACTGGGACACTCTTTCCGTGGATCCAAATAAATGTAGATCCAGGCATGTATTGATGGCAGGCTGGGAGCCTGCCATCAATATAAGGACACTTTGAGTGTGAACACCTCTGAATTGACATAGGAATACACCTCTGAAGGGACACTCTAAGTATAAACCTCTGAGCTGGCACCGCAAGTGTGAACACCTCTGAATTAAAAATTGTCACCCCACTCGCCCCAGCCACAAAGCCGGGGAACATATCAATTCAGCGAACTTGATTTAGAGTTTAGGGTTCAAGGTTTGGGTTCTAGGGTTCTAGGGTTTAGGGTTTAGGGTTTGCCCACAAAGAGTTTCTGGTCTTGACGGCGTTGCATCCATGCGCCTCCACACCGACCTGCTTTCCATCCCCATGTATCCACACACGTCCACACAGATTCACACGTGTGCACTTGCATCCACACCCGTCCACACTCGTACCTTAGCATCCAGGTAGTGCGATACGCTGTCCACCGCTTCAATCCGTTTTTGCAGTAGCCACAGGACCTCCTCCTGAGAGGCAAACGGCAATAATGCGATTTGTTTTCAACGAGCTCTTTAAATTAGCTGTTTTCAATATCTAATGCAGAGTACGTATCATAAGATATCGGTGCCGCTTGCTAGAATCTTCGGTTGCCGATGCAGTTAAAGAATTTTGATAAAAGTTTGTAAATAAACCTTTTAATTGGCCGTTTGTTACAGTCAATTGTTCTTTATCATGTGCCGCAATATGTACCGCTTAATACAATTCATAAGATACTTGGTAACGGCGCGGATGTGGCTCCGGCCCCAAGCTGCGTTGTTTCCTCAACCTCCACGCCCTAATAGGGCGTAGCTTTCTTTCTTTCAGAAGATACTGGTTGCGCAATATCTTCTTAAAAAGGACTGATCACCGCTAAGCATGCAAATGGTCAGCAACAGTGTGGCCATGGTTTAGGGTTAGGGTTTCTTTTTCGAAAATTCATATTTTGCTATAACCCGCGGACCCACCGTCTTCTTCGCGGACTGGGGATCCATTGTCGGGGCCTGCCTGCCGCTTGCTACATCTGAGGCCTGAAGCTCCTTGGTAGCTGCATCTTGGGTCTGCACGTGGCAGGGCAGGGCAGGGCAGGGCAGGGAGGGTTAGCAAGGGAGGAGGGGGGGGGATCAAGCCTATTTGCTTGGATCTGGTTGCGTCAGGGACTCAGGGCAGCAGGCGAGAGCAGGGGGGGGGGGGATCAAGCACATTCGCGCTGGCAGATCAATGTCAGCTGCATCTTGGGTTAACATGAGGCAAGGCAGGGGGGAGAGAGGGGGGGCGAGTCAAGCACATTTGCTTGGATCTGGTTGTGTCAGGGCAGGAGGCGAGAGCAAGGGGGGGGGGGGGGGCAAGAGAGGGGTGGGGGGGGTCAAGCATCATTGCGCTGGCAGATCTTTGTCAGCTGCATCTTGGGTCTGGTTGGGTCAGGGCAGGAGGGGAGAGCAAGGGGGGGGGGGGGGGGGGCAGGAGAGGGGTGGGGGGGGGTCAAGCATCATTGCGCTGGCAGATCTTTGTCAGCTGCATCTTGGGTCTGGTTGGGTCAGGGCAGGAGGGGAGAGCAGGGGGGAAGAAGAATCATCACACATTTGTGCATGCAGATTCTCGTTAGCAACACTCACAATGCCCCCCCCCCTCCCTCCCCAGTCCCACCCCCCACACCGCCCCAACCCACATCCCCAGCTGTTTCAGCCTACCTTCACAGCAGCTGCCCCCCAGCTGCTCCCCAACAGCCTAACTGCACAGCAGCTGCCCCCCAACTGCTCCCCAACTGCCTACTTTCACATCAGCTGCCCCCCAGCTGCTCCCCAACTGCCTACATTCACAGCAGCTGTCCCCCAACTGCTCCCCAACTGCCTACATTCACAGCAGCTGTCATCCAACTGCTCCCCAACTGCCTACCTTCACAGCAGCTGCCCCCAACTGCTAACCAACTGCCTACCTTCACAGCAGCTGCCCTTGCACGCAAGTCAGACGCCACAGACTGGGCATGCCTCTGCAGCCTGGCTACCCGCTTTCCGATGTACTCCTTGTCCTGCCAGGCGGTACAGTGGCTTAGAATCAGCAGCAAATCAGCAGTACACATACGGATGCTTATGCTGTCGCTTTTCGACATAATCATTGTCCTACTAGGCAGTACGGCCACTTAGCAACAGCAGCCAGTCAGCAGTACGGCCACTTAGCAACAGCCATTCAGTGTGAAGTCCCGCAATGAGTCGACTCAAGGGCGCTTCAAGGTGACACCACCTCAAATTAGGCGCTGCTGATAATCTCCCTAACCTCCCCAAAAACCCGTAACCCGGAACCCGAAACCCTAACCTCCCCAGCCCCAGCTGCCCCTTGTTGCACGAGACCCCAGACACAGACCGTGATGCGGCCAAATTGTAGCTGACTGTAGCTAAATTGCAGGTACATTGTGGCTGCATAGCATCTAAATTGTGGCTGAATTGCTGGTAGTTTTTGACTGAATTGTAGCTAAATCTTAGCTGGATAGTAGCTAAATTGTAGCTTAATCACCCTGCCATGTGCTCATTCCCCAACGGTAACGGCGCGGATGTGGCTTCGGCCCAGGCTGCGCTTTTCCTTAACTCTCACGCCCCCCACGGGGCATGGCATTCTTTCTTTCTTCCCTTCACGTTCACCAGCCCACCTTCATCTTGGCGCTGTTGATGATCTCTCGGACCTCCCCGGCTCCTGCTGCCCCTTGTTGAACCAGGTCAAGCATGTCATCCACCTCGTTCAAACGGAAGAAGACCTGGAGGCAAAAAAGGAAGAGGAGGCAGTACCGTGTCAGAGAGGGGAAGGGAGGGGAGGGGACAAGGAGGGAGTATCATATCCAGGTAGGGGAGGGGAGGGAGGGAGAAAATATTACCACGTGAGAAGAGGGAAGGGGAGGGGAAGGAAGGGAAGGGGAGGGAAAAGGAGGGGAGGGAAAAGGTGGCAGTACAATAAGGAGGTGAGGGAAGGGAAGGGAAGGGGAGGGGAGACGAGGGGAGGGGAGGAAGTGGTAGTGCTGTATGAGGGGACAGGACTAAATGCGAGGGTTGTTGTCATGTCAAGCGTGGATGTCTAGGCCAACATCTGAGGACTGGCTGCGCAAGCTCGACAACCCTCATTTCAAGCCGGGAAGATTTTGGCCGCCACTCCAGCCATCTCCTCCGTGCATCTGCAGTTGTATTTGATCGCAACGCAATTCAATGAACGCAAATATATACATCCCAGGCCAATATTTCGTCCCGTACCCTACGCTTCTCGGCTCCTCTAAAGCCTTAAGCCTAAACCCTACAGCCTTAAGTCTAAAAACCCCCAAGGGCAGCATGCGCGTTCCACAATCTGGTCTGACGGCCGGACCATTTACACCGGACACGATACAGCCATAAGTAAATTGATACGCCAGTAGGGGCGAGGATTCTTTAAGCCTCTCATTTTGACTTGACCTTGCCAGTTAGTTTACTTCAATTAAAAGAAGTCGGCAAAAGCTGACCTTGCCCCAATTTGAATTTGAATTATTTTTAGTTATTTTTGTATTTTTAATGAATTTTGATACCAACGCGGGAACCCACGTTGGTGAGCATCTCGTCGTGTTTCATGGCTGTCAGCTTTCTCTCCAAGTGGGAGATGCGTACCGCAGCTTCTCCAAGACCGCAATGCACGCCCACGTCACGGGTGACCTGACAGCAGGGTTCAGGATTTTCAGTTTGGGGTTTGAGGTTCAGGGTTTTAGATTCAGGGTTCAGGGCTGAACCTGAATGCATTACTACCCCCAACGGCCGGTGACCATATGTTGCAAACATGAAACGACTTCCCCATTATCTGATTCAGTACGCTTCAGTAAAACAAAAATACCGAATAAGCATCAACACCTAATAAAGGGTACCTGGAGGTTTGGGTTAAGGGTTAAGTTTTGAAGGGTTAACCCTTGCCGGTATATTAGCCTTACCACCGGTGCTTGACCTTTCTTATGAATCTTATAACCTAATGGCCCCTAATGAAACTGAGTACCTGCCCCATGAGGTTGGTGGTTGACATGGCAGCCCAGGCCAGTCCGATCAGCATAGCTGTGCGCAGGCTCAGCCGGTTGCCGAGGGCGCCTCCCGCCGGATGACCTCCGGCCGCCCCGCCGGACAGCCAGGTCCAAGAGACGGCGGGCAGGCGAGTGCATGAGACCCAGCCAAGAACACACAGCACTGCGCAGCCCAGGCCTAACGCCTGCTCAAGAGCGGGAGGGGCATTGGGTCAGACCCGGGGAGGTGTGGGGAGGTGTGGGGAGGAGTGGGGATGCAGTTGTGTGCTGGACGGCGCAGAGCACGGCAAAGCCTAGGTCCAGCGCCTGCTCAAGAGGGGGAGGGGAAACGGAGCGTTGGGTCATACAGGGAGGTGTGGGGAGGAGTGGGGATGCGGTTTTGGATGGTGCGCGCAGAGCACGGCGCAGCCTAGGCCCAGCGCCAACTCAAGAGCGGTAGGGGAAACGGGGCGTTGGGTCATACGGGGAGGTGAGGGGAGGAGTGGGGATGCGGTTGTGTGATGGTGGGCGCAGAGCACGGCGCAGCCTAGGCCTAGCCCCTACTCCAGATAGGGAATGGGTTTAACATAGTGTGAGGCATGTGATCGTACGTGTGATCATAAGAAACCCAAGGTTTAGGTTCAAGGGTTTAGGGCTGACCTTAACCTTTATCCCCAAGCCCAAGGTGCTGGGCGGCCACTGCTAGGCTGAAATGGGGCTGAAAATAACCACGACCACCGCACAAGCAGCAGGGCTTGCAGCCCCAGGCTCTGACGGCCGCTTGCTGTGGAAAGGCTCGAGTGCTGTCGAAATAATGTTGTGAAGGTTTATAACATGCATTCAGTCTAGGTCTCCTGAGCTGCCTGTTAAACCTTGCTTTCTCTCCAAACCAGTTTTCTGTGTGTGGATGACAGCAACACAGCGCCGCACAAGCATCAGTAGCTCCAGGCCCCAAACGCCGCCGGCCGCGGAAAATATTTTGGCGCCGTCCGTGACGTTTTGTGAGGATTGATTTTAGCATACACAGCCTAAGTTCCCAGCTGAGTATTTTTTGGTCTGACCTCCCTTCCTCTTTCTCTTTCTCACTCTCTCTCTCTCTCTCTCTCTCTCTCTCTCTCTCTCTCTCTCTCTCTCTCTCTCAGCACGTTTTTTTGTTTTTCTTGATGAAAGCAGCGTTGCGCAGCCGCACCTGCCCCTGCGCCTCGGTCGGCCCGAAGAAGTCTTGCGAGCAGACGACGGCCAGAGATATCCCGAGGACCTAGTGTTGGGGCAGTACATGGCAGGTGCAGTACATAATGTCAGGTGCAGTACAACAAGACAGGTGTGGTACATCACGGAGGTGCAGTACACCACAATAAATGCTGTACATGGATTGAGCAGTACATGACAAAGGTTGGAGACGGCAGGCAAACCAAATAGCAGGGGCGGTGCTTTCCAACTCCTTGGGTTGGGGGCAGTACATCATAACACAGGCAGTACACGACATAGGCTGTACGCGGCAGGCATAAAAACAGCAGGGGCGGGGCATTTCAACTCCTTGGGTGGGTGGTGGGAAAGTACATCATGGCAAATGCAGTACATGACAGGGGCAGTGCATGACGTAGGCTGTAAGCGGCAGGCATACAGCACAGCATGGGTGTTGCATTTCAGCTCCTTGAGTGAGTGGGGGCATTGGCTCCGCAGACCTCAGGTACCCATGGTATCCAAATGCGCTATTTGAGGCTTATAATCCGCATGCCTATTTGAGGCTTATTTCTTGTGGATTGTGTTCACCGATCCAGTTTTAGTAGGGCTTGCTATGCGTCGCCAGCAGGGTAGATTCCAATGAGGAGCTTCAAGATGATCATGCCCTTTTCATAGCTCTCTCTCTTTGGATGTCCACACTTGTTACAATACGCGGCAAAATTAACGAGGACGCGATTTGTTGACCAGGGAAATCATTCTAACATGCTTCCGTCCGATGAGAGGTATCATCATCTAGAAGAGTATTGTTAATGCGGTTCAGCCGGCTTCTTCCACCTGCCGAAGGTGACGGTGCAGGCGCGGCCCCTGAGACGGCCCCGGCCCATGCCGCACTGTTCCTTTAACACTCATGCCCCTGCGGGGTGTAATGTTTTGACGGCAAATACCTTATCAATGGCGTCGCGCCCAAAAGGACATAATTGTACTCTTTAAAGTGTGCTTCTTAGAGCCTTTGAATGACTCACAGACAAGGAAATGACCATCCACACAGTCACACAACCCCCAGTGTCTGCTTCCTTCAGACAAGAGGCCACCCGCGGCTGCCCAAAGCCTGATCTGGGCCAAACCTGAAGGTAGAAATCCGACCACGGCCGGCGGCCCAAGGAGGAACATTGGCCACGCAAGGGACCTACGGCCGGCGGCCACAAGGTCGCTGAAATCAATCTGAGTGGCAGCTGGACGGCGGAGCAACAACCCCCGAGGTACTCACCCCCAGTAGGGTGCTGCATATGCGGCTCAGGAGGTCCCAAGATGGGGGCGTCATCCCACTTCCCTTCCGGCTCGTAAGGCCTGGGTAGACACCTGGCAGAGGCAGGGGCAGCAGCAGGGGCAGAGGAGTAATGACAGTGGGAGGGGCAGGGAGCAATAGGGGACAGGGGGCAGGTGGAGACAAAGGCAGCCATGCATAGCCATGCAACACTGTACTGCACTATGAAGCCTGCTAAGGCAGCCATGCATGGCCATGCAATCATCCACTGCTGCTTTCTGCTCATTGCCTGCAAATCAGCCTGCTGATTGCGAGGGGGCGGTCAGTCAGCGCGCACCGTTTGATTCATTTGTAAGAGGCAGATGGTACGCCATTATGAGCAAGCTGCGTTGGCGGTTGCTTGGGTTTGAAGTCCTTCCAGTTGCGGGATTCGTTATGTCTGCTCTCAGGAGGATGAGAGGATGGAGGTCCTTCGCGCTCGGCTTGCTGACTGCCCGCTGCCGATGGCGGGGCGGATCTGGCTGCTGGATCTACAGAAGGCAGGAGGTCCGGTGACAGTGCATACTTCTTAGGCTGGGGGTTTTATGTCGTAGCTGGTGGTCAGGAGTAGGAAGGCCGAGGAGTTGGTCGAGGATGGAGCAGCAATCTGGCTGTAGTCCTGCCTTTTGGACACGAATTCAGTGGCTCGTTTTTGCAGGGTTGTTTTCAGGCCCGTGAGAAAGAATAGTGACTTCGTCAATTAAAGAGCGCGGGTATTAATCCTGCGCTGTGGGGCAGTCGATCAGTCGACGCCCTTCGCTCTTCTCGACTGCCTTGCGTGATCGGTGAGTGCAAATCGTTCGGGGTAGGTTGTTGTGAACGGACCGTCAGGGTGTGAGGATCCTCGACGGAGGAGAAGGATTGGATGGTATGACTGCTGATGCCCCGGCTGATGTCGTAAATAGTGATTTCTCCCTGCTTGCATGCACATTGCTCTACTTGCGTGCCTGATTGCTCAAGCCTTGCTCCCGCGAGAGGGCGGCGAGCGGTGCGGCTATGCGAGCCGCATCGTGTTCCGGAAGTTCCGGCCCGGTCGCACGAGGTGCCGCTCGGTATTCAGTCGAGAGGCAACAGTGCATGGACTCCCAGCATGGAGGGTACATGGGTGTATTGCTCTGGTGGCATGCAGCGGAATTGAGCGAGCGGTGCATGCATACCTGAGAGCGGGACGCGCGCGGGCACCCAAAATGCGGTCGGCCCCGACGAAATAAAGGCTCGCTGGGGTGGTCGTGGATTCGTAGCAGTGAAGTAGAGAGTAGGCTCACGTGGCACTGATTGAGTAACCAACAGGCATGTAGCGGCACGCTGATTTTAGAGCCTGTGTGACAGACTGAAAAGAAAGATAAGACAAACGACGTTCAAAAGCATGCAATCAGGATGCAATCAACATAATAATGGGCAAAATGTTCGAAACTTGATCGTATGAGCAGGGGTATTGAGTTCGCGTAAGAATTGTGTCGTGACTGGACCAATTCACCAGCGGTTAGATACTTTCAATGACCAGGCCACCAACGGTTAGTGTCTGCTGGGATTGCTGACTCGAGAGATGACGGTTAGGGTTGCTGACTCATCCATCATCATTCATGGACCAGGCCTCGGCAGCCGGAAACCGTCATGTGGCTGCCAGCTGCCAGAGGGTGAAATAAACAAGATAACGGTACCTCATCACCTATACCCCTCCTTTTGTCTGTCCCTGCACTTTTGTGTAATCCCTTTCCTTATTTTCTGCCCCCACTTATGCGCCCACGCGGTCGAGCCTTTTTTGAGCAGGGCCCAGAGGTGTAACGTCATTGACCTAAACCTCTCGTGGTTGGTCGGAAATGGCATTTGGGAGTGACATGCCCATTTGATTGGTGGGTGTTAGTTTATATTTACCCTTATTTCATCAGCGTGAGTTTAGTGAAGAATCAGTTTTAAGGATTCAAGTTGAGGGGATAACCGATACAATGGAGCCCGTTCCGGAGCCCGACCGCCAAACAGGACCTAGGGTAACCAGACCTAGGGTTAGATCAAATACCTAGATAACTGGGGAAATTAACCACTGTGGAGGACCCTAAGGACCTCACAGGGGCACAGCAAAGGCAAGCTCTAGGGGCCCACTCAAGAAAAGAGCGGTAGCGGAGAGGGTTGGGGATATTTCGGTCTGCCTTTTCTCTTTTTTGAGGGGGAGGGGAGGTCTTTCACCTTGTGTTTTTCTACTTCTCTCCATTTCCCCTCTGCCCTTTTCTTTTTCCCAACGGGACAGTTGGGCGCCCACGCGGCTGAGCCTTTTTGAGCAGGGCCCATAGTTGTGATGTCCTTGAACCGCTGGGCCCTGCTGAACGCTCGGCCGCGTGGGGCTGGTAGGGAATGACTAAGCTAAATTCCAGTTACCATGCACATGCATGACCATGGTGCAGCCATGCCACCCTCCTATGTGAAGGGGCAGGAACATGGAACCCGGCGATCTAGGCAGGGGGGGAGAAGATTGTGTAGCGGGTTCGATCCCTCAGCCTTTGGATTTGGATGCCACCGGCGTTATACAAGGCCCAACCCAAGCTGATCCGCGCCTTATGGCGCTGCTCGTGGGCTGGCGCAAGAAGTATGCAGGTGCTGGTGCGGATGGAGAGGGCGGAGGGCGAGGCGCCTCCAGATTCGCCCGCCACCGCTGTGCTGCCACCATGACCCGCAAGTAGCCAGATAGCACCTGCTCGTTGCCCTACCTGGCCCCATCCAAGCGACTGGGTCAATAACGTTACACCTCTGGGCTCGCTCAAAGCTCGGCCGCGTGGGCGCCCAACTGTTCAGAAGGGAGTTAAGGAGGCACTGAAAGGAAGAGAGGGGGAAAGGAACAAAAGGAGAGGCCGGGAAGGCTAAGCAGACCAAGTCCAACACCTGAGTTCCACTAGAGACTACCCCTCAACAAAGCCTCTAAGAAAAGAAAAGTCAAGGAAAGCAAGCGTATCCCACCCCTGCTTGGCCGCGAGGGCGCTCCACTGATCAGACGGGAGAAGAGAAGAAACTAAAAAGGGGGCAAACAACAACAAAAACAACAACAAAAAAGGCCAAAAGAGAAGGCCGGAAAGGCCAACGACATCGGCCTCAGAAACCCTGGAGACTAACCCTCAATAACGCCAACAACACAGTCCACAAAAGCAAGTGCGACCCACCCCTGCTCAGCCTGGTACAACTGGTGGAAGTTAGTGGCAGCGCCCGGAGGACCTGCCCACCCCCGCTCCCGTAACTGCTCCCTGACACTAGGGCATTGGAAGCACACTTGCAGCGCATCCTCTACCTCCTCGCTATCCACCCCTGCCCAACACCGCTGGCCGCAGCGTGCTTGTCGCCGCTGACCATTGCGCCGTCCTCTAGTATCAGTAGTAGTGCTGATCGCGCCAAGCCGTAGTCGCAAATTGGTGCGCACACAAGGCACTGGGTGATAATGCGTACTGCCGCCACCTAGGCAGTCCAGTCAGGAGGGTTGGGCACCAGAGTAAGGGGGTCAATGGCGACGGCATGGCAGCATTCACTGCCATGGTGGCATGGTGTAATTTTATTGACACTGCTTTGCGCCATGCCACAAGGATGGCCTCCCACATGATATCAATCATTCGATCTGTGTGATATAATTGCTGTGTAAAGTGAATCATGTTCAAGAAGCTTCTGTGGCCGAGTGGTTAAGGCGTCGCCCTGCTACCCACCTCTGACGTAAGTCAGACAGCATGAAGGCGGTGGGTTCTCCCGCGTGAGTTCGAATCTCATCGGAAGCGGTTTTATGTAACCTGCAACGGGCGCATCGGGTGAGCGATAAACGTATGACACCGGTGCTTGTACGCAAATAACCCTTACCCGCAGGCCACAGAAGCCTGTCAATCCTCAGTGCAGACGTTATTCCTCCATTTCATCCCAAAAATGTTTGAGTGTCCAGCTGTCCTCCTGGAGCGGTCGGAGAGATGATGACCTGAGGCCTGATAATCCGTGTGTTCGTATGCCGCGCTGCACATCTCAAGCAACGCATCGCCCCATCTCAATCCGTCCAACAAACGGCTTTCATATGGGACCCAACGGCCGGGGGACCTCGGGAGACTCCCAGCCTCAGGAGTTCGTTGTCCGTACGGTACCCCACCCCGTCGATATCCCCCCCCACCCCCTCCGGCCACGCCCACCCCCGGAAGGCCGTTGCGCGTCGATTCGTATTGGCGTTACCGGCCTGTTTCCGATATGATTTTTCCTGTAAGTTGAGCAGTTTGGGGCACGGTATATTGTGTTTTTTTCTGCAAGTTGGGGTGCAGAGGGTGTTTGTGGCGTTTGGATTTAAGCAGGGTGTGTTTGTAGGGAGCTTCTGCCTGTGGCCAGGGATAGCAACTTCTATCCCTGTCGAGTTCAGGACTTCAGGTTGGAATTCTTCGTGATATTATAGGTAGACCAATTGGGGGAGGGGGGCGACAACCAGGAAGCTGTGTGCATGGCAGTCGTTGCCCCAACTGCTAAATCTAAAAAACCCAGACTCAGACAGCTAGCTAGCCAAAAACTGCAGCTCAGGCCGAGCTCGGCTTAGGCCACGCAGACAAAAAAAACGAATATTCTTATTTTATAAACTGAGCGGTGACATCTCTGCGAGAGAGGGAAGAGACCCCTGAGTAAGACTGAGATCAGGAAAAGACGGAAGTCGAAGAAATGAAAGCAGACCTGCCCCACCGAATGAAGCGGGGTAAAACAGAGAACTAATGACATTACACCTCTGAGCCATGCTTCATTTCAGCATGGCCCAGAGGTGTAAGGTCATTAACCGAATGAAGTGAGGTAAACAGAGAACTATGGTGGTATTGCCCCTGCAAAATTAGCCTTATGAGGCTACACAAAATTAAGCGTCTAGCGTCGCGAAATAATTATTAAACAAGTTCATACTACCGTAACACGTAGCACGGTATTAGACTTAATTCCTTCTTTACTCCCTTCTGAAAAGTTGGGCGCCCACGCGGCCGAGCTTTGAGCGGGCCCAGAGGTGTAACGTTATTGACTGGCTGCTCAGAAGCTTCAGTAAGGGCAGAGGGTATTTTCCCTCTCATTTGTGCTCTTCTGTTTCTTTCTTTCCCACACTAGCCTGAAGCTCCCTCCTCCCAGCTTCACTACAGGGCGGTGACGCCGCCGAGCTGTTGAGCCAGGCCCAGCAGTTAATGACGTTACACCTCTGGGCCCATCTGCGCCATAACTCCGTCCGCTGCCAGTTGGGGTGTCATGAGGGAGCTGCAGATCCAGCCGTTACAGCGAAGTTGGTGGAAGCATGTACTTCGCTTCTACAACGCCGCGGTCGCACCAGCAGCACAGCAAGAAAGCCCACTCATGGCCGCAGCCATGGCGGCCGACATGGAGCTCGCTGTCAGACATGGCACCGGAGGGCGCAATTGGTGCTGGGAATTGCTAGGTGCTTTCGAGGAGCTGGAGCTGGATCAGCTGTCCCCAAACTGCATCAGACAGCGACTGACCTGCAGCCGCTACCTGTCCCAGTCAGTGACGACATTACACCTGTGGCCCATGTTTTAAGGGCTCGACCGCGCACTGTCTGGTTGGGAGGAAAATAAACTACAGCTAGAAGAGGAACAGATGTGGCTGTGGAGTATTGATTCTCAGATCCAGGAAAAACCTTTCACACAGTTGGGTATCGTTCACGATGGTCGAGTGCAGCGTTGTCATATCATTAATATCATACTTGCTTTCCTCTTGTGCCTTCTCCCTTGAATTTCCTACCGGAATGTTTGCCAACGTGGTCCAGCTTTATTTTAGCAGGGCCCAGAGGTGATAATAACGACATAACGTTGCACCTCTGGGCCCGCTCAAAGCTCGGCCGCGTGGGCGCCCAACAGTTCAGAAGGGAGAAAAGAAGACAAATAAAGGAAGAGGGGGGGGGGCAGGAGCAAAAAGAGAGGCCGGGAAGGCAGAAAAGACCAAGTCCGACACCTGAGTTCCACTAGAGACTAGCCCTCAACAAAGCCTCTGAGAATAGAAAGTCCACAAAAGCAAGGGCCCGGAGGTGTAACGTTATATAACTAATACCAGGTATCAGACGATTGAACGATTCAGATTAAGGCTCTCGCAATCCTGAATTTGTCATGGTATCCTTGCAGGGGATGCAGTGGAACATGGGTGATCTCTATCTCCAGTATTATTTCAGTCTGCATCTGACCTCCCACATACAGGGACCCTTGGGCGGCCACAACTGGGTCGATGGGGACCAAACCCTGACCGGCCTGCGGCCGATGGCTCAAGCTCAACAAGTAGGGCAGCACGCCATAGACCGTGACATCGCAATATTGCAGCTTAAGCTCTCTTTCAATGATCACTGGCGCTCTCATGAACAGTCTGAACAACTTGTCGCACCATGAAACAGTACACCTGATACCATGGTACGTCGCTTACAAGCATGTGGCAAACAAAAAATGAACTCGGTGCACACCAGGGTCAGGGGTAAGCTGTGGGCAAATAATAAGCTAGAGTGCTGAGTGAATACAATACAAGTCTGAAACATTCACCACAACGAGCATGCATCGTGTGAAGTAACAATTCGAAGGGAAAAGTTAAAAGCCAGTCTTAAGCGGTCACAAGGGGTGTGGTATGTCATGAAGCAAGCGAGACACCTCTCGGAAACATTCAACTCGTGAGCCACCAACATGCGGGGACCAAGGAAGTGTCCCCTTCTAGGCAGTGGCCCCAAACCTCTCTCAAGAAAATTCCTGGACGCTCACTAGAGAGGAATCCAGAACCCTTAATGGTTGAGGATTCCAGAACCCTCTCTAGAGATTCCAGAACCTCGTCTAGAAAGGGTTCCAGAACCCTATATACAGGATTCCAGACCCCCCCCTGTAGAGAGGCAAGATCAGGTGCAAGGACGCACTGCTCAATAGCTGGCTTGACTCCTCAATAGGAGACTCAGGTCCCCTGTGGCTGAAATGCTGAATATTCATACAAACACTCATGGTACAAATACATAATAGCAGACTAAAAAACGGATGCGGCTCCTCAGTAGCTGACTGGGTTTGTCAGTAGCTGATTCGGCTCCTCAGTAGCTGACTCAGCTCCTCAGTAGCTGACTCGTTTTGTCAGTAGCTGACTGGTCTTGTCAGTAGCTGACTCGTCTTGTCAGAAGCTGACTCAGCTCCTCAGTAGCTGATTGAGAGGCTGACTCAGCTCCTTAGTAGCTGGCTCTGTAGCTGCCTTAGCACGTCAGTAGCTGACTACCCACTGATGGTACATGCGGTGCACCACACCGCCTCCCGACTGGATTGCATCGCTGCGCAAAAGGCAGAACAATTGGGGACAAACAGCGTGAGAGGATATCAAGGGGTTAAAGGTTTTAGGGTTTATCCCTAGGCGTAAAACCTTAACCCTAAAATGGGGACAAACTGTGTGAAAATATATAAAGGTGTGCGTGATCACACTGGGTTGAGAGTTCAGGGTTTAGGCTTCAAAACCGTTAAAACCTGAAATGGGAACACAAACATGAGAGGACATCAAATTATGAAAGTGTGCGTGTTCACACTGGGCGCCCGAGCTTTGGCTCAAGGCAAGGGTTACAAAGCATGTGTCGTTAGAAATTGTGCATCGCCAAAGGAGCGCGCGTGCTCGTTCCGAAACAACAAAGCTTGAACACATAATTAGTCCATCTGTATCGTTTCCTGTTTCGAGTCAGAAAGCCAGGCCTGGGCATCGACGACGAATAGAGCAGACTCTAACCAATGGCCCATACCTAAAAACTGAGTAGAGCAAAATCTGACCAATGGCCTAACTAAACCACTAGCCACTGAGCAGATAAGGTGACAGGAAGCCTGCGTGACCGCACTCGGACATGGTGTACTACTCCAGGCAAGGGTATGATGCCACTTAGTCACCTTCCTTCAGCAAGCGACTGGGCAGGAGATTTGGTCCCCACCTAGGCTGTTAAACGTACAACTATCCAGTATCAGCTCCCGACCCATGGCCGCGGCCACAGAGCGTAGGTCA
Organism: Limnomonas spitsbergensis; assembly: GCA_037349105.1. Taxonomy (NCBI): domain Eukaryota; kingdom Viridiplantae; phylum Chlorophyta; class Chlorophyceae; order Chlamydomonadales; genus Limnomonas; species Limnomonas spitsbergensis. The sequence goes on from JAYJMM010000099.1 coordinate 2,658,860, forward strand.
GTCAAGATTCGGCCCCCGGCTCTAGGCCAGTCGAGATTTGGTTATTTACCTTCAGCAAGCTGCTGGGCAGCCTTCCTCAGACACCACACACATATTTTTAGCCTTAGCAAAACCCTGAAGTCAACCCTGAACTGGACAGCGCATCATGGCCTCCACATCCGTGAATCTCAAACACATCTCCCTCCCTCCCTCCCTTTGGTAGCAGCTAAACCCTGAATCCCTCTCAAACACATCTCCCTCCTTCCCTCCCTTTGGAAGCAGCTAAAACCTTAACCCTCTCAAAGACACCTCCCTCCCTCCCTCCCTTTGGTGGCAGTGCAGTCATGCTTTTGCGTGGCCGTGCTTTTCCCTCCGTATTTCCCCCCAGACATGCAGCACATTTCTGTTCGCCTCCTGCATCTCACCCGACTGTTCCCAGCCGAGGCGGAGCACCAACCCGCTTGACTTGCCACAATGCCACCCCACAAGTTCCACGTCAGCCCATGAGGTGCCTTCCAAGCATCTGCAGAATTTCACACCTAAAAGACCCAGCGCGTCTCATCTGACCATACGAGTGTGTCACCCCTGGCGCATCTCTCACCTGAGTGTTTTAAGCTGCTGCGAAACATCATCCAACCTCCCAGTCCGCCACCCCACAACATCCACATCCACCCACTAGGTGCCCATCACTTAAGCCCTCCAGCTGAGGAAGCAGGGTGTCACCCCACAGGAACATCCGGCGCATCTCACCTGAGCGTTTCAAGCTGCGGCGGGACACCCCACAGGAACGGGACAGACACCGTGACCTTCAAGATCTCGTGCAAGCCACTGCGGTTCATCCAGGCAGGAACATCGAATTCAAATTGGGGGTTCACGAACACGGGACAGACACCGTGACCTTCAAGATCTCTTGCAAGCCACTGCGGTTCATGAAGGCAGGAACATCGAATTCAAATTGGAGGTAAACGTATACGGGTCGGTCACCGTGACCTTCAATATTTTGTTTAGGCCCCTGCGGTTCATCCAGGCAGGAATACAATTCAGATTGGACGTACACAAACACGGGTGTGCCTGACGCTTGGACACAGTTTCAATATCTCGTGCAGTCCTGCCGGAAACATGGACGCGGAGTTGAACGCTATCGAGAAGGAAAATCAAAAGATGACTGCACGCACAGGCTCGGAGTCTCCGCTTCAAAAAGCGTCACATCGGTGTTTTTATTTCAGTTTGCTGAAGCAGCACTTGAGCTACAAACCGGCCAACCACCGGCGGGCCTGGTGCAGCAAGGTGCCTGCTGCTTGGGCCACCGGTCACAGGCTGGTCATCCGTATTCCACCCAGGCAGTGACCACTGCCCCACGGCATGCCCAAGGTGGTTTGGGGCAAACTGAAAAATATAAACGGTATGATGGCATCATACCGTATATATTATATATCCAGCAAATCAGACCTAAGCGCAGGCGGTCTCATCTTGATTTGATATACTATGTATGTGATATACTATAATACTGTACATTGGCGGGGCATGAAAAGTGTAGTGCCGATGCCTAGAAATAAACATTGACTGCCTCGACTCAGGTACTTGGCCGAGACCTTGCAGTCATTCTTTAACACATCAGCACATCAGAGCCTCCCCCACCCCTAGTGAAGGGCTTAGGGTTGGAGGTTCGGTGTTCTCTCCAACAGAGAGTAAAGGGTTACTCTCTAGGTAAGAGTGTAGGGTTGTCATCAGTCATCGCCCTTTTAATGAGTTTCTCCTCGAAAAGCCCTGCCTTCAGGGCCCCTCATATCATCTTGGGCTCATCCCACTGCTGGGACAAATCATTTCCCCTTTGCATCCTGACCATGTCTTCAATGGAGGGATAGCTTAGGCTTAGGGGTAAACGTGTTATGCACCCCATCCCCTCTTCAACCAGGGTTTATGATGCATGGTTCAGGGTTCAGGATGAAGGCACCTCACCACTTCCTCTACCAGGGTTAAGGGTTTATGATTTAGGGACCAGATTTAATGCACCGCGCCATCTCATCTATCAGGGTTCAGGATCCAGGGTTCATGATGAAGGCATCTCATATCGCCTCTTCAATCAGAGTTTAGGCTTCATGATTTAGGGTTCACGGTTAAGACACTCCACCACCTCCTCTATCGCAGTTCGGAGTTCATTATTCAGGAATATGAAGGCACCTCATGCCCTCCAATCAGAGTTCAGGATCCATGTTTGAGGGTTCAGCCCCCCCCCTTCCCCTCACCTCTTCAGTTCTCGCTCCTCCCACAAGATCTCCCCTCTCTGTGTCTTTACCGTGTCCTCGATGGACTCAAACAGGTAGTCGATGCTCTGACAGAAGCCCTCGAGGTTGATTCGACGGGCAGGGTCGTGTCCGTTGGTCGCTGCCAGGATGAAGCTCGCGCCGATGCAGAGCTTCTGCTCGCCCCATGTCGGCATTGGAGCTTGCTGAGTCAGCGGTCTCTGCGGCAGAGGAAAATTTAGCTCAGTGGGTCAGCGATCTTTGTGGCAGGAGAAACCCGGGCAATACTAGGAGGGGTCCAGTACCCAAGTTTATGCAATTTGACAGCTTGACCTGCATGATTTGGTAGCTTGACCTGCATGATTTGACAGCTTGACCTGCATGATTTGACAGCTTGACCTGCATGATTTGGTAGCTTGACCTGCATGATTTGACAGCTTGACCCGCATGATTTGGTAGCTTGACCTGCATGATTTGACAGCTTGACCTGCATGATTTGGTAGCTTGACCTGCATGATTTGACAGCTTGACCTGCATGATTTGACAGCTTGACCTGCATGATTTGACAGCTTGACCTGCATGATTTGACAGCTTGACCTGCATGATTAGGTAGCTTGACCTGCATGATTTGACAGCTTGACCTGCATGATTTGACAGCTTGACCTGCATGATTTGGTAGCTTGACCTGCATGATTTGGTAGCTTGACCTGCATGATTTGGTAGCTTAACCATATTGGCCTGGGGGACTGCTGAGTGAGTCGTCGCTGCGGTAGGAAACAAAGGTCACGCTGTGAGTTTTTTTTTGTTCGTGCCATGAGGGTTTGTTCTGGTCGCGCTGAGAGGGAAACGTTGGATTTGGGTGCATCTGATGAGGGTGTAGTGGGCAGCCACGACTGGGCCGGTGGGGACCAAACCTGGACCCGCCTACGGCTCACGGCTCAATCAGCAGACGCGTTGCTACAACAAGTTCTACCAGGCCAGGGCCCGGTTGTGGCTGACGTTTAGATGAAGAACCCTATGAGGGTTTATGAACTCTGTGGCAGTTGCAGAGGATGGAAGTCTTAGCTGCTGGTACTATCGGTCACACCATAGGCCGGCCCTGGCAACGGCAAAGAAATAAACAAACTTGGACCCGCAGGGGCGTGAGGGTTATGGAAACAGTGCGGCCTGGACCTAGGCCGCATCCACGCCATAGCCATCCATGCAGCAGCATTGGAAGGAATGCTTGTTTGGGTGTGTGACGATTGTCCTGAGAAAGTCCTTCCTTCTGATGGTGTTGCATGGGCGGGTCCCTCGACACAAAAGTGTGCGTTGCAGGAGGAATGTCATGTCTTCCTACCTGTGGTCTCCTGATATTGTTCCCTGGGATTCGAACCAGCCTGCCATCTGTAGTCATGACCGTGATGACCTGCGGTGGTCATCAGCAGATGAGCGACTAGGGTTCTTGACTATGAGTGACCCGGTAGAGGGAAGAAGAGGAAGAAAGCACGAACCTCTTGATAAGCATCGGGTATGATGCGATCGTCCCGATAAGTTGCCTGCGCAGGGAATAAACACCGGGCGAAACATCTATCAGCAATCAGAGATGAGTACAGACACCTGAACGGACCGGGGTCGCTTTAGAATTGCCCCTTACCTTCAATCTCGAGAGCTGCCGTGTAAAACGCTGTTGTCTTGTGTCAATTGCGGCAAGGTCAGTTGCTTTACAGAGTCGGACAGCGCCCGAAGGCTTCGCGCAGATCCCATGCATCTATGCCGTGATTCTAAATGACCAATTTAGCAAGTTACAAGTTCTGGCAGTTTCAAATGTCTCCGAATTGAATGAAAACCCCTGAGGGGATGAGCGTGTCTTCAGGAATACGGAATTTGAAATGCCGTACACCAGGAGACAAAAGACCGGTGCAGAGGGACCTGTGTATCAGGGGCTGTGTATGACCATGAAACCTCTTCCCACCAATCCTCCACAACCTCTTCCATCTCCGACACCACCCCCTCCTGCTGACCCCCTCTTCCCGCAGCCCTTTGTTCATATAGTCATCATTGTCTGCTCTGGCATTTTCTGTAAGACATCATGCAAATTTTTCCTGATCTTGGCATTCCACCCCTCCATGTCCCAACTCTGCGTACACAACTTTCCGTTCACACTGTCCAATCTGCATTTTCTATCCATCGTCTTCAACGATATCTTGAAAACAGTCCCACCGATTGTCAGTTAGTGTCTCCCTCTGTTCCTACTGACCCACCCTAGCCCCTTTATTTCCTCCTTCAAGGGTATACGAACCAGGGCTTGGGCGTCTCATGAACCTGTATTTCCCAAAATCCACGCCGCATCGGCGTTCTCTTTCATTTCTTATGACCATAGATGTATCGTTGCAATTTGACTCTGCCGCCTTGTCCTTGCCTCCTTCCTATTGCAGTGCCAGTACGCCACTGATCCTCATCCCAATTTCTTTTATTCTGCCCTTGCTACAGATCCTCATTCCCGTGTTCCACAGCCTCGTAATTCCTTTGTCCATAGATGTAACGTAGCGATTTGCCACTGTCCCCTTGCCTTTACCTCCGTGCCTCCTTGCCATTGCTTCCTTCCTACAGGCTACAGCAACGCCACCGATCCTCATCCCGATGTTTTCCTCTGCCCCTGCCTGCTGCAGATCTTCATCCCTGTGTTGAGTGTGTTCCACACCGGCGTGTATCCGCCTTCGAGCCTAGAGCCGCTGATAGTATCCCTGCAGCGGTACATCCCCAAGAGCGGGGCATGCCGGGGCATGCCGGGGCAGGAACTCTTGGTTTGATGAGGTAACTAAGCCATTCAGGGGTGCGACTAGGGAATGAAAAAAGAGAGAAAAGTACACTATGTGGGAAGGAGTTACTAAGAACGAAACAGCGCAGCCTGGGGTGAAGCCACATTTGCGCCGTTACCGTTATCTTGAGCATTGAATGCCATTGAGGGACTCCTGGTATGATGAGGAAAGCATATACCATTCAGAGTTACAACTGAAGGAAATGGTCCAAGTTTGGTCCCAATTGGGCCTTGGGCGGCCGTGGGAGTAAATAAAGGCTGGAGGCATGTGAGTTAAGGAAGGAGCGCAGCCTGGGCCGGAGCTTCATCCGTTCTGCAACCATTACCTAGAGCATGCCATTCGGGGGTGCAGCTTCCCTGTCTATAACTTAAATCAGATATGGCCTGCCAAGGGGTGCGCGTGAATACGATGTCATAATTAATTACAAATGGTGAATTGAATTGACTCTTCCATGCTGGCGTGAAGGTTTTTGTGAAGGTTTTACAGTCCAACGGGGCAACACATTTGATGCATGGGACTTGTGCCCGTAGACCGGTACAGGCACGAAATACGCTAGGACAGCGAGCGAAAACCAGTGACCCCCCTGGGCAAGCAACCAACACACAACCACAGAGCAGTATCGTGGGAATGAACTCGCCGCGAGGCAGCGGTGGCTTTGGAGATTGAGACCGAGGTCTAAGGGCCGGAGGTCTTGAGGCAAAGCCCTCGGTCGGAGGTCTGGCTGTCAAGCCCTTGATCGGGCGACCCTCGGACGTGAAAATGGGCATGTTTGAGGATATGGACGAGGTGCGTGCACACCCTAGTGGTTGTGTGTTAGTTGCTAGCCCAGGGAGGTCACTGGTTTTCTCTCGCTGTCCTAGCATATTTAGTTCCTGTACCGGTTTACAGGCACATGTCCCATGCATCACATGTGATGCTCTGTTGGACTGTAAAAACTTCACATCACCCCGTACCCGGTAGCCAACCAACCATGTCCCATGCTTTGGCCGAAATGGGTGGCTTCCTTAATCCATGCACATGTTTGCGTATCTATTTATTTATTTATTCACACACCGTATGCTCCCGATCCATCTGTCAACACACACAGTCAGTCTCTGTCAGCAACAAGTGCCCCCCCCCCCCTGTTTTGTCGCCCCGGAATGGCGGCGGCGGCCCTCGTTTAGAGTTAGGGGTTAAACCAAAACCCTAGACCCTAAACCCTTTGCTTTGGGGCCAAATTGGTGGCTTCCTTAAACAGGGCCGTATGCCTTACTTTTATGCATTGATGCCCAGTAGGGCTGGCCGATGGCGTATATGGAAATATTCGTATATACGTATATACGCCGTATATACGTGTATGTTTGAGCCCCATATACGTGTATATGTTTGAAATGCGTAAATATGGCATGCCGTATATAGTCAAATTTGAAAGCGCGCGTCCTGCTGTGCTCAGCGCATTTGCTCGTTATCCACGCTGCATCAGCGTTCGCGTTTATTTTTCTTCTCAAAGGTCGCTGGGGCGAAGCCTCCAGAGTCACCACGTAATAACGTATCAGTCCGTCCGTCAGTCCGTCTGCCTGAAGTTTCCGGAACGTCCCGGAAACTTTGAGCGCTACAGCGCGAATCCACCGGCTATATTCATACAGGATATTCCTGTCAGACCTCAAAGGCCTAGGTGCAGAAATGAGAAACTCAGTTACCAAGGCTGGATCTCACAGCGGATAGCGAACGTGAGGTGTCAGAAGGCAGAAGGTGCTCGCCGGGATGCTGCTGGACAAAACAGCATGAATCAGTACTGGCCACCATGCGAGCAGACCTCAAGACTGCGCAGTGCTATGCCATCACCATAGACAGCTGGCCGCTATCCCGATACTTGATTTGTTGCTGTATTTGAGCTGAATTTGAGGCTGATATGAGTAAACTCATTTTTTTATTGATAAAGTGATAGGTGGAAGTCAAGCCATGAAATGCCCTAGGTTTCAAGGCTTTTAAAGATTTGTAGGTCCCCATATACGTATACGTATACGGTATATACGCTTATACACGTATATACGTGTATATTTCGGTAGAATATACGGTATATGCCAGCCATAATGCCCAGAGCATGAGTCGAAAGGTGGAATTGTTGTGACCTCCACAGTCAAAAGGTCATGAATGCGCCCTTCATGGTCAACAGTTAACGGTAATTGACCAGATCCTCCTTGGCTTGGGTTAATGGTTTAGGTTTCAGGGTTCGAATTGGAGATAATTCACCAGATCCTCCTTGGCTTGGGGTTAATGGTTTAGGGTTCGAATTGACGTTAATTCACCAGATCCTCCTTGGCTTGGGGTTCTGACACTTAGGAATCGTCGCCGAGTTGATGTGTGTGTTTGCATGTTCTAAAATGTGACAGTCAGGATAAAGGAGGTCACCCTCTCGCCGACTCTGTGTCTCGAGTAACCAGCCACACCAGGCATTTACGGACCTGTGCGTGACCCGCCCTAAGCATATAACGGGAAACAATTCCGCAGTGATGACAGACGGAGGAGACAGTTATCGGTACAAGTGCATCCAGCTGATTGGAGGCTTCTCAGAAGTCTACCTGCCATCTTCATCTTGAATTGTCCTGACGGGATAGCGCCATATCTTCCAGCAGGGCCCAGAGGTGGACAGTCAGTGACTCAGGGAGTACCGCTGAGTGCATGTATCCCCGGACACGATGCTGCAAGGGGACCCGGATTGTCAGGTGTAACAACATGATATGCAGAGATTCCTTAGCATCAGGGACAGAGGTGCGTGTAACGAACGTCATTGGTATACTTCAAGATTCCTGCATATAGAACAAAAACCTGGAATCAGACGTGTGGACATTGTGCTCCTTTCAAAGGGTTAAGATGCCCCCAGCCCCTCATTGGCTGTCGCCGCCCAGCCGCCGCCCCAACAGGGACAGTAGAGGCTTAGGGCCCCCTAGTTCCCAAAGAGGCTTTGAATATCTTGGAGTCACACCACATGCTCTTGATCCTTTGATGCCAGCACAATGCAGGTTTGAAGTCCTACAAGTGTATCAGATTTGATGCATGGCACCAGAGCCTGGACACGACAGCTTGTGCGTCCCTCATCTTGCCCAGCTGGACCCGTGGCATGTCAAAACTTCACGTCGTGTGACATCACACATCTCCGATGGGTAACCGCACACTGCTTGGCTCTCCATTCATCCATATCCATTTGCAGCATACATGATGAATGACCCCAAACATATGATGAGCAACATCACTTACATGTTGAGTAACCGCACACTGCTTTGCTCTCCGTTTGTCCATTTGTAGCATACATACCTCATGAGTGGCACCACCCATCCAATGGTAACATCACACACAAGATGAGTAATGTCACACATACCCAATGCGAAAAACCTCTTATGCCACACATATCCGATGAGTAATATCACACTCCACGGCCCTCATCTTGCCACACCGAAGCCCACGCCCTTTGAAATGATCAAGCTCTCCAGGGTGACCTCGAGCTTGTCCGCAATCGTCGATATCCAGGCCTGCCAGGGGGAAAGCGGTTGGAGGCAGTTACAGGCGGTTGGAAGCAGTTGGAGGCATATCGAGGCAGCGAGCTTCCTCTAGGCATGTCCTTGCGCAGAGATCAGGTGGAGTGACGATTGAGGCAGTTGGAGGCAGTTGAGGGCGGTTGCATACAGTTGGAGTCTTAACAATGCTGCAAGCCGTACCCAGACATGCACTTTTCTTTGAACTTAAGGTGTGAGGCCGGCCGTCCAACCCTAGAAAACCTGAGGCGTGCACTCAGACCAGGACGAGTGGCGTTGGAGGCAGTTGAAGGCAGTTAGGGGCAGTTACAGGCGTCATGAGCGATCTGAATCAAGGCCTGGCCCTCACCACAGTTTTCCTTTTTCTGGCTTCGAGGCCAACTCCAGATGGCCGCCCCGAGGCCGCCAAGGGTCCGATTGGGACCAGCCTGAGCCCGGCCTACAAGGCTACAACTAGTGGCCAAAGCTGCATGGCTGATTACAAATTGGGCGTCCATCAGAAGGCCGGGAGGTAGCTGACATGAAGCCGAGTAACGAAAAATAAACACTGTCTCACCTGGTCCAGTCGACTGACTCCTCGGATGGTGTCGGTTCCAGCCACCAGCACGCCGGCCTTGCCGATCGGTTGTATCACAATGCCCTGGGTCCCCGTGGGAAGGTAGTCAGTGAACTCGACTCGGCCTGCAGAAACACACGTCGAAGTTCAACTTGTGTTCAGTGGTTGAACATGCTGGGCTTCAGGCTGAGAACTAGGTTTAGGGGTTGGGGTGTCAGGTCTACCAGGGAGCAGCACCCGAAACCCTAAACCCTACCGGAGTACAGCACTTTGTTGGCCAGGTAGTTTCCCATGGGTCCTGAACAGAGCTCCAGAACAGAGTGCTCATCTCCCCTAGCTCCATGCCATATTTCTGGTTTGGGATCTAGGGTTTAGGGTCGCCCGGCGTACAGCAGTAGGTTAGCCATGGCGTTTCCCTGGCCGGACGCCATGGCTCCGGAACAGAGCTCCTTGGCTCCCTGGCTTAACGTTGTACATTTGCGTCCATGGTTCATGGTTCATTGTTCATTGTTCATGGTTCATGGTACATGGTTCATGGTGAAGGGCCTACCAGGGCACAGCACCAGCTTCGCCTGGTTTCCCTGGCAGGTCACTATGGCTCCAGAGCGAGTCCTGCCCCTTAGGTAAAGATCTGCTCCGAGGCAGAGTTCCCCCTGCCTTACGTTGTGGTTTAAGGTTTGTGGTCCGGGATTCATGATGTAGGGTTAAGGGTTTACCAGGGTACAGCACCAGGTTGGCCAAGTAGTTGCCCTGTTCGGTCACTATGGCTACAACGCAGATCTCCCCTGGCTCATTGTTGTGGTTTATGGTTAGTGGTTTAGAGAGTTGAGTCACGATCTAGGGTTTAGGGCCTACCTGGGTACAGCACTAGGTTGGCCAAGTAGTTGCCCTGGCCGGATGCCATGGCTCCAGCACACAGCTCTCCCGGTTTTGCCTTTCCCGGGCGCTGCCCCTCCGCGATGTAACCTGCATGGAAGATGTTGCGGCCTCTGCAACAAACAAGCACGGAGAAAAATGTTAAATTCAAATAATTTCAGCCGCTTTTAAACAACACGCCAGCTGCACTACAGCTATATTTCTGGCGTTGCCCCTCCATGATGTAGGCTGCATGGAAGAAGTTGCGGCCCTGCAGCAAACAAACACGGGTAACATTACAACACATTCCAGCTACACTCTAGCTACACTTCCGGTACACTTCAGTTACACTTCAGCTACACCACAACCTGCATGGAATGGTCGCGGATTGTCGCGAATCCTGCAACAAACCAGCAACGTTACACAGCCTCTGTGCTGTAGCTACAATTCAGCTTCAATATCCCGTCCAATGGCCGGCAGAGCTGGGTGCAGCGAGAACCAGCGAGATTCACCGACCAGTGACCACAGTAGACAGCGAGTGCAGGCCTGAAAGACCTCAGCACCCCCGCATAGGGGTAGGGGACCCATCCCCATGTCCGCCAGCCAAAGCAGACAACCCTCAACCCTATCTCCACCATTTGAAACAGACAACCCTAAACCCTATCCCCACCAACCGAAACAGACAACCCTCAACCCTATCTCCACCAACCGAAACAGACAACCCTCAACCCTATCTCCACCAACTGAAACAGACAACCCTTCACCCTATCTCCACCAACCGAAACAGACAACCCTAAACCCTATCTCCACCGATTGAAACAGACAACCCTAAACCCTATCCCCACCAACCGAAACAGACAACCCTAAACCCTATCTCCACCAATTGAAACAGACAACCCTAAACCCTATCTCCACCAACCGAAACAGACAACCCTAAACCCTATCTCCACCAATTGAAACAGATAACCCTAAACCCTATCCCCACCAATTGAAACTGACAACCCTAAACCCTATCGCCACCAATTGGAACAGACAACCCTCAACCTTATCTCCACCAACTGAAACAGACAACCCTAAACCCTATCCCCACCAACCGAAACAGACAACCCTCAACCCTATCTCCACCAATTGAAACAGACAACCCTAAAACCTATCTCCACCAATTGAGACAGACAACTCTATACCCTATCTCCACCAACTAAAACAGACAACTCTAAACCCTATCTCCACCACCTGAAACAGACAACTCTAAACCCTATCTCTACCAACCGAAACAGACAACCCTAAACCCTATCGCCACCAATTGGAACAGACAACCTTAAACCCTATCTCCACCAACCGAAACAGACAACCCTCAACCCTATCTCCACCAACTGAAACAGACAACCCTTGACCCTATCTCCACCAACCGAAACAGACAACCCTAAACCTTATCTCCACCAATTGAAACAGACAACCCTAAACCCTATCTCCACCAACCGAAACAGACAACCCTAAACCCTATCTCCACCAATTGAAACAGACAACCCTAAACCCTATCTCCACCAATTGAAACAGACAACCCTAAACCCTATCCCCACCAACCGAAGAAGACAACCCTATCTTCACCAACTAAAACAGACAAACCTTTACCCTAGACCCCATCTCCACCAACCAAGAAAGACAACCCCAAACCCAATCTCCACCAACAGAAACAGACAACCCTGTCCTTGAGCATCTTAGCACTCACTGGCAGATGAGCACAAGCGACCCGCATCGAGTGCAGGCCTAAAGGGACCTCAGCACTCTCTCATAAAAGCAGGGAACACACCCAAGAGGCAACCCTGTCCTTGAACATCTCAGCACTCACTGGTAGATGAGGACCAGAGACTTGCATCGAGTGCAGGCCTGAAGGGACTCCCATGCCCTGCGGCGACACAAGGCCAAGATCCAGATCAAGATGTAGAGACCGGGCTTAGATCCAGAGTTCAGGCCTGAAGAGACTCCCATGCTCTGCGGCGACAATAGGTCAAGATCCAGATCTAGATTTAGAGACCGGGCTTAGATCCAGAGCGCAGGCCTGAAGGGACTCCCATGCCCTGCGGCAACAAAAGGTGAAGATATAGATCTAGATTTAGAGACCGGGCTTAGATCCAGAGTGCAGGCCTGAAGGGACTCCCATGCCCTGCGGCAACACAAGGTCAAGATCCAGATCTAGATTTATAGACCGGTCTTAGATCCAGAGCGCAGGCCTGAAGGGACTCCCATGCACAGGGGCAACACAAGGTCTAGATCCAGATCTAGATTTAGAGACCGGGCTTAGATCCAGAGCGCAGGCCTGAAGGGACTCCCATGCCCTGCGGCGACACAAGGTCAAGATCTAGATCTAGATTTAGAGACGGGGCTAAGATCCAGAGCGTAGGCCTGAAGGGACTCCCATGACCTGCGGCGACAAAAGGTCAAGATCCAGATCTAGATTTAGAGACGGGGCTTAGATCCAGAGGCCTGAAGGGAAACCCGTGCCCTGCCATGATTCAGGGGAAAGGATGAGGCAATCGGTTCCGTCTCGGTTGACTCTCGAAGGGTTCAGGGTCCAGGGTTCGGAATTCAGGGTTCAGGATTCAGAGTCCAGGGTTCAGGATTGAAGGTTAAGGGTTCAGCGCAGCCTGGGCCGAAGCAAAATCCGCGCCGTTACAATCCATGGTAGGACGGGAGTGAAGGAAGCAGGGCGCTTCAGCTACACGTCAGCTGCACTTCAGCTACGCCTCAGCTGCACTTAACAAATGCTTCAGCTACACTTCAGGTGATTTCAGCCAAGTTTTAGCTGCACTTCTGCTACACTTCAGCTACACTCCTGTCAAACTGTAGCTACCCTTTAGCTGCCCCAAGGCTTGTGGCCAGGGGGAGCAGGTGCGGCAAGCCCTGCTGCTTGGGCCAGGGACCGTGGGCCGGTCAAGGCTTGGCGACAAAGGGGCTGACAGTGATGGCTGCCCAACAGCCTCCCCGAAGGAGGTGCATGGTGCGCAACGAATGGATAAATGACTGAAAGCCAAGCCCATCTGGCCTTGGCCAGAGGCTTGCAGCTGAACTCATCTCTACCTTGAGACAAACCCCTTGAGACACTTATATATAAACGACGGCCTTTCCGTTGGTCGGAATTTTAGCGGGCTCAAATACCGGTAAATCTTGCCCAGACATTTTTCTGCGCGGAATGGACTGATTGTGCAGCAGATCCAGAGACAGTGTTCAGACCCTTTTAAGATCCAGTGACAGGCTTAGATCCATGCGGAGACACAGGAACATGGCCCAGAGCGTTGCCCCTCAACATATCAGCCCTTCCACGACACCTGGGGGCAGCTTGAGTCGCAGGTCAAACCATATCACAGGACCTGGATCCAGATCTAGGCCCATATTGATGTTTTGGATCTATACCTAGATCCGGAGACTGGGTTCAGATCCAGAGTGTGGCCTCTCACCATGTCAATTCTTCCACTAAACCGGAGGCGGCATGATCTCTGGGTCGAACCACATGACAGAATTTGGATCTACAGGTAGATCCAGAGACAGTGTTCAGATCCATTTGTAGATCCAGAGATAGGTTTGGATCCTTAAGTGGGTCCCGAGACCGGGCTCAAAACCTGAGCATGGGCTCTCACCATGTCAGCTCTTCCACTAAACCGGGAGGCAGCTTGATCTCTGGGTCGAACCACAACACCTCGCTGCCTATCAAGGGCTCCTGTGACGAGGCAGTGAGTCAGCATTCAGGGTTACGTCAGCACACCACATGATAAGGGTCAGATACATATGTGGATACGCAAAACCACTGCGCGATTGAGGAAGCTGCCCATTTGGCATACACAAATAATTACATTAAGGCCTTGCCGTAAAACCGGTTTGACTCAGCGTTTACCGTAATTAATGACTTTTTGAGGTGCGCGGAGTGCTGCATGACAGAATACATATTCCGGCACAAAATATCAAAAAAATCGCAAAATTCCAGCTGCGCGTGCAGAGTACTTTTTGCCTGCGCCACGATTTTGGTATTATACTTGCCAGCAGGGGTGCGCGAAGGAGCCTGTCACTTAGGGGGTCGGACGAGTCCCCCCAAACAGGGGGTCGGACGAGTCCCCCCAAACAGGGGGTCAGATGAGTCCCCCCAAACAGGGGGTTTCGGCAGGGACAGAGCCTTTCCGCGCAAGAAGTTCGTCAGAAAAAAAAAATCCTTCCATATTAAAAAATCCTGTAGACCTAAACCCTCACCACCTGCTGCAACCACAGCCCTACATCCCACCCCCACAAGCTGAACTCCTAAACCCTCACTGGCAGCTACTCCCACAACCCTGAACCCTCACTGGAAGCTGTACTCCTCAAACCCTAAACCCTCACCTGCAGCTGATCCCCCAGTGTCAGTAAAAACCACTGCAGTCCCATCAGCAGCAGCAGCGCCAGCATGAAGATAGCCCACACCCTCAGCCCTACACCCAGACCAGGCACACACCTAGACCCTCACCAGCAGCTGCTCTCAGTCCTAAATCCTCACCGGCAACTGCTACCGGCTCTGAACCTCACCGGCAGCTGCTCTCGGGGCCCTAAACCCTCACCGGCAGCTGCTCTCGGGGCCCTAAATCCACACCGGCAGCTGCTCCTGTGGCCCTTAACCCTCACCAGCAGCTGCTCTCGGGTCCTAAACCCTCACCGGCAGTTGCTCCTGTGGCCCTTAACCCTCACCGACAGCTGCACTCGGGTCCTAAACCCTCACCGGCAGCTGCTCTGGGGCCCTAAACCCTCACCGGCAGCTGCTCGGGGCCCTTAACCCTCACCGGCAGCTGCTCTCGGGTCCTAAACCCTCACCGGCAGCTGCTCCTGTAGCCCTTAACCCTCACCGGCAGCTGCTCCTGTGGCCCTTAACCCTCACCGGCAGCTGCTCTCGGGGCCCTTAACCCTCACATGCAGCTGCTCTCGGGGCCCTGGACCCTCACCTGCAGCTGCTCACGTTGCCCTAAACCCTCACCGGCAGCTGCTCTCGGGGCCCTAAACCCTCACCGACAGCTGCTCTCGAAGCCCTTTACCCTCACCGGCAGCTGCTCCTGTGGCCCTGAACCCTCACCGGCAGCTGCTCCTGTGGCCCTTAACCCTCACCGGCAGCTGCTCCTGTGGTCCTTAACCCTCACCGGCAGCTGCACTCGGGTCCTAATCCCTCACCGGCAGCTGCTCCTGTGGTCCTTAACCCTCACCGGCAGCTGCACTTGGGTCCTAAACCCTCACCGGCAGCTGCTCTGGGGCCCTAAACCCTCACCGGCAGCTGCTCGGGGCCCTTAACCTCACCGGCAGCTGCTCTCGAAGCCCTAAACCCTCACCGGCAGCTGCTCTCGTGGCTTGAGTGACAGCCACTGCAGTCCCGTGAGCAGCAGCACTGCAGACATGAAGATAGCCAACACGTCAGTGCGGCTCTGGCTGCTGCTTGCATCCACTACTGGCGCAGCCTGCAAAAGGGGGGAAGGGGGGACGGCAAAGTGTCCATTATATTATAATTGCAACGGAACATTTCTCTGCCATCCTGTACAGACACAACTGGCACAACCTGCAGAAAGGTCCGGGGTTTAGGGTTTTGAGTTTAAGGTTCAGGGTTAAGGTCTTGGCCTGTAGCGGGATCCGGGGTGGGGAACGGAGCACGATAAGATTGCCCGGGCATTGGAATTATGACCGCACACTTTTCTGTCATGGTTTGGTGATGCAGCCCATTTACCGTAGTTGTAGAAAAACAATGGAAATAAAGCGCCGGGAAGGTGACGAGACACGGAAATTTCTATTTCATGTGTGCAGGGCAGTTTCTGCTTTTCTTCATGTTAGGTTAGCCATCATTCTTTCTTCGTTGGGTTGTGCGGCCAGCCAAGGTGGCACACGATGCAACGAAACCCTTACACCTAAACCCTAGTCTGAGATCCTCCCAAATGTGGTCATGCCCATGCCGCATGAACGCCGAAAACACGATGCCATGCGTTCACATCCAGTTATGCAGTCCATGTGAAAACCACCGCCCTCTTTCTCTCCTCCTCCTCCTCCCCCCATCTCCCCACTCCTGCCCAAATCCTGATCCAAAAGATTCGCCTCTTCCCCCTCTTTGCCTGCCCCCAGCACCCACACCCAGCTCTACAGGCCATATCCTGATCGTAGTGATTCGCCTCCTACCCCCAGCTCCCCCCAGCTTCCCGCAGCATCCCCCAGCTCCCCCCCCAGCCTCTGCCAGCTCCCCTGTCAATATCCACAGCTCCCGATCCCTTCAACTACCTGGTTCATGATGACACATCTCTTACTCCCAGGACCCCCATCTCCCCCCCCCCCCCTACCCACAGCCCTCCCTCACTCCCCCCATGTCCCCCAGCTTCCCCCCCTCACTTCCCCCAGCTCCCCCCCAGCTCCTCCTCCCTCCCCCCCAGCTCCCATCAGGCCCCCCTCCCTCACCCCAGCTTCCCCCCAGCTCCCCCTCCCTACCCCCAGCTCCCCCCAGCACACCCTCCCTCCCCCCAGCTCTTCCCCCCACCTCCTCCTCCCTCCCCCCCAGCTCCCATCACCCCCCCCAGCTCCGCTCAGCTTCCCCCCATTCCCCCCAGCTTCTCTCCGGCTTCCTTAACCACTGGGTCTTACCCCTGCCAATATCCTGTTAATGATGACGCCGACGATCCCCACCCCTCCGGCGTACATAGGTAGCGCTCTGAAGAGGCCTTGGTTCTCAGCCACCGCATTGTAGGACACATCCGGTACCTGTTTGCAGCCAGGGGCGAGATCATCAATCAAAAAGGACAAATCTAAAAAATGTAAAAGTTGGGTATCTTTAAAAAAATGTAAATGTGGGGGTCGTCTTGAAGTCCGGGCATCCCTGGGAGCGTGTGAGGCGGTATTTTAGCCTTGGATGAAAAGTCATATGAGACAGATGAGAGGAGGGTGTGGGGGGTCTCAACATAACAGTCTGAGATGGCCTGCAGTGCGAGATGAGAGGCTGGGTCTCTTGCTTGGATGGAAAAGACGTTCGAGATGAGGGTGGGGGTCGAAATACATTCTGAGATCCCTGCTGTGCATGGTAGTCTACCTGGAGCTAAGGCCGAACATGTGGCATCCTTAATCCACGCCTCAGGTCGTCTCATTTATTTGTCAACTGATTCAGAGGTAGACCGAGACAGGAGATGAGAGGGCGCGGGCTAGCTGGTCGGGTTGACTGAAAGACATCTATGGTGGTATGGGGCGGTGGGGCCGCAGTGAATGACACATCCAGGTTTTGTGGAGGACGTGTGCGAGCTAAGAAGGCGTAAAGGTTAATTTTCAGGGTTCATGGAGATCAGAGGGTGGGTATGAACCTTGGCTAAGCAGAAATTCGGCCCGGTGCCAGGACACCGACCCGATCCCAACGAGAAATAGGAGAGCGAGCGAGGGAAGAGCGTACCGCCAACGGAGGTTTCATAAACAGGGGATCTGCTGCTTTGCGCGCCGCCGCCTGAATCGGAGTGTTGTCATGCTTGCATGGTAACATGCGAACATGGCGCATGCGGCTTGGCCACGCATGGCTCCTAGTAGCAGCTCATGCAGTAGAAGTGTGCTGCTCCTTTTCTTCCTCCTCTAGCCTTCAGTTTATTTTCCTCTCGACCAGACAGTAGGGCACCCATGCGGCCAAGCCTTTGCAGCATGGCCCAGAGGTGTAATGTCATTGACAGAAAAAACATGTTCGAGAGAGGTGTGCTGCACTAGGCATTGCGGCATGTCAGAAAGCTTTGTCGTGCGCTGTATATCCCAGGTGTTCTAGCCTATCAGGGGCAGGTGTCCCTGCAAGGGTAACATGTGGCCATGGGGGCATCGAGAGAGTGTCATGTATGTAGCTGGCCTGCCATGAGCTGTATCAACAACTCGGGCTGAGGTTTGTGCACCCTAGTTGAAGCATCACCTGCGTTGGTTCCGCGCGCGGGACGAGGGAAAGGGATCGAGCTGCTCGGCCTCTGGGCGGCAAGCGCGATGTGCAGAAAGGCGTGCGGGGATTCAGCTGATAAACACAACCCTTCATATTGTATTATTATAATTATTATTAACGACTCGAGCTGTTTCAATGCGGGCAGAAAGCAAGATGGGACACGCCGAAACGTGGCTCGAGGAAGAGTGAGGTTGAGGGCGTGTGAAAGGCTAGAGCAAGAGTCTCAAATAAGTGTGAACTTGTGCTGGCTGCAGCAAATAAGGGCCCAATTCCACCTGTGTCCGGAACTCGAAAAATAGTGCCAGCTAGACAAAAGTCAATTCCACTAGTGTTCGGGATCGTGTTCGGGATCCTGCCCACCCATTATCCGTACCCGGCGAGGCATGATTTTTGCATCGTGCCCAGGGGGGTCGATGCAAAACTCATGCCTCGCCGGGTACGGATAAGCGTGACAGCGAGGCGTGGCTCCATTTCATCACTTGATTATCACTCTCAGTCGCGCGCGCGTTTCGTTTCATTCACCTCGTTCAATCTATCTCTCTTTCTCTATTGGTCTCTTTCGTCATGGCTGACAATCCGTCTGACGGCGGCAAAGATCTTGCAGGCGCCTTTGCAGAGATCAGCGCGCGCATGGAGTGGCGCAAAGAGCACCTCAAAGAGCATTGCGCGCAGAGCAGCGCAAATATAAGAACAGCGCAAAGAGCAAAGAACAGCACAAAGTGCTACGCAAAGACAAGAGCAGCACAAGGAACAAAGATCAGCGCAAAGATCAGCGCACAGAGTAGCGCAAACAGCACCGCAAAGAGCAAAGATCAGCGCAAACAAGAAAAGAAAACACAAGAGCAGCGCCTAGCAGCACAAAGAGCACAGAGGCTGGTACTCCTGACTGTCTAGTAGATGTTTATAGACATAATGCGACATAATATATGCACGGTGCATAGCTGCTGGGCCCTGCTGAACGCTTTGTTGTGCGTGGCTAGTAGGGAATGACTAAGCTCAATTCAAGGCACCATGCACAGCTAGGAGTCCTAGCAGCCATGGTGCAATAAATTCTCCATTGCGAGGGGGGCAGGAGCATGGAACCCGGCGATCTAGAGGCATGTGCAAAGTTTGTCCAATTTTGCTGTTACCCATGGCCTGATTTTGTTTTACACGTATATGTTTGAAAATATTTGGTACTGCTTACTTCGTCCTGGTTACTTCTGAGCATCAATTTTGTACTTGTCGAAGAGGGCTGAAAGTGTGACCTGCTGTCGTTACCATGGCGCTCATATTTTTAAGGAAGATTTGTAGCTCGGCATCGGCATAGCTAGTATGATGTTCCAACGAAATCTTTGTGAATGTATGTACCTTATGTGTGAAGGTAGAGAAGGAAAGATGAAAAACACCAGTCAACTAGGGATGGCTAGTCCAAGCAAATGAATGGCACTGCTTATTGTCATCTTTACCGGGCACGATTATTCTCTTATAAGTGCCCATACGCTGCCACCTCGCTCTGGTGTCACACTCATGCCCTCTCAAACGGTGCTCTCAACTTCTAGCCGTGGCGAACGTACGCAGCTCACTTGCACTGTCGTAAACAAGCATTAAAAGGATATTACACAGGTCAACTTCGGCAATGGTGATTGACTGTAGGTTACCTGGTTGCAGAATTTCTAATGGGTTGTTGCCTCGAAGAGGTAGGGCGTCAGGTTTGACGATATTGCACACGCGCGGCATGAGTGAAATCAGAGGGAAGTTGCGAGAAGAGCTGCTGGCTCGTGGACCCGTGATGCATACAAGGCGAAGGTCAGTCGCGGTACCATGGTAGCTCGCCTCGTATCACGGTAGGGAAAAAGCGACCATGGTATACCTTACTAGGCCCTGGTAGCCCATGGTAAAGCTTACTAGGCTGCCTGGTTACCATGGTTACTAGGAAGGCCTCCCCAGGCCATCTCATAGTGGGTTGACAGGCTGTGATGTAAAGAGATTTGGTTTCGCCCGTACCCGAACATCTCGCGTGCTCAAGTGGAATTGCATTTGCTGTATTCCCCAGCACTCTGTTTCCAACCAGAAAAACTGACACCGGGATTAATCCCGGCGAGGCGCAGGTGGAATTGGGCCCTAAGCGCGATGCACTGGATGCGGGTTGGCCTCTTCTGTATTGCTGCGTACCGCCTGCATCGGTAGGTCACAAGCGCCCATTTCATTCGATTTGCGACATTGGGGTTCTCTTCATTCTACTCGATCGCCACCCCTATTTACATCTATTACATCTACACGCATGTCCTAAGCTACCGGTCAGATTGCTGCGAACGTGGCCGGTGATCATACAACTCGCCCATTGGGGGTTGAATAAAACCGCTTCCGATGAGATTCGAGCGGGAGAACCCACCGCCTACATGCATTTTATATTTTCCAAAGGTATGTAGCAGGGCGACGCCTGAACCACTCGGCCACAAAAGCTGCCTATACAAAATTTATGTTGGCACGTCTAATTCCAGAATCAAACCCTCTGGTGCCTTGACCATGCCCACATTCCCACAATCCATTGCACCGATCACAATCCCCTCCACGCGCCGTAAACATATTGTAACCATCAAACACGCATTCCATCCCCACAACCTGATCCACCCACCTCCGCTGAAGCCAAGTAAGCCAACCACCTAAACGTGTAGTACACATTCACAAGGGTTTCCTTAGGCAGTGTTTGGGTCTTCGCAAGTCTGTGGCCGAGTATGTTCTCATGAGTGAACTGCACCGTGAACCCCTTATCTTCAGTCTTTTTCAGCAGATCCTGAGTTTCTGGAACATAAACTCAGGGTCTGAGGCCTGACGATGACCGTGTGAAAATGGCTATGCAAGAAAGTTGTGATTTGGCGAAGGCTGGCACTTCACTTTGTTGGGCTGGTTTTCTGTCTACGATATTGATGACTCTGGGTATTGATTTATTGACTGCTTCAGCCAACACGTCTTTGGATATTGAGGTCATTGTGAATTCAGCTAGGGATGAGTGGCTTTCCAAAATTTCCAAGGATATGCCACGTACGGCCCTGTTAGTCAGTGCTACTCCTGACTCCGAACGCTCGGGGTTCAAAATGTTTACGTCCTCTATGTGATTCCAAATTAAGCGTGATGTTAAGGAGACTTTCTGGTACAATTTGAGTAAGCATAATATTATTTTTGCTGTAGCCCGGCCGGTATCGGTTGGGGTCGCATTGGCTGAATGTTGAGACGAGGCGCTTTGAGAAACTAACCTTGTGTGCCTCGTAGCGAGAGGATTTGTAGATGTTGCAATCTTAAATGTCGGGAGGATGAGCTTCACATGATTAACTGCCCGTTCACAGACCTTCGTTTATAGATTAATCTTACTTTCCATAAGTTCCTAGAGGACGAGGATGAGGCCATGAAACGGTACGCAAATGGAGTGTGGGGCAAATTAAATGCAGCGGATTCTGCATATTTGTTCTGGAAGAAATTTGGTTCTTTTATCCTTCAGTGTATGATGAAAAGAGAGAACCATCTCAAAATGTTGCCATATTTCCTGTCTCCCCGCCCCCTAATTCTCTAGGTGGTGCTCAATCGAACTCTTTTGCACCCATGTCATGTTTTATGGTTGGGGCTTATCTTCTGCACTATGGGGTTCATTCCTACGCCACTGTCGTGGCTGTGTGCTAGTTGCTTGCCTAGGGGGGTCACTGGTTTTCGCTTTCTGTCCTAGTGTACATCAAGTGCATGTACCGGTTTACATGCACATGTCCCATGCTTCAAGTGTGATGCTCTGTTGGACAGTAAAAACTTCACAACTTCACACGCACGGCAACGCGTAGCAATACGGCAACGTGCACCGGTACGGCAAAAAACTTGTGTCTTCACTATCATTGTCTGTGGCAAAAATGCAATTGGGTGACGTGGCAAGTTTGCAACTGTTTTGAACAGCAGTTGGGCACACATTCCTACCATATACCGGTTGTTAGAACACATGCTAACCATGAAAACGTATGTTCATGATGTACTGAAATACCGAGATATGCAGATGAGTGTTGAAATACCGTACAAGGTGACATTGCAGCAGGACAGGGAAAGAACAATTTTAACGGACAACTAATGCAACCATGTAGTGCAACTGAGCTGCCCTGACAAAAAGACTGTAATCTACTGTAACTGACCCAACTGGAATACTAGAAGGGCAAGGGGAATAGAAAAATGCGTGAACCACAACACAATAACAAACGCGACGGAAGGAAACGTAACTGTATGTGTGGTCAACAGGTGAAAGTTTAAAAGGGCGAGAAAACTGTACGGCATCTCGTTGGCACTAGCCACCTGCTGTGACAGGGAGCACTGAGGATTATTAATGACGTCACACCTCTATATGGGCCCTGCATGCGGGCTGCGGAAAATGAAGGTTGGGCCGCATGGGCGCCCAAGCATGAGCACCGTAGGCCAGTTCAGAACAATGCATACCGGCTGGGCCCGTAGATATTGGCAGCTAGCTGGTTATGGTGCACTACCAGAGAAACATTGGGCCTGTTGACTTCCATGAGTCCAGAGGTGTAACGTCATTAACACGCATAGCCAACATAGGGCAATCTCGTGCCCCGCCCTCAAGCGCAATAACAGTAGGTCTTGATGCCCGGCGGGCCCTTCAAGTTGGTGAAGTACAGCTGTTTTTTGTTGGAGCCCTCGGGTGTTTCACATTGGCCGGCTTGGTAGAAGCTGAGGGGCGTCGGGTAAGTCGGGGT
Organism: Limnomonas spitsbergensis; assembly: GCA_037349105.1. NCBI lineage: Eukaryota > Viridiplantae > Chlorophyta > Chlorophyceae > Chlamydomonadales > Limnomonas > Limnomonas spitsbergensis. The sequence goes on from JAYJMM010000099.1 coordinate 2,681,466, forward strand.
GGCGCAAGAAAGAAAGAAAGAAAACTACGCCCCGTGGGGGGCGTGAGAGTTAAGGAAACAGCGCAGCCTGGGCCGAAGCCACATCCGCGCCGTTACCGTGAGAAAAAGAAGACACATCATAATTAGTTACGGCGGCTTGCGGTTTTGATTAATTTTCCCACCGATTTTAGCAGGTCCAGTGGGGCAGTATTCAATTCTTCGCCTGGTCTGCACGATGCTATGTAGGTATTTAATAGCTTGCACATGCATTTTCTGTGCACATTTTTTCGTATGGTAGGTGGACAAGCCCAATTGTTGCATGCTCTGAAGGGTGTGCTCGAGATAGACTGTGCCTGACGTCCCGATTAAGACGGGGACAAGCTTGATATTGCATTGCCTATATCCACTTTGCATGAGTTTCTCAATGAGGAGGGCATGCTGGTTTTTGCAAGCTACAAGCTGGGTTTCTGGCAGGGTATCTCTGGAGTATTTGAACTCAATGACATAAATGGTGGTGTCTGCTTTGTTAGCTTTGTGTTGGACAAGCATGATGTCGGGTTGCAGCTTCTTTTTCTCCCAGGCTCCGTATTGAGCCCTAGTAACATGTCTTTCGGGACCCTGTTGCACGACATTACAGGTGCGCCTGCCTTTTCACCTTTGTGTGCTGATCCAGCAAGGTCAGCCATGACGAGGTCTCCCCCCATGCTGCCCTTCGAAATGGCCCTTAGCAATATCCGTCCAGTGTGGTGGTGCCGTTCAGTGTATATTTTCCCCATTTCCGGGTGTTGGCATCCCCCGGTGATATGTCCAGCACTGTCCGGATGTCCACACAGCAAGCACTTGTCTGTGTTGCTTTTGCCTTACCTGTGCGCCAGCTTGTTATTCCATAGACAGCCATGCCTCCACTTCAGCGTGTTCTTCCGTTCGGATTGAGTGATGGCAGGATGATACATGAAGCTGTTGCTGATTGCACCATCAGCTTTGGCCTTTATCTTTTGCCAGCCCTGGAAGTACACGCCAGTCGTCGTGTCGGACTGCCCCAGTCTGCGTCTCTCATGCATGTGAGTGTGGAGTGCCCCCCTTAGGTTTTCAAGGCTCTGGGGCATTGTATCAGTGGTGTCCTCGATAGACTTGCTGGGCCTGCTGAACAGCCAGTAACTGTTTTGGTACGAGGGTTCGGGGGAAACATTCACCGTCATGTCACACTTTCCTTCGAGCGTTGCTGCTTTCTTTGCGACTGCGTCCACTGTTTCGTTGCCGATCTCCCCATTATGCGCCTTTACTTTATAGAACTCAACCGGCACATTTTCACGCGTCAGTTCGCGTAACTTCTTCGCGATGTCTTCAAGCATGTCCCTATGTTTGTGATACCGTAGAGCAGCCTATCCGGGAATCTTATAGCCGTTCGGACTTGGTATAATGCTGTGGCGCTGTCGACCGCAATTTTATGCTGCTGCTTTTCCAAGGCTCCGGAAATCCCTGCGAGCTCGGCCCTTGTGATCGTGTTCGTTGATCCTTTTCCTGCTGGGTCGATCGTGAAGTTTCTCTGGCCTTCTGCCGCATCAGGTATAAAGAGGGTGGCGCATATCTCTCTTTCTGAGGAGAATTTGAACCGGCAGCATTCGTCGAACTGGCAGGCCCCTGTCGGGCAAGAAGTGGCCATTGCACATTGGGGGGAGACGAGCAGGGCTAGCAGGCAGGGCGCCCAACAGCAGCAGGGTCCCCATGCGATATGCATTCGTCATGATGGCGACACCGTCTTCAGAGGGTGTTCACACGAATTCGATTGAATTCGGTTCGAATGAACCGAATTCAATCGGCAGGAAGATGGAATGATATTGGCCGGGCACACTGATGAGCTGAGTGGGCTGTAATCGGCGCCACGGCGGGTCTGGTAGCTTGATACTAGGAGCCTATGCGGGGGCCTGGTTCAGGTTCCGACGGTGATGTCTGTCACAGAAGACAATCCATCAAAACGAAGTTTCACGATCGTCACATGGGATGCATTTGAAAGCAACGGGCGGTGAGCGCCTGTTTGTGCTCTGCACTGTCTATAATGCGCCCCTTCTGCGATGAAGAAATTGGATTTGTATTATTACGTGAACTTCGCATCGTGCGATCGGTATCGTGGGCGTTGATTGCGGGCGGTTGACTGATGTTGGGCCATGCTGGACAGCATGGTGACATCACCTAGCTACCTGACGGGTGACTTTGAACATCAACTAACAATTTTTCATGGCGACGGGCGGTGAAATACACTGCTGGCAGCGCACGCGCCAGAGTGCCTGTCGTCTGCGCACGTATAAATCTTTCGAGTGAAGCGATTTCCCACCGCCGTATGTTTGCGTATATATATCACGCTTACGTCACAATTACGTCGGGGCTGATCACGGCAGGACCTGTTGTTAGAGAGCTGTTGGGTTGTCGTGATCAGTTTCGTACATACAGAAGCTAGAGCGATTCAAGGACGCATCGAATGTGACCGTGCATTCACTGCGGGTTCGCCGAGCGACGCCCCGGCCGGTTGCAACCGCCAGCTAGCTGGCCCGCGGCTATTCCGGTCTCACTGAACTGGAGGTTCTGATCCAGGTTCGCGTGCATCATCTCCGGTTATTTATTTAGCAGCGGTTGATCCTAATTTCTGCTTCATCACGGCCTCCATGAGGTGTATGGCGGGGCAATGAATTGACATCAATGCATGGTCCATGTGCAAAGACTATGCTGAGTTGACACTGCAGTCTAACATGCATGGCAGACCATCGTGGGGACTATCGTGCAGTTTTGCTTTAGGCGCAAACCCGTCTATGTTAGGTTTGGCAGTCGGTGTTCGCAGAATTTCTAGCCTGTTTCCGTTCCAGTGGATGAAGTGCGGCGACCTTTCCACGTAGTGTCGAGTGCCATGCGCCGACTCTGTCATCCAGACACACAAATGCAGCAATTTAAAAATAAACAAGTATACACACACACACATGTTTCTTCTCTTCTCCCTTCTCACAAGTGGGGCGCCCTCCAGGGCTTTACAATGGGTTTAGGATCTCTCGGGGTCGGTTAGCCTACTGCTTTTGCTTTTGCTTTTGCTTTTGCTCCTGCTCCTGCTCTTGCTCCTGCTCCTGCTCCTGCTCCTGCTCCTGCTCCTGCTCCTGCTCCTGCTCCTGCTCCTGCTCCTGCTCCCGCTCCCGCTCCCGCTCCCGCTCCCGCTCCCGCTCCCGCTCCCGCTCCCGCTCCCGCTCCCGCTCCCGCTCCCGCTCCCGCTCCCGCTCCCGCTCCCGCTCCCGCTCCCGCTCCCGCTCCCGCTCCCGCTCCCGCTCCCGCTCCCGCTCCCGCTCCCGCTCCCGCTCCCGCTCCCGCTCCCGCTCCCGCTCCCGCTCCCGCTCCCGCTCCCGCTCCCGCTCCCGCTCCCGCTCCCGCTCCCGCTCCCGCTCCCGCTCCCGCTCCCGCTCCCGCTCCCGCTCCCGCTCCCGCTCCCGCTCCCGCTCCCGCTCCCGCTCCCGCTCCCGCTCCCGCTCCCGCTCATGCTCATGCTCATGCTCATGCTCATGCTCATGCTCATGCTCATGCTCATGCTCATGCTCATGCTCATGCTCATGCTCATGCTCATGCTCATGCTCATGCTCATGCTCATGCTCATGCTCATGCTCATGCTCATGCTCATGCTCATGCTCATGCTCCTCCTCATGCTCATGCTTCTCCTACGCCACTGTCGTGGCTGTGTGCTAGTTGCTTGCCTAGGGGGGTCACTGGTTTTCGCTTTCTGTCCTAGTGTACATCAAGTGCATGTACCGGTTTACATGCACATGTCCCATGCTTCAAGTGTGATGCTCTGTTGGACAGTAAAAACTTCACAACTTCACACGCACGGCAACGCGTAGCAATACGGCAACGTGCACCGGTACGGCAAAAAACTTGTGTCTTCACTATCATTGTCTGTGGCAAAAATGCAATTGGGTGACGTGGCAAGTTTGCAACTGTTTTGAACAGCAGTTGGGCACACATTCCTACCATATACCGGTTGTTAGAACACATGCTAACCATGAAAACGTATGTTCATGATGTACTGAAATACCGAGATATGCAGATGAGTGTTGAAATACCGTACAAGGTGACATTGCAGCAGGACAGGGAAAGAACAATTTTAACGGACAACTAATGCAACCATGTAGTGCAACTGAGCTGCCCTGACAAAAAGACTGTAATCTACTGTAACTGACCCAACTGGAATACTAGAAGGGCAAGGGGAATAGAAAAATGCGTGAACCACAACACAATAACAAACGCGACGGAAGGAAACGTAACTGTATGTGTGGTCAACAGGTGAAAGTTTAAAAGGGCGAGAAAACTGTACGGCATCTCGTTGGCACTAGCCACCTGCTGTGACAGGGAGCACTGAGGATTATTAATGACGTCACACCTCTATATGGGCCCTGCATGCGGGCTGCGGAAAATGAAGGTTGGGCCGCATGGGCGCCCAAGCATGAGCACCGTAGGCCAGTTCAGAACAATGCATACCGGCTGGGCCCGTAGATATTGGCAGCTAGCTGGTTATGGTGCACTACCAGAGAAACATTGGGCCTGTTGACTTCCATGAGTCCAGAGGTGTAACGTCATTAACACGCATAGCCAACATAGGGCAATCTCGTGCCCCGCCCTCAAGCGCAATAACAGTAGGTCTTGATGCCCGGCGGGCCCTTCAAGTTGGTGAAGTACAGCTGTTTTTTGTTGGAGCCCTCGGGTGTTTCACATTGGCCGGCTTGGTAGAAGCTGAGGGGCGTCGGGTAAGTCGGGGTGGCGCAAGAAAGAAAGAAAGAAAACTACGCCCCGTGGGGGGCGTGAGAGTTAAGGAAACAGCGCAGCCTGGGCCGAAGCCACATCCGCGCCGTTACCGTGAGAAAAAGAAGACACATCATAATTAGTTACGGCGGCTTGCGGTTTTGATTAATTTTCCCACCGATTTTAGCAGGTCCAGTGGGGCAGTATTCAATTCTTCGCCTGGTCTGCACGATGCTATGTAGGTATTTAATAGCTTGCACATGCATTTTCTGTGCACATTTTTTCGTATGGTAGGTGGACAAGCCCAATTGTTGCATGCTCTGAAGGGTGTGCTCGAGATAGACTGTGCCTGACGTCCCGATTAAGACGGGGACAAGCTTGATATTGCATTGCCTATATCCACTTTGCATGAGTTTCTCAATGAGGAGGGCATGCTGGTTTTTGCAAGCTACAAGCTGGGTTTCTGGCAGGGTATCTCTGGAGTATTTGAACTCAATGACATAAATGGTGGTGTCTGCTTTGTTAGCTTTGTGTTGGACAAGCATGATGTCGGGTTGCAGCTTCTTTTTCTCCCAGGCTCCGTATTGAGCCCTAGTAACATGTCTTTCGGGACCCTGTTGCACGACATTACAGGTGCGCCTGCCTTTTCACCTTTGTGTGCTGATCCAGCAAGGTCAGCCATGACGAGGTCTCCCCCCATGCTGCCCTTCGAAATGGCCCTTAGCAATATCCGTCCAGTGTGGTGGTGCCGTTCAGTGTATATTTTCCCCATTTCCGGGTGTTGGCATCCCCCGGTGATATGTCCAGCACTGTCCGGATGTCCACACAGCAAGCACTTGTCTGTGTTGCTTTTGCCTTACCTGTGCGCCAGCTTGTTATTCCATAGACAGCCATGCCTCCACTTCAGCGTGTTCTTCCGTTCGGATTGAGTGATGGCAGGATGATACATGAAGCTGTTGCTGATTGCACCATCAGCTTTGGCCTTTATCTTTTGCCAGCCCTGGAAGTACACGCCAGTCGTCGTGTCGGACTGCCCCAGTCTGCGTCTCTCATGCATGTGAGTGTGGAGTGCCCCCCTTAGGTTTTCAAGGCTCTGGGGCATTGTATCAGTGGTGTCCTCGATAGACTTGCTGGGCCTGCTGAACAGCCAGTAACTGTTTTGGTACGAGGGTTCGGGGGAAACATTCACCGTCATGTCACACTTTCCTTCGAGCGTTGCTGCTTTCTTTGCGACTGCGTCCACTGTTTCGTTGCCGATCTCCCCATTATGCGCCTTTACTTTATAGAACTCAACCGGCACATTTTCACGCGTCAGTTCGCGTAACTTCTTCGCGATGTCTTCAAGCATGTCCCTATGTTTGTGATACCGTAGAGCAGCCTATCCGGGAATCTTATAGCCGTTCGGACTTGGTATAATGCTGTGGCGCTGTCGACCGCAATTTTATGCTGCTGCTTTTCCAAGGCTCCGGAAATCCCTGCGAGCTCGGCCCTTGTGATCGTGTTCGTTGATCCTTTTCCTGCTGGGTCGATCGTGAAGTTTCTCTGGCCTTCTGCCGCATCAGGTATAAAGAGGGTGGCGCATATCTCTCTTTCTGAGGAGAATTTGAACCGGCAGCATTCGTCGAACTGGCAGGCCCCTGTCGGGCAAGAAGTGGCCATTGCACATTGGGGGGAGACGAGCAGGGCTAGCAGGCAGGGCGCCCAACAGCAGCAGGGTCCCCATGCGATATGCATTCGTCATGATGGCGACACCGTCTTCAGAGGGTGTTCACACGAATTCGATTGAATTCGGTTCGAATGAACCGAATTCAATCGGCAGGAAGATGGAATGATATTGGCCGGGCACACTGATGAGCTGAGTGGGCTGTAATCGGCGCCACGGCGGGTCTGGTAGCTTGATACTAGGAGCCTATGCGGGGGCCTGGTTCAGGTTCCGACGGTGATGTCTGTCACAGAAGACAATCCATCAAAACGAAGTTTCACGATCGTCACATGGGATGCATTTGAAAGCAACGGGCGGTGAGCGCCTGTTTGTGCTCTGCACTGTCTATAATGCGCCCCTTCTGCGATGAAGAAATTGGATTTGTATTATTACGTGAACTTCGCATCGTGCGATCGGTATCGTGGGCGTTGATTGCGGGCGGTTGACTGATGTTGGGCCATGCTGGACAGCATGGTGACATCACCTAGCTACCTGACGGGTGACTTTGAACATCAACTAACAATTTTTCATGGCGACGGGCGGTGAAATACACTGCTGGCAGCGCACGCGCCAGAGTGCCTGTCGTCTGCGCACGTATAAATCTTTCGAGTGAAGCGATTTCCCACCGCCGTATGTTTGCGTATATATATCACGCTTACGTCACAATTACGTCGGGGCTGATCACGGCAGGACCTGTTGTTAGAGAGCTGTTGGGTTGTCGTGATCAGTTTCGTACATACAGAAGCTAGAGCGATTCAAGGACGCATCGAATGTGACCGTGCATTCACTGCGGGTTCGCCGAGCGACGCCCCGGCCGGTTGCAACCGCCAGCTAGCTGGCCCGCGGCTATTCCGGTCTCACTGAACTGGAGGTTCTGATCCAGGTTCGCGTGCATCATCTCCGGTTATTTATTTAGCAGCGGTTGATCCTAATTTCTGCTTCATCACGGCCTCCATGAGGTGTATGGCGGGGCAATGAATTGACATCAATGCATGGTCCATGTGCAAAGACTATGCTGAGTTGACACTGCAGTCTAACATGCATGGCAGACCATCGTGGGGACTATCGTGCAGTTTTGCTTTAGGCGCAAACCCGTCTATGTTAGGTTTGGCAGTCGGTGTTCGCAGAATTTCTAGCCTGTTTCCGTTCCAGTGGATGAAGTGCGGCGACCTTTCCACGTAGTGTCGAGTGCCATGCGCCGACTCTGTCATCCAGACACACAAATGCAGCAATTTAAAAATAAACAAGTATACACACACACACATGTTTCTTCTCTTCTCCCTTCTCACAAGTGGGGCGCCCTCCAGGGCTTTACAATGGGTTTAGGATCTCTCGGGGTCGGTTAGCCTACTGCTTTTGCTTTTGCTTTTGCTTTTGCTCCTGCTCCTGCTCTTGCTCCTGCTCCTGCTCCTGCTCCTGCTCCTGCTCCTGCTCCTGCTCCTGCTCCTGCTCCTGCTCCTGCTCCCGCTCCCGCTCCCGCTCCCGCTCCCGCTCCCGCTCCCGCTCCCGCTCCCGCTCCCGCTCCCGCTCCCGCTCCCGCTCCCGCTCCCGCTCCCGCTCCCGCTCCCGCTCCCGCTCCCGCTCCCGCTCCCGCTCCCGCTCCCGCTCCCGCTCCCGCTCCCGCTCCCGCTCCCGCTCCCGCTCCCGCTCCCGCTCCCGCTCCCGCTCCCGCTCCCGCTCCCGCTCCCGCTCCCGCTCCCGCTCCCGCTCCCGCTCCCGCTCCCGCTCCCGCTCCCGCTCCCGCTCCCGCTCCCGCTCCCGCTCCCGCTCCCGCTCATGCTCATGCTCATGCTCATGCTCATGCTCATGCTCATGCTCATGCTCATGCTCATGCTCATGCTCATGCTCATGCTCATGCTCATTCTCATGCTCATGCTCATGCTCATGCTCATGCTCATGCTCATGCTCATGCTCATGCTCATGCTCATGCTCATGCTCATGCTCATGCTCCTCCTCATGCTCATGCTTCTCCTCCTGCTACTGCTACCGCTACACTACTACTGCTATCGATTTTTTACCTCTCCGGCATTTTCATATCCCTCCGAGCCGGAGACGTGTTATGTGTTTGTCCTGTTTTCCGGAAAGTGTGAAAAGTGTGAATATATTTCTTACGTATTCGACACTTCAATCGACACACTTGTTTGTACACATACGCTCTCTAAGCTCTCATAAACAGTAAAATCGGCACATTTATAAGCACACACCCACTGTGCACAGTTGCATATGCTGTGCGAGTTGGCCTAATTCTGGCAATCTGGGATTATATTAACCGGTCATGCGTCATGTTGTGCTAAGATATCTTCAGGCATGTGCCAGAGAAAATGGCAGGGCGAAAACTGCAATCCACTGGATCTAGCATATGATCCCCTCGGTGTCCTCCATTTGTTTGCCATGGGGCTCATTAATCTAGCTAGCGGGCTACTCTCCGTTTATAGGCTTTTTTGAGGGCTACTCTCTACTAGATCTCAGGTGTCGGACTTAATCTTCTTTGCCCTTTCGGCCTCTCCTTTGGTTCCTCCCCCCCCCCCCTCTTCCTTTAAGTTTCCTCTTTTCTCCCTTCTGAACAGTTGGGCGCCCACGCGGCCGAGCGTTGAGCGGGCCTAGAGGTGTAACGTTACTGACACACACAAGTCAACAGATCGGCACCTTCATTCGCTTTGTTGAGGCCTAGTTTTGTTGTTTTCCTTTGCCTTCTTGGGGAATAGGCTTGAGAGAGGCAAGGTTTACTTCGATCTGCCTTTTTCTTTGGGGGGTGTAGTTCTTTCCTTTGTTTTCTTCTCCTTTTTTCCCTCTCAAGTTTATTTTCTTCCAACGAGACAGTTGGGCGCCCACGCGGCCGAGCCTTTTTGAGCAAGGCCCAGAGGTGTAATATCATTGACAGACAGCAAATGAAGTTGTTGCAATGACATGTTTTGACGTTGCAGCTGTGGCGGCATTTATGCGAGCATCTCCACATGCATGCATGCCTGTTACGCGCGGTGCACGCGCTTTATGCAGGTGCAGTTTAAACGCTCATTGACGGCCACAAGCGCACTGGTCAGTCATGTGCCTTGCACCAGAGGCATCAAACAGGGCTGCCCCTGCTCTTTAGCCTTCACCTCAGTGACCTGCCGGCCATGCTCGCAGCCAAGTGCCCGGCAGAGGGCATTGCGATGCAGGCGGGCGACAGCTACGCTGCATGCTGTATGCGAATGACCTCTCCTTGCTAGCCCGCACCCCAGAAGGGCTGCTACCAGTGTTGTGCGATTACGTCGTAATCCGTTTTATGTGAAAGGAATTACGGTGAATTACGGCGTAACCCGTAAATGCGCGCAAGTAAGGATTTTTAGCTTGCACGCAATTAAGAGCGAGCTGTAATCCAGACCGCAAGCACGTTCTGGTGGATTTCTGGCTTCTGGGGACATCAATAATGCATTTTCCAAGGTGGGAAAACCATCATAGCGTTTTTATAGCCTTTTTTGTCAGACTACTGGCCAATAGTCTGACAAAAAAGGCTATAAAAAAGCCATGATGGTTTTCTATGCTCCATTTAAAGCTTTTGTGAACCATCACAACTTTTGTTAGCGGTGCCGTCAGTCGGTGTATGATTTCATCATTTCTGATATAATATGTTTATGCGATATCGATACTATTTCGAGAAATATATTTGAAGTGTGCAGTACCGTAATCGATACTGTTTCGTGAACATAATTTGGAAGTTTGCCAGTACGTCGCGTTTTTGAACGCGATTTCTGCGTGTACAATGTGTTGTACATAGTCGGTACATGTCTGGTACATATGGCGACATATGTTATGTCCATGGTAAATCATATGGTGGCATATGTTCGCACATGTGCGGTACATAGGGGGTACATAGTTGCAATAGTGAGCACTGACTCAGCACCTAGTGGGTGCATATGTGCACGCTGTGATCACATGGTGCTCACCTAGTATGTGCATGTATGAACATGGTGGGGACATAGTGGCTCGAAAGGCCTGCTTTTCTTCTATGCTCCATTGAAATGGTTAAAGCTTTTGAACCATCACAGCTTTTGTGAACCATCACAGCTTTTGTGAACCATCATAGCTTTTTGTTAGCGGTACCGTCAGTCGTTGTATGACTTCATCAGTTATAATATTTTTGCAAAAACATAAGATGTACATGAACTCGCCTGCATGGTGCATGCATGATCGCCTTACCGAATGTACCCACTCTATGCATATATGTCGTGATGTGCATGCCCGGGACTGCAAGCATGATGCATGCCACCATGAGGCCGCTGGCTTGCGCGTAGCGCACGCCCGGGACTGCAAGCATGATGCATGCCTCCATGAGGGCCGCTGTCTTGCGCGTAGCGCACGCCCGGGACTGCATGCATGATGCATGCCACCATGAGGCCGCTGGCTTGCGCGTAGCGCACGCCCGGGACTGCATGCACGATGCATGCCACCATGAGGGTCGCTGTACGGAAAATAATTGTAAAACCGAAGGTCTGCGGAAGGGGCCCGTTTTCTGCACCTTCTCATTGTCGCAGCTAGTATTTGCCTTGACAACCAAAACATCTCTTCAAAATGTCATGTTTCTTGCGCTACGTATCGCGCCACCGCTCCTGCTCCGTTTAATACTTATATATAATGTAGATCGTGTACACATTTAACCATACATTGGTGTTTATGCCCATAGCTGGTGTTTATGCCCATAGGCTGATGATATGAGGTGTGTTTGCCCGTAGACTGATGGTGGTGAACCGAACGGCTTGACTCCAGTCTCTTATCGTGGTCAACAACCATCGCACAACAACGATGGGCATGGCGAGGCCTGGCACTCTGCATGGTGGTGGGAGGTGCCATTAGGATGACCGAAACGCCTCAAAGGAGAACAAATGGTCACAATGCAAATTCAGGAGTTGAGGAAGAAAGCCAATTGGCTGCTATAAGCCGGATTGGCTCCGAGAAGTTGCTGACTACGGCTTCAGCAACTTGGTTTCCTATGGCATGTACCATGCCTTACAGAATACCAGTCATCTCCTGCCAAAGTCCGCAATACATCCCATACATCGCCCTCTGCTTGATTCATCTACGTGCTTCATGCATCCGAGCATAACGACACCGTGGTCAAAATCGGACAAACTAAAGATCCCACTCGTCGGTTGCGGGAGCAGAACACGCCATGGGCAGACGACATTGAGGTTCTGTATGTATACCCTAAGCTGATGTCGAGTTGGATGTGGTTGAAGTGCATCTATCGGGCTGTAATGGGTATGGAGTGAAAACGCCATGCAAAGAACTCGACATGTTATCAGATTACAGCAGGATACAGCCGCTTTATCACAAGACTGTGGCAATGTTAACGTCATTCGGCCTCATGCTTCATGAGATTGTCAGTCATTCGAAAACTATGCGCCTACATGGAGGCGCAAGTGGGTGCCTAGTGGGCACATGGTGTGTGCCTAGTGAGTGTCTAGTGAGACACACTGTCGTCGCTCATAGTGTCGCTCGGCGATGCTTGGCTGCTGAGGCCAACTTACAAGCCCACTCTTATTACATCGACACCGATCTCCCATGACCCGTTGCAATAAACCGCCTCCATGCCATAGGCTGCCAATGCGTTTCTCAAGACGTACGTGTTCCCATTCAAGTAACTGATAGGCATATCGTATCGTGCAGTCATTGAATGAATGTTTTGTAATAATCAAGAAAACATTTGTGGATATGCAAAAATGCAGAACTGTAGAAATTATTCCTTGTCGATGAGAAACGGAGAGGATTGGGCAAATGCATCATGTAGTTTAAAAAACAGTTCCACCCAACCAAGAGGTGGTGGGTAGGCAAAGGAACCACCCAACCAAGAGGAACCTTCTGTAAGAACACAAAGTCAATTATGCAAACATGCACTCATCATGCAACAGCTGTGGCCAAGCTGCTCCCATGCTGGCTGGTGGCTGCGGTGGGGGCGGGACAGGCGCCGGCCGCCCCGACACCCTCCGGGGCGGAAGTCGGGCGGCTGGCTGTCGTGATGGCGGGCCAGGCTAAGCCGGTGGCGGCGCGAGCAGCCATCTCTCCAGGATGCGCACGAGCAACAACGAGCTTGCCCGCACCTCCTCAAACTCCGGGCTTGTGGCGACAGTCATGCGAGCCGCGGCCACTGCGTTTGCGTCCAGCTGGAATTCGTTGTGGCCGGGCGGGTGGAAGCAGCTGTTGCGCTCTTGCGACCACTGGGCCAACGTCTCAAACTGGAACAACTCGTCCAGCGTGATGGTGGCTGCGGTGCACAGGTCGGTCAGGCACGCCTGCAGTGCGACGCGGTTGGCGGCGGGCATGTTCTGGTAGCGGAAGAGCTCGACCGCTTGTGAGATGTGCTGGCTGGGGGCAAACCCACGCTGGATCATGATGGGGCGCAGCATCTGCACCAGCGCCACCTCCGCCTTGCCCAGAAGGTCAGAAGCCAGCACCTTGTGGGGCAGCATGTTGGGGGCGTTCTGGACGAGGCCCTCCCAGCGTGCAGCTGAGGCCGCCATACCGCCATCATCGGCGTCGGCGATCGCGGCGGAGCCGTGCAGCAACACGTGGTCTCGCTGCAGTAGGGGCTGCTGCCCGGGGGGCATTGCCTCAAACAACGTGCTGCCTGCAGGTGGGTTGCTGCACTTCAGCCACCCCGGGGACACTGCACTGCATGGCTCAGAATGCATGGTGCAGAATGCATGGTGCAGTGCATGGTGCAGAATCAAGCATGGATGGGCTACTGTTGTGGGAGGCCCCTGTGCTTCTGTGCTCCTGTATTGCTGTGCTAGTGTTGTTGTGTTGCTGTGTTGCTGTAGGGAAGGGAGACTGCTGAGTTGTTGAGTTGCCGTGCCCTGACCCTGCCGTGCCCTGCCATGCAGTGGGTACTCTTGTTCACAAATCCCGAGCCTCCCACCATGGCATGCATGATGTGTTCCCATGCTGAGTGTGTGCATGCCGAGCTTGAGTGCAATGTCGCAAGGTATGCCATGCACTCCGATTACCCCTTGCGCCATACTAGCCCATGTCCAACCAGAAGATAGCAAAGCAAGCATACACAAAGCTCCAACCATGTATCATATATACTACCCTTGAGAAGTTGAGAGCAAGCAAACATAAGAATAAACTCACGATTGTTTCAGTCGCTGGTCGTAAAAAAGAGACGGAATGGAAGATCACGGACCCGTCAGGTTGAGAATGCGAAGAATTTGCAGGTTATAAGGTTATAATAGAGCATCAAACCATATCGCTAGGGTCATGCAGTTCAGTGAACAAACAACCCCCCTATTTGCTCAACAATTGGACGAGTCTAGAAGCCTCATTAAGTTATCCAACAAAAACTGCGCCTGACAAGCCCAACTTTCACCTGCTGACACCGTGGATCTTGCAGAGAAATAGAACGTTCCAAAAGCTTCAGTTCCATGTGCGAAATTGACACCTTCGGAAAAGGATTCTGCCGCTCACATAATTCCTCTCCTCCACACACGTTCATACCATGGCAAAACCAGGCATGGTGCGGCTGACGTGGCTGAGCTTTAATTCATGCATCCCAAAACGTACACTTCTTGCATGTAAGGCCATTAGGATCTCTGCAAAGGTTCAAAGGTGACAGCGACAACCAGGACCAACGGGACGCCCTGTGAGGAATACATGACAAAAATACTTCAATAAGTTGAAACATATCTCAACCGATCCAGAAGACAAGGTGAAGGCAAACATGTATCACCTACCGTAGTGTAGAACGATCACATGTTATCGAGCTGATACCGTACTGCTACCTTCAATTGGGCGTTCGACTTTGGGGGTAGCAGCCCCCAACTAAAGAATAGTAGCACCATCGATATTAGGGGTCCGCGCGAACTAACCCCAAAAGTCGAATCACCACACATTTTTCAACCCAAGTGTGGCGTTTATGTGACACACCGCCAAAACTCTCCTCCTCTGTTTAAACGATTTCTTTACCATGGAGGGCATCACTTGAGACCTGACATGAGGCAATCCGACAAGGGATGGAAATGTCCCCTAAGACAAAGCTAAAGCTGGTGAGGGGTATGGACACTGAATTGGCATCGGTGGCCAATCAAGTTTACCGCCATTTCAAAGGTGTAGGTGAGAAGTATGGCACATCTTCCAAAGCCTCTCAACCCGGCACAATGATTGCTGAGGATTATGCAAGTGCTTCCTCAAAAGCTGAATCAGCCAGTTATGTTAAAGCCCGTGAGCAACTTTTGGCAGCTGTGAAGGTTGCTACGCCTATTGCCCCGTTTGCTGTGCATGTTTCTGTGCCCGCTGCCGTCGCCGTTGTCCCTGCCCATGCTGCACCCGTACATGTTGCGCCGACCGAGTCAGAGCGACAACGTGCGTCGTCGTTCGGCGACAACGAAGCATCCACGCCTCAGTCGCCTCAGACATGGACGGCTGGACCTGTACACCCCAACTATGTTAAGTCCCACCCATGTAAAATCCTTCCTGCTTGTAGGTTCACTCGGTGGGACTTCCAGCACCTGGCCCAGGTGGCGCGAGGTGAGCTCAACAAATTCTACTTCGGGAACGGAAGGCCTCACTAGCAGCCCGCCTAGCAGCCCTGGCAGGACCTTGCAACCAGTTGTACCCCGTAACGGTTGTATGTTGGGAATGGAAATGTGTGAGCTTGGGATGGAACACTGTCTAGTAACAGGGGAGGCAGGTGGGGCTTAGGGTTCAGGTTATTGGGGGAATAAGCACTAGTTTAGGTTATATGACTGCCAAAGGACTAGTACTGCCCTGGCCTGCTCACGTAGGACATCAGAGAGTGGGCAAGTCGGCAGGAGTGCGATGTGTTGGCTGACCCGATGACGTAAAGTAGTCAGGGCTTCACAAGAGTTTGAATATGTTGCAATACCCAAGGCCCCAAGCAGCGCCGGCCAACATAGTCATGCACCTCGATAAAAACGGCCATGGATGTTAGTTATTCTGGCGCTATTGTAATCCGCATGTCCGTACACTGATTATCCCCCCTCGCACACACCAAAGTCTGTCACTGAAGTCACGGGGAGTCCAGCATTCATTCCTCACACGCTTTAGCGGCATAACATAAGCTATAATGATGTCCATATGCCAGGATCACATACACCCCCCCACCCTGCAGGTGTGGAGGCTCACCGACAGCTGCATCAAGAGGTCCTCTAGTATGTAGCACTACGGCTGGAGCGTCCGGGTGCACTGTAACATGCTGTCTGAACCGTTGTGGTTAGAGGTCTTGGCAAAGATGCAGAAGACGAGGGCATTCCAATACAGGGATGGGACTAGGAGGAGAAATCGTGCAACGGCGGCTCAACGGCTCCACAACTCCAGCGTTTGCATAGGATCAGCCATGGAGTGCTTTTATCCCGCGGTGGTCTTGGAGGAAGGACGGCAGCATGCATGGACTTGCTTTACCAGGACCAAAATGGGACCTGGGGCATGTGCGTGTGTGGTGTTGGGGTCCATCATGCTCTAACAAAAAAGCTCAGTCAATGACTTAACACCTCTGGGTCCTTCTAAAAACGCTCAGCCGCGCGGGCGCCCAACAATAACAACTCAGTGCCGTCGATTCTTACTGACTGGAGTCAGCCGGCTTGTATTTTTACTTCCCTCATTTTTCTGAGTTTCCAGAGTTGGCGGTCGATACCAGTTTTAAGGCTGCATGTCTGCAGTGAGGTCTTTTCGTTGAGGTCGAGAAGACACGTCTCAGGAGTAGGTCCCGTGTGTTGAGCAGACGGAGGCGGCTTCAAGTAAGACTTGTGGCTTCGGACGGTGAGGTACGATGCTGAGTGACAAAAATAGCTGGAGACACCGAGAAGTCTGAGAGGCTTTCAAGATTACAAGTGGAGTCCTAGAACAAGTCTCGACAAATATCTCCCTCTTATACAAGAGTTCCTTCAAATCCCAAAGCCAAAGAAAGAACACGGAATGGAAATTCCCGGGAGAATGTCAAGGCAGTACGCAACGTGAGTACTTCCCAACTGTCAGCGCTTCATCTGCCATATCAAACCATTGACGGGTGAAGCTCCTTGAACACTACAGAATGCAAAGGCAAGATTCCTGAAGGCCTGATCACTACAAGACTGCAGCGGCCGAAGAAATCGAGGCCGGCAGGAAAACTGAGGGTTCATTACATGCCAACATGGCAGGTAACCTGGCCAAGGGCCAAAACCTTCACTTCAGGGGAGAAGCCAAAGGGAAAGATACTTGTACATGGGCCAGAAAGAGGGCCCGAGGGGACAAGGGCGCTGCATGCGGGCTTGGCTGTCAACCATGCCCGATGGAAACTTGCTACCCACAAACTAAGGTATGCTGTGACGCATAGAGATGGCCGCCTAGCAGGAATGTCACCCCAAGGAGGGTCCGGAAGCCAGGTTCAAGTACCCTACCCGACACAGGGTGGGGCAAAAAGGAGAGCCAGCAGGCAGTAACGGAGCGGCAGCAAGTAACAGAAGATTATCCCCACGGAGCCACCATGGACAGATTAAGGCCCACCACCATCTGTCAAATGGCAAACTCATCCTTATTCCCTTCACACCAAAATCTACAACATAATGCTGGGAAAAGGGTCTCCATGACCTAAACCAAACAGTGGGGCGCAGCAGGCTACGCTTCTTCACAACTACCGGACACGCCGCTCCAGGTTATCAACCTCCACAATGACACACTCGGTGGTTGCCTGCAAGGCTGTATTTGAGTATAGCATCTTGTCGAACTTGGCTTCCAATGTGCCCACACTAGCCTTGACCTCCTTGATCTCCGTCTTTGATGTCATTTGAGGCCTGAACCAGGGGCGTTGAAAGAATCAGGAAGTTCTTGCTAGGCAGTGCCGAGGAGGTGTGGTGGCAAAAGCATATCACCAAACACCTTAAAATCCTGCACATTTAATTTTCTTGGCCACCAATCCACTCTGGAGCGGGTGTGTGAGGTACATTACTCAGCGGAAAACACGCTCTGCCTATAGCCTTATAAATGTCACGTGCATCCAGCTAAGTCGTAAATCGGGAAACTAGTTATCAAGTCCATGCGCCATTCGCAAGAGAAGAATGCCCCCCAAACTGGAATATATAATATATTACATAGTCCTTGCCTCTGGTCCACCACATTTGACTGCTTGTTTTGGGAATCCATTCATCAACTTCTGCACTGTTTAGCATTGTTTCATTACATTTTGTTTTCATTCACGACTGATTACATCAAGAGGAGCCCACCATACCAGTCCCATGTTAACCTGATGGCCAAAGAAAATTTCCTTTGTTTTCTTGATACGGAAAATGATGGCCATCCCGCTCCTCCTCGCAAATGGTAAAATGGGTACCCCGTTTTTTTTTCTTCCCTATGAGACAAACAGCGAGGACCAGTTGTGGAAGGCTCTCATCAAGGCCTATAATAAAGGGGATAGCCCAGATGTTTTCCCTCGGGCAGTGCATGCATACTATGGCACTTGGTGCGTGATCCACTGATAGGGGAGGGCACTCATCCTCAGACAGAGACAAAGAGACAGATAGGCAGATGAGTGAGCTCACCATGTATCCCAGCGACAGGAGGGCTACTCCCAATCCCAGGATGGCAATCAGCTCGCCGGAGATGGGCGTTGGCGTTGGTGTGGGCGTGGACAGCGGGGGTGTGGGCAGCGGGGGCGTCTTAGGTGCCTGCAGAGAAGGGAGCAGTAGGGCAGGCGATTCAACACAGGCAGCCCTCTCTGGCTGCGCATTTAGCACAGCGGCTATCATCACCGCACCCCTCACGAGTTGCAATCCCTATAATATTCCTGTCCGGCTGCGGGGAGCGAGGGTGCCAACCGCCATTGTACCATGATTGGCGGGGATGGGGCGTTGTTTTGAATTCTATATATTGGGGGAGACAGACGGGGAGAGGTTGTGCATGAGGCTCGTGAGGTTGCTGCTTGTCCCCACATGCATGGTGGCCCACAGCCAGTCTTCACCATGCAGCAGAATCTCACCGTCGGCCAAAGGCTAAAGTGGCGGGTGACCAATGTCCTACGAGATGGAGCAGCGCGAAATGGAGCAGCGCGAAAGCGCAAGGGGCTGGCGCGATATTGGGTCCAGACGGAGCCGGTAGTCAAGCGTGTAGACATTCAGGACCGAGAGGCCAGAAAGGTTGGCATTGACAAGACGTGTCGTCCCTACTATTTGGGTTGCCTATTCTTGGAATCTCCACACAGCAAAAACAAGGCCTCCTTATGCCCGCATTAAGAAGGAATCGAAAATTCTTGGTTGTTGAGGCACATCTGGCAGAGAGAAAGAAAGAAAGAAAACGCCAGAGCGTGGCTTGAGGAATACGGGATTTTAAATGCCGTACACCGGGAAAAATCGGGTGGTTAAGGAGGGTAGTCAAGGGGTACCGGACAATAATGGGCAGGGGAGGTTTCCAGATGTCGACGCCGACGAAGGATGTTTATATGGCAGCGTATGGTATGTTTGGTGAGACGGGTGAGGACGGAGGAGATGTCATGTTTGGAGACACCGGGCACGCTGAGGATTTATCGGCAGGACGAAAGAGGAAGCCTGCGGTTCCCAGAAGGATGATATGTGTGTGAGAAGAAGGCGGGGAAGGATGAGGGGGGGGATGGGCAGACTGAGAACCGTCAGATTTCACACAAATGTGGACTTTTCCGACCCGAAGGTTTCCCAATTCCCAATTTTCGCGTGTAAGCAGCAGGGGTACCTAGGGTGAAAACAAAAATGCGAGTCACTTGCAATCCGCGATTTATTTCGTTTCTTTCTAACTGCGAGACGGCAGCCATGGTGCCACTACCGTACTGCTACTTTCATTTGGGAGTTCGATGCCCTTGGGGTCCGTTTTGAGGCCTTTTAAAATACTCTGGGGGTTTACTTTGGGGGTTCCCAAAAGCCTTCAATACATTCTGGTGATACGACTTTGGGGGTTGATTTTTTCCAGAATTAACAGCATGCGCGTGTACCATAGTGCTCATCTCATTACATAACTTAAAAGCACGGCAAAATCCTCAGATTGGACCCCAAGACAAACATCAGACCTCCCCCTCCCTTCCCCCCCAACAGCGTTCAGCCAATACTGTACAAAATGTCCACTTAACTTATTGAATTCCACACATACAAAATTAATTTCAGTGCGATGTTGAAGCGAAAGTCCTCACTCAAGACTGGGAAGCTAGTAATGACTCCATCAACCGCATCTTGCTACACCTCCGCACGGATGGCATGAGTGCCCGCAATTCAGAGAGCTCTACATCCAGAGCCTCTTCATCGGAGGACACTTCCTCCTCATCGAAGTCCTCATCACTAGTGATTGAACCTGAGCTTGACTCCTCCTCCTCCACCTCCTCTACATAGCGGCCCGGCTTTTGCACTTTCCGCTTAGGCCTGCCCACAACAACTGACCCCCCGTCAGCCTCCTCCTCCCCAACATACACGTCCTCTAACTCATGTGTGCATACCGGTACAATTTAGCATTTCAAGATGGAGGTAAATGTCGACCCTGCCAGAATGAGAAACGGTAAAGCGCACCAACCCTACATGACCGACACCCCACGAATCACACCTGCATAGGCTCCACGGATACCGGTGCCGATCTTAAGGTGTTTTCGCTCAGGCCGAGGATCCAGAAGGCCTGTGGCAAGCCTGTCGAAGGCGCTCCGCACATCCACAGCATGTTTGGAGTAGCGAGGGACGGCCCTGCCTAGAGCTGGAGTTGTAGGCAGCGGGCTGCGAGCTAGCTCCGCTGCTCGAGCCGCGCGTCGATCATTCTGCTGCAGTAGAACTTCAGTGGCAAGTCTAATTGTCTGATCAACTACGCTAGGTTCTCCAGCTTCGACCGTCCTGACCCCAAAGAAGCTCAATGTCTTCTGTTTCTTCCGGTTAGTGGCTGTTGTTGCTGTCCCGTAAGATACGGGTGGTCGTGGAGGAGGGGTGTTGCCCTCCATAGTGAAATTCCGTTTTTAAACGGAGCTGGTCAGTGTCGGCTGTGTACCACTGAAATTCCACACTTAGGGTGAAAAAGTGTGGTGATTCCACTTTGGGGGTTCGCGCGGACCCCTAATATCGAAGGTGCTACCATTGGGGGTTGCTACCCCCAAAGTCGAACTCCCAAATCAAAGTAGCAGTACGGTATCATGCAAGGTTAAAAAAATAAGGGAATAGGAAAAAATGCCATAGTGCAAGTGGGCCACTAGGGCCCAACAAAATTTAAAAAGTCTTCGCAGAAGGTACAAGGTAAGGGTGAGCGTTTAACAAAACCAGCATGGAGCGTGCCAAGGCCCTAGATAATAAAAAGTACAAGGAAGAGGGGGACAGAGGGCTCGCTGCCCATGCGCTGCAAAAACGCGTTGGGGACAAGGGTTCATATCTCCCAAAATGAAGGAAACTGAATGGGCGATGCAGCATGAAACCATCTGCCCGGTAACAAAATTAGAAATGAAAAGAATAGGCTAGGGAGGCAGAAGACACGCAACCCCAGACCTAATAAACAAGAGCAATCGAAATAGGCAAGGGCGCCTAAGGGCCCACAGTCAGAGAACTGCAACTCAGCAAAAGAAAAATAAGGGAATATTGACTTACACTTGACTTACACTTGATACTGTCGCGCCTAGACCCTATTGTGAGGCAGGAAAGGAAGGGTATTACCTTGTGGAGGATTTGGAACATGGCAGTTTCATCCTAGCACTTAAGCAGCTTCCAGGTAGCTTCCCCCAAGACACCCCGACATCTGAAGCCGCACACCGCACCTGCTCAAACAGCTCGGTGACCAAGCTCGCCATCTCTCCCGACAGGGGGCCGCGTAGGTGCCCTCGTAGGCAATGCCTTTGGGTGTACTCTGCATTACGGTGGGTTGCCTAGAAGCAAGGCGGATGTCAAGGTGTGGAAATGCATCAGTGGGAGGGGTAAGAGAGCCGGGTGGAGCAGAAAGCTAGGAAGGTGGAGCCACATCACATGACCAGCAAGCACAACGCACAAATACGGGGGGACGCAGGTGGTGGGATGGAGACAGTGACCAAAAGCCTCATAAAAGTCACACGGCGGTGATGGGCATGGTGGCCGCTGCTGCATGCCTCTTGCCCAGCTCCGCGACCTCCTCCCATGGGACCAACGCCATGGATGTCGGCCTTCTCCTTCTCAGTTTGCAGCTCGGTGAAAGCGTCGCAGGGGGTGGAAGACGAGGGTGGGGCCTTGGCAGGGGCCAGTGAGCAAACAGAGGCAAGCGGCACGGATTGACTGTTAAAGGGCCCCTCTGGTGGTCACTCTCACAACACAACATGTATGATGGTGCTGCACGGCTTGCTTTCGCGCGCTGTACCCCTCACCTGCTGATGCCGCACACCTGTTGCTTTCCCCTTGCATGTTCCTGTCGCGCGCCAGTACTCTCGCCTGCTGCTGTCACGCGCCTTGTCCCTCACCTGCTGTTGTTGCGCGCCTTGACTCTCATCTGTTGTTGTCATGCGCCTTGACTCTCACCTACTGCTGTGAGCAGAGGGCTGCCGAAAGGAACGGTATCACCTTGTGGAGAATTGTTGGCGGTGGTGATACAAACTCTGCAGAATGGTGGGTTGCCAGGGAGCTGGACAGATGCGTGCATATGCATCAGTAGGAGGTGTGGGCGGAGCAACAAGACCGGACAGGAATGTGAGGCTGCAGGACCAGCCAACATGGCGAACGACGTGGCGGGACGCAGGTTTCTGGGTCACTCAAGTCACAAGCGGGCTCCCAAAGCCCCAACACTAGACAGATAGCAGAGGCGTTCTGACCAGTTCCTCTCAGCAGCGCACGTTGCATGAAGAGGAGAGAGGAGGCAGCTCTCTGCACCAAATGGGGAACTTCTCGCTTTCATGGGCCTCAGCCTGAGCAGCTTAGCATGCCTCTTAATCTGGTCTAAGAGATAGGAAGGCACTACTACTCAAACCCCCTGTTTTGGTAGGCAGAAAACCTACCAGTTTCAAGGCAAATGCATCATTTGGACAAGGCCCCTAAAATGATTATGGTAGGTGAATTGGTAGGTTAAAATCGGCCGAAAACGCGACATCTACCGATTTGCATTCTGGTAGGTTTAAATTTCGGTAGGCCCAGAACCTACCAAAATAGATACTCCTTGGCTACCATTTTTGCCCTGGTTGGCCTACCGATTGCCCTACTGTCGCTACCATATTTACCTACCAGTTATCATCATTTGGTCGACCATTGTTGCTCAGATTGGCCTACCGATTCCTCTAATGTCGCTACCATATTTACCTGCCAATTAGCATGATTGGTCCACCAGGCGTTGCCCAGACTAGGCCGATTCATTGCGCTCCTTTTGGTATTAATTGGGATCGGCTTGCTGTACCCCCCTATGTAGGTGGGGCTGACTAATGATGTGCTGGCTATTTCAATAAACTGGTTTGCTCATCGCTTGCTGGAGGAATCAATTGGGAATGAAACAATTGCCAGGAGATCTATACCGGTAGAAAATTAAATCAATATTTGACAGCTGTGGAATCTATACCGGTTGAAAAATTAAATCAATCTTTGACGGCCAGGAGATCTATACCGGTAGAATAATTAGATCAATATCAACGGCCACGAAATATATGCTGGTAGAATAATTAAACCAGTATTTGCTAGCAAGCAAGGAAATGCATGGCAAAGGAAACGAATAAATCATAAATAAGCGACCATTGTCAGACCATATCAAGCATTCACTTGTCATACGTGTCTTGATCAAATTCAAGAACAATCTGCCTAAGACAAAACTGCCATTGGCGCAACACCCCTTGCAGCACCCTTGACACTTCATCAATGTCCTTCTGGGCCAGCCCCTGAAGGGGCTGGATCTCGTCATAGCCCAAGGTGACCAAGCTGCTCCAGGTTTTGGGGGTGCACCACGCCTGCGATTGGGAAATTAACACTTGATTTAAAGCATGGCTGCCGAGCAATGCATGGAATACGGGCTCATGAAATACGGGTAGGCGGGAAGGGCACCAAGAAACCATCTTCAAACAACGGAAGGGGTCAGCAGGTCAGGCACTGGGGTAATGGACATCAGTAGGCAGGGCAGGAGGCAGTTCACAGGTAAGGCAGGATGGCAATTCATGGGTAGGGGTCAGCAAGGCAGTGCAGGTCATGAGGAAAACTTACCACAAGTGTTGCAACCTGGCCGATGCCAATGAACACTAGCTGTCCCGGCAGGTCGTAGCTCTCTTCCACCGGGAAAACAACCACTCCAGGCTGAAGCAGTCCCTTGACACATGATGCTTGCCCCAGCCAGCCAGCTGGAGCTGCGGGCAGGCCAAGGGGGGGTCACCGAGGGGAGCACCGGTGAGGAAAGACATGCTTTTAGGCGGGCCCTTGTTGAGGCGGCCGTTGTAAGCAATGAGGTCTTCAACCGTAAGCATAAAATGTCGGCACGTCGGTATAGCAGGCAGGCAAGTTGAAATTAGCATGTACATTTAAACAGGCACCCTACATGGTAGACAAGCACGCCACATGACACGTTCGTGCGTTGTCATGGCGTGCTTGCCTCATGGTTGGCGTTACATGGCAGTTAGTCAGGTACGCTTACGCTTGTGGCCACCATGTTGCATGGTTAACAGGCACAAAGCCATGGCAAGCATACTTCATAGCATGTACGCTTCATGCACGATACGTTAGGAATGCTTCATATTACGATTTTTAGGGCATGCATGCTCCATGGTTTTCTCGTTCTCAAGCAGATCACTATTCATGATCCATCATATTGTCAAGTAATCCACTTACCAAATTTTAAGGGATACATGCTAAAAGGCAGTCGGATTGGATCGCTGGATCGAAGGCAGACAAGATACCAGTAGCGGGAAACGGCAGCGAAGAAGGAAGCATAGTGTTAGCGTCAGCGAATGGGATCTACAATCGCATGATGCAGTAAAATTCGGGGGCAACTGGGTATAGGCATCCAGGTAATCTGGGCTCATGTTTTGATCATTAGATGTGGACCTCTTCTCTTCAACGACCAAGCTACCGTATGTTCACGATCTGCATATGCCTCACTGGCAGGCACATGACATATGCATTTGTCAATACCGTATTGTACGGGCCGTTCCCAACACATTTATTTCTCATGAGTGTCATGACATGATGAGTGATGACTTGATGATCTTGAATGCAAACTTCTTTCTTCTTCCCTCAAGCTCCCACAACCTTCTACCTCATGGAGTTATTTCATGCACATCAGCCTCCTCAGTATGGTGACATACATAACTTACCATGACAGGCCACGCATTTTAGGGTTTGCACTCTGCTTGCATGTAACCTTGCTTGTTCCCTTCATGCATGCAGTCCATGCATGTTTGTACCCTTGCATGCATCCCTTTTCTGCTACCCCTTACATGCAACCCATGCATGCATGTACCCTTGCATTCATGCATGCACCATGTCTGCATGTAGCCCTTACGTGCACCTCTTACATGCACCCATGCATGCGACCCATTCATGCATGCATGTACCCTTGCATGTATTCATGCGAATCAGGTTTCCCCGACAAACCCTTACCCCCTGACGAACCCTTATCCTCCCAATTTCTAGGAGAGTTTGACGCAAGCACCGACATGAGAGCTTGGATAATGAAGAAGATAACGCGTGAACGAACAAGCGATAGATGGCGCAAGGAGACCCATGGTTCGTACCCATGGTTCATACTCTTGGTTCGTACATTGGTTCAGACCCTTGGTTCAGACCCATGGTTCAGACCCTTGGTTCAGACCCATGGTTCAGACCCTTGGTTCAGACCCTTGGTTCAGACCCATGGTTCAGACCCTTGGTTCAGACCCTTGGTTCAGACCCATGGTTCAGACCCTTGGTTCAGACCCATGGTTCAGACCCTTGGTTCAGACCCTTGGTTCAGACCCATGGTTCAGACCCTTGGTTCAGACCCATGGTTCAGACCCTTGGTTCAGACCCTTGGTTCAGACCCATGGTTCAGACCCTTGGTTCAGACCCATGGTTCAGACCCTTGGTTCAGACCCATGGTTCAGACCCTTGGTTCAGACCCATGGTTCAGACCCATGGTTCACACCCTTGGTTCAAACCCATGGTTCAGACCCTCCTACTCCTGATGTCCTACCCCTCATGCTCCGACCGCACCTGCCTTTGCCGCTCTTACTCTTACCGCTTATGTTCATACCGCTCATGTTCTTGCCCCTACCGCTTATGCATATACCACTCATGTTCCTACTATTCCTTCTCCCGCTACTGTTCCTCCTACTACCGCTCCAACTTATACCGCTCCTACTCCTACTGCTCCTCCCTCTCCTGCTCTTACCGCTGATGCTCCTGCCGCTCCAGCTCCTACCGCTCAGTCTACTTCCGTTCATGCTTCTCCCACTCTCGCTCTTACCGTTCCAGCTCCTACCACTTCTGCTCTTCCCGCTCTTACTCCCACCGATCCTGCTCTTTCCGATCTTGCTCCTCCCTCTCATGCTCATACCGTTCCTGCTCCTCCCGCTCTTGCTCTTACCCTTCCTACTCCTACCGTTCCTTCTCACACCGCTCCCGTCCCTACAGCTCCTAGTACTCACGCTCATACCGCTCATACTTTTACCGCTCATGCTCCTACCACGCCTGCTCATGCCGCTCATGCTTCTGCCTCTACCACTCATGCTCATGTCGTTCCTGCTCATGCCGCTCCTACTCATCCAACCCTTGCTCTTACCGCTCATGCACCTACCGCTCCTGCTCATACCGTTCCCGCTCCTCCCGCACCTGCTTTTACCGCTCTTGCTCTTACCATTCCTGTTCCTACCGTTCCTGCTCAAACTACTCCTGCTCCTACCACATTCTCATGTTCCTGCTCCTCCATCCCTTGCTCTTACCGCTCATGCTCCTACCGCTCATGCTCCTACCGCTCCACCTCATACCGCTCATGCTCCTCCTGCCCCTGCTCCTGCCCCTACCGCTTATACTCCTACTGCACCTACCGCTCATGACGCTCATGCTCCTACCCCTGATGTCTTGCCACTCATGCTCCTACCGCTCATGCTCCTATCGCACTTGCCCCAACCGCTAATGCTCTTACCGCTTCTGCTCCTACCACTCAGAATGCTCTTGATCCTACCTTTCAGGCATATGCCACTCATGCTCCTACCACTCCTTATCCTCCCGCTCCTCCTCTTGCCACTACCGCTCATACTTAAACCGCTCCTACCCCTACCTCTCCTCCCTCTCCTGCTCATACCGCTGATGCTCTTGCCGCTCCTGCTCCTCCGCTCTTGCTCCTCCAGGCCTTGCGCTAAATGGTCATGCTCCTACCGCTCCACCTCATACGGCTCATGCTCATACTGCCCATGCTCCTGCCCATACCGCTTCTACTCCTACTGCTCATACCGCTCATGACGCTCGTGCTCCTACCCCTGATGTCTTGCCACTCATGCTCTTACCGCTCATGCTCCTATCGCATTTGCCCCAACCGCTAATGCTCTTACCGCTTCGGCTCCTACCGCTCAGACTGCTCTTGCTCCTACCGCTCATGCATATACCACACATGATCCTACCACTCCTTCTCCTCCCGCTCCTGCTCTTGCCACTACCGCTCCTACTTAAACCACTCCTTCTCCTACTGCTCCTACCACTCCTACTCATACCGCTGATGCTCCTCAGCTCCTGCTCCTCCAGCCCTTGCTCTTACCGCTCATGCTCCTACCGCTCCACCTCTCATGCTCCTACCGCACATGCCCCAACCGCATTCTACCGCTCATGCATATGCCACTCATGCTCCTACCACTCCTTCTCCTCCCGCTCCTGCTCTTGCCACTACCGCTCCTACTGAAACTGCTCTTACTCCTACTGCTCCTCCCTCTCCTCCTCATACCGCTGATGCTCCTGCTGCTCCTGCTCCTCCGCCCCTGCTCTTACCGCTCATGCTCCTACCGCTCAACCTCATACCGCAGTCCCATGTATGTGTGCTAGCGGCCCCA
This sequence comes from Limnomonas spitsbergensis, assembly GCA_037349105.1. Lineage (NCBI taxonomy): Eukaryota > Viridiplantae > Chlorophyta > Chlorophyceae > Chlamydomonadales > Limnomonas > Limnomonas spitsbergensis. The sequence goes on from JAYJMM010000099.1 coordinate 2,708,813, forward strand.
CTTTGCGCATTCCCATGAATGTGCGCTAGCGGCCCCACTGTTTGCAGTCCCATAATGTGTGCTAGCAGCCCCGTTGTGCGAAGTCCCATGTATGTGCGCTAGCGGCCCCGCTATGCGCATACCCATGTATGTGTGCTAGCGACCCCGCTGTGCGCAGTCCCATGCATATGCGCTACCGGCCCCATTGTGCGCAGTCCCATGTATGTGCGCTAGCGGCCCCGTTGTTTGCTGTCCCATGTATGTGCGCTACCAGCCCCGTTTTTTGCAGTCCCATGTATGTGTGCTAGCGGCCCCGTTGTGCGCAGTCCCATGTATGTGTGGTGGCTGCCCTGCTGTTTGCAGTTCCATGTACACGTGCTAGCGGCCCCGCTGTTTGCAGTCCCATAATGTGTGCTAACGGCCCCGCTGTTTGCAATCCCATGTATGTGTGCTAGCGGCCCCGTTGTGCGCAGTCCCATGCATGTGTGGTGGCTGCCCCGCTGTTTGCAGTTCCATGTATGTGTGCTAGCGGCCCCACTGTTTGCAGTCCCATGTCCTCCTCCGCCACCAGTCCTCCCTCCCCCATGCACACTCCGACCTCCTCCGCCACCAGCCCCCCTCCCCCATCGCACTGCTGTCTCCTCAACAGCCCCCCCTCCCCCCCGCGCACTCCGACCTCCTCCGCCACCAACCCCCCCTCTCCCCATCGCACTCTGACCTCCTCCACCACTAGGCCCCCCCTCCCGCCAGCGCACTCCAACCTCCTCCGCCACCAGTCCCCCTCCCCCCAACACACTCTGACCTCCTCCACCACCAGTCCCCCTCCCCCCAACACACTCTGACCTCCTCTGCCTCCAGTCCCCCCTCCCCCCAGCGCACTCTGACCTCCTCCGCCACTAAGCCCCCCTCGACCCAGTGCACTCCTGTCTCCTCCGCCACCAAGCCCCCCTCTCCACAGCGCACTCCGACCTCCTCCGTCACCAAGCCCCCCTCCCCCCGTCGCACTCTGACCTCCTCCGCCACCAAGCCCCCCTCTCACCAGCGCACTCCGACCTCCTCCGCCACAAGCCCCCCCTCCCCCAGCGCACTCCAACCTCCCTGCCACCAAGCCCCCCTCCTACCAGCGCACTCTGACCTCCTCCACCACCAAGCACCCCTCTCCCCAGCGCACTGTGACCTCCTCCGCCACCAAGCCCCCCTCCCCCAGCGCACTCAAACCCCCTCCACCTCCAAGCCCCCCCCCCCCCCCCCCCAGCGCACTCTTGACCCCCTCCGCCACCAGTCCCCCCTCCCCCATGCACACTCCGACCTCCTCCGCCACCAGCCCCCCTCCCTCATCGCACTGTTGTCTCCTCAACAGCCCCCCCTCCCCCCCGCGCGCTCCGACCTCCTCCGCCGCCAGCCCCCCCTCCCCCAGCGCACTCCAACCTCCCCCGCCACCAGCCCCCCCTCCCCCCCGCGCACTCCAACCTCCTCCGCCACCATTCCCCCTCGCCCCAACACACTCTGACCTCCTCTGCCTCCAGTCCCCCCTCCCCCCAGCGCACTCCGACCTCCTCCGCCACCAGCCCCCCTCCACCCAACACACACTGACCTCCTCCACCACCAGTTCCCCTTCCCCCAACACACTCTGACCTCCTCTGCCTCCAGTCCCCCCTCCCCCCAGCGCACTCTGACCTCCTCCGCCACTAAGCCCCCCTCAACCCTGTGCACTCCTGTCTCCTCCGCCACCAAGCCCCCCTCTCCTCAGCGCACTCCGACCTCCTCCGTCACCAAGCCCCCCTCTCCCCATCGCACTCTGACCTCCTCCGCCAACAAGCCCCCCTCTCCCCAGCGCACTCCGACCTCCTCCGCCACCAGCCCCCCCTCCCCCCGCACACTCCAACCTCCCCGCAACCAAGCCCCCCTCCTACCAGCGCACTCTGACCTATTCCACCACCAAGCCCCCCTCTCCCCAGCGCACTCCGACCTCCTCCGCCACCAAGCCCCCCTCCCCCAGCGCACTCCAACCCCCTCCACCACCAAGCCCACCTCCCCCCAGCCCACCTCCCCCCAGCGCACTCTTGACCTCCTCCGCCACCAGTCCCCCCTCCCCCATGCGCACTCGGACCTCCTCCGCCACCAGCCCCCCTCCCCCATCGCACTCTTGTCTCCTCAACAGCCCCCCCTCCCCCTCGCGCACTCCGACCTCCTCCACCACCAGCCCCCCCTCCCCCGGCGCACTCCAACCTCCCCCGCCACCAGCCCCCCCTCCCCCAGCGCACTCTGACCTCCTCCCCCACTTGTCTCCGCTCCCTCCAGCGCATTTTGACCACCTCCACCACCAGCCCCCCCCCTCTGCACACTCTGACCTCCAGTCCTCCGCCACCAGTCCCCCTTCCCCCCAGCGCACTCTGACCTCCTCCGCCACCAAGCCCCCCTCCCCCCAGCGCACTCCGACCTCCTCCGCCACCAGCCCACCCTCCCCCAGCGCACTTCTCCTGTCTCCTACGCCACCAGCCCACCCTCCCCCCACCGCACTCTGACCTCCTCCACCACCAGGCCCCCCCTCCCGCCAGCGCACTCCAACCTCTTCCGCCACCAGCCCCCCATGCCTCCAGGGCACTCCAACCTCTTCCGCCACCAGTCCCCCTCCCCCCAACACACTCTGACCTCCTCCACCACCAGTCCCCCTCCCCCCAACACACTCTGACCTCCTCTGCCTCCGGTCCCCCCTCCCCCCAGCGCACTCTGACCTCCTCCGCCACTAAGCCCCCCTCGACCCAGTGCACTCCTGTCTCCTCCGCCACCAAGCCCCCCTCTCCACAGCGCACTCCGACCTCCTCCGTCACCAAGCCCCCCTCCCCCCGTCGCACTCTGACCTCCTCCGCCACCAAGCCCCCCTCTCACCAGCGCACTCCGACCTCCTCCGCCACAAGCCCCCCCTCCCCCAGCGCCCTCCAACCTCCCCGCAACCAAGCCCCCTTCCTACCAGCGCACTCTGACCTTCTCCACCACCAAGCCCCCCTCTCCCCAGCGCACTCCGACCTCCTCCGCCACCAAGCCCCCCTCCCCCAACGCACTCCAACCCCCTCCACCACCAATCCCCCCTCCCCCCAGCGCACTCTTGACCTCCTCCGCCACCAGTCCCCCCTCCCCCATGCGCACTCGGACCTCCTCCGCCACCAGCCCCCCTCCCCCATCGCACTCTTGTCTCCTCAACAGCCCCCCCTCCCCCTCGCGCACTCCGACCTCCTCCACCACCAGCCCCCCCTCCCCCGGCGCACTCCAACCTCCCCCGCCACCAGCCCCCCCTCCCCCAGCGCACTCTGACCTCCTCCCCCACTTGTCTCCGCTCCCTCCAGCGCATTTTGACCACCACCACCACCAGCCCCACCCCTCTGCACACTCTGAACTCCAGTCCTCCGCCACCAGTCCCCCTTCCCCCCAGCGCACTCTGACCTCCTCCGCCACCAAGCCCCCCTCCCCCCAACGCACTCCGACCTCCTCCGCCACCAGCCCACCCTCCCCCAGCGCACTTCTCCTGTCTCCTACGCCACCAGCCCACCCTCCCCCCACCGCACTCTGACCTCCTCCGCCACCAGGCCCCCCCTCCCGCCAGCGCACTCCAACCTCCTCCGCCACCAGCCCCCCCATGCCTCCAGCGCACTCCAACCTCCTCCGCCACCAGTCCCCCTCCCCCCAACACACTCTGACCTCCTCCACCACCAGTCCCCCTCCCCCAAACACACTCTGACCTCCTCTGCCTCCAGTCCCCCCTCCCCCCAACGCACTCTGACCTCCTCCGCCACTAAGCCCCCCTCGACCCAGTGCACTTCTGTCTCCTCCGCCACCAAGCCCCCCTCTCCACAGCGCACTCCGACCTCCTCCGTCACCAAGCCCCCCTCCCCCCGTCGCACTCTGACCTCCTCCGCCACCAAGCCCCCCTCTCACCAGCGCACTCCGACCTCCTCCGCCACCAGCCCCCCCTCCCCCAACGCACTCCAACCTCCCTGCCACCAAGCCCCCCTCCTACCAGCGCACTCTGACCTCCTCCGCCACCATGCCCCCCTCTCACCATCGCACTCTGACCTCCTCCGCCAACAAGCCCCCCTCTCCCCTACGCACTCCGACCTCCTCCGCCACCAGCCCCCCCTCCCCCCGCACACTCCAACCTCCCCGCAACCAAGCCCCCCTCCTACCAGCGCACTCTGACCTTCTCCGCCACCAAGCTTCCCTCTCCCCAGCGCACTCCGACCTCCTCCGCCACCAAGCCCCCCTCCCCCAGCGCACTCTAACCCCCTCCACCACCAAGCCCCCCTCCCCCCAGCGCACTCTTGACCTCCTCCGCCACCAGTCCCCCCTCCCCCATGCTCACTCGGACCTCCTCCGCCACCAGCCCCCCTCCCCCATCGCACTCTTGTCTCCTCAACAGCCCCCCCTCCCCCTCGCGCACTCCGACCTCCTCCACCACCAGCCCCCCCTCCCCCGGCGCACTCCAACCTCCCCCGCCACCAGCCCCCCTCTCCCCAGCGCACTCTGACCTCCTCCCCCACTTGTCTCCGCTCCCTCCAGCGCATTTTGACCACCTCCACCACCAGCCCCCCCCCTCTGCACACTCTGACCTCCAGTCCTCCGCCACCAGTCCCCCTTCCCCCCAGCGCACTCTGGCCTCCTCCGCCACCAAGCCCCCCTCCCCCCAGCGCACTCCGACCTCCTCCGCCACCAGCCCACCTCCCCCAGCGCACTTCTCCTGTCTCCTACGCCACCAGCCCACCCTCCCCCCACCGCACTCTGACCTCCTCCGCCACCAGGCCCCCCCTCCCGCCAGCGCACTCCAACCTCCTCCGCCACCAGCCCCCCATGCCTCCAGCGCACTCCAACCTCCTCCGCCACCAGTCCCCCTCCCCCCAACACACTCTGACCTCCTCCACCACCAGTCCCCCTCCCCCCAACACACTCTGACCTCCTCTGCCTCCAGTCCCCCCTCCCCCCAGCGCACTCTGACCTCCTCCGCCACTTAGCCCCCCTCTCCCCAGCGCACTGTGACCTCCTCCGCCACCAGCCCCCCCTCCCCCCAGCGCACTCCAACCTCCCTGCCACCAAGCCCCCCTCCTACCAGCGCACTCTGACCTCCTCCACCACCAAGCACCCCTCTCCCCAGCGCACTGTGACCTCCTCCGCCACCTAGCCCCCCTCCCCCAGCGCACTCAAACCCCCTCCACCACCAAGCCCCCCCCCCCCCCAGCGCACTCTTGACCTCCTCCGCCACCAGTCCCCCCTCCCCCATGCACACTCCGACCTCCTCCGCCACCAGCCCCCCTCCCCCAGCGCACTGTTGTCTCCTCAACAGCCCCCCCTCCCCCCCCCGCGCACTACGACCTCCTCCGTCACCAGCCCCCCCTCCCCCAGCGCACTCCAACCTCCCCCGCCACCAGCCCCCCCTCCCCCCCGCGCACTCCAACCTCCTCCGCCACCATTTTTCCCTCGCCCCAACACACTCTGACCTCCTCTGCCTCCAGCCCCCCCTCCCCCCAGCGCACTCCGACCTCCTCCGCCACCAGCCCCCCTCACCCAACACACTCTGACCTCTTCCACCACCAGTCCCCCTCCCCCCAACACACTCTGACCTCCTCTGCCTCCAGTCCCCCCTCCCCCCAACGCACTCTGACCTCCTCCGCCACTAAGCCCCCCTCAACCCTGTGCACTCCTGTCTCCTCCGCCACCCAGCCCCCCTCTCCTCAGCGCACTCCGACCTCCTCCGTCACCAAGCCCCCCTCTCCCCATCGCACTCTGACCTCCTCCGCCACCAAGCCCCCCTCTCCCCAGCGCACTCTGACCTCCTCCGCCAACAGTCTTCCCTCCCCCCAAATGCTATAGATGGGCCCTAGTGGCCCACTTGCTCTATAGATTTTGGTTTAACTCTTTAATTCCCCTTCTTTAGCCCCCACTCCCCATTTCCTTTCTTTCATCATTCCCTCCTTCCCCTAAAACACCATCTCGATGTCCTCTGTCCAATGAACCTCCACCCGCCCTACGAGTGTGGCTTTGCCTGCCCTTATAAAACAAGGATTGCTAAAAAGTTAAATGAGGGACATCATGTCGATTGACTGGATTGTTTGCTATTTGTCTGCCCCATTTGTAGCAACTTGGCTCACTTGGCATTTTTGTAGGGCTGGACAAAAAATGGCAGGTTTTGAGATCTTTGGTAGGGGACTAGGCAAGAAATGGTAGGTACAAGCCAATTCTGGTAGGTCGGGGAATCATAGCCCTAATTTTTGGTAAGTTGGCTGAAATCGGTAGGAAAACCTACCAGTTTTGACACCACCTACCTACCAAAACAGGGGGTTTGAGTAGTAGTGAGGGGCCCGGGCCCGGGCAATAAGTTCCATAATCGAAGGCGAATCCAGAGACCCCGATTTGCGTCGATTTGGCTCAGTTTCGCCATCAATTTCCCCTTTCCCGCCTTAACGCGGATCGGATCAAGAAAACATAGCCAGGTGAAACTTCTCGCCCTCTGCCTCGGCCTCGATATCGGCTCCTTTTCGTGTTGAAGTATTGAATTGCCTTCATTGACTGGACCTGCCTCACGGACCCGCGCACCCTGCAGATTTTCGAGTAGTCCTTTCGAGTCGAGCAAGGTCGCTTTCGGGTATCGGGGCCCCCATTTGCTTCTTGCGAGTTGCTTCTCGCCGTATACCGCCAGGTCACCCAAAATCCAGTCGCATTATGTATAGTAGGATATCATTTTTGAATCGACCTACAGTCACGGAGCTCCAAAAGAAACTGTACCCTGCAGGTGGTGACGCTGGCACCCTAACCAACTCCGCAAGGGTAGGGCGTTGGGAGGCTCAAGACTGGGCGCAATAAGTTTGAGGCTTTTGTGATTTTTATAGCACACCTGCTGTCGATCACCCAAGCAATCGCCAGTCAGTAACAAACGGAGCGCTTGGGCAATGCAGCCATGGATACAGATATTATCGTTCATCGCAAGCTTTTTAACAAGCAAATAAATAGGACAGTCGTTCTAGTGAAGCAACAATGGCTGCTGTAAAAGGTCTTGCATGGTCCAGCTGTGGTGTTAGATCCAGCATCCGGACAATGTCAATTGTCTAGGGAAGTTTTAAGCGCTTACTACAGCAGGGATCCGGATAGAAAGCCCTTGGTGGCATTTAGGGAAGGGTGGCATGGCCCCATGCAGCAGCTCATCATGCGGGACCTGGTGGCGGTGGGCATCGTTTCGCCTAGGTTTGCGGCGGCCAACAAGGATAGCAATTGCTCCAGACAGGGCTACATGCAGGCAGCTACAAGTATGCAGAGTGGTTCGATGGCTTTGGACAGCAGCGGCTGCCCCGGCTCCCCCCTGTCACGGCAACAACAAGCAAACCTGACATCTGGATGTCATATGTTTGCTCCGCCTATGTTTATGGCTGCCCCAGCGGTCTCAGACTGGGCTTCCTTCTCCAAGACTTGTTGCAGCCGGTATCTACAGATGGCGATGAATGGGTGGCTGCCACGGTAGAGGGCGCCGACCAGGGCATACATAGTGTACTATCACATATCATCGACAGACCTCTATGCCCCTGTACACAACGTCCATGAGGATGACCCCCTTGACCCATAAACTTGTTGACCCTTGTGTAGACAAAGCAACAACCACCAACAAGATCACGGGATCGCCGCCGATGTCAGTGCAACAGCAACGTCTGCAGCCGGTGCAACAGACCCTGCCACACCGCATGCAACAGCAACAGCAGATGCAGCTCATGCAGCAGCAACAGCAGATGCAGCTCATGCACCATCTCCGGATGCAGCAGTCTCCGTCACACAGCATGGAGCAACACATGAAGATCTTGCACCAGCTACAACAGCAGCAACGAATGCCCCCGCTGCAACAGCCCCCGCCACACAACATGCACGATGCTCCATTGGTGTGGTCAGCGCCTGTGCCCAGCAAGCGCTTACTGATAGGCTGATGGCCTTTGCACATGATCAGCAACAACGCAAGGGAACCGGTGTCGGCTTTGGGGCCATCTCTCCGGCTGCCAAGTGGCAGCAGTTCGGCCCATAAATGCTAGAGATGTTTAGGATCATCTTCGGTGGGGGCTGCTGGCCGCATGATGGATTTCAGAACAGGCTCAGGAAAACTTGTAGTTATGAACTAATCTTGTTTACAAATATAGGTATGGTCTGCAAAAATTTCCCTGTGAAGTTACTGGCTTTATGTTGAGCAGCCTCTTCAGTGAGGAGTTATTTAGCGTGGCGCCCTAGGGTTGCTGGTCGGATGATGGATTTCAGAACAGCCTCAGGAAAACTTGCAGGTATGGGGCAAGCTAGTCTTAGTCAGCCCATACTGAAGGTCACACACTTCTTCCTCACTTCCAGATAAAGCAGTTCGACAAAGGCGCCCAAGTGGCAGGCGATGCGAGCACATCACGGTGGCTTATGCATGGCATGTGCATGGTGGATTCGTGCTCATTGTTGCTAGCAAAATAGTATTTTGGAAAAAATAACAAATAGTAATTCAGGCACAAGGTTACCCACTGTACCCACAGGTATGTGTACCCGCACCCTGCGTCTGCTTCTGCTGCTGCTGCATTGTGTTGTGCCATTTTAGACAATGCACGTCTGGTGCTGCCCCCTAGCAGTCGAAAAAACTACTTCACAAACGTGGTAAATCATAGCACCCATCAAATATTGTTTGATGTCGGAGTGCTGACGTTTTTGCATGCCTCCGATAGTGCGATACTTGATGGGCGACTTCTGCGCGCCCTGAGCCTCCCAACGCCCTACCCATGCGGAGTGGGTTAGGGTGCCAGCGTCACCACCTGCAGGGTACAACTTCTTTTGGAGCTCCGCAACTGTTAGTCGATTCTGCAATGCTATCCTGTTAGAAATAATGCGATTGGTGTTGGGTGACCTGACGGTATACAGCGAGAAGCAACTCGCAAGAAGCAACTGGGGACCCCGATACGCTTTCGGGACCTCGGGAAACTCCTGGTGAGAGGTTCTGAAATAAACGAAGCTCTTCGACCTTCTGAGAGCCTGGAGACGCAATGCTCAGCTTCTGGGGGGAAAGACCTTGGGCGCACTTGCGTGTCCTTGACATTCGTTTCCCTTGAGTCTCTGGGCGTGGGTATGAATCCTTATATTTCGCTTGAATGCAAGGGCTGAAACTCGGGCCTGTTTTGACACGCCCTTGCTAGGCCTGTGGTGGTGAGTCGCTTCTGAGAGGTCCCGTCTTGATTTTGCTTGTGCATGACGTAAGAAGAGGGTTCTGGAAAGGCCTTCTGTAAACAGCAGTCCTGAGGTGAGATGAGGAGTAGGAGCAGCGCTACATACGGTCCAGGAGTCATGTGAAATGCATGGCGAGTCCGTGCGCAATGAAAACATGGCTGAATGATGATATGACATATATAGGCATCAGATACTTTCGAGCGGCAAGCTTCCTCTCTTGGGCTTGCTCCTGTCCTGTTTGTTGGCTTACTCTTGTTATCTTTTATTATTTGCAGGACAGAGGACTTTGCAAGACGCTTCTCTTTTGTGAAGGTGAGATTTGACCAGGACTTGCATGACCATCAATCCTCTAGGGAGGGATAGAATAGGGAGCAACAGTGAGGGGGGACATAATCAATTGACCACTGTATCTCTGCCCCACATTGCATGGTCGAAGATGCCTGTTGCACATGAAGTGTCAAGCAAGGTCAAAAATTGTGTCTACTGTCTGCTCCGAATTTTCCGCCATGAAGCCTTGAATTTTGAGCTCTATTGAGATGAACCTTGAAAGCTGCTAGAATGCATGCTTTAATATGCTCCATATTTCTTCAGACATACACCACAAGCAGCGCGTCGCTTGCCATTTGTGAAGTCCCTACCTGTCTCTTCCTGCAGAATGAAGGCCCCTCATTTGCATCTGGTCCAGCCTAGAAAACCCCATCGCTACCTTTTCCCTGTAGGATGGTCCGATTTGCAACCGCGAAGGCCATGGCTACGCAGCTTGGAGAATGGGATCTGGACTACTGGGACTACGGTGGTGTATTGTGGGAAGCCGGCATCAAGAGCACTGAATCTCTGAGCTACCAAAGTGTTGAAGGCCTTACACCGCTCATCCCGAACAAGTATCACGCCGCGGATTTGATCGGACGAGCTTGGCAAGCAGCAGGTACATGGGGGGGAAGGGACCAGCTTCGCAGCGCCGAGACTTGAGAACACATCAGTGATGATAGGTGATCAGGCGATGATGGTTCTCAGGTGCTCCCCGCTGCATGCAGTGCGCATCACCTGGCTCTCAGTTGATGCATGGGTGCCGTCAGCTTCCCGGCAGCTCCCCACCCAGCCACACTGTGATCCGTGCAGGATGCATGATAGCGCGCTGGAAAGTCTAGCAAGGATGGCTGCCAGCACCTTCCCTGCAATTCTATGGAGCCCGCCCCTGCCCATGTGACCCTGTGCAAACAAGAGTTTCCTTGCTGCCCTCACGTGACCACTGACCGGGCACCCCATGTGTAGCCAAGCATTCGTCCTGGCCGGGGGCCTCAGATGCGGATGATGCTGCTGCATGGCCTTGCTTCTGGGAAACCCTCAAGCACCACCATGCTGTTGTTGCCCTCGTTGCCGTCCCTCTGCCTCTCCCCCCTCTCTTGCCACACACCTGCCCTATTCTTGGAGGGTATTCTCTGGGGCTGCATCCTCCCATATGCTCACTCATCGCTCGTCCCACCTTCTGCCCTTATTGTGCGCACCTGTGGTTCCCCCATTGCTGCCCTCTCACATGTTGCGCCCCCATTGCTCCTCCCCTGCCGTAGCGCACCATGCAGAGGCCCATGACAGGGGCCTCCGGCCGGAGGACGGACTGTAGCTGACCCTTTAATAAATAATGTTCAAGCCCCCCCCCCTTTCCTTCCTTGTGCTTTTGGATCCCACCGTAACTTCTCTCACTGCACCTGCCAATCCTGGCCTCTAAGGCCAATGCGCGTGTGCACCCGTCATGCCTTAACATGTTCAGAGGCTTGAAAGGAATTCTGACTCGCGTCCATCCCTCGTCTGCTACCACCCGCCTCTTTGCCCGGCACCTGCCCCATGTCCTCGCATTTGGGGCCACGCATATGAGTGCGCAAATACAAGCCCACCAGGCCTCGTTGGGTGGGGTAGGTGGGGGTGCCCGAGCCCCCAAGCTTGGGGTCCGGGGCCACCCCTGGTGGGGGTTCGGGGTTCGAAGCCTCCGTAGTTTAGAAACACTTTGTGGGATTGTCCTTGAAATGTTTATTGAAATCTCACGCTAATAGGCATCATGACAATTCAAGGCCACCAGCCAACCATGTTTCAGTCAGTCAAAATTCTTAAGCATGGTAGATATTTCGTGTTGCTGTTGTGCTGCTGGCTGGGGTCTCCAGCCGGGAACCAGAGTGAAAATTGCGTTTGCTGACATGTTTTGTGCATGGGATCCGTCTGATTGGCTGCCTGCATGGCTGCCAACCATGCATATTTTTTCCCCGGGACCTCAAGCTTTCACGTTCCTAGTTCGTGACCAACGCGGCTACAGTGTCCCTCCCCTGGGTCTTGTGTATAATTTCCTTTTTTTGAGACGAGGCCATATTTGGCAGGCCACCTTGAAGGTCCGGAACTTGACCGGCCGAAGCAGCTTGGCTGGCATAAAAGGTACATCCCACGTATGGTCCCCGTTTCTTTTCAAAGGACCTGCCGAGGGTCGCTGAACTGTAGCTGATGGGAGCTGAACTGTAGCTAAACCAGCTTTCCAGGAGCCATAAGTGTGAAGAAGTGTGGCTGAGTGGGGAAGTGTGGGCGTAAATACAAGCCCGCCAGGCCTCGTGGGGTGGGGTAGGTGGGGGCGCCCGAGCCCCCCAGCTTGGGGGTCCGGGGGCCACCCCCGGTGGGGGATCGGGGGCGAAACCTCCGAAGTTCAGAGATACTTTGTGGGATTGTCCTTTAAATATTTATTGAAATCTCACGCAAATAGACATCATTTCGACAATTCAAGGCCACCAGCCAACCATGTTTCAGTCAGTCAAAATACCGAAGCATGGCAGGTAATTCGTGTTGCTGTTGTGCTGCTTGTTGTGCCAGCTGTTCTTCTGGCTGCTGCTCCTCTGGTCCTACTCGCTGTGCTGTTCCTGCTAGCTGTCCCTGCTTGCTGCTGTGGCTGCTGTTGTTCATGCTCCACCCTGGCCTTTTCCTTGGGCCTTCCCATTCGGGGCCGACCTTCGTCATCCCTAATGTGCAATAGATTTGCGCGAATGTCCGTGTTATTTGCCGCTGTAAACAGACTCAAAATTCCGATCTGGACTCTGGGACGACTAACGTGTGCCTGCCTTTCTCATAATAAATAAGGTGCATAACAGGCTGGCAGGTGCATAACATGCAGGTAGGTGCATAACAGGCATGCATGTGCATAACAGGGAGGCAAGTGCATAACAGGCAGGCAGGTGCATAACAGGCAGGCAGGTGCATAACAGGCAGGCATGTGCAGAACAGGCAGGCATGTGCAGAATAGGCAGGCAGGTGCATAACAAGCGGGCAGGTGCATAACAAGCAGGCATGTGCATCAAGTAGCTGAACCTCCCTTACAACGAATTGGTGAAGGTTGTGCCAGCTTCATTCCTGGGGGGGGGCACGCACAAAGCCCCCCCTATACATTTCATGCATTTTCTCGTCAAAAGTCGTCAAATTTATCTTCTCTTCTGCATTCTGCATTTTCCATCTCTGGCCGTAAGGTTATCCATTTTTGCGAAGCACTGGCAGACATCTCGGCCTCTCGCAAACTGCCGCCGGGCTCACACTCACCCCCCTTCCGCCTCATTGCACCTTCAACCGCTTGCTACCCTGCATGCTGCCAATCCAACGCCCAGCGTGGCGGGCAAGAAGGGTGTGTCATGTGTGCCGTGCATGTCCCTCGAGGTCATGCCTAGGCGCAATGCCAAGCAATGTGTCGCGGGCCCAAAGGCCCTCATCATGGGATTCACAGTTGTGGAGAGGGTTGAGTTGTGCGCCTTGCTGCCCTCCTGCATTAACCCTAAACAATGGCGATGGTGAATGGCACTTGGTCTGAATCACACTGATGTTGAACCTCGATCGCGTAGGCGTAGCGCCTGGTGGAGCCGGGTACGTCGGTGCTGGGGATGCTCGAATCCAGGACATCTCTGACCAGCTAGAGAAGCAGAAAGAGGAGATCGAGAAGCAGAACGAGGAGATCGAGAAGTTGCGGGCGGAAATGAAGAAGGTGATTATGTGGGGGAGGCTTTGGTTCTGGTTCATTAGCAATGGTTAAGGGAGGGGGCGGGAAAGAGATGATGTGTATGTTAGAGGTGGGGGGGGGGGGGGGGTATTGTGTGTGGTGGGGGCTGGCTTCATGAGCAGGTAGGGAAGGGGGGGGGGGGTTAGGGGTGGGCGGGGAAGGGGGGGGGGGTGGGGGTTATTGTGTGTGGTGGGGGCTGGCTTTATGAGCAGGTAGGGAAGGGGGGGAGAAGTGGGAGGCAAGGGGGAGTGGGGGCGCTGAGTGGGACGAGAGAAGGGTGAGGTGATCATGTCGGCAACTCAGGAGGCCAGGGGGGGGGGGGGGGCAACCAGCGGTTCTGGGGTGGGAAATTTTGTCAAAGTGTGTAGTTTGTAAATTGAAAGCCAGGAAATGAAAGATCTTATTATTTGAAGCTTGTATGAGCCAGGCGAAGGCCGATTTGGCGCCCTCAATGTGGTGCGTCCGAACTGGGCTGTCATACGACCTCAAGGCCACGTTCGCCTGTTGTTAGCCTTACATTGTACCATGAGTTTTTGCTCTACCAACTCATTTAAGCGAGTGATCGCTGATTCACGGACAGCTGGCCTGTGCCAGGGATGTCAGGTCGCAGAACTTTTGTGTCCGCTACTTTCTACACTCGGAATTCAAAACATGAGAAATGTGTATCATAGTCGATCGAAATGTAAGAGTGCGATTGGTGACTTCGGGTACTTGCGTCTTCAAGCGGGCCTACCAGCTGACCCAGAACAGCCAAAGGGCGCAGCTGGCCGAGGGAGCATCCTTCTAGATTAATGAGCCACATGGCAAAAAAATGGAGGACACTAGATAAAGAACAAGAGAGATAATCTGCTAGATACAGTGGACTGCAGTTCACGCCCTGCCATAGCCCCGAGCACCTGCCTGAAGATATCATGGCTCAGCATGACACATGGCCGGATTAATCCCAGCATATGCAACAGTTCAATCGTACGGCTGACTGGATTGCCCAGCATGGGCAGCCAGTTCAGCTGCATGGCAACTGTCATGTTCTGGCTCATGACGAGGATGATTGGTAGCATGGTGGCCTTTTCGAGGTGTAGCTAGACCATCTCATGTGGCAGCTGCATGCAGTTGCTGCTTAGTTCTTGCTAATAGATTCGCGTGCAAGCATGCACAGCTGTGTCATGCAGCTTCATCGCTTCAACAAAAGTGTTGAAGCTTTTTTTACCATTTCATCTTGCACCCAACTGTCTATGTTGGAGCTAGCGAGCTCCTCAAGGGGCGTGTATTGGGCATCGCACTGGTTGTGTAGAAGCAAGGTTTTCGCTGATGATGATGCTGCTCTGGATAGTGTTGTTGTTGCTCCGGCTTCTGATGTTGTTGCTGTTGCTGCAGCTTGTTGTTTGGTAACCGGTGAAACAACAGCCGTATGGAGGCAGTCCCCCCTGCGGCTGCACCCTCAACACCTCAACATTCCATGTATGTTCTGGCTGCTGCTTTGGCTCCGGCTGTTGCTCCTGCTGTTGTTGTTGCTGCCCCTGTCGTGTTCCTTTAGATGATCTTGCTGCATACGTTAGAATCGCAGCTGCATTTCAGGCTTGCATCTGAGGGATTGGCTACAATTGAGTTATGGGCTTATGGCTGCTGCTTGGCCTCCGGCTGTTGCTGCTAATGAAACTGCTGTTGTTGCTGCTGCTCCGGCTTATTCAGCTGACCAGGCTCATAAGGTTCATCTGTATTTGTTAATGCGTAAGCATCCATTGCATTGTGTTTATAAAGAATTGCTATGATTGATTGATTGACTGATTGATTGTGGATCAGAGGAGATTGCATGTTCATTTAGTTGAATCTATTGAATTTGGGTAAGTTCTGTGGTTCATGTTGCCAAACTTGCAGGACCTTTTCTTCCCCCCGACCATCTCACTCCGGCCAATATTGCTAACGTGGGCATGCCGAAATTTGACCTTCTCCTCCTCCTCATCTCCAACACGCTTGGAGATACAACCCGTACTTTCCCATATTTTGCCCCCACTTTGGCCCGGGCTCCTCTCACCCTTCTCGCTACTTGCTCCCTCCCGGTTTTGGCCAAGTAAATCTCCTTCCTCTGCCCACCACAATCCTTGCACATCCACACCCTCAGCCCAATGAAGCCCGGCCACCCCTCCACCCTACGCCCCCTCCTACCCCCTCCGTTGGCACGATATACCGGCATATTACACCGATGGCTCAGCCCTGACTACACCTGGCAAAGGCACAGCCACGGGTGCGGCCTTCTATTGTACTCAAGACACCCCTACCTACACAGTCCACCCCGATGGCCGGGCTGAAACCCTCACTCATGCCGCCTTACACCACACCGGTGATCTTACCATTTTCTCCGATTCCTTGGTTTCTCTCTTTGATACACAAAAGGCCCTTCGCCACCCGCACACTTTGCTTGAATGTAAGCACGCCCCCCTTCTCCTCGACATTCGTGCTCTCATCCTTACCAGGCTACGCCTCCGCCACCATTTTCACTTGTACAAGGTCAAATCTCACATCGGCATCATTGGCAATGAACTTGCAGATAAGGGTGTTGCACTCGCCCTCCAATCCCCCGACCAGTGCGACTTCAGATGTTTAACACTTTGCTCACCTACCTGCATGGCCATGCCTCCCTCCCCCCATGACACAGACGACCCGTGGTTTGCATCAGACCTTACCCATTCTTTGAAGGAATGTCCCGAAACTGCCCCCTTATAACATATGGTCCTATTTCTCCCCCTCTGCCCTTGCGCTATGCCCGCATGCAAGTCCTCGTTGCCTTTGCCCTCGCCTCCTACCTTCCCATCTTATGGCACATGGGTCTGCCCTTTAGTGGTATTCGCAACATCCTCAAATCGCGCACCAATACCATGTGGACTGCATCTAGAGCCATGCATATGAACTGCCCTTATAAAACAGCTGTAGTCACTCGCACCACCCCCCACTGTCCCATATGCTCCCATCCCAATGATACCCCTGGCCATCTTTTAGGCGGTTGTGCCCATCCCTCCATGTCTGCCTCATACATTGCTCGACAAAACCGAGCTGTCTGCATCATCCAAACTGCTATTGCTAATGGCTCCCTAGGCTCCTCTTTTACTATCATGGATGCCACTTCCCGTGCTAACCTTCCTTTCGGGGTCTATGACACCCGTCTTCCACGTTGCGTTGGCTGGTGCCCCGACGACCCCCCACTTTCCCTGACACGTTTGATTACTGTGACAAACTGCGACCGGATCTGCTTTTTGTCCAAGGTCTCCCACATTCCGAATTCCTTCGTCTTTCCCGCGCTGGTCAACTCTCTAGCTCACAAACTATGTTTCGCCTCCAGAGGACTTGCACAGTACACGTAGTTGAAGTCGTTTGCACCTCCGAATTTTCTTTCGAACAACGCCATGCCCGTAAATCAGAACAAGATTTACATCTTCTCCTTCTCCTCAAACATAATGGCTGGACAGTTTCCTTGGCACCCGTTCTCTATCCTGCCCTTCCATCGGATCCTTCGCCGACCGTGCCCATCCCCCCCCCTCATCCTTCCCCGCCTTCTTCTCATACACATATCATCCTTCTGGGAACCGCAGGCTTCCTCTTTCGTCATGCCGATAAAATCCTCAACATGCTCGGTGTCTCCAAACACGTCATTTCTCCGTCCTCAGCCGTCTCACCAATCATACCATACGCTGCCATATAAACATCCTTCGTCAGCGTCGCCATCTGGAAAACTACCCTGTCAATTATTGTCCGGTACCCCTTGACGACCCTCCTCAACCGCCCGGTTCTTTCTCCCGGTGTACGGCATTTAAAACCCCGTATTCCTCAAGCCACGCTCAGGCATTTTCTTTCATTACATGCATGGATTCAAGACTATGTGTTCATGCGTCTTCATGAGCAATTGTCTCTGAACTTTTGCTTCCTATTTCTCTGGTGTGCAGTGCGAACGGTACGTGAAGAAAGCTGTTGCGGCCGAGATGAGACAGACGATTAACGACATGCGGGACTTGGTCCGGTCAGCTTTCCCAGAATCGTTTCCATTCACTCTCGACGAAGTCTACGGCAGCAAGAAGTACAGGGACTCCTTGACAGGCTTGAAGGAGGTTGCAAGCAGCCCAAAGCTTATGGACAAGCTCAGTCAGCTCTACGTGGACGCCTCAAATGTCAACGGTGCAGGTGTGTGCTCCCACTCAGATTTTTTTTCTCGACTCGGCTGCATGGCAGCTACACTGCGGCCTCTGGCCGGAGTCCCTATCTGTGACCCACCCTTCTGCTTGGGCCGCCAGCCGTAGACATGTCCATGTTTGGTCTCGATCGGGCCTTTGGCGGCTGCGGGGCTGCTAGCCATAAGCGGTTTTGTAGCTGCAAAAGACACTGCTCCCACCACTAGGAGGGTGGGCGTCTGCTCTGATGATAGGATCCATCGGGGCAGGAACTGGGAAGTGCTTTGGCGAAAGCGCTGCTACTATGTATGCATTGTGGCTGACTCTACTGCATGTCTGTATGTTGTTGCATGATGTATTCCTCCCTCACCCCTCATTTTGACATGCAGAGACATGTCAAATGAACGCCAGTGTCCTCCTCGTTGCCCTCGGGGTCTCAAGCACATGCCCTTTGGACCTGCTTAAGGCCCTTGACAGTGACAGCGATGCTATCACCAAGGCCTATGCAGACAACGAGAAATCTGCTGTGAGTTTGTCCCCTCCCGACTCTGGCACAGGGACACCTCGGACGTGCGGTTGGAACTCCGTGGTGCATGAGAAGGCGACCTTAAAAAATCTGCTCAGTGCGAGTAGGCGACTATGACCCCGGAGTTGCAGTTGTTCTTCGGGCACATGCCGCGCTGTGATGTGGAGAATGTCTTTCGCTGTTGTCTCGTTGCGGAGGAGAAAACGTGGGCAAGGTCATCCGGCAGTTCGACCCCGGTCAGGTCTTCGCCCCGGAAATCCCTGAGCAAGAGAGATAAGAAGGTGCATGCAGTAGCCGTCACTAAGCTTCAGTCGGAGAGCCCTACTGCCACCAAGGAGCAAATTAAAGATGTTGCGCTGCAAGGGCTCTCGCAATGCAAGCCAGGCATACTCGCTTCCATGCCTCAAGAACCCGGTCTTGCTGGTCAAGAGGAGCTTGCCAAGGTTGAGGATGACCGGCTTGAAGGAGTTGGCGCCTCTGGCCTATAGCTCGTTGCAGCCGGCACGCGTGTGTGTTACTATCGCATTTGGGGAGTTGGTGAAGGGGCTTTCAAAGCACTCTTGCGCTCATGTTGGTTGGAACTTGGTGGTCTCAGATCTGGCAGAGCCCTTGTCCTCGTGTTGGTTTTGCGAGGTGTCCCATTCCTTAATGAGCAATCCTTTCAGCCATTTTATTTTGTAAGTGTGGGCAGTTTAGACATGCTTTCATTATGTTTGCCTTCCCCTCCTTTCCCCTATTGTCCCCTTTCCTCTATTATCCTTTTCCCCTTCCGCCTTTCTCCTCCTGTCCATAGCTCCTGCATATGTACGGTATACCGTTAGCTCTGGTCCGCTGGTAGCAGCCACTCAGTTCCCTTACTAGTCAGGTATTCAAACGTCAAAAAGGGCACCTATATGGCGCCCCTCCGTTGATTTTGACTCGGCTTCAATTCGGCAGTGTTTTTGTTGTCAAGAATCAGTAGCGATGGATCAACATTGGGGTGGCGATCCATCATCTCGACTATTTCGTTTGAGGTGAGTACTAGCCACAAAGCCATGGTTATACATAAGAGGCTGTAACGCGCATAGCTCCACCAGCAGATCATTGGACTGAAAGAAGGTAGTAGGGCGTGTGGGAGGACTTGTATGGCTGTCCTACGATAATACAGTGACCGTGCTAATACCGTAGCTACAACGAGCTATAGGCCAGAGGCGCCAACTCCTTCAAGCCGGTCATCCTCAACCTTGGCACGCTCCTCCTGGCCAGCAAGACCGGGTTCTTGAGGCATGGAAGCGAGTATGCCTGGCTTGCCTTGCGAGAGCCCTTGCAGCGCAACATCTTTAATTTGCTCCTTGGTGGTAGTAGGGATCTCCGACTAAAGCTTAGTGACGGTTGCTGCCTGCACCTTCTTATCTCTCTTGCTCAGGGATTTCCGGGGCGAGGACATGACCGGGGTCGAACTGCCGGATGACCTTGCCCTCGTTTTCTCCTCCGCAACGAGACAACAGCGAAGACATTCTCCACATCACAGCGCGGCATGTGCCCGAAGAACAACTGCAACTCCGGAGTCAATAGTCGCCTACTCGCGTTGAGCAGATTTTTTATGATCGCCTTCCAACCGCTTTATCCGCACATACATATTTCAAGTAGTCGTTAGCATTTGAACGTGAGCGATAGATTACGCCGAACTTATTTTTACTCTTTCTTAGCGTGATCCGGGCCTGCCGGACACTCACCGCCGTCTTTTATCTTACAGCTATGATGACCTTTCATTCCCAGAGGGGCTACCCCTCACCGTAAACATTGACGTTAGCCAGTCTACAGAGAGCAAGCATTTAACCTACAGAGCGCCATAAGCCCAAGCCTCCAGCTTGCCAGAGGCTGGAGGATGGTCACAGAGCCAAGCAAAGGACGCCACAAAAAGGGAAAGACAGAATCAAGCAAATTCAATATCAAGTCACATGGCCCAAGCATCCTATAACCGAAAAGGACAAGTAGGAACTTTAAAAAGGGGTATACCATATGTTTGTCATGCCAATTTTTTTTAGTCTCCAACTTGCTCCTCCAATACTCTCGAAGTCTCCAAAACGGGGCTTTAGAACAGATATTTGCTTGAAAAATCAGACATTTATTCAGAAGTTGGTCGCTCATTCCATATCACTAGGTTGCGTCGACCTCTTCGCTGATTGTGCTGGCTGGATTCTTGGTGGGTTTGAATATGTTGTTTGTTTTTGTTTCTTTTCATGCAAGGTCCTGCGGTAGGTTCTGGGAGCATCTTTTTGCTCAGCAGCGGGTGAGATAGTTGTTAGAATGGCTAGAGCGGAATGCCTATTAGCCGACGCTATGGGTTCGAGTCCTGCGTGTTAAAAAATGACTGAGCGCAACGCTATCTTTGTTACACATCCTCGAGCTCCGAATGACAACGAAAACAAAGTGTCATCGAAGGAGTACCTGACACCGATGATCGCTTCGCCATTCGCCACCAGGGGGCGAATGCTGCGATTGGCTACTGGTTGGGGCAAGGTGTGGGGAGCACACTCATGCAGGGAGAACATGGGAAGTTCCCACCACACCATTTCCTTGCATTTTCCTGGGGCACTGAGGACAGGGGGCACACATGGGGGGTGAAACAGCTAGCACCCCTCTTTACGTGCCTTGCCGCACGCCAAGGTGCCGTCACACACACACCATGCATGGCAGGTTCTGCCACTCACTTGTCTCCGGGGTGGGTGGGACTCAGTCCCCGCATTGTCTCACAATGTCCCGAACTCCATGCATGTGTTGCCGCCCCCCAACCTGCCCCATTCCCCCGCATTTGGAACCCCTGCGCCCCATGAGGGATGCACACGAACCTTCCTTCCTTGTGCTTTTGGATCCCACCGTAACTTCTCTCTTTGATCAGGGATGTGGGGTCTCGGTAGCGAGGGCTTCTACATCAAATATCTTGACTTTGAGGTGACGGTGAGCAAGGTTAGAGGGTTGCATGGAATATAAGAATATCAGCCCAACCCTCCGGTCCAGTAGGCTTCATAAGTGCAATTGGTTGAGGGGGTAGAGCAGGACGGGAGGGTCCAGCAAGCTCACTGGTGCCTAGCGGGGGAGGGTCTAGCAAGCTCACAGGGTGCACCTGGCAGGGGGAGAGAAGGTTGGGAGGGTCTAGCAATCTAACTGAGTGCCTCTGTTGCCTCCCCCCTCCCCGCCGTCCCCCTCCCTGGATAGCCTTCCTGCCTGACTATGGAATGTGTTGTGCCCTTCGGAGGCAGTGTCTCTTAACGTCACAGTGCTCAGTATTGTAGACTGACCACCTTCAGAAGGCTTCCTATGGCCGCCAGAGGCCTGAGGCCCCCGTACCTAGATATGTTCCGGTCAAAGGCCCAAAGGGGATGCCTGGCCATACATGGAGCTTCCGTCTTTTGAGACCTCCATGCCACCGAAGGGCATCTGACGCATAGCTGTACCTCTGAAATAAATACTGTCCCTAGTAGCGGCTGGCATACTGCATCGGCTTTCGATAATGATGGACTGACTGCATACTAGAATAACTGATGTATTGAGCATGTTGCCTACCCTAGGGCGGGGGAGGGCATGCCCTAAAGGCAAAGTGATATCTTGAGGATAACTGACATATTGTTGACACTCCCCCCCCCCCCATTCAGGTGAACAACACCTCAAAGACCCCCTCCATGTGGGACCTTGTTCTCACCGAGGACCTCATTGGCAGCAACCGCCGCCAACGCACGGCGGCTAGGCTGAACCTAATTAGGTCTCAGTGCGGTAGGGCACCCGTGTATGATTGCTGCAGTAACAACAAGGGACCAAGGGAGAGGGGGGTGGAACTTTGAGGGTTGCGGGTTGTGACGTGCCGTAAATGTGCTTCAGTAATTAATTGGTTAGGGCCGAGGCTCTCAGCACCTTTTGGGTGTGAGACAGATGTGAAGTAACAAAGTGCTACATATGTATCTTTATGTTTCCCTTAATCCCTTCGTTTGAGTACAGAGCAATGTATGATACCGGAAGGGCCTTGTCTTGTGCTCACAAGACTGCGTGTTGGACATGGGGAAGAATTAGGAAGAAGGGGATGGCCTAGTCCCCAGCATCTCACTTATTACTGCATATGTTCTTTAAAATATGACTATGACCGTTTATAAAAGATGCCAGCCCTTGAATCTTTCTGTAGACGGAGACGCTCGAGATGCCACATTGCTAGTCTCCCTCATGGCCAAGAAAAGAAAAACTTGCTTGCCATCCTCAAGCTCACAAGCTGAGCCCATTCAAAGAGGGTGGCATTTTCATTATGTCCAGCTCGTGACTTGTGTGAGGCCGTATACCCTACTGCCCAGCCATGATAAGCCATATGCCCCTCGGTTGCTTAGTTCTCCTGAGTTAACCTTTTATGAGGAGGCAAGATGACCTAAGCTCCATTCGTCAGGTCTTGGGAATGAATGATGTACCATAACAAAACAAGGATGTTTACGGTCTTGACTACTAGCTAGTGAGGGGACAAGTGGGGGTGCCTGTATTTGAATTAGAGGAATTTACAATGAGGCCATCCGCCGGGCAGCCGTTATCCCTACGCGCTGAACTAGGAAAGAGGCATATGAAGGAACCAAAGGCGACAGCGAGGGCCCAAGGGGCCTCAAAAAACAGGAAAAGAAAGGGACAAGGCATGAGGGGGCCAAACCCCCTTGGAGGCCAACCCCACAAAGGAGCTCCAACCATTCGTTGTGTCAGATACCATAACGAAGGGTGTAGCTTCCAGGCAGCTTCTTCAGAGGGAGGTAATTACTAGGTTGGTGGACCGTTTTTGACACCGACAGACATGCCCCCCTAACCGAGCCAGCCATGCGCTTCAGCGCCCGATTCCGTTCAATAAAGCAGAATGGACACCTATGCACACTGTGCGGAAACATAAACGTAAAGCGTGTCGTTCGAGCGAGGCAGGCCAGTTCGATTTCGTGCTCTCTGTGAACTCTGCGATTCTCGGCACATTGTGACCGTTACTTGGTCGTGATGTGCGCATGCAGGCATGCATGCTTTCAGTATCCCCTCGACATGGCCGTCAACAAGGGAGCCATAGCCTCCCTCGGAGAGGCCTGATGGACTAGGTTGGCAGTGTTTCTTTGTTGCAACCTAACTCACGAGTCACAATACTCTGTACCGTCAGTACCGGCATTCCGACTTTGGCAGGCTCCTCCGCACTCAGCTGTTCAAGGCATGATTGCCCTTCGATCTTGAAGGGCCTCCAGCCAGAGGCCCAAGCAGTATGCATGGCCACGCCTAAAGCCTCCAACCAGAAGCTGTAGTGTATATGAAATGTAGCTGACGTGTAGCTTAACCCTTCTGACAAAAAGTTGAAGCTACGCAATTACGTGTTAGATGGTGGGCTGCATGCGAGCATATATATCCGGAAGAATGGAGGAGGGGAGGGGGGATGGCTGGCCCTGTATGATCAGATGTGCATGCGTGTGGGGGGAGGGGAGCGGGGGGCGTGGGGGAAGGTGTAGAGGAGACGGTGAGGGGCATGGCGGCGCATAGCGAGGCATGCCGGCCGCGAGTCTGCAAAAAAGCTGGATGGCATGGTGGATAGCACGGAAGCGTTTGGATGAAGGTGGCCTGGTTGGGATGGGGGGGGGCGTCCTTCTTGAACGTACTGCTTGGCCACCTTGAAGCAGACATACAAACTCGATACGTCCACTAGACAGCGTCTTGCTGACATGACGGTTGCATTAGGGTAGGACTCCGAAGGCACTCCTTGGCGACTAGATCTAACCCGTGTATTTTAGGGGGCAGCAACCACAAAAGAGATGACGACTGATCGCCAACAGGTGATTGAGTCAAGTAGGAGAGGCTGCCTGTATAGGTGTCGTTGCACATGGGACTCCCCTATTCCCCTGTGTGTGGGTCCCCTTGGCCCCCGGACCACCCCCAGATGCACAGGTAAATCCTCTCCCCCTTCTCTTGGCTTTCTGATGTAATATTCGTCATATATACATTTTCCTCCTAAGCTGTGGAGTAGTTGGGGTCTCCCTTGCAGAAAGAATATATATACAGAAATCACACCTATACCCTTTCCACGCTTCCCCCCTGCTTGTCCCACACACCCCTGACCAGGAGTCTCGACGTGGCTGAGTAGGCAAGACGTTGCGGCAAGGCTACTAGATAGGCTTGATGGTGACGATGCCGTTGGCTTTTGTAATGTCTGCATTAACCCTAAACCCTCAATCCTGACAATAAACCTGAAACCCTAAACCCTTAACCCAAACAAGCTAGGGGGGTGATTGAAGAGGCTTGTTGGAGAAAGTCTCTCAACTTCTGCTTAAGTTATGTAACTCATATTCATCAACTTACACAACCAATGCCCCATGCGCTAGCTATCAACCAATGTCCCATGCGCTAGCATTTAAATGTGATACCGCAAGTAGACGTTGAGGTCGAGGACACGATCAAAACTTGCCTTGAGTGTGGCAACAAGGTGTGTAAGCCCCGCAAGTGTTGCAAGTGGTGGTTCAACATATATATACATAGCCGCACCAGTGCAAACGCCGTGAAGGGCTTGGAGTTGGTCCGTGTGCTTATGGACCATCAAGACTAGTAGCAGAACGGAATGAGTAGCGGATGTGGCAAAAAAATGGGGAGGGCTGGGTAGTAATGTTCAGTTGGAGCGGCGGTGGGCAATGCCTATAGTGCCTCACGTCTGTGATACGGCATCACTATGGAAGTCGGAGACTAAGAGACAGTGCCCGGTTGTATTGCGTAGTTTGGGTAGTTTTTTTAGAGGTGAGAGAATATATAATATAGAGAATGAGAAAGCGAAAACAATAAATAAATATTAAGGGACATGGAGGGGGCTGGACTGGCCAGCCCCACTACCCAAGACTCGCAAACTACCCAAAGTGAGTGCGGTGGGCGACAAAACTTATATACAGTGTGAAAGTGTAGTAAACTTGAGCATGTGCGTTTATGGGTGAGGGGCTAGACTCCCTACCGAAAAAGCCGGAAACTACCCAACCTGAGTGCGGGGAGTGTTTCAACAATGAAAGGCGGTTTCCCCCACCCGCTTTGGAATGGTATACACTCAATCTTAAAGCTTAACGTTGTGTGAGCCCTTCGAAGGTTTGCTGGTGTGAGGGTTTTATGCGGAAAAATGGGAATGTTTCCTGGCTCAGAGGAAACCACGATATGGCACCTTCAGTTGACGAAAATGACTCTATATGGCTACGCTGCCGCACCCAAAACTCTCTAGCTTTGTGCCGAAGCAAGGTGCTTCACGTGGGTGCGGAAGTGGCTGGAGATGCCGCCGTCAAGCCCCGGGTCCACCATGACTCAGGATTCTGTGACGAGATACCAGGCTTGACGTTGTGCATGCAAGCCTTGACGAGAGAGGGCGGAATCCGCTCTGCCGCACGGCGTCGTAACATGGATTGGGCTTACCGGACTCGGTTGGTAGTGTGTGAGGCTGATTTCCAGCAGTCCGCCTACCTGCCCTGGGCAGCGGGAGCGGCACACAGCCACAAGAGCAGGGGGCCCTCGTGCCCCGATTGATATGCTGCCACCATCCTCCAAGCGCCGCAGCCTGCACCCACTACCGAGCACGACGGGTGCATGCGTGGTGTGCATGGAGCTAAGAGGTATGAATAAAGAGCGAATGGCAAACCTGGAGACCGAGTGCGTCGAGCTGCGTAGCGACCTGGCTTCTCTGCAAGGCCGATTCTGGGTATGGGACATCACCTTGTCACGCATGCAAGACTTCTAGCGGCAGCACGCGCAGCTGGCGTAGGAGTTCAGGAAAATCAAGTTGATAACAAGGGTCGACGCGGTACCAGGCGATGGCTCCAGCTCCGGTGCATGGAACACTGACCCACTTCAGCCCGCAGTTGCCACCTCATCGGACCCATTGTGCACAACGTGCCAGATAGTGGTAGCCTACGATATGCTTATGTCCCGCCTGCTGCAGACTCTGTCGGACAAGGACAAGTTGGACCTTGGGGACCTCTGGGCAGCGGGCGGGTGAAGGCGAAATCTCCTTTGAAGCAGATGGTGCATTGCAACGGGTGCACAGAGGACGGCGCACTCAAGGTAGTCGTATTATCTAGTGGCGGCGCAGGCAACCGTCTCACATGTGACTGGTGCCAGTGCAGGATGACCGTGAGCACATCTATCAGACGCGGCGTCTTGCTGGTGCCTGTGGGGGGAAATCTCATTCCAACTTCCGGGGGTTGGCTATAGAGAATGAAACCGACCGCCAAGGAAACATGTTGTTCCTGTAGATTGGCTTGGCACCCGTAAAGGGAGTCGTGCCATGGGACGAGGTCAAGCTCATTGATGTGGGACTTACAGAGCGGTACAATGACGCAGATTACGCGATAATCGCATCCTCCTCCATGGGCAAAGCCTTGGTCATCATGGAGATCGACAACCTGAGCCATGGGGGCGGAGGGCAGTACACCCCAGAAACAGAGAGCAAAAGAAACGATGGGAACTTTGCGGCATGCCGAGGGTGTGACAAGGTGCTCTTCCTCCGCATCAACCCTTCATGGCGGTACACCACGGATACGGAAGGGGGAGCTGCCAACACAGACAAGAAGGCTCAGTGGCTGATAGCTCGAGACTTTATCGTGTGCTTCTTAGACGTTAAAGGTTGAGGTTTTAGGGTTAAGGGTTTAGGGTTCACCCATGTAGCCGGATTGGATGCCGCTGACAGATGTTAAGGGTTGAGGTCTTAGGGTCCAGGGTCAAGGGTTCACCCATGTAGCCTGATTGGATGCCGCTGACAGATGTTTATCTTGTTGACTTAAAACTCTGAGGGGGTACAAAAACATGCAGTGGGGATGCTATATCACTTTGCAGATCATCACCTGGCGAATGGAGTGGAGATCGCAGCTGTAAGCTGTTCCCGGTGCCAGGGTAACCCGGTACGGAAACACGGTACGGGAATACGGTGCGGTACGGTACGGATACGGTACGGACAAAAGGGACGGTACGGTAGGCCAATACGGTCCAAGATTTTCCCCACTTTCAAGGCTCGGAACAGCAGGATCCACACAGAGAAACACATGCATGCAACACTCACATGACGGTTTGACCCCATGCACATCCTGACATACTGCATGGCTGCATGACAGTCCCCATGCAATTTTTGCATGGCCCCCAAATAACCACCAAGGATCTCCATGCATGCATGCAGATTTACTAGGCTGACATGATAGGAGGAAATATGATCATTGATGCAATCCCAAACACCTCACAGATCGCCATTACAATGTTCCAACATGCCATTCAGCATTTCAGTAATTCAGCTAGTCCATATAAACGCTACCCACCAGCATGGCACATGAAATTTTACACGCTTGAATATAGCAATAGAAACAAGAGGCCTCAGAATCACCTTGCATAGTTGCTGAGTTGCATGGCATGCATGGAAATCACTTCGTAAGGAGACACGGAGCTCCTGTGTCTTGCCTCCCTCCTGGGAGTCCTGGACTCATGGGCTCCTACTCCTCCTGGCCTCCTGCCCTCCTCCCTCTATGCAGCTTTGGATTGTGACTTGGCGCCAATCAAGTTCTGTCTTATTGCCACTAGATTTTGGGGTAGACTTGTACTTTCACGAGCAACGAATGCCTCCTTACCACTGGAAGCGAGCGAGCTTACGTAGATTTTGATCCCCTGGATGTGTGGACTGTGGACGGTGTGGATTTGCCAGACGAGGGAGACGATCACACGACATCACCGCAATATGCCTGTATCACCCGTCCTAACGTCTTACACGCCGCAACTTGTCATGTTATGCCCGCGAGGTGATTGGTAAATCGCGTAGTGTTGACGATAATATAATTACAAAATTTGCATCGCCCACGCTTGGCCTGGCCAGCCTTCGATGACGGCTGCAAAATCCAATGCGAATCAGCCGTGTACGCTGCATTCCTGTTCTCAGCGCTACCTCCATCGCTCTCATGCAGTCATGCAGTGCATGCAGTACTTGGCCGTGTTGCAAACGGTACGGTATGGTACGGATACGGTACGGGATTTTAGGCCAATACGGCCCGTACTGGGTAACCCTGTACCGGGCCGGTGCCGTCAGCCGGCTCGTCGTCTTGCTGAGTTCAGGCTCGGTTGAAATGCGGGAATGTGCTACGGGTGTGCTATTCAGACTCACAACGATCTTAGAGCTCGGAGTCCGTATCGCCAACGCTAGCGGCCGGTGCCGTCAGTCAGCTGGTCGTCTTGCTAGGTTGAGTTATTAGTTCGTTCAAGCTCCGACTGGAGGTGGTTCAAACGCATGTGACAAGGGTGTTCAAAAACCTTGCTGCTAATGCTGAGCTCAGATTGCAAGTTGCTGCTGCTCATGGTGCCATCGGCGGACTAGTCGCATTGCTGGGTGCAAGCTCTGTGCTTGAGCAAGAGCATGCAGTGTGGGCGTTGCAGGACCTTGCGTCTTGTACCGAGAGCGAGGCCAAGATCGGCGTTGCTCCTAGTTTCATGGCCCGACTGGTTGTCTTGTTGGCCTCGAGTTCAATGCAAGTGCAGCAGTATGCAGTGGGGTCGCTACTGAACCTTACCAACGATGTGGAGGACATGTATGGTCAAGCTGGTTGTCACTGCCCCGAGTGTCATCAACAAGCTGGTCGACTTGCTGAGTTCAAGCCATGCGACCGTGCAGGAGCTTGCATCGAGGTTGCTCATGAACATTGCAATCAACAATAATGCGGAAAGCCGGGTCAAGCTCTCCGCAGCTCGTGGTGCCATCGCCCAGGTAGTCGTCCTTCTAAGTTCAACCACAGTGGATGTTCAAGAATATGCAACAGCCTTGTTGTGGACCCTTGCAGTCCAGAATGCAGAAAATCAAGTCAAGATCGCCGTTGCTCACGGCGCCCTCGCCCAGCCCAGCTGGTCGTTTTGCTGGATTCGAGCTCACCGGCAGTCCAGGGAAATGCAGTGAGGGTTCTATGTCACCTGTCAACAAATGATGAGAGCAAGGTCAAGATCGCCGCTACACGCGGTGTCGTCACTCCGCTGAAGAAGATGTTGGGTTCAGATGTGCCCGATGTGAAAGAGGCGGCATCCTTTGTTTTAACGCAAACACGGTAATCTAGGTAATCCATGTGGCATGGTGATGGTGGGTGCACATGGGTTGAGATTTTATGACCAAGGCATGCTCACCTGGGGTTACTGAGTACGACCGTTCATGCCCAAAACCCGCTCCGTTTACCGTACCGTAACGCACCATTTACCAGTACAGTACCGTATTCATTAAAGCACCGTATCGGACATTTCCTTACCAGTCCAGCCATGATTTTGGCCGTACCGAATCCGTATATGTACCGTTTGACCGTGCCGTATTTCTGTACCGGGTAACCCTGATGCTCGCCCATGCAGGTGTTTGCTTCAGTCATCTCATGCCACGTCCATGTATGTCCATAACTCGGGCATTGTCCGTGCGCCAGCTTTATTGCCTTTCTGCTTGAATGCTCTTGTCTCGGACAGATGTCAGGACCGACAAGCTTGCCGCTGGATTGAAGTTATTGAAGTCGGTTTGTGGTTGGCATGGCCGCCATGGCGTGACATCAAATTGCAGTGAAGTCCAATGTTGATATTTATTTGTCGACTTTCTTTAATTTGTGGGGGCACCTCCGGACTTAAAATGCTCTATCCCTTAATTCTTGAAGAGACAATTGGGTTTCTTTCTGATTTACACCTCTGCGCCCTGCTCAAAAAGGCTTGGCCGCGTGGGCGCCCAACTGTCCCGTTGGAAGAAAATAAACTTGAGGTAAGAGGGAAAGAAGGAGAAGAATACAACGGCAGCAAGGAAAGACCCCCCCCTAAAGGGAAAGGCAGCCCGGAGTACCCTTGCCCCTCTCAAGCCTATTCCCCAAGAAGGCAAAGAAAAGCAACCAAACTAGGCCTGAACAAAGCATACGATGTCCTCAACCAAATTCAGAGCCTTCCATCCAAGCCTGCCCCGGTACAACTGTTGAAAGTCTGTGGCGCCCTCCGGGAGACCTGCCCAGCCTCTCTCCCTAAGCCTCTCCTTCACGCTAGGGCACTGGAAGCAGACATGCAGCACATCCTCCACATGCTCGTCATCAATGGATCAAAGTAATGTCCACTCATGGCCGAGCGAATAGGGGGAGGGGGGGGGGACAAAAGGAAAGGCAAACCAGTCCGACACCTCAGCTCATCTACAACTAAGCCCTCAACAATGCTGTCAAATAAGCAAGATGTTGAGCGGTAGTTGAGGTGTTGTCAGCAGCATCAAATTCGTAATCCCTTCCCTCCTATTGTTTTCCCGTTACCTTGCCTTGCCTCTCCCCTACTTCCCTTGCAATTTCCACCTTGCCCAACCAAGCAGTTGGGCGCTCATGCCTGTTGCGCAAGGCCCAATATGTATCTTCGAAATCACCTTTATCTGGCCGTCGAATGATGAAGATACTTTACTTAACACCTCCCAAGGGCCCAGAGGTCGGTGTAACGTCAATTACTTAACTACTCCCAACTTCAGACAGTTGGGCGCCCACGCGGCCGAGCCTTGTTGAGCAAGGCCCATTGACTTGACTCCTCCTAACTTAAAAACAGTTTAGAACGGTGCATACCCGCTGGGCCTGCCGAACGCTCAGCCGTATGGGGCTGCTGGTGGGGAATGACCAAGCTCAATTCCAGCGACCATGCACAGCGATGACCATGTTGTAGCCATGCCACCCTCTTATGAATCTAGAATGATCTAGAATGATCTAGAATGATCTAGAATTTTATACCAGGGGAGGGAGAAGAAGACCGTGTGGTGGGTTGGATCACTCACCTCTAGCATGGATGCCACCAGCGGTTTCCCACATGACCATTCCACCCAACCTCAAAACAGGAGATGAGCGCCGCTTACGGCCAAGCCTTTTCAGCATGGCCCAGAGTGTAAAACCTAGCGTCATTGTCTTGGGGTTACATTAAGTAACTTTTAGTCCTCGGCCGCTGTTACAAATTCTACCACATCAAAACCCCTACGGAATCAGCGAGGACATATATTTATTCAGTTGTACTACCCAAATTTGCCGTCCGGTTGCCGACAGCACAACCGACTTCTGTCAGCTGTGCCTTTAGGCTGCACACTGAGAGGGGGGGGTGAAAAAAGGGTAATCCTCCCCAGATCCCGCAGCAACTTAGAAAGTCTCTGCTACTACTACAATGACTTCGAAATTACAAGCAAAAAGCAGGTCCTGAAACATACAGGGTGATTACATAATGCAGGCGATCAAATGCGGCCTGGCCGCTGAGGTGCTCAAAGCTGCTGGGGCAAAACATGATTTAGGACAAGTAGTATATGAGGCAAAAAGCAGGAACGCCCTTCGGAACAAAAAATCGCTCCCCAGATTCCAAGGACACATCGGTAGACTGCCCCCTCTCCCTTTCGCCTCGGTAGATCCAGAAAGCTCTCCAGGACCAACACCGTCACCATCACCATCACCATCACACACATCCTGAAATTCGAGCCCCTACCAGCTCCACGCGGCCAAGCCTTCAGCAGGGCCCAGCGGGTATACACTGTATTAAACGCATCCTGAAATTGGTGCAGCTGGTTCAGCCCCTACCAGCTGCACGCAGACGAGCCTTCAGCAGGGCCCAGGCACCCAGCGGGTATGCAATGTCCTAAACGCATCCGGGAAATTGGTGCAGCTGGTTCAGCTCTGCTCGGCTTCCCTTTCAGCATCTCCGATTCGTCTTCTTTGCGTAACAACACCCGGTTCGTATCAGCTCGGGCTAGCTCCCAGCTCCCATGGCCATACGCTCCAATTCTGCTAATGGTGAAATCTCCGAAGGTGCCAGATAGGTAGTTGAGGACATCATGACTCAGCTGGTGAGGTGCTGACTCAGCTGGTGAGGTGCTGACTCAGCTGATGAGGTGCTGACTTTGCTGCCCAGCGCCCTGAACGAAAATAGCTATAAGCTGCCTTTTTTCGAACCTGTCCTGTAAAGCCGCCTCTGCTTGAGGCCAGTCAGCAGCTCCTCCTCTCAGCCGTGCTCCTACTGTCGGGGCGCCTCGGGGAGTGATTTCTTGGGCGTCTTTGTTGCCTTGACTGGCTTCTCCTTGACGGGGCTCTCCTCGGCAGCTGCAGTAGCAGCAGCAGGGGCGGCAGCGGCCGCAGCTGGGGCGGTGGCCACAGCGGCGGCAGAAGCTGGAGCCGGGGCGGCAGCGGCAGCGGGGGTGGGCACGGGGGCTGGGGCAGCAGCCGCGGCGGCAGCGGAAGGCGCAGCAGTGGGCGCTGGCATAGCAAGGGCCGGCAAAGCAACAGATGCGGCGGAAGGAACAGGGGATGCCGGTGCAGGGGCAGGGGCGAAGGCGGGGGTGGCCCTTCCGGCGACGGCCGGTTCCTTCTCCGCCGCCGCACCAGCTGCCCCGCCGGCCGGCGGCGTGGTGGCGCTTGTCAGGCCCAGGGTGCGAAGTGGCGGCTTGGCAGCGCCCTCGGCGGGCTTGGGCGCCGCCGCCAGGACGGCGCTGGGGGGCTTGTTGCCCGGCAGCGGGTTCTCCACGGGCACCTTAACGGTCCGGGTCTTGGCGGCGGATGTGGCGTTCGCGCCGGAGAGGAGCTCCTCCAGCACGCCCTCCCACTTGCGCGCTGGCTTGGCCCAGGAGAGGTCCTGACTGATGCAGTTGGAGACCATCTCCTTAAAGAGAGGGGTGCTGAACACCTGTAGAGAGGCAGCCGTTAACGAAGGCTTCAAAAATTGGTTTTTGTTTTTCTTAACTTAGAATTTGCAGGGGAGCAGTTGCCCCGGGGAGCAGTGACAGGGTGGTAGCGTGTGAGCGGCGGAGCAACAGGGGATTAATCGAAGGGGAAAAGTGGCATACAGGCCCCCCACACATATCCTCCCCCCCCCCCCTCACACACATCCACCCTCCCCCCCCCCTCTCACACGCACACAAATCCCCCCCCCCACCCCCCCACACACACATGCAGGGAGGTAACAAGGGAGTAGACGCAGAGTAGCAAAGACAGGGTTGAGGTGTGGGAGCGGCGGAGCAGTAGAGGAGCAGTCGCAGGGGAGCAGCAGGGGGAGGGGGGGGGGCAGGGGGGAGCAGGGGGAGCAGTGTGGAGCAGCATAGGGGCGGCGAGGGACTAGAGTGGATCAGATGCAGGGTATGAAGGTGTAATTGTGTTTGTTTGTGTGTGGAATGACCACCTGCGCAGCGGCAGAAGCGAGGCAGCCGCAGGAAGTCCTAGGCTGATACAGTTAGGGACCGAGAGGGGGATGCCGACCACCTGCACATGGCAACAAGGGAGAAGTAGCTCACACCCTTATCGACACATCCACATCCACACACCCCACCATCACACACACAAGCACATACCTGTGCAGCGCGTTTTATCGTGGCTGTGACCGCGTCCACATCTTCTGCGAGGAGTTCGTCAGCGCCCCCCCCCCCCCCCCCCCCCACACACATACACATACCTGTGCAGCGCGTGTCATCGTGGCTGTGACCGCGTCCACATCTTCCGCGAGGAGCTCGTCCGCGTCCACGGCTCCAATGTGAAAACCCGTCACCCCCTCCTTGACTGTGTCCACCAAGCCGCCAGTGGACGATACAATGGGAACGGTGCCGTACTGCAAACGGGGAGGGGATGAAGGGAGAGGGTCAGATAAAGGAATAAGAGGTTTGAGATGGGCCCGTACAACAACCAGGAAAAGGGAGTTAATGGAGTAGGGTCAATGATGAAGAATTCAGGGTTCAGGCAAGTATAGGCATAGTACCGTAATGTATCAGGGGCGGATCGAGGGTTTAGGGCCATTGTGGGACCGCACAATAACCAGGGAAAGGGGGTGAAGGTAGGGTTAAGGGTCATTGTGGGACCGCACAATAACCAGGGAAAGGGGGTGAAGGTAGGGTTAAGGGTCATTGTGGGACCGCACAATAACCAGGGAAAGGGGATGAAGGTAGGGTTAAGGGCCATTGTGGGACCGTACAATAACCAGGGAAAGGGGATGAAGGTAGGGTGAAGGGCCATTGTGGGACCGCACAATAACCAGGGAAAGGGGATGAAGGTAGGGTTAAGGGCCATTGTGGGACCGCACAATAACCAGGGAAAGGGGGTGAAGGTAGGGTTAAGGACCATTGTGGGACCGCACAATAACCAGGGAAAGGGGGTGAAGGTAGGGTTAAGGGCCATTGTGGGACCGCACAATAACCAGGGAAAGGGGGTGAAGGTAGGGTTAAGGGCCATTGTGGGACCGCACAATAACCAGGGAAAGGGGGTGAAGGTAGGGTTAAGGGCCATTGTGGGACCGTGCAATAACCAGGGAAAGGGGGTGAAGGTAGGGTTAAGGGCCATTGTGGGACCGCACAATAACCAGGGAAAGGGGGTGAAGGTAGGGTTAAGGGCCATTGTGGGACCGCACAATAACCAGGGAAAGGGGGTGAAGGTAGGGTTAAGGGCCATTGTGGGACCGCACAATAACCAGGGAAAGGGGATGAAGGTAGGGTTAAGGGCCATTGTGGGACCGCACAATAACCAGGGAAAGGGGGTGAAGGTAGGGTTAAGGGCCATTGTGGGACCGCACAATAACCAGGGAAAGGGGGTGAAGGTAGGGTTAAGGGCCATTGTGGGACCGCACAATAACCAGGGAAAGGGGGTGAAGGTAGGGTTAAGGGCCATTGTGGGACCGCACAATAACCAGGGAAAGGGGGTGAAGGTAGGGTTAAGGGCCATTGTGGGACCGTGCAATAACCAGGGAAAGGGGGTGAAGGTAGGGTTAAAGGCCATTGTGGGACCACACAATAACCAGGGAAAGGGGGTGAAGGTAGGGTTAAGGGCCATTGTGGGACCGCACAATAACCAGGGAAAGGGGGTGAAGGTAGGGTTAAGGGCCATTGTGGGACTGCACAATAACCAGGGAAAGGGGGTGAAGGTAGGGTTAAGGGCCATTGTGGGACCGTACAATAACCAGGGAAAGGGGGTGAAGGTAGGGTTAAGGGCCATTGTGGGACCGTACAATAACCAGGGAAAGGGGGTGAAGGTAGGGTTAAGGGCCATTGTGTGACCGTACAATAACCAGGGAAAGGGGGTGAAGGTAGGGTTAAGGGCCATTGTGGGACCGTACAATAACCAGGGAAAGGGGGTGAAGGTAGGGTTAAGGGCCATTGTGGGACCGTACAATAACCAGGGAAAGGGGGTGAAGGTAGGGTTAAGGGCCATTGTGGGACCGTACAATAACCAGGGAAAGGGGGTGAAGGTAGGGTTAAGGGCCATTGTGTGACCGTACAATAACCAGGGAAAGGGGGTGAAGGTAGGGTTAAGGGCCATTGTGGGACCGTACAATAACCAGGGAAAGGGGGTGAAGGTAGGGTTAAGGGCCATTGTGGGACCGCACAATAACCAGGGAAAGGGGGTGAAGGTAGGGTTAAGGACCATTGTGAGACCGTACAATAACCAGGGAAAGGGGGTGAAGGTAGGGTTAAGGGCCATTGTGGGACCGTACAATAACCAGGGAAAGGGGGTGAAGGTAGGGTTAAGGGCCATTGTGGGACCGTACAATAACCAGGGAAAGGGGGTGAAGGTAGGGTTAAGGGCCATTGTGTGACCGTACAATAACCAGGGAAAGGGGGTGAAGGTAGGGTTAAGGGCCATTGTGGGACATTACAATAACCAGGGAAAGGGGGTGAAGGTAGGGTTAAGGGCCATTGTGGGACCGTACAATAACCAGGGAAAGGGGGTGAAGGTAGGGTTAAGGGCCATTGTGGGACCGTACAATAACCAGGGAAAGGGGGTGAAGGTAGGGTTAAGGGCCATTGTGTGACCGTACAATAACCAGGGAAAGGGGGTGAAGGTAGGGTTAAGGGCCATTGTGGGACCGTACAATAACCAGGGAAAGGGGGTGAAGGTAGGGTTAAGGGCCATTGTGGGACCGCACAATAACCAGGGAAAGGGGGTGAAGGTAGGGTTAAGGACCATTGTGAGACCGTACAATAACCAGGGAAAGGGGGTGAAGGTAGGGTTAAGGGCCATTGTGGGACCGTACAATAACCAGGGAAAGGGGGTGAAGGTAGGGTTAAGGGCCATTGTGGGACCGCACAATAACCAGGGAAAGGGGGTGAAGGTAGGGTTAAGGGCCATTGTGGGACCGCACAATAACCAGGGAAAGGGGGTGAAGGTAGGGTTAAGGACCATTGTGAGACCGTACAATAACCAGGGAAAGGGGATGAAGGTAGGGTTAAGGGCCATTGTGGGACCGTACAATAACCAGGGAAAGGGGGTGAAGGTAGGGTTAAGGGTCATTGTGGGACTGCACAATAACCAGGGAAAGGGGGTGAAGGTAGGGTTAAGGGCCATTGTGGGACCGTACAATAACTAGGGAAAGGGGGTGAAGGTAGGGTTAAGGGCCATTGTGGGACTGCACAATAACCAGGGAAAGGGGGTGAAGGTAGGGTTAAGGGTCATTGTGGGACCGTACAATAACCAGGGAAAGGGGGTGAAGGTAGGGTTAAGGGCCATTGTGGGACTGCACAATAACCAGGGAAAGGGGGTGAAGGTAGGGTTAAGGGCCATTGTGGGACCGTACAATAACCAGGGAAAGGGGGTGAAGGTAGGGTTAAGGGCCATTGTGTGACCGTACAATAACCAGGGAAAGGGGGTGAAGGTAGGGTTAAGGGCCATTGTGTGACCGTACAATAACCAGGGAAAGGGGGTGAAGGTAGGGTTAAGGGCCATTGTGGGACCGTACAATAACCAGGGAAAGGGGGTGAAGGTAGGGTTAAGGGCCATTGTGAGACCGTACAATAACCAGGGAAAGGGGGTGAAGGTAGGGTTAAGGGCCATTGTGTGACCGTACAATAACCAGGGAAAGGGGGTGAAGGTAGGGTTAAGGGCCATTGTGTGACCGTACAATAACCAGGGAAAGGGGGTGAAGGTAGGGTTAAGGGCCATTGTGGGACCGTACAATAACCAGGGAAAGGGGGTGAAGGTAGGGTTAAGGGCCATTGTGGGACCGTACAATAACCAGGGAAAGGGGGTGAAGGTACGGTTAAGGGCCATTGTGGGACCGTACAATAACCAGGGAAAGGGGGTGTAGGTAGGGTTAAGGGCCATTGTGGGACCGTACAATAACCAGGGAAAGGGGGTGAAGGTAGGGTGAAGGGCCATTGTGGGACCGTACAATAACCAGGGAAAGGGGGTGAAGGTAGGGTTAAGGGTCATTGTGGGACCGTACAATAACCAGGGAAAGGGGGTGAAGGTAGGGTTAAGGGCCATTGTGGGACCGTACAATAACTAGGGAAAGGGGGTGAAGGTAGGGTTAAGGGCCATTGTGGGACTGCACAATAACCAGGGAAAGGGGATGAAGGTAGGGTTAAGGGCCATTGTGGGACCGTACAATAACCAGGGAAAGGGGATGAAGGTAGGGTTAAGGGCCATTGTGGGACCGCACAATAACCAGGGAAAGGGGGTGAAGGTAGGGTTAAGGACCATTGTGAGACCGTACAATAACCAGGGAAAGGGGATGAAGGTAGGGTTAAGGGCCATTGTGGGACCGCACAATAACCAGGGAAAGGGGGTGAAGGTAGGGTTAAGGGCCATTGTGGGACCGCACAATAACCAGGGAAAGGGGGTGAAGGTAGGGTTAAGGACCATTGTGAGACCGTACAATAACCAGGGAAAGGGGATGAAGGTAGGGTTAAGGGCCATTGTGGGACCGTACAATAACCAGGGAAAGGGGGTGAAGGTAGGGTTAAGGGTCATTGTGGGACTGCACAATAACCAGGGAAAGGGGGTGAAGGTAGGGTTAAGGGCCATTGTGGGACCGTACAATAACTAGGGAAAGGGGGTGAAGGTAGGGTTAAGGGCCATTGTGGGACTGCACAATAACCAGGGAAAGGGGTTGAAGGTAGGGTTAAGGGTCATTGTGGGACCGTACAATAACCAGGGAAAGGGGGTGAAGGTAGGGTTAAGGGCCATTATGGGACTGCACAATAACCAGGGAAAGGGGGTGAAGGTAGGGTTAAGGGCCATTGTGGGACCGTACAATAACCAGGGAAAGGGGGTGAAGGTAGGGTTAAGGGCCATTGTGTGACCGTACAATAACCAGGGAAAGGGGGTGAAGGTAGGGTTAAGGGCCATTGTGTGACCGTACAATAACCAGGGAAAGGGGGTGAAGGTAGGGTTAAGGGCCATTGTGGGACCGTACAATAACCAGGGAAAGGGGGTGAAGGTAGGGTTAAGGGCCATTGTGAGACCGTACAATAACCAGGGAAAGGGGGTGAAGGTAGGGTTAAGGGCCATTGTGTGACCGTACAATAACCAGGGAAAGGGGGTGAAGGTAGGGTTAAGGGCCATTGTGTGACCGTACAATAACCAGGGAAAGGGGGTGAAGGTAGGGTTAAGGGCCATTGTGGGACCGTACAATAACCAGGGAAAGGGGGTGAAGGTAGGGTTAAGGGCCATTGTGGGACCGTACAATAACCAGGGAAAGGGGGTGAAGGTACGGTTAAGGGCCATTGTGGGACCGTACAATAACCAGGGAAAGGGGGTGTAGGTAGGGTTAAGGGCCATTGTGGGACCGTACAATAACCAGGGAAAGGGGGTGAAGGTAGGGTGAAGGGCCATTGTGGGACCGTACAATAACCAGGGAAAGGGGGTGAAGGTAGGGTTAAGGGCCATTGTGGGACCGTACAATAACCAGGGAAAGGGGGTGAAGGTAGGGTTAAGGGTCATTGTGGGACCGTACAATAACCAGGGAAAGGGGGTGAAGGTAGGGTTAAGGGCCATTGTGGGACCGTACAATAACTAGGGAAAGGGGGTGAAGGTAGGGTTAAGGGCCATTGTGGGACCGCACAATAACCAGGGAAAGGGGATGAAGGTAGGGTTAAGGGCCATTGTGGGACCGTACAATAACCAGGGAAAGGGGATGAAGGTAGGGTTAAGGGCCATTGTGGGACCGCACAATAACCAGGGAAAGGGGGTGAAGGTAGGGTTAAGGACCATTGTGAGACCGTACAATAACCAGGGAAAGGGGATGAAGGTAGGGTTAAGGGCCATTGTGGGACCGCACAATAACCAGGGAAAGGGGGTGAAGGTAGGGTGAAGGGCCATTGTGGGACCGTACAATAACCAGGGAAAGGGGGTGAAGGTAGGGTTAAGGGCCATTGTGGGACCGTACAATAACCAGGGAAAGGGGGTGAAGGTAGGGTTAAGGGTCATTGTGGGACCGTACAATAACCAGGGAAAGGGGGTGAAGGTAGGGTGAAGGGCCATTGTGGGACCGCACAATAACCAGGGAAAGGGGATGAAGGTAGGGTTAAGGGCCATTGTGGGACCGTACAATAACCAGGGAAAGGGGGTGAAGGTAGGGTTAAGGGCCATTGTGGGACCGTACAATAACCAGGGAAAGGGGGTGAAGGTAGGGTTAAGGGTCATTGTGGGACCGTACAATAACCAGGGAAAGGGGGTGAAGGTAGGGTGAAGGGCCATTGTGGGACCGCACAATAACCAGGGAAAGGGGATGAAGGTAGGGTTAAGGGCCATTGTGGGACCGTACAATAACCAGGGAAAGGGGATGAAGGTAGGGTTAAGGACCATTGTGAGACCGTACAATAACCAGGGAAAGGGGGTGAAGGTAGGGTTAAGGGTCATTGTGGGACCGTACAATAACCAGGGAAAGGGGGTGAAGGTAGGGTTAAGGGCCATTGTGGGACCGCACAATAACCAGGGAAAGGGGATGAAGGTAGGGTTAAGGGCCATTGTGGGACCGTACAATAACCAGGGAAAGGGGGTGAAGGTAGGGTTAAGGGCCATTGTGGGACCGTACAATAACCAGGGAAAGGGGGTGAAGGTAGGGTTAAGGGCCATTGTGGGACCGCACAATAACCAGGGAAAGGGGGTGAAGGTAGGGTTAAGGGTCATTGTGGGACCGTACAATAACCAGGGAAAGGGGGTGAAGGTAGGGTGAAGGGCCATTGTGGGACCGCACAATAACCAGGGAAAGGGGATGAAGGTAGGGTTAAGGGCCATTGTGGGACCGTACAATAACCAGGGAAAGGGGGTGAAGGTAGGGTTAAGGGCCATTGTGGGACCGTACAATAACCAGGGAAAGGGGGTGAAGGTAGGGTTAAGGGCCATTGTGGGACCGCACAATAACCAGGGAAAGGGGGTGAAGGTAGGGTTAAGGGCCATTGTGGGACCGTACAATAACCAGGGAAAGGGGATGAAGGTAGGGTTAAGGGCCATTGTGGGACCGTACAATAACCAGGGAAAGGGGGTGAAGGTAGGGTTAAGGGCCATTGTGGGACCGCACAATAACCAGGGAAAGGGGGTGAAGGTAGGGTTAAGGGCCATTGTGGGACTGCACAATAACCAGGGAAAGGGGGTGAAGGTAGGGTTAAGGGTCATTGTGGGACCGTACAATAACCAGGGAAAGGGGGTGAAGGTAGGGTTAAGGACCATTGTGGGACCGTACAATAACCAGGGAAAGGGGATGAAGGTAGGGTGAAGGGCCATTGTGGGACCGCACAATAACCAGGGAAAGGGGGTGAAGGTAGGGTTAAGGGCCATTGTGGGACCGTACAATAACCAGGGAAAGGGGGTGAAGGTAGGGTTAAGGGCCATTGTGGGACCGTACAATAACCAGGGAAAGGGGGTGAAGGTAGGGTTAAGGGCCATTGTGGGACTGCACAATAACCAGGGAAAGGGGATGAAGGTAGGGTTAAGGGCCATTGTGGGAC
This sequence comes from Limnomonas spitsbergensis, assembly GCA_037349105.1. Taxonomy (NCBI): domain Eukaryota; kingdom Viridiplantae; phylum Chlorophyta; class Chlorophyceae; order Chlamydomonadales; genus Limnomonas; species Limnomonas spitsbergensis. Next base: position 2,749,378 of record JAYJMM010000099.1, read on the forward strand.
TGCACAATAACCAGGGAAAGGGGGTGAAGGTAGGGTTAAGGGCCATTGTGGGACCGTACAATAACCAGGGAAAGGGGGTGAAGGTAGGGTTAAGGGCCATTGTGGGACTGCACAATAACCAGGGAAAGGGGGTGAAGGTAGGGTTAAGGGCCATTGATTGTGGGACCGTACAATAACCAGGGAAATGGGGGGGGGGAGTGAAGGTAGGGTTGAGGGGTTCAGTACAGAGGGTTGAGGCCATCACGGGGTCAGTGCCGTACTGCAACCGGGGAGGGGAGAGGGGGGAGGTAGGGTTCAGAATTTAGCAATTGAGGTTTACGGCCATTATGAGCCCGTAAATTAAGCAGGGATAGGGGGTGGGGGTAGGGGGTGGGTGCAAGGGATTGAGGGGTCAGGCCATCACAGACACATAACTGTACGAGGAAGGGAGGTGGGGGAAGGGTAGGGCATAGAGGGTTAGGGCCATCACGGGCCCGTATTGCGACTGAGGGAAGGGAGGTGGGACTGTGGGAGTAAGGTAGAGGAGGAAAAGGGATAAAGGGTTGAGGCCAACAGGGGCAAAATGACCGTTTTTGTACTGCATTGAGGAGAGAGCCAATTTGTAGGGTCGGGTTTAGGCACAATGTCGAATAGCGGCAAAGGCAGAAGGGTGGGGGGGCCGTTTACATGATGTCTCTGTCATGCAACAAGGGTTTGTGGTTGACGCAATCAGGGTTTATAGCTGGCACAACACTCACGACACAGAATTGCTGCTAAAGCAGCAGTTTCGACAGCTATGACATCAACCGCTTTTATAACCGGTTTTGTGAGATCGGCGGCAAGCACCAGAGCACTCTCACACCTACCATCACAACCTGGTCACATTTTCATACCTAACTGCAAATCGTTCCCCACAGTTCCACACCCAATACACCCAACTTTAAAGCGTTCCCCACACTTTCACAACTGACTGTATAGCAATCCCCACACTTCCAGCCTAACTGAATTCCGTACATTTGCACGATTTTCCCTGCATGGCGTGTCCCACTTCTCTGCTTACTTGCTTTATGTTATTTATGTGCACTTCAACACTTATCTGTCTGGCTTGCCTCACACTTACACACTCACTTGTTTAGAGAGCCCCACAATTCCCCACTTACCTGGATAGCATGCTTCACACTTCCACACCTACCTGCACACCATGCCCACACCTCCACACTTACCTGCATAGCGTGCAGCTGAATGAGGCCACAGGGTTCAAAGCGTGACGGCACCATAATGAAGTCGGCGCCCGCGGTCATGAGGTGCGCCAGGGGGGCACTGAACTTCACCACACCCTGAGAGGGGGCGGGGGAGGGGGGAGGGGGGAGATGGGAAGTGCCAGGAGGCACAGAGGGGGACATGGGAGGTGAGGTTTGGAATGTTTGGGGTCGTCCTCTCCTCCTCCTCCAGGTTCAGGGTCGTCTCTCAGTTCATATTTTGATTGCTGACCGCCTGGCCCTGCCCCCCTGCTTAACCTCCTTCATGACGGCCTGGCCATTCTTCATGCTGACGATTACATTTGTATCCCGCCTCCCCTTCCACTGCCCTCTCCCACCATGACCCTACACCCTGACACCTTTACCCCACCGCCTCCCCTTCTGAATTCAGGGTCGTCTCTTACTTCGTTTTTTTATCGCTGACCGCCCCTGACCCTGCCCCCCTACTTAACCTTTACTTGCCCCTTCAAGGTCCTCTCCATCACCACCAGCTGCTTTCAGTTGTGAACTGTTGTTTTCGCTTAAAATACAAAATGTCAATCTTCGAAAGTTTTACCATGCAGCTAAACTGCTGAAGGTTTAAAATTTATAAAAGAGAAGAAATCAGGTGTGCGTACGTTTTGATCATGCAGCCATACTAGATTTCGGTGCATGATTAGCGTCCATCATGGCCATGCCCTTGTTCATGTCGAGATTTAAATCAAATCCCGTCTCCCCTTCCTCTACCCCACTGACCTCCCCTACCCCTACTCCCTCCCTTAACATTTACTTGGCCCTTCAAAGTCTTCTCCAGTGCCGCCACTTGCTTTCTCCATCATGGCTATGCCCATGTTCATGTTGGGGTTTAAATATAATTCTGCCTCCCCTTCCGATGCACCTCGCACCAAGACCTACCCCCTCCTTTACCTTGACCTTTACCTTCGAGGTTTATGGATCATTTGTCATGATCGCTCACCTTGACTTGGCCCTTCATAGTCCTCTCCAATGCCGCCACCTGCTTCTCCATCATCGCCTTGCCAGTGCCGAGGATGACGCATTGGGCTTGCGGGTTGGCGGCCATGGCCTGAGGCAGAGCCGCCAACAGAATGTCCACACCCTTCTGCTCCTCCAGCCTAAGAGGATAAGAAGAGGGGTGGAGGGTGGTCAAGGTGAAAGACCTTAAGGGTGGGGGGAGAGGGGGGGGAATGGTCAACAGGGCTTGTGTGTTTACAGCCATGGTCTGAGGCAGAGCTACCAGGAGAATGTCCCCCCCCTTCTGCTCCTCCAGCCTATAACAATGAGGAGAGGGGGAGGAGGGTCAAGGGGAGGAGGTGAAAGGTCTCAAGGGTGGGAGGGGAGGGGTGTCAGTGCCCAACATGGCTTACATATTCTGTGACATGGCCGTAGTACATATTCCGTGACATGGCCGTAGTACATATTCTGTGACATGGCCGTAGTACATATTCTGTGACATGGCCGTAGTACATATTCTGTGACATGGCTGTAGTATATATTCTGTGACATGGCTGTAGTACATATTCTGTGACATGGCCGTAGTACATATTCTGTGACATGGCCGTAGTACATATTCTGTGACATGGCCGTAGTACATATTCTGTGAAATGGCCGTAGTACATATTCTGTGACATGGCCGTGGTACCTATTCTGTGACATGGCCGTAGTACCTATTCTGTGACATGGCCGTAGTACATATTCTGTGACATGGCCGTAGTACATATTCTGTGACATGGCCGTAGTACATATTCTGTGACATGGCCGTAGTACCTATTCTGTGACATGGCCGTAGTACCTATTCTGTGACATGGCCGTAGTATATATTCTGTGACATGGCTGTAGTACATATTCTGTGACATGGCCTTAGAACACAGGCATATTACTTTATGAATCAAATACTGTTCACGGGCAGTAACAATATCATTAATTGATTTATTAGCATTGACGGGCAGGCATGACCTGCTTTCCCTCACCGCCCGATGAAGCAGAAGAGGGGCGCGTCCGGGTCGATGGGCAGGCCGCACTCGGCTTGCAACTGCTCCTTGGCCGAGGCCTTGCCGACCAACACATTGGTCGTGTCATACTTGACCGTCAGCAGCTTGTCGATGGCCGGGTCCCACTCCTCAGTGTCCATGCCGTTCACAATGCCCACAACGCCCTGTACATCAGTCGTTGAACACACAGTCGTTCTGGTCAACGCACAGTCGTTCTGGTCAACGCACAGTCGGCTTTTTTTTTTTTTTTGAAACCCGGAATTTCGCTTTTGAACGTGGTTGGTTTGGTATGGTCGGTTGTCATGCCGTTCATAATGCCCACAACGCCCTGTGCATGAACATGTGTTCCTTTAGTATTAACTTCTTCGAAATAAATAAATGCATTCCTAGTATTACCCGCTGACGGTACAGGTTAAACACAGTTCTTTCATTTGTGCCCCCTGGCATCTCCTGCAGCTCCACGCCCTTGTCCTCACCAGACACGAGCCTTAAGACCCAATTTCCTCCTCCTCCTCCTCCTCCTCCTCCCCCCCTCCAAAAACACCATGCACACACCACACACACATTGCCTGTTGCCCGCACCTTGTCAGCCAAGTTTAAGTCAGGTTTTATCCAGGTGGCATCTAGGGTTTAAATAAGGTCTGTTACCCGCACCTTGTCAGCCAGGAACTCGTGCAGCTCCACGCCCTTGTCCTCGCCAGACATGATCTGCAGGGGGGGGGGGGCGGTGAAGGGTGTGTGTGGCAGGTGGAGGGTGTGTGTGGCAGGTGAAGGGTGTGTGTGGAAGGTGAAGGGTGTGTGTGGCAGGTGAAGGGTCGTGGTTGTTTGTCATTGCCAGACATGATCGGTAGGGGGGTTGCATGACGGATGTGGGGCAATGGTTTTCGTCCTGGCCAGGCATGATCTGCAGGGGGCGGATAGCATGTGAGGGGCAGTGGATTCGTGTCTTTGACAGACCCTCTAGCCTTCCATCTACCCAGGCACCCACCCCTCCCTTTTTTATCCCATACGCATGACACAGTCTTGCTTCCCTTGTGAGGTGGATCAGGTTGACCTTGTGCCACGGTCACGAAGGGTCCAGAGACGCCAGAACACAGGCAGAGTGCAAGAGAGCACATATGTTCACGCCCTGCTCACCTCGGTGGCGTAGTCGGGGGGATGCTGTTGATCAAACTCATGGTAACACAATCCGGCTGAACCTGTGCTGTATCGAGCCGTATCGTGGAACTATGGTAGGACTATCCGGCTGAGCCTGTGCCAAATTGCGCCGTGTCATGCCGTATTGTGCTACCATGATCTAACCCGAATCCATCAGCACAACATGAACCTGCTCCCTTGCAGACCAGGGGGACGCGATGTCTCTGTCACGAAAGTTGCTGTCATAAAATTTAAGCATCCAGAAAGAAATGAAGAAAGCTACGCCTCGTGGGGGGCGTGAGAGTTAACAGCGCAGCCTGGGCCGAAGCCACATCCGCACCGTTACCTTATTTCTTTAATTTTTCATCTCTTTAACTTTTTGTTTATTTAAAATACACAAGACCCATCCTCGATGCCAGCTTGCTTCCAGTCGACCGAAGCCACATCCACGCCGTCACCATTAACGCGCATGCAACCACAGCCTTTTGCGAATGGGTCTAGAAACACCCAAACAGGCGGCACCCAAGGGGGGCGTGAGATTTAAGGAAACAGCGCAGCCTGGCTGGAGCCAAATCTGCGCTGTTACCGAAGGAGCACACAGGGTCATGCTTTGCTCGCCTCGGTTGCGCAGTTGGGAAGATCCTCAGGATGCCCCTGCCTTCATCCAGTTGACCATGGGAATAATATTTATCTAAATATGTTTGACCATGGTACACAAAATAATCTAAATCTGTTTGACCATGGTACATAAAATAATCTTATCCAGTTGACCGTGGGAAACAGATAATCTAAATCTGGTCCCCCCTGCTCATCACCTCATAAGCGTAGAGTTGGGGGGGTCCTCAGGATGCCCCCGCCTACATCCAATTGACCATGGGACACAAAATAATATAAATCTGCCCCCCCTGCTCACCTCAGCAGTGTAGTTGGGGGGCCTTGTCGCATGGATCACGGGAACACAGAAGAATACACAGATGACCCCTGCTGCCTTCCCTACTGTACTTGGCGTTGCATAGACAGGAGATGTCTGCTCATCAAACCTTAAGGTTAAGGGCTTAGGGTTTAGGGTTAAAAGAGTTTGGGGTTAAGGGTGTAGGGTTTAGGGTTTAGGATGTATCTTGTCCGTCTGCTCACCTCGGTTGCATGATTGGGGGCCCTGCGATGGCAAATTTATCAGCGCTCAGGGTGCCCGCGCTTATCCAGTTGACTTGAGGGGGAATCAAATCTACATCCGGTCCGCCTGCTCACCTCAATGACGTAGTTGGGGGACACCTAGGTGGAATAACATCAAGCCCTTATTCTCCCCATCCCAAGAAAGAGGGAAGGGGAGAATTTTGATCGTCCTGCTCACCTCGGTGGCGTAGTTGGGGGACACCGTGATGACTTACTCAGCGCTGCAGATGCCCGCCTAGGCGCCTTCATCCAGTGGACCAAAGGAGCACAAAGACTACGCAGATCCCCTGTGTTGCCTGCCTTGCTCACCTCGGTGGCGTAGTTGGGGGACACCGTGATGACTTCATCGGGGCTGCGGATGCCCACCTAGGCGCCTTCATCCAGTGTACCAAAGGAGCACAAAGACTACGCAGATCCCCTGTGTTGCCTGCCTTGCTCACCTCGGTGGCGTAGTTAGGGGACACCGTAATGACTTTATCGGCACTCAGGATGCCCGCCTTCATCCAGTTGACCTTCTTGAAGTTTCCGCCGCCCCGCATGATCGGCTCGTCATCCTCTTCCAGGGGATCCTCCTGGCGGGTTTAGGGTTTAGGGTTTGAGGTTAAGGATTTATGGCTTAGGGTTTATGGCTTAGGGTTTTCGGTTTTCGGTTTTTGATTTTTCGTTATCCTCTTCCATGTGGTCATCCTGATGAGGGCAGACAGGTCAGGGTGGGGGGGGGCATGGGGGGGGGGGGGGGGAGCAAGATCGGGAGGCTGAAGAGAGGAGGCCAGAGGGGGGCAGGGTGGGGTGAAGGGAGCGTAGGGATTCAGGGTGAGGGGCACAGGCGTGCAGGGTGGGTGGGGGCAGCAATCCCGCATGATCGGCTTGTCATCCTTCTACATAGGGGCATCCTGACGGGGTGGGGGGGGGGTGTGGTGTATGTGTGGGGTGGGGGTGGGGTTGGGTGTGTGGGGGGCAGGAAACCCGAGGGTATGGTGGGGTCCTGCAAACCTGGAAAAGGGGTTGTCCTGCGGGGTCGGATGTGGCAGCATTGAGGGCAGTGTGGCAGCATTGAGGGCAGGGCATTGAGGGCAGGGCATTCTCTGTTTCGACAAGGTCGCGGGCTTTGAATATTATATAAATAAATCATCTTGCAATGCCGGCATTGCACTAGTCACTCGCCTCAAAGGTTCCGGGGTAAAGGTTCAGGGTTGAGAGTCAAAGGGTTTGGGGTTGGGTTTTTAAGGGTTCAGGATTCAGGGTGCGGGGTTTAGGGTGCAGGGCTCAGGCTCAACATGATGACTCTGTTTGTAAATGTTTGTAAATGTTTGTAAATGTTTGTAAATGTTTGTAAATGTTTGTAAATGTTTGTAAATGTTTGTAAATGTTTGTAAATGTTTGTAAATGTTTGTAAATGTTTGTAAATGTTTGTAAATGTTTGTAAATGTTTGTAAATGTTTGTAAATGTTTGTAAATGTTTGTAAATGTTTGTAAATGTTTGTAAATGTTTGTAAATGTTTGTAAATGTTTGTAAATGTTTGTAAATGTTTGTAAATGTTTGTAAATGCTTACCTGACAGGAGTGCTTTCAGACACCTGCGATAATTTGGATCCTGTCAACTGGACCTTGAGAGCTGTCAGGCGATGTGAATAAAGTCAATCCCCCCAACAGATCTGGGCGCGCAACTCGGTGTACTCCTTGGATATGTCCGTCAGTCAATGTGAACATGGCCTCGGGAGCTTACAGGCCATTTAAATAATTATAATAAGAATAAAAATCCTTCCACCTTGGGAGCTGTCAGGCATTTTGAATATGTCGAATCTTCCGAACAGATCTGGTCACCCACCTCAGTGTGCACCTTTGGCACTCGGTCAATCAATGCGAACTTGGCCCCGGAGCTTTGAGGCCATTCACATAATTTGAATTCTGTCAAATTCGACCTTACGAGCTGTCAGGGAATTCGAATTATTTGAATCCCCCCAACAGATCTGGTCACTCACCTCCGTGTAAACCTTGGGGACTCCGTCGGTGAATGCGAACTTGGCCTTGGAGCTTTCAGGCAGGCCCATATCGTTGAAGGTCTGCTCCCACATGCGACCCTGCACACGTGAGGGAGGAACAAAACAGGGTTCAGGATTCAGGGCTCAGGGCTCAGGATTCAACATTTTAGCTATAATTATTGTGGAAGTGCAATCCTGGAGGACAATGTTGTGTGCGCACAGGGCGAAGCTGAAATGTAGCTGAAATGAAAGTGAAGGTAGTTGAAGTGCAGCTGGAATGTAGCTGAAATGTAGCTGACATGTAGCTGAAATGTAGCTGTACGTATTTGATACAGTGCGCACTAGTTAAGTGATGTTGTGCGCGCTCAAGGCAAAGATGAAGGGTAGCTAACATGTAGCTGAAGTATAGCTGACGTGTAGCTACCACGCAGCTGAAGTGTAGCTGATGTGTAGCTAACATGTAGCTTAAGTATAGCTGACGTGTAGCTACCACGCAGCTGAAGTGTAGCTGATGTGTAGCTAACATGTAGCTTAAGTATAGCTGACGTGTAGCTACCACGCAGCTGAAGTGTAGCTGATGTGTAGCTAACATGTAGCTGAAGTATAGCTGACGTGTAGCTAACATGTAGCTGAAGTATAGCTGATGTGTAGCTAACATGTAGCTGACGTGTAGCTAACATGTAGCTGAAGTATAGCTGACATGTAGCTAACATGTAGCTGAAGTGTAGCTGCAAATAATTGTAGCAGTTCACACCTGAAAGTCAATGCTGAGTACGCTCAAGGCATAGCCTCAGTGCAGCACAATTGTAGCTGGACAGTAGCCAACAAGTAGCTGAAGTGTAGCTGAAGAGTAGCTCCAGAGTAGGTCAAAGTCACTACAGGAGTGTGCACCTGAAAGACGATGTTGTGGATGCATTACCCGAAGCTGAAATGCTTCTTGGTAGTAAAAGTGTAGCTTAAGTGTAGCTTGTATGTAGCTGAAGTGTAGCTAAAGTGTACCCAAAGCGCAGCTGAAATGTAACCATACTGCAGCTAAAGTACAGCAGTGGTCATAACAAAGTGCACCTGGAAAGCGATGTTATGGATGCAAAGGGCGACCTTGGCCTTGGCGAACTGCAGAAGTGCAGCTGAAGTGTAGCTGAAGGGTAGCTGAAAGTAGCTGAATCATAGCTATAAGTCTCTACAGCAGAGCGCACCTGGAAAGCGATGTTGTGAATGCACAGGGCGACCTTGGCCTTGGTGAACTCGCCCTTGGGCTGATACACATCCTGCACCACCAAGGAAGATGTTCAAGGGCAGGGGGGGTAAGGGCAGGGGGGGGGGGGGAGACCTATGGGCAGATGCTCAGTTTTCGGCCTTACACCGTCTCCGGTGTAATGCGTAATGAGTTACGTGTAATGCGTAATGAGTTACGTGTAATGTGTAATGACTGTGAGTAATGTGTCATGCACGTGTGTAATGTGTAATGACCGTGAGTTACGCCGTCAAACAGGTAAATGTGGACTGGAGCGCCGTGCAATGTCTGTGGCACATTCAAAAGGATGACCGCCACGAGCGAGAACTGCCCAGCACTGGATGTGCTGACTAAGCATATTGAATAAGACAATGCAGGTTATATTTTGAGCGACAACGCTCGGCAACTACCATTACCGGTATGCTAGAGGGTAATAGGATCTGTCCCTTGCCCTAACTAAAGGGCTGCCAAGTGAGGCTCCGCCGCAACAGTTATTAACAGTTATTGACAGTTGTAGACAGTTATTAACAGATATTAACAGTTGTTAACAGTTATTAACAGTTACTAACAGTTACTAACAGTTATTAACAGTTATTGACAGTTATTAACAGTTGTTAACAGTTGTTAACAGTTATTAACAGTTATTAACAGTTATTAACAGTTGTTAACAGTTATAAAAAGATTAACACAGGGATATAATTGCTTTGCCACCCCCTTGCCCTAAAAACGTAAATGCCCAAACGAGGCGTAGGCCACTACCGATATCCTGTGCAAGATGTCCGCTGTAGCTAAAACATAGTGGATGAACCCCAAGCCTCACAGCCTCGAGCTACGCACCCTGATCAACACAGGGATGAGGGTGCTGTGCTATAACCCTAAGCCTGAGCACGCACCCCTTAATGCAATTCAGCAATCAAACTTAAAATTGCGCACACACGGATGCAAATGCTTTGCCACCCTCAACACCCTCCCTCCCTCCCTCCCTCACCTCGATCAAAACAAGGACGATGGCAACGTGCCCCCCTCCACCCTCCACCCCTAGACCCCTACAACCTAAAACACAAATCCTCTCACCTTCAGCAGCACGGGGATGATAGCACTGTGCCAATCGTTGGCAACGAACACGCAGTCCTCTCCGAAACCAAAGGGCAGCGTGCGCGTGGCCTCGATTGCCGCCTTGTTGAACAGCGTGAAGCGTCTGTGGTTGTCGACGAAATCCGCTCCGGCCTTGGGTCCGTACAGCTTGGAGCCAGTCTTGCCCCACACCTGGCAGCGGTACACAGAAGATACAAATTCAAATTCAACTTTAAGAGTTTAAATTACGCAGATTCATGGAATCCGCGTCCGTCTTGGATCCATGAAGCTTGGATCCATGAAGCTTGGATCCATGAAGCTTGGATCCATGAAGCTTGGATCCATGAAGCTTGGATCCATGAAGCTTGGATCCATGAAGCTTGGATCAAGTACGGCACCTCACTTGGCAGCCCTTTTGAATACTAGTTTGAAGTGGATTCAACCTTGTATTCAAATTGTATTCAAACTTGTATGTAAACGTGTATTCGAGGATGGGTCTCAAGTATGTTGAATATTGTGAGTGAAGGCTAAGCATATGCAGAGTAACAAAAAAACCCAACAGCAATCCAGCTACTAAATCCAGCCACCAAATCCAGCCACTAAATTCAGCCACTAAATCCAGCCACTAAATCCAGCCACTAAATTCAGCCACTAAATTCAGCCACTAAATCCAGCCACTAAATCCAGCCACTAAATCCAGCCACTAAATTCAGCCACTAAATCCAGCCACTAAATTCAGCCACTAAATCCAGCCACTAAATCCAGCCACTAAATCCAGCTACTAAACCCAGCCACTAAATCCAGCCACTAAATCCAGCCATTAAATCCAGCTACTAAATCCAGCCACTAACTCCAGCTACTAAATTCAGCGACTAAATCCAGCTAATAAATCCAGCCACTAAATCCAGCCACTACATCCAGCCACTAAATCCAGCTACTAAATCCAGCCACTAAATCCAGCCACTAAATCCAGCCACTAAATCCAGCCATTAAATCCAGCTACAAAATCCAGCTACTTAATCCAGCCACTAAATCCAGCCACTAAATCCAGCCATGAAATATTGCTACTAAATACAGGCACTAAATCCAGCCACTAAATCCAGCCACTAAATCCAGCCACTAAATCCAGCTACTAAATCCAGCCACTAAATCCAGCCACTAAATCCAGCCACTAAATCCAGCTACTGAATCCAGCCACTAAATCCAGCCACTAAATCCAGCTACTAAATCCAGCCACTAAATCCAGCCATTAAATCCAGCTACTAAATCCAGCTAATAAATCCAGCCACTAAATTCAGCCACTAAATCCAGCCATTAAATCCAGCCATTAAATCCAGCTACTTAATCCAGCTACTAAATCCAGCCACTAAATCCAGCTACTAAATCCAGCCACTAAATCCAGCTAATAAATCCAGCTAATAAATCTAGCCACTAAATCCAGCTACTAAATCCAGCCACAAAAACCAGCCACTAAATCCAGCCACTAAATCCAGCCACTAAATCCAGCTACTAAATCGAGCCACTAAATCCAGCCACTAAATACAGCTAATAAATCCAGCTACTAAATCCAGGTACTAAAACCAGCCACTACATCCAGCCACTAAATCCAGCCATTAAATCCAGCTACTAAATCCAGCCACTAACTCCAGCCACTAAATCCAGCTAATAAATCCAGCTAATAAATCCAGCCACTAAATCCAGCCACTAAATCCAGCCACTAAATCCAGCCACTAAATCCAGCCACTAAATCCAGCTATTAAATCCAGCCACTAAATCCAGACACTAAATCCAGCCACTAAATCCAGACACTAAATCCAGACACTAAATCCAGCCACTAAATCCAGCTACTAAATCCAGACACTGAATCCAGCTAATAAATCCAGCTAATAAATCCAGCTAATAAATCCAGCCACTAAATCCAGCCACTAAATCCAGCTACAAAATCCAGCTACTTAATCCAGCCACTAAATCCAGCCACTAAATCCAGCCATGAAATCTTGCTACTAAATACAGCCACTAAATCCAGCCACTAAATCCAGCCACTAAATCCAGCTACTAAATCCAGCTACTAAATCCAGCCACTAAATCCAGCCACTCAATCCAGCCACTCAATCCAGCCACTCAATCCAACCACTAAATCCAGCCACTAAATCCAGCTACTAAATCCAGCCACTAAATCCAGCCATTAAATCCAGCTACTAAATCCAGCCATGAAATATTGCTACTAAATTCAGCCACTAAATCCAGCCATTAAATCCAGCCATTAAATCCAGCTACTTAATCCAGCTACTAAATCCAGCCACTTAATCCAGCTACAAAATCCAGCCACTGAATCCAGCTAATAAATCCAGCTAATAAATCCAGCCACTAAATCCAGCTACTAAATCCTGCCACTAAATCCAGCTACTAAATCCAGCTACTAAATTCAGCCACTAAATCTAGCCACTAAATCCAGCCACTAAATCCAGCCACTAAATCCAGCCACTAAATCCAGCCACTAAATCCAGCCACTAAATCCAGCCACTAAATCCAGCTACTAAATCCAGCCACTAAATCCAGCCACTAAATCCAGCTACTAAATCCAGCCACTAAATCCAGCCACTAAATCCAGCTACTAAATCCAGCCACTAAATCCAGCCACTAAATCCAGCTACTATGTCCAGCCACTAAATCCAGCCACTAAATCCAGCTACTAAATCCAGCCACTAAATCCAGCTACTAAATCCAGCTACCAAATCCAGCTACTAAATCCAGCTACTAAATCCAGCTACTAAATCCAGCTACTAAATCCAGCCACTAAATCCAGCCACTAAATCCAGCTACTAAATCCAGCCACTAAATCCAGCTAATAAATCCAGCTAATAAATCCAGCTAATAGATCCAGCTAATAAATCCAGCCACTAAATCCAGCTAATAAATCCAGCTAATAAATCCAGCTAATAAATCCAGCCACGATTCAGTAACCAAAATACTGCAACAGTTTAGCCACTGAGTACACTGAGATACTGCAACAAATTCAGGCACATGAATCCTGTTACGATTCAGCAGCTAACACAGCAACAGTTCAGCCACTGAACTCCTTCCACTGTTTTATTGATTCAGGTACATGAATCTGGCAAAAAAAAAGCCAGCTCCTGAAAGCAAGCTTCTGAAAGCCAGCTCCTGAAAGCCAGCTCCTGAAAGCCAGCTCCTGAAAGCCAACTCCTGAAAGCCAGCTCCTGAAAGCCAGCTTCTGAAAGCCAGCTCCTGAAAGCCAGCTCCTGAAAGCCAGCTCCTGAAAGCCAGCTCCTGAAAGCCAGCTCCTGAAAGCCAGCTCCTGAAAGCCAGCTCCTGAAATCTAGCCATTGGAGTCCAGCCACTGGAATCCAGCCATGATTGAAATACTAAAATACAGCCTCGATTCAGCTACTACATCCAGCAGCTGCATACATCGCCCGGCCCACCTTAGCCAGGAACCAGGGGTGGTCAATAAAGACGCGGTGCACGCCCTTCTTGACCGCGTGGAAGAAGCGGACGTCCTCGCCGTCCACGCTGATGACGATGTTGGTGTCCCAACCGTCCGCGTACTGGTCGTACCTGCGCAGGGTCGTGATGTAATATGATGTATCTTTTACGAAATGAAACTCGGAATGAATCCATTATGGTCCCACTTAATTTTAAATTATGAGAAGAAAGAGCGGGAGGGAGGGAGGGTGTTGCTTTCCAGAATGCGCGGCCTAGGCCCATGGCGCACTGTTTGCTCATCCCACGCGGGGCGTAGCTTTCTTTCTTTTTCTATTCCATTATTTCAAGAATGCGAGGACACTCATATGGGTAGTACTGCTCGTCGCAGCTGCAGGGCCACGGTTTATAAATTGCAACGCAAGTGCACCGCACTTGTTGAAGAGAAGTGGTTGAAGCGTTAAGAGTGTAATGATCAAGGCTAAGGGATTATGTTTCAAAGCTTTTAGAGTTCAGGGTTGAGGGTCAGCACTCATCCGTGTACTGCTGGTCGTCGTACTGCTGGTCGTCGTCCTGCAGGGCCATGACATCAAGAGGGACATCTTTCTTCCATGAATGTGTCAGAACATCGACAGAGAAAATATTATCTTCATCGTCACTTTGGGGGTTTTATCAGACGCCGCAACTGTTGTTTCCTCTTGTAACTGATAACAGATAACAGATAACAGATAACAGATAACTGATAACAGATAACATATAACTGATTTATTTTTGCAGAGGGGTTCCACACGATCAAAACTCGTTTTCCTCTCCTCGATGTTTAAGAAACGTGTCGGTGTGCGTAGGGCAGGGGAATGCGAGGACAGGACAGGCGGTAAACACTGTCAATTTAGGGCTTAGATTAGGGTTCATAATAAGGGGGGGCAGCTCCAAAAGCATAATTTTGCCGGCAGGGGTTAATGCAGTAAGCCTGCATGCTAGGGCTCAGGGCAGTAGGCATTAGGCAAGCTGTTAAAATACCAGATCGCAGTCGTGGCCGGCTGCTGGCAGCTTCCTAGATGTGGATTGGCGTGGACTCGGGCGTGTCAGGATCCAGCCCCTTTCTCAGATCTATCACATGCTCGCTCGTTTAAAGCTAACAATGATCAGGCTGGTACGGATGGGATAAAGAAGTGTGGGAAGGTTGTCAGATCAATGATGACCCCTACCTACCTGGGCGAGATGGAAATGACGTTGTGGCCGCGCTTGGCGAGCTCGACAGGCAGGCCTGAGAAAGCGGGGAGGGGTGAAGTTTCATGCGCTATATTGGATGAGCTTGATGGGATTCGATTCGAATAGGCGTATAAAGAGATTAACGATGCGTAGGTTGCGAAGCTAGCGGAACCTGCGGAGCCGCCCACAAAATGGCCTTACCTCCGACGACGTCGCCCAGACCACCTGAAGCAGATCGCAACAAGATGGGGTCCAAATTAGAGAAAGGGAGATGTGCGAGGCTGCGGGACTGATTCCGAATATAATCTGTCAATCGTGAACATGTTCACTTTTATGACGATCTCACCTGTCTTGGACCAGGGTGCAACCTCCGTGGCAACGAATACCAGGTTCATCGGCTTCGTCGTCTTCTCCTGCTGGACGCTGCTGGAAGGGGCAGCGGCCTCCGGAGACCATCTGCAAGGGGGCAGGATGCGCCTAGCCTGGCCGATCTGGACCGGTAGGGCGAAGATGCCACGGGCGGGGGGCATGGACGACTTCACACCAACAGCACCAGCATGCCATGTTGGCTTATGGACCACCGAGGTTTGGCTCTGCGCTGGCGCAACGAGCTTGTTTGTCGATGCATGGGCGACCACAGCGGTTTTGCGGGAGAGCATCATTTCCGAATATGATCTGTAGACGGGAATGGGAAGGGTCGAAAGAAGCGAAGTTCAGCCCGGATATCGAGAAATTGCCTGCAGTGATGAAAGATCTGGTGGGTTAAGATGCCACTTGTTAACACTGTGAAACGAATATGGCCGCCTGGAAATATGCTCGCGGCATGGCCTGCCCTCACCGTGAGGCGATCGGTTCGGAGTTGCCGGTCACACACGTCACGGATTCTGCGGCCCAAACAATCCTAGTACTTCCTTTCCGCTCTCTGGCGGTCTATACTAATGGACGGTCCCCCACTTTCAGTCATTTTGAGGCACGTTTTTCATAACCCTGTCCTCAACTTAACTATGTAGCCGGAAAGACTGCGGTAAGTTGTATCCAAGGTCAATCATCCAGCAGGAGAAACAGTGTTTAAGCTGGTGCCAAGAACTGACAGCGTCTGCTAATTACCAGCAAGCTGTTGAAAGTGACTGAGACCAGCTCATCAGCAGATTACATTTCCAAGGTCGGGCATTTAATCACGAGGTCATCATCCAGGAGAAAACATTTCTTGCCGGTGCCCAACCCAACAGCATCTGCCGAGTATGAGCAAGCTGCTGGTATCTGAGAACAGCTAATCAGCAGGTTCCCAAATTCTACCACTGTTTCACGGGCACCGGTTTACGGGCACATGTCCCATGCATCAAATGTGATGCTTTGCTGGACTGTAAAAACTTCACAACAAACTTCACTGTGTAACGGTATGGTTTTAAAAAGTAAAACCCTGCAGGCAAGCAATTTATTTATCGCATTGTGGTGGTCGTTTCCATGCTACCCTCCCTCCCACCCCCCCTTTCATGACGCATCACACCTCTTGGTCCTATAACGCCGGGTTCCATGATCCTGCCCCCTCACATAGGAAGATTGCATGGCTGCACCAGGGCCCAGGCTGTGCATGGTGGCTGGAATTGAGCCTAGTCATTCCCTAACAGTCCCACGCGGCCGAGCGTACAGCAGGGCCCAGCGGGTATGCACCGTTCTAAACATCTACAAAAGGTAGGGCATCTCACCCTCGGCATCTCACCCTCCCCTATTCACACACTGATGTGCTGCCTTATCTCCCATCAAAAAAATGATGCAAACAGGATGAGCACACATGCCAAATAAATACTTGTAACCTTTCGTCCCTGCTGAACATGGCTCGGCCATGCTGGCGTTATCTGGTGAGATTTGGTGAACCACTGGACAGTTGGATCTGTGATTTTTTAAATTTGAGAAACCAAGCAAAGCTTATCACATTTATGCATGGGTCAGGGACCCGGAAATCAGGTTATAATGTTATTTACGACGGCCAATTCTGACATTCCAAGCCAGCCCTGAAGACGGCTGTGAATCCAAGGCCGACGTGGCCGAGCTTCATTTCAGCATGGCCCAGAGGTGTAACGTCATCAACCCAGTTGACTTCCAAGGTCAGGCATGCAAAACCAGCCCACTAAGCTGCTGTGAATGTAAGGCTGCTGTCGTGCTGTGTGTTCAATTTGGCGGCCACACCCAGTTAACTTTCAAAGCCAGCCCTCCAGGCTGCGGTGTACCTAAGGATGTTGTGTGTTCGATATGACCACCGCACCCATTCACAGTTGCGGGCGACTTCATGCTTGCCGACGAGGCCTAGCTTTGTTTAAGCAGGTCCCAGAGGTTTATAACGGTGCATACCCGCAGGGCCCAGAGGTTAAACGTCATTAACCCATTCACAGTTAAAGATCAGATCAGGCATTCTAAGCCGGGCTGCATATTAATTGATTTCTCAGGCAGAGCCTAACTAAAGGTTATCGAGGCTGCACTGCATCCAAAGCTGCTGCGATTTCAAATTGCCTGCCACACCAAGCTGCATTTTGAGATTTAGGCATTCGAAGTCAGCGCTCCAGGCTGTGGTGCATCTAAGGCTGTTGCGCAATTCATTTGGCAGCCCTTTCGACTGTTTTGCATTTAAGGTTTTGCGTTCAATTTGGCCGCCAAACCCAGTCGACTTTCAAGATCAGACATCCTCAAGCTTGCCTTCATCAGCTCCCTCTCGCGACGGTCCATCACACCCTGGAGGGGGGGGGTGTAAGGTTAAAGGCTTAAGGTTAGGGTTAGGACGGTCCATCACACCCTAGAGGGGGGGGGGGGGGGGAGGCTAAGGGTTTAAGAGACGGTCCATCACACCCTTGAGGGGGTGGGTGGGTAAGGTTGAGGTTTGAAGAGACAGTTCATCACACCCTTGAGGGGTTGGGTGGGTAAGGTTGAGGTTTGAAGAGACAGTTCATCACACCCTTGAGGGGTTGGGTGGGTAAGGTTGAGGTTTGAAGAGACAGTTCATCACACCCTTGAGGGGGTGGGTGGGTAAGGTTGAGGTTTGAAGAGACAGTTCATCACACCCTTGAGGGGGTGGGTGGGTAAGGTTGAGGTTTGAAGAGACAGTTCATCACACCCTTGAGGGGGTGGGTGGGTAAGGTTGAGGTTTGAAGAGACAGTTCATCACACCCTTGAGGGGGTGGGTGGGTAAGGTTGAGGTTTGAAGAGACAGTTCATCACACCCTTGAGGGGGTGGGTGGGTAAGGTTGAGGTTTGAAGAGACAGTTCATCACACCCTTGAGGGGGTGGGTGGGTAAGGTTGAGGTTTGAAGAGACAGTTCATCACACCCTTGAGGGGGTGGGTGGGTAAGGTTGAGGTTTGAAGAGACAGTTCATCACACCCTTGAGGGGGTGGGTGGGTAAGGTTGAGGTTTGAAGAGACAGTTCATCACACACTGGTGCATAAAAATTAAGGGGACGGTCCAAGGAGGACAGTCCATCACGCCCTACATGGAGGGGGTAGGGTTTATTCTGCATAGCAGTGGAAGTAACGGTATAAAACGGCCAGTCAAACCCTGGATGGGTGCCCGGGTTCAGGGTTCCATGCAGAGGAGCTCAGTGATCTAAATGGAGTGCCGGGTGGATTTTTTTGGGCTTAGGGTTTAGGGTCAAGGTTTTGGGCTTAGGGTTAAGGGTCAAGGTTTTTGGGCTTGCAGTTCATCGATTGGAGAGTGCAGCTGATGAAGTTAACTATTAACTGAGGAATCCACAGACCTTGGAATGGAATGGAATGGAGGGCACAGCTTTCTGAAGGTTCAGAGTAGTTGCAGTTTAGGGTTCAGCGGTCGCACTTGTGCGTGTAGGGTTAAGGGTTTTATGGTGGCATTTGGGGGTTTGTTGCTGTTTGTTGATGTTTGGGGTTCTAAGGTGGCATTTCAGGTTCGATTGTTGCTATTTACGGTTGAGAGGTTACACTTTCAGGTTACAATAAGTTGTTTTCGGTTGAAGTTCAGATTATAGTGAGATACACCCACCTTGAGTCGCTTCGTTGAGCTGAGAGTAGATCCACTGGGACTCCCTTCAGAAGGGTGGCGATGAGAGGGCCCGACCGCGGCCTTTGGAGTCGTTGCTGCTGCTGCTGCTGTAGGCGGCAAAACGTTGCTGCTACTGCTGTTGTAAACGGCATTGTTCCTGTTGGCGGCCTTCGGAGTCGATACGGCGCTGCTGAGGACGTTATTGGTGCTCATGGCGCATGCTGGTGATGATGAGGCAGCTGCGACGCCAGTCCTCCCATCAGGAGAGGACTGTTGTAGCTGCTGCTGCTGCTGCTGCTGTTGCTGTCTCTGCTGTTGCGGCTGGTCTTTCTGTTCCTCAAGGTGCTGCTGTTGCTGTTGTCTCTGTTGCTGTTGTCTCTGTTGTTGTTGCTGTTGTTGCGGCTGGTCTTTCTGTTCCTCAAGGTGCTGCTGTTGCTGTTGTCTCTGTTGCTGTTGTCTCTGTTGTTGTTGTTGTTGTTGCCGCTGGTGCTTCTGTTCCTCAACCTCCTGTTGCTGCTGCTGGTGTCGCAACTCTTGGTGTTGCAACATATGTTGCGGGTCACGTTGCTCCAGATGTTGCAGCTGAACATCGTACTGCTGCTGCTGATGGTGTCGCCGTTGGATCTGCCCTTGCACATGTTGTTTCTGTCGTTCGCCAAGCTCTTCCAGCTGTTGTTGCTGCTGTTGCTGTTGTTGCTGCTGCTCATTGGACTGCAGTTGTGGAGAACGTGGCATATGCTGCTGCTGTTGCCCCTCCTCCTGCTCTTGCCCGCGACGACTCTGTCGTTGTTGTTGCGGCTGTTGTTCCTGCCGCTGTTGCTGCGGACTACGCTTTGGATCTGGTTTCGGAGCGGACGCTGGTTCAGGTTCTGGAGCAGCCACCGCAGCTGCACTTGCTCCTGCTGGTGCTGCTGTGGTTAAGCCTCCTGCCACCGCTTGGTTGGTGTCTGCCGCTGCTGTGGCTAAGCCTCCTGTCCCCGCTCGGTTGGTGTCTGCCGTGACATCCCTCTTGTGGCAGCCAGCATCGCTCCAGCTACGCGGTGCCTTTGACTCAGTGCCGCCGGTGCCGGCCTCACCCCCTCTCAGCCCCGAAGCTTCGCTCCTCCTGCTGAGACTGCCGGCCTCTCCCCCTCTCGGCCCTGATGCAGCCTCGCTACCCCGAGGCCCCGAAGCTTCGCTCCAACTCCCGTGAGTCTTCCGGGACCAGCAGGAGGGGGAGGACGCGTGGAGAATCGACGAAGCCGACTGCTGCTGCTGTTGCTGTTGCGGCTGTTGCTCTGTCGAGCCTGGTGTTGCAGCAACGTGCGCATGCTTTGCGCGGTGCGGCGCTACGGTGGGGGGTAACGGCGTTAGGCTGAGGTCCAGCTGCGGCTGCTGACGTCCGCTGGATGGGGGAGGGGTCAGGTTCAGGAACTGCCCCTGCTGACGTCCGCCTGATGGGGGAGGGGTCAAGTTCAGTTTCAGGAGCTGCTGCTGCTGTTCGTCCGTTCCAGGACGTCCCAGCAGGGAGCGCATCTGTGCCTCCCGCTTCGACAGCGCTCGAGTGAGCTCCGAGATGCGTGCTTCGAGCTGCCGGACCTGTGCGGGTGGGTGGGTGGACAACGGCACATGACATGAAAAAATAATTGAATGCCCGTTATGAGGCCCATCGTGTGCCCAGGTGTTCCGTCATGGACCGGTTGGAACAAGTGTGTTCGGCAACGGCCTGCAATATGAAAAGCAATTCAAATGGCAGTTGGTATGCAAACCGATTCAAATGGCGGTAGGAGGAATTTATCCTGTGGGACAGGGTGGCTTTTATTTGTTGGATGTTTAGAGATGCAAACCTCGGACTGCGGGGCATTCAGGGTTTAGGGTTTAGGCTGCGGGGTTTAGGCTGCAGGGCATTAAGTGGACATACATCCAGACGGCTGTAATGTAATCCATACCTAGTCTACGGACCATCCGCCACCACGGACTACCCGCTGCCCCTGACCCCCCCCACCGGAGGATGGCCCCCGGATCCCCTGGCAAGGAGGCGGTGCCCCCCCTGCATCCCCCTAGCGTGATTTGGCCGCGCCTCAGAGTGGTTTGGCCGCGCCTCAGGATTGGTCCAATAATCGTGGAGAGTGGAAATTCGGGGGAAGACGAATCCTGCACTGAAAAATCAAATGAAGCCGACTCCTTCGTTGAAAAATCACCGCAACGGACAACCCGCCACTGAAGACCAACCCTGCGCCAAAGTTGCCCTCATAGCGAAGAATCGACAAGACAACACAATTTCCCGACTGCAAATTGGCATTGACAGTTGATAATTAGTTGATATTCATAGGTCCCTCAAAACCCAAAACAATGTTGACTATGCGGGAAGGCAAAGCAAATCTACAGTGCTGTAGACTTAAATTGACTTCCCTCGGGTACAAACTTCCTATTCTTTTAATGCTGCCCTCGAGGCAAAATCAGTTGTGTAAAGCTGCCCTCGGGGCAGATTTTGTTTGCCTGAGGGTGGAACGCCACTCCTCGCTTGAAGTAACGATCATTTAATTATCCCTCACGACCTCTCTCACGACCCTCAGACACATCCCTCACCCCCAAACAACGTTAATACCGGTATATGAGGGGAGACGATTCGGATCTACGGCACAAGGATGACCGTGCATTTGATTTGCCTGCCCTAATATACTGCATGAATTAAAAATTGCTTTACACGCTTCTGCCCTCGGGACGAACCTTCGACCCAACCTCTCGATTTTTAACCGAAAACCGGCATCGACAAACGACGATTACGGTAGGAGTTCAATGTATGCCTAATTCCCAAACAAAGTCTATGATCAGGGAGTGCAAGGCACATGGACAGAAAATGAAGACGGGGTAACCTTGAATACCTGATCGGTACTTGCACATGAAAATAAATTGCATTTAAAATGCATGTAAAATGCAAGTACGGTAATACATATAAAATGCATGTAAAATGCAAGTACAGTAATGCACGTAAAATGCATGTAAAATGCAAGTACGGTAATGCATATAAAATGCATGTAAACTGCATGTAAACTGCATGTAAAATGCATGTAAAATGCAAGTACGGTAATGCACGTAAAATGCACGTAAAATGCACGTAAAATGCATATGAAATGCATGTAAAATGCATGTAAAATGCATATGAAATGCATGTAAAATGCATATAAAATGCATGTAAAATGCATGTAAAATGCATGTAAAATGCATGTAAAATGCATGTAAAATGCATGTATAATGCACGTAAAATGCATGTAAAATGCATGTATAATGCATGTATAATGCATGTATTATGCATGTAAAATGCATGTAAAATGCATGTAAAATGCATGTAAAATGCATGTATAATGCATGTATAATGCATGTAAAATGCATGTAAAATGCATGTAAAATGCATGTATAATGCATGTATAATGCACGTAAAATGGATGTAAAATGCATGTAAAATGCATGTAAAATGCATGTAAAATGCATGTAAAATGCATGTAAAATGCATGTATAATGCATGTATAATGCATGTAAAATGCATGTAAAATGCATGTAAAATGCATGAAAAATGCATGTACAATGCAAGTAATGCACGTAACATGCACCGATATGTTAAATGAAAATAATATTTCATTACCTGCTGCCTAGCCTGTCTGCCAGCTGCATCCCCGCCCTCCGCCTCGGCCACCCGCGCCTCGAGGGAGCGCACCAGCCGCTCACGCTCCGCAGCCTGCGCACATGAAAAATCACATTTCAATTGAGAAGGTGCCGCACCGGTAACTGACAACGCCACAAAAGCCTCCAAGGGCGCGCACCCGCCGCTCGCGTGCAAACCTGATAAAAGAGGCACGGGTAGTGGAATGTCTCTGTCCAATAAGGAATCTTCGGGTTAAGGGTTTTTAGGGTTATGGGTTTTAGGGTTAAGAGTAGTAGAATGTCTCTGGCAAAGAATGAATCCATTGATTCAACATATTCATACTATTGAAGACGACAAGTCGTGTGACAGGTTCAGGGTCCGGGGTTCAGGGCTGCAGAGTTTAATTCACTGTTGCGGTCCCCCAAGCCCCACCAGGATTTCTTTTCGGCTACGAGGCTGCCATCGAAAGCTCAGCTACATGTCAGCTACTCTCCGGCCTCCGCC
Organism: Limnomonas spitsbergensis; assembly: GCA_037349105.1. Taxonomy (NCBI): domain Eukaryota; kingdom Viridiplantae; phylum Chlorophyta; class Chlorophyceae; order Chlamydomonadales; genus Limnomonas; species Limnomonas spitsbergensis. The sequence goes on from JAYJMM010000099.1 coordinate 2,771,987, forward strand.
CTGCGGCCACACCTGGTCCTTTTGAGGCCAAACCTAGACCTGCCGGCAGCCTGAACAGCATAACTTGGGCCGGAGTGTAGCTGACATGTAGCTGACAACACCTGGGGCCTAAGGTCGGAGTGTAGCTGACATGTAGCTGAGTCACGAAAAAATGAATGCCGAGCCCCAGGCGCCCCCACCGCTTCCTCTTGCTCCAATTCCCAGTGTTGCTTGCTTACTATCTCCTTATCATCATTCGTGTTCTGTAACCCGTGACTCCTCCGCATCTTTGACGAGGCCTGAGCTGCCTCATTCCATCAGGGGCCCACTCTGCCTCCCCAATTGATGCTGAAACACATATTGGGAAGAACGCATCAAAAAAAGTGAACACAACTTAAACGTGACTAACGGGACGGATCATTGCATGGCAACTTCGTAAAATTACGGTACATTTATTCGAGCATTTATTTCTTTAATTGTATTATTTTAATGTTGATTGTATCTCGATCTGCCAGGGTTTGATCCTTGTAGGGCGCTACATGTATCTGTCCCCTTACCTCCTCCTGGACCCCGTGCAGCTGTCGCTCCAACAGCCCCAGGCCACGTCCTTTGATGCGGAGCTCGTCGTCTCTCAGTGTGACCTGGGCCTGCAACAAACGTACTTCCTGCGGTACACCAGGGTTGAGGATTTAGGGTTTGTCACAAGTGTGACCTGGGCCTGCAACAAACGTACTTCCTGCGGTACACCAGGGTCGAGGATTTAGGGTTTGTCATAAGCGTGACCTGGGCCTGCAACGGACAAACTTCCTGCGGTACAACAGGGTTGAGGCTTTAGGTTTTGCCATGAGTGTGACCTGGGCCTGCAACAAACGTACTTCCTGCGGTACACCAGGGTCGAGGATTTAGGTTTTGCCATGAGTGTGACCTGGGCCTGCAACAAACGTACTTCCTGCGGTACACCAGGGTCGAGGATTTAGGTTTTGCCATGAGTGTGACCTGGGCCCGCAACAAACGTACTTCCTGCGGTACACCAGGGTCGAGGATTTAGGGTTTGTCATAAGCGTGGCCTGGGCCTGCAACGATGTACTACCTGCGGTACAACAGAGTCAAGGATTTAGGGTGTATCATAAGTGTGACCTGGGCCTGTAACAAACGTACTTCCTGCAGTACAACAGGGTTGTGGATTTAGGGTGTATCATTAGTGTGACCTGGGCCTGCAATGAAAGTACTTCATGCGGTACAACAGGATTTTGGTTTTAGGGTGTGTCCTTTGTGTGACCTGGACCTGCAACAAACGCACATCCTGCGGTTACAAGTGAATAAACAGGGTTCAGGGTTAAGATGTTGAGAGTTCATCACAAGTGTGACCTGGGCCTGTAGTGAATGCACGGTATAACAGGTTTGAGTTTTAAGTTCAGTGATGTGCTGATTACGGTCCTTACAGTGGCTGAATTACGTAGCTGAGTTTCAGTCACCGCAATCTCAAGGCAAATTCAGCTACTTGTACCTGCAAGGGACGGCAATTAACAACACAATATCTGAAATACGGTGCAATGGAGCAGCACTGTTACTCTACACAGCTGTGTTGCATTGGAAGAGTGACCAGGGCCAGTTGAGAACGCACCTGCTGCAGCTTTTCACCTGTATCCCCCCCTCTCAATTCCCCCTTTAGCCGTTCACTGTCACTCTACACAGCTGTTTTCATACAGCCGTTTTGCCGAGCTTTGAGCGACGAGCAGCCCCGGCAAGGTCGCTCAAACGGTTCATAGCTCATGCACCAGTACTAGGATTTAAGGTACATTTACTTGGTTTATACTGCATGTACTAGGGTGCATAGTTCTTGTACTAAGATTCAGTAGCCCCAATCTGCCCCCCCAATTTAAACCCTAAACCCTAAAGACCACCTGCTCCATGACTGCCACCGCCTTGTCCCGCCACTCGGCCTCCTTTGACAGCCTAGCAACCTCCGCCTCCAGGGTTAAGGGTTAAGGGGGCTAGTATTTTGAATTTACTCTACACCCCTTATCCTTCAGGGTTCATAATGCATGTCCTTGGCTGCACTAGCCCCCAGTAGCCCCCCAACCTGCTCCATGGCCGCCGCCGCCTTGTCCCGCCTCTCAGCCTCCTTTGACAGCCTGGCAACCTCCGCCTCCAGCCGCAGCGACAGCTCAGCGGCCGCCATGCTGACGTCAGCGTCTTCCTCACGGGCCCGCAGGCTGAAGACCTCATTCTGCAGGTCCTCCGCCTGCGTTAAAATTGAAGCGGGCGGCAGGTTTAGAACGGTGCATAGCCGAGGAAAGCTAAATCATTTCAAAAAATGTGCTTAGAACGGTGCATACCCGCTGGGAAGCTTGTGACTGTTGCATGTTTACTACAGTACCGGTAGTTGGTTTAAAGTTCCTGCATACCCGCTGGGCCCTGCTCTGAACGCTCGGCCGCGTGGGGCCGGTAGGGAATGACCAGGCTCAGTTCCAGCTACCATGCACAGCCTGGACCACGGCCAGCAACATGCATTCAATATGTAACACGATGGGTTAGGTTGGAATTTAGACAGTTAGTATGTTTACTACAGTACCGCTAGTTGGTTTAAAGTTCCTGCATACCCGCTGGGCCCTGCTCTGAACGCTCGGCCGCGTGGGGCCGGTAGGGAATGACCAGGCTCAGTTCCAGCTACCATGCACAGCCTGGACCACGATGGGTTAGACAGTTAGTATGTGGCAGTAATTTGAACGCAACCACCCCACACCGACCTGTTTCGAAAGGGCCTGTTTAAACCCTCAGGCTTGGCGCGTCATTCTGGAAGTCTTCAGCCTTAGACATGTGTTGAACATTTTGAGCCAGTCACATGAACAGAGAGGCAAATACCCCCCCCCCCTCCCTCCCCTATCTCTGTGCCCCCCCCCCCCCTCACCTGTCCCTCCACCTCCCTCATACGATGCTCCTGAGCAGCCAGCCGCCCCAGCAGGTCTCGCTGTCCTTCCTCACTGCCCGCCAACCGTGCACGCAGCGCCTCTGACCGTTCCCACTCCGCCTCAGCCCGCTCCTCAGCCTGCAGCAGCAGCAGCAGCAGTAGCATCAGCTTTAGCATCAACAGTATCGGAACTAGGGTTTTAAAGCCCGCTGTCCCCATTCCGCCTTGGCACGATGCTCAGCCAGCAACCACAACAGCAAGAGTATTAGCGTTGGATGAGGACTTGGGGTTTATAAATTTATCCGGGGTTTATCACTGATCAAGGGCCAATGATTGACAGGGTAGGGTCTAGGGTTAACGTTTTGGGTTTTCATTGATCAGGGGTTCATGATTGACGGGGTAGGGTTTCCACTTTATATTCAGGGTTCAGGATTTGTCCACAGGTATTGGCTAAAATTGCAGGGTATCAACGGAGGTTTCAGGTTTCAGGTTGACGACCTAGAGTTTAGGGTTAAGGGTTTACGGCCTAGGGTTTTGGGTTTTAGCTTTACGGCGAAGGGTTGTACCCAAGGTTGAGAGGTTCAAATTTGTTCCCCACCTTAAGGGTCATGTGTGCGACGCTTGCGGCCTTCTCACACTGCACCGTAAAAAACCCCACCTGAAGGGTCATGTGGGCGACGCTTGCGGCTGCCTCCGCCTTGACACCCCTCAGACGATCCTTGAGGGACGCCACCTGCTGCGTTGCACGCACCTGCATCGGCACCATCAGTATCCTTATCATGAATCTGCAGAATCTTCAGTGACATCATACTCTTCATAATCTTCAGCTACATCATAATGTTCATACTCTTCAGCTACATCATACTCTTCATACTGTTCAGCTACATCATAATCTTCACAATCTTCAGCTACATCATCGGTATCAGCAGCGTTATCAGCATCTCCATCCTCATGGCAGACAGTGTTAACGGTTGAAGATCATGTGGGTTTAAGGCTGAAGATCATGTGGGTTTAGGGTTGAAGATCATGTGGGTTTAGGGCTGAAGATCATGTGGGTTTAGGGTTGAAGATCATGTGGGTTTAGGGTTGAAGATCATGTGGGTTTAGGGTTGAAGATCATGTGGGTTTAGGGTTGAAGATCATGTGGGTTTAGGGTTGAAGATCATGTGGGTTTAGGGCTGAAGATCATGTGGGTTTAGGGTTGAAGATCATGTGGGTTTAGGGTTGAAGATCATGTGGGTTTAGGGTTGAAGATCATGTGGGTTTAGGGTTGAAGATCATGTGGGTTTAGGGTTGAAGATCATGTGGGTTTAGGGTTGAAGATCATGTGGGTTTAGGGTTGAAGATCATGTGGGTTTAGGGCTGAAGATCATGTGGGTTTAGGGTTGAAGATCATGTGGGTTTAGGGCTGAAGATCATGTGGGTTTAGGGTTGAAGATCATGTGGGTTTAGGGTTGAAGATCATGTGGGTTTAGGGTTGAAGACCATGTGGGTTTAGGGCTGAAGATCATGTGGGTTTGGGGTTGAAGATCATGTGGGTTTAGGGTTGAAGATCATGTGGGTTTAGGGTTGAAGATCATGTGGGTTTAGGGTTGAAGATCATGTGGGTTTAGGGTTGAAGATCATGTGGGTTTAGGGTTGAAGATCATGTGGGTTTAGGGTTGAAGATCATGTGGGTTTAGGGCTGAAGATCATATGGGTTTAGGGTTGAAGATCATGTGGGTTTAGGGTTGAAGATCATGTGGGTTTAGGGTTGAAGATCATGTGGGTTTAGGGTTGAAGATCATGTGGGTTTAGGGTTGAAGATCATGTGGGTTTAGGGTTGAAGATCATGTGGGTTTAGGGTTGAAGATCATGTGGGTTTAGGGCTGAAGATCATGTGGGTTTAGGGTTGAAGATCATGTGGGTTTAGGGTTGAAGATCATGTGGGTTTAGGGTTGAAGATCATGTGGGTTTAGGGTTGAAGATCATGTGGGTTTAGGGTTGAAGATCATGTGGGTTTAGGGTTGAAGATCATGTGGGTTTAGGGTTGAAGACCATGTGGGTTTAGGGTTGAAGATCATGTGGGTTTAGGGTTGAAGATCATGTGGGTTTAGGGTTGAAGACCATGTGGGTTTAGGGCTGAAGATCATGTGGGTTTAGGGTTGAAGATCATGTGGGTTTAGGGTTGAAGATCATGTGGGTTTAGGGCTGAAGATCATGTGGGTTTGGGGTTGAAGATCATGTGGGTTTAGGGTTGAAGATCATGTGGGCTTAGGGTTGAAGATCATGTGGGTTTAGGGTTGAAGATCATGTGGGTTTAGGGTTGAAGATCATGTGGGTTTAGGGTTGAAGATCATGTGGGTTTAGGGTTGAAGATCATGTGGGTTTAGGGCTGAAGATCATGTGGGTTTAGGGTTGAAGATCATGTGGGTTTAGGGTTGAAGATCATGTGGGTTTATTGCTGAAGATCATGTGGGTTTAGGGTAAAAGATCATGTGGGTTTAGGGTTGAAGATCATGTGGGTTTAGGGCTGAAGATTATGTGGATTTAGGATGGAAGATCAAGTGGGTGCTGCTGACTGACGCCGCCTCAAACGATCCTTCGGGAAAGCGAGCAGAGTCTTTTCCATGCTCTATATATGCTGAGGCTGTAAGTTGCCTAGGAAGATACCGAGGGCGCCACTGGAGTCTGGATCCAGGTGAGAGGCGGCCTGCCAAGTAACACTTACCTGCAGAACCGGCTGAAGACGAGGCTTTAAGGGCTAACCCAGCCAACCAATCCAGCCGACCACGTCAAACAATTGCAGCCCACCATTCAGCCCACCTGTTCCTCCTGGCAGCACGCCAGCTGCTCCTGGCACTTGGCGAGCTCCGAGAGAGCCCCCGCCTGCTGCCTCAGCCCACCACACCAGCCCACCACGTCAAACAATTGCAGCCCACCATTCAGCCCACCTGTTCCTCCTGGCAGCACGCCAGCTGCTCCTGGCACTTGGCGAGCTCCGAGAGGGCCCCCGCCGCTCCTCCGCCCGCCGCCCGCAGCTGCCCGCGACAGCTCTGCAGCTCCGATTCAGCCGCCTGTAGGCAGGGGGCCGTATGGTAAGAAAAAGTGAACATAAACTTAAACCACGACAGCTGTGCATCTCCGTTTCAGGTGCCACTAGCCACGGGGTTTATGGTATAGGGTGCCTAAACCCTGAGCCCTAGACAGCTGTGCACCTTGCTTTCAGGTGCTACTAGCCGCACGCCACTAATCCAGGGTTTCACGCTAGGGTAAAGAACTGCCTCCCCCCAAGCAGCCGCTCTGCAGCTCCTTATTTAAGTTCTGAACAAGTAGGATCTCTCCACGTTTTTGCGTCATATATGAACGTTTATTCTGGATATTTGTTCAGGGTATAGCCGCCTGCAGGGGCCTCACACCACAAATGGGTTTCACGCTAAGGCTATGATCTGCCTCCCCCCCCATGCAGCTGCTCTGCATCTCCGACTCAGCTGCCTGAATGCAGGGGGGGCATGCAATACACACACATATCAATAACCCAGGTCAACCAGAGCTCAGCAGCTTCAATTCTGGCAGGGGCCGTAAGGTTCACACATATTAATAAATAAGGCCCGCGACAGCTTTGATCCAGCTGTCGTCGGTAGGCAAGGCATCATACCCCAAATTAAAGGGTTAAGACCAGGGTAATGAATTGCATCCCCCAATGAAGCCGCTCTGCAGCTCCAATTCAGCTGCCACAAGGCTATGTCGCACACCCTAAATCAAGAGTTCAGGGCCAGAGATAGGAACTGTACTACCAAGGTAGCAAGATACGGCACAGGCTCAGCTCCCATCCACCCGACCCTTGGAGTCCTTAGACCTACCTGCAAGCGCTGCCGCAGCCCCGCCACCTCCGCCGCCGCCCGGCCCGCTGCCTCGGCCTGCAAGCTACGTGCCGCCACCTCAGCTTCCCCCAGCTTCTTGGCAGCTTCCTGAGTTACCGCCAGCTGGCGGCAGCTGCGTGTCAGCTGCCTCTGGCAGTCGTACAGCTCCTCACGTGTGTGGTTCACCTGTCAGCGGTGTGATCTTGTATGGTCACACACATGTGGAAGTGTGAACGTGTGAAACGTGTGATGGTCGACTCAAAATTGAAGGGTGAAGGCCACACTCCCCGATCCAGAGAATTCTGCAGCCTACGTTACGCCGTCGCACGCTGTTTGACAGATGCCATGATGTACAATTGTACATGCATGTTCACACATTTCAACCTTCCGTACGCCCTGCATGCGTGCACGGAACGCCTTCCCTGCCGCCACTGCCACACGCTCTTCCGATGGTGCCACATTATCATCAATGCATGCAAGCAGCTACACCCCTCCTAAGCCTGGTGCATGCAGCCACACACCACGGTTTTCGGCCAAAGCCGCACCACCTACGCTGTCCATGATGACAATATAAAGACATGAATGTCTGACTGTATGAACATATGAATACCGGTACCCTAGCTTTAATTTGCCTTCCCTTGGGTGTGAGAAACGGACTTTTTTTAATGCTGCACTCAGGGCAGATTACCTAAACTCTTAATCCCTGACTGAAAGTGGCGTCGGCAATCGATAATGTGTATTTTCATGGATCCCTCAAACCCAAACAACATACCTTATGAGGAGAGGCGAAGGAAATCTACGGTACACATGTATGTGAATCACGGTACCGGAATCGTATATGATTGTGTGAATACTGGTACCGTATTTGAATAACGGTCTCTTAACGTAAGATTACCAAGAAATACGGTATATATGATTGTCATTTATATGCATGTGCTTGCAAAGACCCCCTCATCCTCATCCTCCACCCTGCACCCTATGCGCCCACCTCCTCAATCGACCTTGCACCCCCCTCCTCCAACTTACACCCTACGCACCCACCTCCTCCACTGCGGCTGTCGCCGCGCGCTCCTCCGCTGATGCCACGTCGTGCTCCAGCTCCTCCACGAGGCTGCTGAGATGTTCCACCTGGCTCTGCAGCCTGTCCACTTGCTTGCGAGCAGATTGCAGCTGACAAGGAAAATTTGAGTGGGGGCAAGGGTGAAGAAGGGTGGGGGGGGAGGATGTTCACCGAGAGCACCCAGCTGCTCCACCTGACCCTCTAGCCTATATATCTACGTGCTCATGCCTAGGGATGACCTGTGGTAGGTAATGAGCAGGGTGTCAAGGGGGCAGACAAAGGGGGGGGAGAGGGGGGCAGATTGAAGCTAACAATGAGAACGAGGTGGGGAAGAGTGCACAGGGAATGAAGAGAGGGGAGGAGGTCCAGGGCAGCGTCTATTTAAGTATTCAGGGTTAACCTTAGGGTAAAGGGTTACCATAAGGATTCAGGGTGGACGTTAGGATTTAGAGATTACATACGGATTCAGGGATAACGTTAGGGTTTACAGTAGGGTTCACGTTACAATTTAGGGATCACATTAGGATAAAGGGTTCACGTTAGGATTCAGGGTTAACGTTAGGGTTTACATTATGATGTAGGGTTAACGTTAGGGTTTGGGATTTACGTTAGGATTCAGGGTTAACGTTAGGGTTTGGGGTTTACATTATGATGCAGGGTTTGTGGTTCAGTTTCATTTTCCTGCGATTTATATGTCTCAATTGTGTGCAGCAGGGTCAGATAAGGCCGCAGGCCGCAGCCCACATGCCAGGCCAGGCCACAGGTTCAGATAAGGTCAGTGGCCCAGTGGTCCACATCTCACCTCCTGCTTGAGCTGCAGTTGGTCCGATTGAGCCAGGCCGGCCTCGGCGGACAGCTGCAATTGAAGCCGGCTGACGTCTGCTTGCAGCGCCGCCATCTGAACAGGAAAGGCCATCAGAATATCAGAAGGAATCCGAAGATCTGGCAGCAGGATCCGTATACATATAAATAATTCGAAACCGGCTGACGTGTGCTTGCAGCGCCGCCATCTAAACAAGAAAGGCCATGCCAAACAGGAATGAGAAGATCTGACAGCCGAACAAACCGTATATATTTGGATCGCCTAGCCTCAGGTATGAACGAATTATCCTCTGCCCTACATTATCCTCTGCCCTACATTATCCTCTGCCCTGCATTATCCTCTGCCCTACATTATCCTCTGCCCTACATTATCCTCTGCCCTACATTATCCTCTGCCCTACATTATCCTCTGCCCTACATTATCCTCTGCCCTGCATTATCCTCTGCCCTACATTATCCTCTGCCCTACATTATCCTCTGCCCTGCATTATCCTCTGCCCTGGCCAAAGTTGACACAAACTCTTGATTCCCGACTGAGAACTGGTAGCCCACCTACTGCTACGGCCGAAGGGGTGGCTTCCCTAATCCACGCCCCGGGGTATATTTATTTATTTTACTGGCGCGTTTGCGACCCATAAATGATATCTTAAATGCGTCCATCCCACTGGAACAATGCTGGTTATCAGGGCAGGAAAGTCACATTAAAAACACCAAGGAATAGGCCCTGAGGTTGTAAGGTATTAGCCGGGTGAAACCCAAACAAATAAATAAATAACACAAGATATCCGATGAGGGTCAAAGAAGGGATTCAAAATATTTGACTAGAGCCGGATTAGGGCGTCCCAGGGATGGACCCTAGTAAAGTGGCATTTGACCAAGGGTCTGCAAATAAGGGCATCTCATTCAAGGCTTTGACAGAGCATCGGATTTATATTATCATTTCAGAATGTCCAGGAAACCAGGGAGAAGCCAAGGGTTTCTACCAGGGGAGTGAAATGGCCCAGGGTTAAGGGTTAAGGGTCTAGGGTGAAACGGCCAGGGTTAAGAATTTAGGGTAAATGGCCCAGTGTTCACCAAAGAAATTCAACAAGGGAGTAGACCAGGGGCTGTATAATTGCACCCACGTCTCAGCCCACCCCATTTGACCATCCCTTGAGCCCACCCACCCCTTCAGCCCACCACTTTAGTCCACCAATTTAACACACCCCTTCAGCCCACCGCTGCAGCCCACCACTTCAACCCACCCTCTCAGCCCACCGCTGCAGCCCACGACTTCAACCCACCCTCTCAGCCCACCGCTGCAGCCCACCACTTCAACCCACCCTCTCAGCCCACCGCTGCAGCCCACCACTTCAACCCACCCTCTCAGCCCACCGCTGCAGCCCACGACTTCAACCCACCCTCTCAGCCCACCGCTGCAGCCCACGACTTCAACCCACCCTCTCAGCCCACTGCTGCAGTCCACCGCTTCAGCCCACCCTTTCAACCCACCGCTGCAGCCCACCACTTCAACCCACCCTCTCAGCCCACCGCTGCAGCCCACGACTTCAACCCACCCTCTCAGCCCACCGCTGCAGCCCAACACTTCAACCCACCCTCTCAGCCCACCGCTGCAGCCCACGACTTCAACCCACCCTCTCAGCCCACTGCTGCAGTCCACCGCTTCAGCCCACCCTTTCAACCCACCGCTGCAGCCCACCACTTCAACCCACCCTCTCAGCCCACCGCTGCAGCCCACCACTTCAACCCACCCTCTCAGCCCACCGCTGCAGCCCACGACTTCAACCCACCCTCTCAGCCCACTGCTGCAGTCCACCGCTTCAACCAACCCTCTCAGCCCACCGCTGCAGCCCACGACTTCAACCCACCCTCTCAGCCCACCGCTGCAGCCCATCACTTCAACCCACCCTCTCAGCCCACCGCTGCAGCCCACGACTTCAACCCACCCTCTCAGCCCACTGCTGCAGCCCACGACTTCAACCCACCTTCTCAGCCCACCGCTGCAGTCCACCGCTTCAGCCCACCCTTTCAACCCACCGCTGCAGCCCACCACTTCAACCCACCCTCTCAGCCCACCGCTGTAGCCCACGACTTCAACCCACCCTTCCAGCCCACCGCTGCAGCCCACGACTTCAACCCACCCTCTCAGCCCATCGCTGCAGCCCATCACTTCAACCCACCCTCTCAGCCCACCGCTGCAGCCCACGACTTCAACCCACCCTCTCAGCCCACCGCTGCAGCCCACGACTTCAACCCACCCTCTCAGCCCACCGCTGCAGCCCACGACTTCAACCCACCCTCTCAGCCCACTGCTGCAGTCCACCGCTGCAGCCCACCACTTCAACCCACCCTTCCAGCCCATCGCTGCAGCCCACCACTTCAACCCACCCTCTCAGCCCACCGCTGCAGCCCATCACTTCAACCCACCCTCTCAGCCCACCGCTGCAGCCCACGACTTCAACCCACCCTCTCAGCCCACCGCTGCAGCCCACGACTTCAACCCACCCTCTCAGCCCACTGCTGCAGTCCACCGCTTCAGCCCACCCTTTCAACCCACCGCTGCAGCCCACCACTTCAACCCACCCTCTCAGCCCACCGCTGCAGCCCACGACTTCAACCCACCCTCTCAGCCCACTGCTGCAGTCCACCGCTTCAGCCCACCCTTTCAACCCACCGCTGCAGCCCACTACTTCAACCCACCCTCTCAGCCCACCGCTGCAGCCCACGACTTCAACTCACCCTCTCAGCCCACCTCTGCAGCCCACCACTTCAACCCACCCTCTCAGCCCACTGCTGCAGCCCACGACTTCAACCCACCCTCTCAGCCCACTGCTGCAGTCCACCGCTTCAGCCCGCCCTTTCAACCCACCGCTGCAGCCCACCACTTCAACCCACCCTCTCAGCCCACTGCTGCAGCCCACTGCTGCAGTCCACCGCTTCAGCCCACCCTTTCAACCCACCGCTGCAGCCCACTACTTCAACCCACCCTCTCAGCCCACCGCTGCAGCCCACGACTTCAACTCACCCTCTCAGCCCACCTCTGCAGCCCACCACTTCAACCCACCCTCTCAGCCCACTGCTGCAGCCCACGACTTCAACCCACCCTCTCAGCCCACTGCTGCAGTCCACCGCTTCAGCCCACCCTTTCAACCCACCGCTGCAGCCCACCACTTCAACCCACCCTCTCAGCCCACCGCTGCAGCCCACGACTTCAACCCACCCTCTCAGCCCACCGCTGCAGCCCACCACTTCAACCCACCCTCTCAGCCCACTGCTGCAGTCCACCGCTTCAACCCACCCTCTCAGCCCACCGCTGCAGCCCATCACTTCAACCCACCCTCTCAGCCCACCGCTGCAGCCCACGACTTCAACCCACCCTCTCAGCCCACCGCTGCAGCCCACGACTTCAACCCACCCTCTCAGCCCACCGCTGCAGTCCACCGCTTCAGCCCACCCTTTCAACCCACCGCTGCAGCCCACGACTTCAACCCACCCTCTCAGCCCACCGCTGTAGCCCACGACTTCAACCCACCATTCCAGCCCACCGCTGCAGCCCACGACTTCAACCCACCCTCTCAGCCCACCGCTGCAGCCCATCACTTCAACCCACCCTCTCAGCCCACTGCTGCAGCCCACGACTTCAACCCACCCTCTCAGCCCACCGCTGCAGCCCACGACTTCAACCCACCCTCTCAGCCCACCGCTGCAGCCCACGACTTCAACCCACCCTCTCAGCCCACTGCTGCAGTCCACCGCTGCAGCCCACCACTTCAACCCACCCTTCCAGCCCATCGCTGAAGCCCATCACTTCAACCCACCCTCTCAGCCCACCGCTGCAGCCCATCACTTCAACCCACCCTCTCAGCCCACCGCTGCAGCCCACGACTTCAACCCACCCTCTCAGCCCACCGCTGCAGCCCACGACTTCAACCCACCCTCTCAGCCCACTGCTGCAGTCCACCGCTGCAGCCCACCACTTCAACCCACCCTTCCAGCCCATCGCTGCAGCCCACCACTTCAACCCACCCTCTCAGCCCACCGCTGCAGCCCACCACTTCAACCCACCCTCTCAGCCCACCGCTGCAGCCCACGACTTCAACCCACCCTCTCAGCCCACTGCTGCAGTCCACCGCTTCAGCCCACCCTTTCAACCCACCGCTGCAGCCCACCACTTCAACCCACCCTTCCAGCCCATCGCTGCCGCCCACCACTTCAACCCACCCTGCGTGACTCCCCCTCCCGCTCGCGTTGAAGGGCCTCAGTCTTGGACCCCAGCTGTGACAGAGCAGCCTCATACTCCTTAAGGCTGGCCTGCACGTGACGGGGGTCAGTATTCTAAGGGTAGTAAGGGCTTGCAACTATGAGGGGGGGGCATTTGGGGGCTGTATGTACTGCAATGTACTGCAATGTACTGCAATGTACTATATAAGTCAAGCAAATTTCATTCAACGAGTCCTGGATTCAGGTTGTATCCCTAGCTGTGACAGAGCAGCCTCATACTCCCGAAGGCTGGCCTGCACATGAGGGGGTCCAGTGGTATAGACTATTCTAAGGGTAGTAAGGGCTTGCAACAATTAGGAGGGGGGGACTTTGGGGCTGAATGTACTGCAATGTCCTTAGTGTATTACAATGTACTGCACGGTACTTAGTGTACTGCAATGTACTAAATGCACTGCAATGAGTGGGGGGGCACTTGGGGGCTGAGTGTACTCCTGTAGGATGGCCTGCAGGTTTCAATCACCGAGTTTTGGCTTTAGTTTATTCCCCAGCTGCAACAGGAAAGCCTCGTACTCCTTAAGACTGGCTTGTTTGTGAGAGGGTTCAGCAGTACGGATTATTCTGGGGGCAGTGAGGTACGCTGCAATTGATTGGGGTTTAGGATACAGGGTTGTGGGGGGGGGGGGGGGGGGGGGGCACACTGGGGAAGATCTCAATTGTTTGGACTCGGTAGCTTATCGAGAAGTCCTTCAATATATTCAAAACCGAACACTACCGTGGCTATCACTATTTTGTTCTGTACATGTCAACGACCTGAGATTCACACTTGTGTTGGCACATGTTTCTGACCTGGCGGCAGCACTTGTTATGGGCATGTGCCGCTGACCTGTCGGCCACACTTTCGTTTCGACATGTCACTGATCCGGGGGTCACACTTTTCATTTGTGCATGTGGCTGACATGGACTGAGCTGGCGACCTCACTTTTGTTCGACACATTCCCCTGACCTGGTGGCCACTATTTTTTACACCTGTCTCTGACGCCATGGTTAGACTTGTGTTTGACAACCAACACAGCCACATTACCCTTCTCGTCCGGCACCTGACACTGACCTGATGGTCACACTTTTCCTTGGACACCTCGTCGCGCAGCCTGCCGCATTCTGCCTTTGCCGCAGCCGCCGCAGCCTTTGCCGCCCTCGCCTCGGTCTTTGCCGTATGGAGGTCACGCTTTGCTGCAGTCACCTGTAGAAGGAGGCAGGCACCAAGTGAAGGGTTCACACCAAGTGAAGGGTTCACACCAACTAGCTTTGGCCGCCCTCGCCTCGGTCTTTGCCGTATGGAGGTATCGCTTTGCTGCAGTCACCTGCAGAGGATAAAAAGGGGCGAGAAGCAGGTTTAGGGTCAAAGGGTTGAGGTAAGGGGCTGAGGTGTAGGGTTAAGACGGGCTGGTCTTGACAGCCTCGCCTCAGTCTTTGTCGCAGTCACCTGTAGAAGGAGGCAGGCACCAAGTGAAGGGTTCACACCAAGTGAAGGGTTCACACCAGCTAGCTTTGGCCGCTCTTGTCTCCGTCTTTGCCGTATGGAGGTCACGATTTGCAGCCGTCACCTGGGGTGAGAAAGCGGCAAGAAACATGTTCAGGGTTCAAGGGTTGAGGTAAGGTATTGAGGTTCAGGGTTAAGACTGACTGGTACTTCACCATGTAATGATACTGTATCTTCACACAATGTATTGTCTGCTGGGTTAAAAGACTATCCTGGTAAGCTATTTAGAGGAGGGTCAATCCCAGTATAGGGTTTGGGGTTCAGGATTTTGTTTCGCATTTGCTATTGAGCCTACCATCATACACACACCTGGTCGTGTGCAACATCCAAGCCAGCATTGCGATTGGATTCGAATTAGGAAGTACGGTAAAGGCCAAAGGTTGGTGCGTTTCCAGTTTTTTATTCGGTAAGTGTCTTAGGGTAAGCTACAGGTCACTCACCTGCTCGTGCGCTACATCCAGGCCAGCCTTGAATTCGGATTCGGAATCGCGCGCAGCCTTGGCATCTCCAACCGCTAACATGGCCTTGGACCTGTTAATTAGATGAAGGGTTGATGGGTGGAGTCCTAGGGTTTTTAGTGTTGGGTTCGGGTTTCAGGGTTCAGCGTTTAACATGTTTGAGCGTGTTTTCAAGCCGGGCATGTCTTCAGCAGGCGGTCCACACCTATCAGGCAACATACACGTTGCAAGCGGTACAGATGTAACAGGCGGTATACACATTGCAATCAGTACAGATGTAACAGGCAGTAAACCGTACACATTACAAGCGGTACAGATTTCATAGACGGTATATAGCTTACAGGCGTTACAACCTTATCAGGTGTACATACTGCAGGCGGTACGAATCTAGTAGGCAGTATATACCCAAGCAAGCAGTACGCATGTGGCAGCCTGGCAGGCAGTACATACATTGCAAGCAGTACACATGAGCAGGTGATACATATAGTACCGGCAGTATTACCAGAACATACTACACACACATTGCAGGCGGTACACGCTTAGGACGCAGTGCATACCATGCAGGTGGTGCAAACAAAAAGGCATTGTTTACCTTCTGCAGTCCGTACACGTTGAACAGGCCGTACAAAATATACGCGCAGTACGCACTTAATCGCTTAGAATGCAGTACATACCTAAAAGCTGCGGCGTCTGCCTTGTTCAGAGCTGCATCCTCCACGGCCTCCTCAGTCCTGGCCTCCGCCGATGCCAGCCTCACTTGAAGCTCCTCCTCCCTCGCCACCACGTCCAGCACCGCTTCGTCTGAAGCCCGCAAGTTCTCCTCCAACTGACTCACTCTCGCCTCCGCTGCACGCACCACCCCAAGCAACTGATCCTCCCTCGCCTTGGCCTCCTCCATCGCGCCCCGAACATCCACTGTCGCCGCCACCAGCCGCGCCTGCAGCTCCTCCGCTCTCGCCTCGGCCACACACACATCCCTGCGCAAATCTGCCTCCCTCGCCTCAGCCACCTTCACCGCCGCGCGGGCCTCCAACAGCTCACTTTGCAGCCCCTCCGCCCGCGTCTCGACTGCTCGCACATCCCCTCTCAGTTCCGCCTCTCTCGCCTCAGCTGCCGCACGCGCCGCCACCAGCAGCGTCTGCAGCTCCTCTGCCCTCGTCTCCGCCACACGCACATCCCCTCTCAGCTCCGCCTCCCTCGCCTCAGCCACCTTCACTGCCGCGCGCGCCTCCGTCAGATCACCTTGCAGCCCCTCCGCCCTGGTCTCGGCCGCACACACATCCCCTCTGAGCTCCGCATCTCTCGCCTCAGCTGCCTTAACCGCCGCGCGCGCCGCCATCAGCAGCGTGTGCAGCTCGTCCGTTCTCGCCTCAGCCGCAAGCACATCCCCTCTCAGCTCCGCCTCCCTCGCCTCAGCTGTTTTAACTGCCGTGCGCGCCGCCACCAGCTCACCTTGCAACTCCTCCGCCCTCGCCTCCGCCACACGCACATCCCCGCAAAGCTTTTCCTCCCTCGACAAAGCCGCCCCCGCCCTCGCGTCGGTCGCAAGCGCCTTGGCCTTGTGAAACGCCACCCCCTCCTCGGCCTCTCGCACAGCAGCTTGCAGCCTGTCCGCCTCCCCGTCCGCCACATGCAGCGCGGCACGCAGCTGCTCCGCCGCCTCCTCATTTGACATTGCCGCAGCATGCAGCACCCCTGCCTCGGCCTCTGCTACTTGCAGCGCGCGCTGCAGACGCTCCACCTCTCCCTCCGCCTCCTCTTTTGCCCCCTGTACTGCGGCACGCAGCTCCTCCACCTCCACCTCCGCTGCCTGCAGCGCATTACGCAGCTGCTCCGCCTCCCCCTCCGCTGCCTCCAACGTGCTCTGCAGCTGCTCCGCCTCCTCCTCCGCCTTCTCCTTTGCCACTTGAACCGCAGCATGCAGCTCCTCCGCCTCCCCCTCCGCTGCCTGCAGCGCATTACGCAGCTGCCCCGCCTCAACCTTCTCACACTCTGCCCTGTCCAGAGTTTTCAGAACCTCAGCTTGCAGCAGCTCCGCCTCATCCTCCGCCGCCCGCAGCGCGGTACGCAACAGTCCCGCCTCTGCGGTCGAGGCAGTACGCTCCGCCTCCGCCCCGGCAGACCCTAGTAGCTCCGCAGCTCGCATCTGCTCCGCCTCATCCTCCGCCGCTCGCAGCGCAGCGCTCAACCGCGCCACCTCCGCATTCAAAGCATCGCCCTGCACGCGTGCCTCCGCTTCGGTATCCCCCAGACACTCCCGAAGCTCCTCCGCTTCGTTCCGCGCCTCGTGCAGAGATTCTCGCATGCGCTGCATCTTGGCTGTGAGAGCGAAACCCTCCGCCTCGACACCCTTTGCATCCGCCAGGCACTCCCGCAGCTCCTCCGCCTCGTCCAGGGCTGACTCCAACGCAATACGCATACGCTCCGTCTCCTCCGCAGCCGCATCCACTGCAGCTTTCATATCATCTTCTCTGCTTCTCAGAAGCTCAGCTTCTGCCTTCTCAGCCTCCGCCTCCAACCCGGCTGTCCGCACCGAGATCCGCAGCTCCTCTGCCCCCCCCTCCACTACCTGCAGCGCGGTACGTAGCCGTCCTGCCTCGGCTTTTTCCAAATCCGCCTTCTCCCCTGCCATCTGCAGCTCAGTTTGCAGCAGCTCCACCTCATCCTCAGCCGTCCGCAGCGCAGACCGCAGCCGTCCCTCCTCCTCCTCCTCCTCCCCCGCCTTGCCCTCCACCACCTTCAGTGAGGTTCGCAGCCGCTCCACCTCGCCCTCGCTCTCCCACCGAGCAGCCTGCTGCTGCGCCACCCCCTCCCTCAATCCATCAAGCTGCGACCGCATCTGCTCCGCCTCATCCTCCGCTACATGCAGCGCCGTACGCAGTCGCTCCGCCTCTGCGGCCAAGGCGGCAGAACGCTCTGCGGCCGCCTCCGCCCCGGCGGCTGCCCGCTTGAGCTCCGCCTTCCGCAGTTCCTCCGCCTCATCCTCCGCCACCTGCAGCGTGGCACGTTGCCGTAACGTCTCGGCCTTTTCAAGCTCCGCCTTCTCCCCTGTCATCTGCAGCTCAGTTCGTATCTGCTCCGCCTCATCCTCTGCCCCCTGCAGCGCAACACGCAGCCGCCCTGCCTCCGCCTTCACGGAACGCAGCTGTCCGCGGGCGTCTGCCTCTGCATCCTCGAGACACTCCCGAAGCTCCTCCGCCTCTTCCGCAGCGTCCTGCAAAGCGGACTCAAACCCAGCGGAAGATTCCTCTGCTGCCTCCTTGGCCGCTTGCACAGCCGCTTGGGACGCCGCGAGGCGCTCGTTCAGCACTCGCACCTCAACCCCACCGGCTAACAGCTCAGCTCGCAGCTGCTCCACCTCCTGCTGGGCCACATGTAGAGCCGCTCCATCCTTATCAGCAAGGCCCAGCCGCAGCTGTACCGCCTCATCCTGTGCCACCTGCATGGACTCTTGAGCAGCGGCAAGGCCCAACTGCAGCTGCCCCACCTCCTCCTGGGCCGCATGCACGGACTCTTGAGCAGCGGCAAGGCCCAGCCGCAGCTGCTCCACCTCCTGGGCCGCATGCAGCACCTGCACCCCTGACTCTGCCGCCTGCGTCGCCTCATCAGCAGCTGCCAGAAGGCCTTTCAGCACCTCAACGTCGTCCTGGGCTGCTTGCACTTGCTCCTCAGACGCAGAAAGGCTATTCTTCAGCTCAGCCCGCAGCACCTGCACCTCTGACTTTTCCGCCTGCCTCGCCTCATCAGCAGCTGCTAGAAGGTCCTTCAGCCCTTGCACCTCCAACTGTGCTGCCCGCTTCACCTCATCAGCAGCTGCCAGAAGGCCCTTCAGCACCCCCACGTCATCCTGGGATGCTTGCACTCGCTCCTTAGACGCCGAATGGCTCTTCTTCAGCTCAGCCCGCAGCCCTTGCACCTCTGACCGTGCTGCCTCCTCAGAGGCTGCTAGGAGGTCCTTCAGCCCTTGCACATCAGCCGCCTGCTCAGGCTGCTCAGAAGCTAAACGGCTCTCATTCAGCTCAGCCCGCAGCACCTGCATCTCTGACCGCGCCGCCTGCCTGGCCTCATCGGCAACTGCTGAAAGCTTCAGCAGCTGTTCCGCCTCCTCCCTTTCCAACTGCAAGTCCCCTTGGCTCGCCGCCAGGCTTGCTTTCAGGTCCTCCGCCTCTTCCAGGCCTGCTAGAAGAGCCACCGCTGCCGCATCAGACCTCGCCTCCGCCGCCTCCACCCTCGCCTGCGCCTCTTCCAGAGCTGCTTGAAGAGCCGTCGCTGCACCCTCTGCCCTCTCCATCCTCTCCTGTGCCTCAACATCCACTGCTTGTGCCCACGCCTCGGCTTCCTCAGCCCTCGCCTCGGCCGCTTCCAACCTCGCCTCGGCCTCCCCCGCCCGCTCCTCCGCAGCCGCCGCGTTGACATCGACAGCCTGCGCCCACGCCGCGGCCGTCGCCGCGCGCGCCCTGCCTGTGGCCTCCGCTGCCTCAGCCTCCTCCGCCCGCGCCTCCGCCTCCTCGGCCCGCGCCTCGGCCTGCCCCGCGCGCGCCTCGGCTGCCGCCCGTGCCCACTGGATCTGCTTCAGGCTGGACAAGGAGGCAGCCGCGCTCTCTGCCTCCTCGGTGCGGGTCTCTGCGGCCTCGGCTCGGGCCTCAGCCATCGCCCATGCCTTGTGGAGCTCGTCTAGGCCTGCATGTAACTCGACAATTTCCAGCTCGGCCTGGGGTAGAGGAGGAGGAGGGGGAGGAAGAGAAGGAGAGGGGGGGTGGGGCTTACGAAATGCAGAAAAAACGTTGTTTCAATCTCCGTTTAAATCGATTTTTACTCAGCCTCTTGCGTCCACCGTCGCCCATGCCTTGTGGCTCGGCCTGGGGTAGAGGAGAAGGAGGAGGAGGAGGAGGAGAAGGGGGGGGGGGTCTAACGAAATGCATGGCACTATCTTAATGTTTTTCTCAGACTCATGCCTCAGCCTTTGCATACATTTCGTGTAGGCCCGCATGCAGCTCCATCATGCGCAGCCCCCCCTGTCTGGGGCTGAGGAGGGGGGGGGGGGCGAACAAAACGCATTATGGCATTATTTATTCATGTTGAATTGTTTGTTTCCTCAGCCTCGTGCCTCAGCCATGGCCCACACTTGGTGCAGGCCCACATGCGGCTTGATCATCTCCAGCCCCCCCTGGGGCGGAGCACAGGAAAGGGGGCGGAAAATGCAAACAATCATTTAAAAAAACGTCACCCACACACACAAAAGAGCTCAACTAGGCACAGGGCCCGCACAGGACCCGCCCCTTGCCACCCACGCCCACCCACCCACCCATACAGGAACCCACCCACAGATGGGAGATATCCCTGTTGAGTCATTGGTTCAATTGGGTGGGAAATCATACCGATTCACACAAATAGCCCACAGGGCCCACCCACCCACACGCACCTAATGCAACAAGACTTCAGCTTGGCCCACCCACACCCACACCCACCCACACGTACCTGATGCAACAGGGCTTCAGCTTGCTCCCCTGCCGGCAGCCCCGGGTCAGACCGAAACCGCTCCGCCGTGCTCCGGCGCTCCTGCGTAATCCGCCGACACATCGCAACACGCGCCTCCAGGTCCTCCTTCTCCTCCTGCGTTATACGCCGACCAGCAGACAGATCTCCACCCAGCTGCTCACGGTCAGCACTCAGGCGACCCTCCGGCGGCTCGCGATCAACAGCCAAAAGGCCCTCTGTCTGCTGACGGTCAACAGCCAGGCGACCCTCCATCTGCTGACGATCAGCAGCCAGGAGGCCTTCCGTCTGCTCACGGTCGACACCCAGGCGACCCTCCGGCGGTTCACGGTCAACAGCCAGGGGGCCCACCAGCTGCTGACGGTTGACAGCAGCGGCCTGGTCCCCCATTACCGCCGCCTCCGACCGTCCACCGGCCAGCTGCTCAGCAGCAGCGGCCAGTCGGCCTTCCAGCTGCTCAACCTCGGCAGCATGGCGCCGGCCCTCCTCCTCCCACTCCAACTCTCGCTCTTCCATCATCTGGTCTAGCCTGGCTTGCAGCATAGCCCGCTGCTCAGCCGCGGCGCTCAGGCAACCCTCCAGCTGCTTAACCTCAACAGCATGACCCCGCCCCTCCTTCTCCTCTCTCTCCTCCCTCTCCTCCAACATCAGGTCCACCCTGTCTTGCAGCAAAGCCCGGTCATGAGCTTCGGCGGCCAGACGGCCATGCAAATGCTCAACCTCGGCGACGTGGCGCCGGCCCTCCTCCTCCTTCTCCTCCATCTCTTCCTTCTCCTTCTCTTCCTTCTCCTCCTTCTCCTCCAACATCTGGTCCACCCTGTCCTGCAGCGATTTCCGCTTGGCTGTTGCGGCGGCTGTTGCGGCTGTTGCGGCTGACAGCAGAGCCTGCAGCCGCCGAAAGTCGGCATCATGGTCCAGCCCCACCTCCTCCTGCTCGGAACGCATCCGCTCCACCCTCGCCAGCAGCACGCCATGTTCTTCTGCGGCGGCAGCCAGACGTCCCTCCATCTCTTGACGATCACTCTCCCAGGCTGTACTGCCGTACTGCTCCGCCTCTTTCTTGTACTGCTCCTCCGATCGACGGTACTCCTCCGCCTGACCTCTGAACCGCTGCATGTACTGCTCCGCCTGCAGTGCGTTCTGCTCTGACAGCTGCTTGACTTCTCCACAACTCAGTTCAATCTGCTGCTTGTACTGCTGCGCCTGTTGCTTGTACTGCTGTACTGCAATTGCCACCTCCTGCTCTGCCCGCTCCTTGTCCTCCTGGTCTTGCTGCCTGTACTGCTCCACCTCGTCCTTGTACTGCTGCACCTGCTGTCTGCACTGCTCTGCCGTATCCTTGTACTGCTGTACCTGCTGCTTGTACTGCTCTGCCTGTTGCCGGGACGCCAACATTGCCGTCTGCAACACCTCCAGCTGTTGTTGCGCATAGTCGCGTCCGAGGACGGCCACTTTGGCAATCTGGAACAGTTGCGGGAATAAGGTATTAAATCCATTCCTGTTCAGATCTGGGTTGCAGGGCACGGGTAAGATGTTTAGGGTTTGGGTTGTACGGTGTACGGTTTATTGTTCATTATTTTGGGTGTAGGGTGAAGGCAGTTACTTGATGCCCCTGCTCCACACCACCTAACTCCTTCCATCCACCTAGTTCAGGGTTCAGGGTAAGGTGTTTAGGGCTTTCAGGGCTGTCATTTGATTCCCCCACTCCAGGGTTCAGGGAAGGGGCCTGTCACTCGGGGTGTCGGACGAGTCCCCCCAAACAAGGGTTTTCGGCGAGGAAAAACGAACTTTCCTTCCGTATTGAAAAGTCCTGGCACCAGTAAAACTTTTCGCGCGGAAAGACCCCATCCCAAGGGTCAACTTCAGTTGTCGGGGGACTCCTTCGACCCCCCAAGTGACAGGCCCCTCCTTCATGGTTCAGCTTAATTAATCTGAACCCGGATTGAACACTAGTTCAGATCCGGGTTGCAGGACTAGGTGTTTAGGGTTGAGCCTACCTAGTGCTATGGCCAAACGGCAAACTGTTAATCAGACACCCTGTCAATCCACACCTCAGGGCTTCTCACTCTTTTATGACTGCTACATGACAAACCCCGCCACGCCACGCCACGCCACGCCACGCCACTCAACCCCTTTTCATCCACTATGCTGCAATAACGCCCACCATCCACCGCAAGGTATCACAACCTGGAAAAACCTGTGCCGTATCACGCCATCGTGCTGTGGGGTTAAGGGTTGAGTGTCTTAAGTTTTAAACCGAAACCCTACAACCTGGAAGAACCTGTGCCATATCACACCATCGTGCTGTATCTTGCTACCTTGGAGGTAAAGTCAGGCTAAAACTGTGCTGTATTGTACAGTATTGTACAGCACAGCACTATTTTTTACAGTATCGTACAGGATTGTACTGTATTGTACAGGGTCGTACAGGATTGTACTGAATTGTACAGGGTCGTACAGGATTGTACAGTATTTTACATTATAGTACTGTATTCTACGGTATCGTACTGTATCGCACAACGTTGGTACAAGAATCCTGCTTAACCTGTGCCGTATTGTGCCGTATCGTACTGTACCGTGCCAACACCATCCACTGCCCTGCCGCTCCTATCGACCGTTTTGTCACCTAACCATGCGCCTTACTCCATGCGCCTTGCTCCATGCGCCTTACTCCATGCTCCTTG
The DNA here is from genome assembly GCA_037349105.1 of Limnomonas spitsbergensis. Classification (NCBI taxonomy): domain Eukaryota; kingdom Viridiplantae; phylum Chlorophyta; class Chlorophyceae; order Chlamydomonadales; genus Limnomonas; species Limnomonas spitsbergensis. The sequence goes on from JAYJMM010000099.1 coordinate 2,795,000, forward strand.
CTCCATGCGCCTTACTCCATGCGCCTTACTCCATGCGCCTTACTCCATGCGCCTTGCTCCATGCGCCTTACTCCATGCGCCTTGCTCCATGCGCCTTACTCCATGCGCCTTGCTCCATGCGCCTTACTCCATGCGCCTTACTCCATGCGCCATACTCCATGCGCCTTACTCCATGCGCCTTACTCCATGCGCCTTACTCCATGCGCCTTACTCCATGCGCCTCACTCCATGCGCCTTACTCCATGCGCCTTACTCCATGCGCCTTACTCCATTCGCCTTACTCCATTCGCCTTACTCCATGCGCCTCACCCCATGCGCCTTGCTCCATGCGCCTTGCTCCATGCGCCTCACTCCATGCGCCTCACCCCATGCGCCTCACCTTGGTTTTCTCCAGCAGCTGCTGCTTGAGGCCCAGAACCACCTCCTCTTGCTCCCTCTCCACATCCAGGGCCAGCCTGCAAAATAATACAAAGAAACACACCCGATGCTTCAGACCCACAACATTCAAGTGTTTAGTCCAGTAAAGCTTGCCAGCACTGAGCGTGCGCTTTGCTTTCCCTCATAGTTAATGCTGTTAAGGGGTGTGAGGGACACACCAGAATTATCGATTGTCAACGACGATTTTAGCAGGAAATCAAGGCCTGTGACCGACATTTCCCTGAGGGCAGCACGCAGTCACGCACCGGTAACTGTTATGAATTCATACCCGAGGGAAGGCCCCTATTTCAGGCTGTTGTTTTCGGCTGTTATTTCCGGCTTTTTTTTCCGGCTATCAGTTGTGGTTATTATTTCCCCTCTTGCCTGCGTGCGACAGCTTCAGCCTCCAGAGCTCCCTCTTGCCTAGCAGCCGCAACAGCCGCATCAGCAGTCGAGCCGGCCTACAACAAGAAGAAGTTGGAGAGGGTGGAATGAGGGAGGAGGGGGGAGGGAGGAAAGGTGAGGGAGGAAGGGGGAGGGGGGATGGCATTGGTAGAGACAGCCTGTAACGAGAAGAAGTGGGAGAGGGGGGGAAGGGGTGGAGGGGGGAGGGATTCGGCAGTGGAGCCGGTCAGCATCAGGAATTTTGGAAGAGGGAGGAAGGGGAAGGGGTGGGGAGGGAGGGCAGTGACGGTGGCATAAGCAGTGGAGCTGGCCTGCAACAACAAGTACCAGTAGTGGGAGGAAGGTGAGTGGGGAGTGAGGAGGGAGAGGGCATTGGCAGTGGAGCTGTCCTGAATCTGGGAGAAGTGAAGAGGGAGGGGGGGAAGGGGGGAAGGGGGGGAAGGGGGGGAAGGGGGGGGAAGGGGGGGGAAGGGGGGGGGGAAGGGGCAGCGACGGCGGCATTGGCAGTGGAGGACCAAAGACTCCTGGCAGGGGTCATAGAACATAGCTGTCAGCGCATCTCACTTGAACATAACATCAGGGCCAGGTTAAATTGGAAATGTCATAGCCAGCTCCTCTCGACCCCCCCCATCCCCCTTGTGTGTTCCTTCTGAACCCTGTATAATATAGCACCAAATATATATATATATATATATATATATATATATATATATATATATATATATATATATATATATATACCAGGAATGTGTAATCTACCTTGGGTTCTTATTACAAAGTTGACGTAACCACCCACAGCCTTTTCGAAAGGGCCAGGCAGAGCGAGCCGGGGGGAGACCAGCACAGAAGACCAAAACGAAACCACAACCTTGGGTTCTGCTGCGCTGGAAGCGCGGTGGACCAGCATGTGCGCCAGCTCCTCACGCAGCCCCTCACCATGCCCCCTGAACCCTCCAACATCAACACATAATAAAACATAACAGGCCTGAAACTACCTTGGGTTCTGATGTGCTTGAAGCGTGATGGGCCAGCATGTTGGCCAGCTCCTCGCGCAGCCCCTCAGCCTCCTCCTGGGCCTGCCTCAGCTGCTGGTGTACTGCGGCAGCCTCCTCGCTGCCCCTCTGTGACAGTGTAAGAGTGGGGGGGTGAGAGAGTGAGAGCGGGAGTGAGAGTACGAGACTGACAGAGTGAGTGTGGGAGTGAGACTGAGAGACTGAGAGCGGGAGTGAGAGTGAGAGAGTGAGAGAGTGAGTGCCGCCCCTCCGTGAAAGTGAAAGCAAGCATTAAAAAAATGAATACAGGCGGATGCACGCAAACTAGAACAAGTGTGTTGCTGCTGGTAGTGCCCTCCTTACTGCTCTCCTGCAAGTATAAGGAACAGCCGTCGACAATGATTTATATATTTACAGCTATAGACGCATGCATGTAGTTAAAACAAATGCATTAATGTTTTAATGCATTTGTTTTAATGCATTTGTTTTAATGCATTTGTTTTAATGCATTAACAGATTAAAACAAATGTGCTGAATTGCTGATATGGGGACAGCCATCCCTACACACCATGAGACACAGCAGGTCCCCTCCCCCCTTCTGGCTGCAGGCTTTCATAGAGCGGATGATGTGTAGCTGAATAGTGGATGAATCTAGCCCAGTCCTGCCTCCCGGCCACATGCTGCAATGTAGCTGAAGTGTAGCTGACTCTATATTGCAGCCCTGCCCCCATACATCCCCTCTGACTGGGTAGGCCTTGGACAAAAAGGTATTTCATTGAGCACCCGATCCCCGCGCAAGGGGCCGCAGGGCAGAGCCGCCGTGGGGGCCGAGGCGTGTGCGGCACAGGATCTTAGCGGTAGGCTCCTTAAGAAAGAAAAAGTAAGAAAGCTACGCCCTAGTAGGACGTGGGGGTTAAGGAAACAGCACAGGGGCCGTAGCCACATCCGCGCCGATATTATTACTTCCGAAGCTGCTGGGAGCCAAGTCGTGTGCGGCATAGGATCTTGGCAGCAGGGTGGGCAGATGGGGACCCAGTCTGGACACCCGCTGACAGCTGGTTGAGAAGGCAGCAAATTTTGCTGCACCAAGCCCAGCTGGCCGTCGGCTGTGATGTAGCTGAACTGTAGCTTAAGGGCGGTGAATCCTGGACGGGGATCATAGATGGATAGCTTCTACCAATAGAGCCTTTTGTTTAAAATGGAAAATTTATTTGAAACCAGGTGTTGAAAATGTGTGGAAGCCACAAAGCTCACGATGACGTGTCAGTACTCAGGTGTGCCCGTCAGAGCCTATCCTTCAAATTAAGAAAATTGCCACTCGTCAGCATTCACACTTGTGTTCACACCTGTAGGTCAGTCCCCACATCCAGGAGGGCCAATCTCAATCACTCCGGAATCCTGACAATTGCATACAATTTCACACTTTTGCACTGAAGCATGTGTGTTAACACATGACATCCACACTTTATTTACACACTTGTTCAAACTGACCTGCAGGTCTATCTCCGCATCCAGCAGCGCCCGCCTCAGCCTTTCTTTCTCGTCGCGGGCCAGGGCCAGGGCGACGGCGTGCTCCTCATGCTGCAGACATACAGCATTGATGGAACAGTTAACCCAGTTGCCCTACCCTGAATTTGATTTGCCTTCCCTCAAGCAACAAATCAAAACCAAAAAAAGGATGCTGCCCTCAGAGCCAACTGTCGAAAAAATCTTAATTTCCGACTAAAAGCTGGCGTCGACGATCGATCATTTGTAAATGCATGGATCCCTCAACCCCAAACAATCATGAGGGGAGGCAAAGCAAACGTAAGAAACGCGGGTTCTTGCGAAACATAACGTGTATGATGTTTGCGCAATAGGCCGCGCAGACTGTACAGCAAAAGTCAGATTGGGGATATTGGGGATTCGCGACATTGGAATCAGGGGTGCAGCATTAATACCATCAGAATACAACAATTAATTGTTTTCTCTGCGGGCCTTTATGTCTGCTAATGGGAGGCTCAAAGGGGGGGGCAATAAAACACCCCCCGGGCATTAATAACCATGAATGCCCGTTACCGTAATGATCATTAATAACCATTACCTTAATCTATGGCATGAATTAGCGGTAATTAATCCAATAAATTGAACGATGTACCGGTACAGCATAGATACAATTGTTTATCTACAACTCGAGGTGTTTAAAAGTCTTATTTTCCATGTGCACATCGCAGGGTACCGTTGTGCAGGCTTGCACATTACTACAGCTGAACGGGTGGCTTCCTTACGCCTTACGGGGCGCATCAATAATTCCCTGCTTATTCATGTATCCACATCCGGTAATGTCCGGTATTGTCACTCACATATCTTCTGTAATTGTTTTACTTTTGTCGCATTTCCAGTGTTGATGCATTTTTCGAGAATTCCATACAGACACACCATTATAAACTAGTACCGGTACCGTACTTAGGAACAAAGATAAATAAAAAAAGGCACGGGTGGGGCACGAGAACATAGGCCATGGCGCTGACCTCTACAGCATGAGAGAACCTCTGAGAGCCGCCAGTCCCAGGTGTTGCGCCAAACGTTGCTCCGGATATTGCAACGCCTCCGGCGCCAGCCTCCGCCAGCGCCGGCGTTGACATAAGGCCGTAGCCCCATGCGGCCGGCGATGGAGTTGCTCCCATCTGTTGCTGTTGTTGCACCGTACCGCCGGAGTTGTTGCTGGCGTTGCCGCCGGGCGTTGCGCCGCCCGAATGGGGCAGGCCCGCGTAGGCGCCCGCCCGCGTGACGACAACTGCGCCGTCGGCATCGCCAAGCTGCAACGCCCCAGGCAGTAGCTGTTGCTGGTGGTGTTGCGACACCTGCTTCTGCATCAGATGTTGCGGTTGGTGTTGCGGAAGGTTTTGCCGATGCTGGTGTTGCAAGGTATGTGTCCCCTGAAGGCTGGATGGGTGCTCTTTTTGCCCACTGTCAAAATGCAGCCGGGCAGGCATCGGAGGCGTACCGCCGGCGTCGTACTGCAGACGAGCCGGAAACAGTACCGCCGTCCCTGTCCCTGATGTACTGCTGCCTTCAGTCAGTTGCTTCTGGTGTTGCTGTTGTTGCTGCCACATCACCAGGCTTTTTATGGAGCTTCGGACATCTGGCAGGTTACAGGTGTCTGCGCATACAGGGTACAGGGTATAGGGTATAGGGTTTAGGGTATGGGGCTTAAGGGTATAGGGTTTGGGGTATGGGGTTTATGGTAATGGTTTAAGGCTCTAGGGTATGGCCATACCCTAATTTTGTATTGTCTTCTTTCAAATATGAATTTAAAACAATGGACAAGCCTACCGGTTTGCCTCTTCATGCCTAATGAAACAATCAAAATTGAGAATTCATATTCTAATGAATACCTCACCCTTAAATCATCAACCTAAACCCTCAACCCTTAAGCATCAACCTACATTCATAGGAAAGGCAATTTGAATATACTGCAGGGTTATTTAGGGAATTGAGGGGTATCTTAATATAAACATCCTCCTGCCCACCCCCCTTCACCTGATGTGGATGGCAAGCCTAAACCCTTAACCCCAAACCCTAAACCCTGCCCGCCTCCTCACCTGATGTGGATGGAGTGGACGTTCGAGAGAGCAGATGCTGCTGCTGGTTACCGAGGCCGTTGGTGAGGAGCCATTGTTGCTGCTGAGCAGCTCTCTCGGACATGAGAGTGGCAGTCAGAGCGGCAGCTGACGCAGCCACTGGGAGGATAAGGGGGGGGGGGGGGATGTTGAGGGAGGGAAGGGCATGAAGAGTGATGAGTGGGGACGAGTGATGAGTGAGGAAATCATGACAATGGTGCAGCCGCGGCCCATGCTGCTCTGTTTCCTTAACTCTCAAGCTCCTGCAAGGGGGGACACGTGTCTTCCTTTCCGCTCGCGGGCAACAGCTGGGCGTCGGTCGACAACAACACCCTAGTGTAGGGTTTAAGGCTTAGGGTTTAGGGTCTACTTGGTCAACAACAACAACCTAGTTTAGGGTTTAGGGCTAAGGGTTTAGGCTCTAGTTGGTCGACCACAACACCCTAGTTTAGGGTTTAGGGCTTAGGGTTTAGGCTCTAGTTGGTCAACAACAACACCCTATCCCCGCAGCCTGCGCCTCGCACCCCCTGGATGGTGGCAGCAATGATCGGGATGCGTCCAACCTGCCGACCCCTGCACTTCCATCCCCAAGCTGCCTATACTGTCGTATCAGTCGGAGTTTGTTTCCCCCTTCTGCCTGCGGGCAACAGCTGGTCGTCGGTCAGGAGCATCACCCTATGCCCTGCACTCTAAACCCTTAGTTCGACCGGCGGGCAACAGCTGGTCGTCGGTCAGGAGCATCACCCTATGCCCTGCACTCTAAACCCTTAGTTCTACCGGCGGGCAACAGCTGGTCGTCGGTCAGGAGCATCACCCTATGCCCTGCACTCTAAACCCTTAGTCCTACCGGCGGGCAACAGCTGGTCGTCGGTCAGGAGCATCACCCTATGCCCTGTACTCTAAACCCTTAGTTCTACCGGCGGGCAACAGCTGGTCGTCGGTCAGGAGCATCACCCTATGCCCTGCACTGTAAACCCTTAGTTCTACCGGCGGGCAACAGCTGGTCGTCGGTCAGGAGCATCACCCTATGCCCTGCACTCTAAACCCTTAGTTCTACCGGCAGGCAACAGCTGGTCGTCGGTCAGGAGCATCACCCTATGCCCTGCACTCTAAACCCTTAGTTCTACCGGCGGGCAACAGCTGGTCGTCGGTCAGGAGCATCACCCTATGCCCTGCACTCTAAACCCTTAATTCTACCGGCAGGCAACAGCTGGTCGTCGGTCAGGAGCATCACCCTATGCCCTGCACTGTAAACCCTTAGTTCTACCGGCGGGCAACAGCTGGTCGTCGGTCAGGAGCATCACCCTATGCCCTGCACTCTAAACCCTTAGTTCTACCGGCGGGCAACAGCTGGTCGTCGGTCAGGAGCATCACCCTATGCCCTGCACTCTAAACCCTTAGTTCTACCGGCGGGCAACAGCTGGTCGTCGGTCAGGAGCATCACCCTATGCCCTGCACTCTAAACCCTTAGTTCTACCGGCAGGCAACAGCTGGTCGTCGGTCAGGAGCATCACCCTATGCCCTGCACTCTAAACCCTTAGTTCTACCGGCGGGCAACAGCTGGTCGTCGATCAGGAGCATCACCCTATGCCCTGCACTCTAAACCCTTAGTTCTACCGGCGGGCAACAGCTGGTCGTCGGTCAGGAGCATCACCCTATGCCCTGCACTCTAAACCCTTAGTTCGACCGGCAGGCAACAGCTGGTCGTCGGTCAGGAGCATCACCCTATGCCCTGCACTCTAAACCCTTAGTTCTACCGGCAGGCAACAGCTGGTCGTCGGTCAGGAGCATCACCCTATGCCCTGCACTCTAAACCCTTAGTTCTACCGGCGGGCAACAGCTGGTCGTCGGTCAGGAGCATCACCCTATGCCCTGCACTCTAAACCCTTAGTTCTACCGGCGGGCAACAGCTGGTCGTCGGTCAGGAGCATCACCCTATGCCCTGCACTCTAAACCCTTAGTCCTACCGGCGGGCAACAGCTGGTCGTCGGTCAGGAGCATCACCCTATGCCCTGTACTCTAAACCCTTAGTTCTACCGGCGGGCAACAGCTGGTCGTCGGTCAGGAGCATCACCCTATGCCCTGCACTGTAAACCCTTAGTTCGACCGGCGGGCAACAGCTGGTCGTCGGTCAGGAGCATCACCCTATGCCCTGCACTCTAAACCCTTAGTTCTACCGGCAGGCAACAGCTGGTCGTCGGTCAGGAGCATCACCCTATGCCCTGCACTCTAAACCCTTAGTTCTACCGGCGGGCAACAGCTGGTCGTCGGTCAGGAGCATCACCCTATGCCCTGCACTCTAAACCCTTAATTCTACCGGCAGGCAACAGCTGGTCGTCGGTCAGGAGCATCACCCTATGCCCTGCACTCTAAACCCTTAGTTCTACCGGCGGGCAACAGCTGGTCGTCGGTCAGGAGCATCACCCTATGCCCTGCACTCTAAACCCTTAGTTCTACCGGCGGGCAACAGCTGGTCGTCGGTCAGGAGCATCACCCTATGCCCTGCACTCTAAACCCTTAGTTCTACCGGCGGGCAACAGCTGGTCGTCGGTCAGGAGCATCACCCTATGCCCTGCACTCTAAACCCTTAGTTCTACCGGCAGGCAACAGCTGGTCGTCGGTCAGGAGCATCACCCTATGCCCTGCACTCTAAACCCTTAGTTCTACCGGCGGGCAACAGCTGGTCGTCGGTCAGGAGCATCACCCTATGCCCTGCACTCTAAACCCTTAGTTCTACCGGCGGGCAACAGCTGGTCGTCGGTCAGGAGCATCACCCTATGCCCTGCACTCTAAACCCTTAGTTCGACCGGCAGGCAACAGCTGGTCGTCGGTCAGGAGCATCACCCTATGCCCTGCACTCTAAACCCTTAGTTCTACCGGCAGGCAACAGCTGGTCGTCGGTCAGGAGCATCACCCTATGCCCTGCACTCTAAACCCTTAGTTCTACCGGCGGGCAACAGCTGGTCGTCGGTCAGGAGCATCACCCTATGCCCTGCACTCTAAACCCTTAGTTCTACCGGCAGGCAACAGCTGGTCGTCGGTCAGGAGCATCACCCTATGCCCTGCACTCTAAACCCTTAGTTCTACCGGCAGGCAACAGCTGGTCGTCGGTCAGGAGCATCACCCTATGCCCTGCACTCTAAACCCTTAGTTCGACCGGCGGGCAACAGCTGGTCGTCGGTCAGGAGCATCACCCTATGCCCTGCACTCTAAACCCTTAGTTCTACCGGCAGGCAACAGCTGGTCGTCGGTCAGGAGCATCACCCTATGCCCTGCACTCTAAACCCTTAGTTCTACCGGCAGGCAACAGCTGGTCGTCGGTCAGGAGCATCACCCTATGCCCTGCACTCTAAACCCTTAGTTCTACCGGCAGGCAACAGCTGGTCGTCGGTCAGGAGCATCACTGCTTCCCCGTTGCCGCGCCTCACGCCCCCGGCGGCTGCGGCCGCGACGCCTGGCGCTCCGATGGCTGCCGCGAGGGTCGCTGGTAATGACGTGGAGACCTGCTGTTTGTGCTGCAACAGAAGCAGCTGCTGCCGGCTAACCATGTCGTGCAGCTCAGACGCAACGTGTGACCTGTGGGGTTAAGGGTACAGGGCATATAGAGTGTAGGGCTTAGGGTTTAGGTTTAAGGGCATAAATCCAGAGCAAAGGGTTTAGGGTTATGGGTTGAAGGGCGTAGGGTGAATGGCACAGGATTCAAAGGGGAAGGGCTACTAGCTGTTAATAAAGATGTGCGGTGTTAAGGTTCAAGAAAAATGGTAGACGGTTAAGGTGTATGATTTGTGGGGGGGTCTCTCGACATTATTTATTGGTTATCGGTCAGTTGCAGCTGAATCCACACCCCAGCTGGTGTCCCAATCCCGCATGCCAGCTCATCTGGTTACACTTTCTCCTTGAGGATCGTCTTGCCACCCCCCACCTCTATCCCCTACATAAGCCCCTTTAGCCCCCACGTGCGTGCTCCTGGGTTTAGAGTTGGAGGGTAAGGGTTTAGGCTTGCCACCCCCCACCTCTATCACCTACATAACCCCTTTCAGCCCCCACGTGCTTGCTACTGGCTGCTGCATCGTCCATACATCTCCCAGCTCCTGTTCCAACCCCTCACCATTGTTGCACCTTTTCCTGCAGCACCGCCTTGCCAACCTCCGCCTCCATCAGCCGCTCCGCCACCATTTGCTCCACATCAGCTTAGCAGTGACAGAAGGAGAGGGGGGGGGGGGAAGGAAAGGGACAGGAGGGAGAATAAGAAGGGGAAGGAATAGGAAGGGCAGTGGCGGGAAGAGGGGGAGGGGAGAGGTCGGTGAGAAGGGGGAGGAAGGGGAAGTGAGGTGGAAAATTAGGTGGGTAAGGTTGGGAGGGGGGGTGAGTGGGCGGGCCACCAGCCCACCACCTGCTGCACAAGAGCTGCACAGTTGCGGAAGGAGAAGAAGGGAATTGCAAACTCAAATTCAAATTCAAATTCAAATTCAAATGCATTGAACCGTTCAGTTCCTCCCGTCTCTCACAGACCAGCGCCAGCTTTGAAAGTTTGAAGCCGAGGGGCAAGCACGACAGAAAAGCAATCTTGCCCTCCTCATTGTTTCATTACCAGAGCTGGCGTCCGAGCCGAGCGGCAGGCGCAGCAGGAACTCCTCGATTTCAGACCGGATGAGGGTCACGTCCGGGGTGTGGACCGCAGGGCTACGCAACAGGGAGGCGCCGCCTGCACAACAGCATGCGGATTGACAGAAATCAGTCGAAAAGGGTTGGGAGAATGTGCGGAGAAGGCGCCCTTGCACTGAACCAGGGGGGCGTCGGGCGCACGCCGCATGGACTGCATCACGAAATCTTGTAGGGGGATGCTTCAGCAACAGTTCAGCTACAATGCAGCTATCATTTAGCTACTATTCAGCTACACAACGGCCAGCGGCTGTGGGGGACTAGTGCATCAAGCCCCGCAGTGCGCACTAAAATAAAGAAACTGGTTTACTTAAAGGACTGCTGCGACTAGTGGCCCCCCTCTGGACAGTCAGTTCAGGTGGCCCAGTGACCGCCCGGCCAAATCCTGAAGGTGACATGGGGTGCACAATCAAATAATGTGTGGAAATATGTGTGGAGTACTACTGCTGCGACTAGTAGCCCCCCCTCTGTCTGGCCTGTTCAGGCGGCCCAGTAATGACCGCCTGGCTGCACTCTCAAAGTGTTACGGTGCGCAGTAAATTAATATTTGGAGAACATAATGAACTGCTGAGTCTCATAAGCCCCCCCTCTGTCTCATAAGCCCCCCCCCCGGTGTGTCCTTCCAGGCGGCCCAGTGGCGGCCGCCTGGCTGCGGACCCCGAGGGGGTCTGGCGTACTCTTCAAAACAACTGGATTGCAGTTTCGGTATGGAGTGATGGGTCTCATGAGCCCTCCCCCACTGTCTGGCCAGTCCTTTCAGGCGGCACAGTGACGTCCGCTTGGCAGCACACTCAAGGCAGTACCGTGCGCCCCCCCCCCACCCTTGTGTCCCCTAAACCCTAAACCCTAACACATAAATGAGTATCAGTACCGTACATGATGGACAGCGGGACTCATTAGCCCCCACCTGGCCGGTCGGTGGAGGGCGGCGGCACTGCCCAGGGGGCCCTTGACTCTGAAACCTGAAATTGACCCTACCCTCGGAGGAGGAGGGCACCCAGCGTTGCTGATTTCAAACTTAAGATTCACTCCTCTAGTAGCCACCGGTGCCAAAAATTGTGTCACGTAACCCTAAACTCTTAAACCATAGCTCTTAACCTCCGTCCCTTAACCATTTACCCTTCACACTAAACCCTGTCCTTTAACTCTAAATGCTTCAACTTGAGCCCTAGCCCCTAAACCTCCATCCTTAAACCCTGAAAGGTAAACCTTGAACACCAAACCCAAACCCCACCACAGACCCTCAACCCCCACCCAACCTTCATCCTTTAACAGAAGCCTTGAACCCTGACCCTGAACGCCAAACCTTAAACCCTGAACCACACCTGCCGAAAGCGGGGTCGTGTGCTGCGATGCCGATGAGTGGACCTGCAGCGCCCGGCTAGTACTGCCTGGTGTACTGCCCCTGGTACTGCCTGGTGTACCGCCCCATGTACTGCCAGGTGCACCGCCCCTTGTGCCCCAGGGAAGCTGCCGGGAGCTAGCCTCTGCAGCCTCGTCTTCCTCATGGCGGCGTCCGCGGCCGATTCGGCTTCCGCCGGCGGAGTGTGAGGAAAACTGGGTGGCAGGTGTCTTGTACGTGCCGCTGCCTGCGTGCGTTGGGTGGGAAAGATGTTCTGGACAGCATGTTGGGCTTATCGTTGCCCTGAATGAGGCGCCCGCTGGTGGGAGGGCGGGAGGAACTTCATGTGGTGGGGGGGGTCTGTGTACGCCGTAATTACGGCCATTAAGTGGTTTAAGTAGCTGAATTAGCCTTACGGTGTGTGAAACTCAGCTACGTAATTCAGCAACCATTAGGACCGTGATTGCCACAGCACTGGTCTGTATGCGCCTCTGCCTGTGTGGGGTAGAAAAGATAGATGCAGCACCCCGTAGTTGGTTTGATCGTTATCATCAACTCAGCTCCTCCCGGTGGTGGAGCACGAGGGAAAGATGGTTGTAGGAGTCTGGTCTGCGCTGCAGCCTGCATGCGTCCGGTGGGAAAGGGATTTGGTAGGGCCCTATCCCACCGGTTTGATATATGATAGAGGCAGGGCTACTACTACGACGACGATGACGACGACTACTACGACTACTACTGCTACTACCCACACTAAATCCGATGGTTAGTTCATTGTTATCCTGAACCTTATACTCTGACACAGAAACCCTGATCCCCTGATCCGAAACACGTACTTATAAAACCAAGCAGGGGATTGGTACTCCACACCCACATGTGCAGCACACTGTGGCTGCTGGGGAGCGCTGTTGCTGATGGGTGCGGCAGGCAAATCCGCTAGTTCGTGTGCACATATATTTATTTCATGGTCGTGGGCACATCTCAGCTACAATTCAGTTGCAAATCAGCTACATCACCGCCTATGGTCATGGCCCTGCTGTGTGGGCTGCCGGCCATAGGCCAGTCAAGGTTTGGTGCCACTCTGCCCAGCACAGCCCCCAAATGAGACCCTGGGGCACGCGCTCAAAATGAAGGCTGGTGGATATTTGTGTCGTGTGCATGCATGCAGTACACGATCAGAAACGCAAGCCATCTGGCTTCATCCCCCCATGTTGAAATATCAAGGCACGTGCATGGATCCATAAGGCAGATCCAGATGGCAGATCCGCATCGGATCTGCCATAGTGCCATGTGACCCGGATCGTGACTGCAAGCATGGGCTTTGGAGGCGAATCTGGGTACCAGATGCCCATGTTGCATGGTTGAAACCACATGACATGGATATTATGGCTGCAGGCCCTGATGTGGCTGAATAGTAGCAGAAGCGCGCTAAAATAGGGAATAGAGTGCATGATGCTTGCGTGAAACCACATGACATGGGCATGGCAGTAACAGTTCGTGTGCCCTTCCTTCTGCGGTGTTGAAAAATATTTGCTGTGTCCAAGGCCTTGCATGTTTCGTGATTGCATGTTTTAAACCGCGCACCTGGGGTGGGCATGACGCTGATAGGTAGGGCGTTTCCGCTGCTCGTGGTTTCCTCCTCCTTAAGTTCCTGTACTAGAAGCGGAACCAGCAAAGTGGAAAGTCGCCAATGCCACTGCTGCGGCTGCTGCTACTGGCTAGCTGTTGGCGTGCGACGGTGCTTGAAACGGGCCCGGCTGACAAATTGAGGGTTGCGGGGAAAGCGACATGGGCGCAGCGAAGACTAACACGCCACTATTGCCTGAATGACAAATATATAATTGTAATTTGTTCAGCTGCGCCTCGAAATTTGAACCTCGGATCGAAAGGTACGGTACGTCGCCGGGTGGGACTCCCCAAGATCCAAGAATATTTGTTGCAATGCTTGCGCTTCTGATTAACTCATACTTGGCATCTACGTCAGCAACGATGGCCTTCATGATTTGAACCGCATCTCTGACTGCCCGTGTCGCGAGACAGCAGCGGTCATATCTGCGCTTAGGGGGCAAACAAACCAAAAGCTTGTCAACGCTGTACAGAGAATGATGCCATAGGAACCTCTCTTTCTCAGCAGCCTCTCTGGATGGATCATGACGACCAGCTCGACACGTGGACGACACCATTCCCCCCGTGGGTGCGACCCCAGTTCCAATCAGTGATAAAAACGTGATGAAAGTGAGCCATGCGGATTCCAATCTCCACGATCATATCGGAACGTTGCATGGCCTAGTGTGGCGCAAGAGCCTGTTAAGACAGGCCTTTTCCATATGAGACCTTAGTCTAATTTTGTACGCATGAGTTATTGCGGCGTGTGATTGCTTGTTGGTCGTGTGCCTTTCCTGTTCCTGCTCACCTTTTCTCGGCTGTCGACGAGGGCCCCATGCGCATCCGGGCTGTTTTTTTGTGTGTCTGCGTCTCAGGTGTTCTAGGGTTGGGCGGCCGGCCTCACACCTTGTTCAGTCCAAAGGAAATGTATGAGAGCTAGCATGTTGCACAAACCAAACAGTTGCAGCATTTCATGTGCGGCATGGTGGGCACGATCATGACGGTCAAGGTCTGCATGACGGTCATGCTCTGCATGAGGGGCATGCGTGCCCCAAACCGCGTGGCCAGTTGGGGTGGAACAGAAAAGGAATGCATACGTTTGTTTCAGGGGACCCCTTGTTTTTGTTTGATGTATCGACTTTGGGTGTTTGCTAAGCAAGCCATGAAACCGAGCCAGGCAACAGAGCCCGCCAACGAGCTCAAAACCTACATGGTCAATGACGTTATACCTCTGGGCTCTCCTTAATAAGACACGCTGGCTGCGGCCTGCCGAGGGTGGGCATGACCGGGGGGGGGGGGGTTACGTGGGATATACCTTTTTGAGCAGGGCCCAGAGGTGTAACGTCATCGACCGTGGGGGTGGGGGAGAGGGTACGCCGGGGAAGGGCTGGGAGGCTGGGAGCCTCCCGAGGTCCCCCGGCAGGTGTTGTTGGGGACCCATTGTTCACTTGTTTGTTTGGTTGCTGGAGATTAAGTGATGTGGGGCCTGTGACGTTGGCATGGGTGGAGGTGGATGGGGAGGTGGATCCAGCACAATTGGTATTTCGTTGCTGCTGGGGCCGCATGAGTGCCCGACTGTTTGGCTGGTAAGGGAAGTGGTAAGGGAAGGGAAGGGGGAAATAGTTTGGCTGGTTTGACTGGTGAGGAGAGAAGGAAAAGGGGAAATAAAATGAAGGGACAGACCAAAGACTGGAAAATAAAGACAGTCAAAGGAGTCCAACAGTCTCTGAGACGTTTAATAAGGCGCAAAGGCTACCCGGTGAGGGCTGGACTGGCTATTATCGCCTTGTGGGCCAGGCTGCCAACAGAGTTCCTGATACCGAAGATTTGATTTGCCTCCCCTCAGGTATGAATTGAATATTTCTTCTGCAGTTGCACTCGGGTGAGACTTCGACAATTGTTTTCCACTGAAACTTGTTTGGATGATCGATTTTTTGTATTCAAATGTATCCCTCACCCCCGAACAACGTCACTCGTCAGGGAATTCAAAACTCATATAAAGTTTCATACCACCAAGATCGTTCTTCCTGTAGTCGACTGGGCATGGCGGCGAAATTGAACGCACAGCAGCCTTAAATGCATAGCAGCATGGAGGGCTAGCTCAGAATGCCATAGCTGAAATTGCGGCTGGGTGTGGCGGCCAATTTGAAATCACAGACGCCTTAGATGCACTGCGGCCCTGAGTGGGGGCCGGCTTAGGATGTCCGATCTATGACTGTGAATGGGTGTATATGGTGGCCATATTGAACGCACAATAGTCTTGCAATTCACTGTTTTATTCCGCATCAAACTACCTCTGTGTTGAAGGCTTGTTTGTTTCTTAGACTCCTTGGGGACTGACGCTTTCCCTTAATGACTCTCTCTCTTGCTTTTAGAGGCGGGGACCTTTCGTCCGCCTTTCCTGGGAGGGGAGTGGGGGTCTTTGTCCTTTATGCTCCTCTCTGTCTTTCCTGTTGCCTTTCCCTTTTCCTCCCTACGAGACAGGAACTAGAAGGCAGGAGGCAGGCAGGAGTGGGAGGCCCTGGTATTATCAGGGGGTGGGAAGCCACGAGGGTTTGATCCAGGCCAAAATCAGGATGCAGATATATATTTGTTTAGGTTCAATACGGTAAAGAGAAGCCCCGAATTTTTTGCAGATCCGCCCCTCGTGGCTTCCCACCCCCTGGTATTATGGAACTTGTGGTTGGAGTTTTGTGAAGGCTAGTATCTTTAGGGGCAGAAGAACCGGTTTGCCTGACCTTTTCATGTTCTTGTTGTATGGAAGGTGAACTTGCTTTCCTTTCTTTCCGCTTGTGTAACATCATTAACCTAATCAGCGTATCAAGTGCATGTACCGGTGTCCGCTAGCAGGGGTGGGATACACTTGCTTTTCTGGACTCGTTTTTGTTTAGAGGCTTTGTTGAGGGTTAGTCTCTAGTGGAACTCAGGTGTTTGGACTTGGTCTTCGTTGCCTTCCCGGCCTCTCCTTTTGTTCCTTTCCCCCTCTCTTCCTTTTAGTTCCTTCTTTACTCCCTTCTGAACAGTTGGGCGCCCACACGGCCGAGCTTTGAGCGGGCCCAGAGGTGTAACGTTATTGACCGGTGTACGGGCACATGTCCAATGCATCAGATGTGATGCTATGCTGGACTGTAAATCCACACCGCTTCGGCGTTCTCTTTTATTTTTAACTTAAAATCACTCCACCCTGCAATTGCGCATCCGCATACCTTGAACGTGGGCTTGATAGTGCCTGCAATTAAAATGCGGCTGGGTTTGGCGGCCAACGAAAATGCTGAGTGAATTGACATAACACCGGTTGGACAATGCTGGAAAGGCTCGGCCGCGTGGGCGCCCTGATTGTCTGGTCGGGAGGAAAGGAACAGACGAGAAAAGGAGAAGAAAAAGACCCAAATTTACAGGAAGCCTGAAGAATCCCCAGCCCGTACAGATCCTGTCCCTCATCAAAGAGGAGAGAAACAAACATACCCGGGAGAAAACCAGGAAAGGGGAAACAAAGGTAAGGCTGGGTGTGGTGGCCAACTTCATGCCAGTATTTCAGGACATCAACGGATATGACGAGTATGCAACACTGTAGATTTCAAGGCACCGGCACTTGGAATAATATCAATGACACTACACCTCTGGGCCTTGCTCAAGGCTCGGCCGCGTGGGCGCCCAACTGTCCCGCTGCCGGTGAAAAGAAAGGAACTTGAAATAATGGATGCGCAAATTGATGGCCCGTCAAATTTCTGCCAGCTGCGTTCTTTCCTTCCATCAAGAAATACCAGGGAGGAGCAAAACATCAAGAAACTGCCTCGATGTTAGTAATGAACACCCGCGGGTGGAGGGTGGCTAGGTAGGAGGATGACACGTTTGTCATTGAACCCCACATGAACAAGAAAGTGAGTGAGGTTGACGAGCTATACAAACAGTTCTTTATAGGGTGCTTCATCTACATCCAGCTACACCACGGCGTAGTTTAGCATGCTTAGGCCATATTCAGCTACATCAGTCTATTTTACATGGCCTTGTTGCTGTATGGTCACCATTGGCCCAGCCGTGGTCGCCCAACGGCATGCCGAGGTGGTTGAGGGCGCATTCAAATGATCAGCGAAGGCAAGTTTGTCGACACACCACAAACTCCATGCACCAAGGATCATGCCAACAAGCTCAAGGTGCGTTCCGCTGATCATGCCAAAAGGCTCAAGGTGCGTTCCGCTGACTCTTTTATCCTTGGAACATTAGACATGGACATCTCCGCCAGCTGAGGGATAACGCCAGGAGCAGCGGCGATCTTGACCTTGTTCTCTGAATGGGAGGCAAGGTTACCCAGCAACATCACCGCCAGAATTTGCACGTTCTGTGAGCTTGAGTTCAGCAAGGCAATCCCCTGAGTGATGGCACCACGAGCACGGCCAATCTTGATAACATTCTCCATGTCCTTTGTCAGAGACTGTAGAACCCCTACTGCACTCTGTTGCACTCCCCTGCCCTCAAAGCTTGAGCCCAGCAAGACAACCAGCTGGCTGACGGCACCAGGAGCAGCGCCGATCTGAACCAGGTTCTCCTTTGACGTTGCAAGGTTCAATAACGTCTCCGATGCGAACCCTTGCACGTCCTCTAAGCTTGAGCGCAGCAAGGCAACCAGCTGGCTGACAGCACCGGGAGTAGCGGCGATCCTGACATCGTTCCCAGGCAAAGTTGCAAGGACACAAAGCAAAGCAGCTGCCCACCCATGCACTTCAGGCGACGGTGAGCTCAGCAAGGCGACCAGCTGGCTGATGACACCAGGAGTAGCGCCAATCTGAACCCGAGTCTCGGTGATTTTTGTTGCTGCAAGGAAATACAGCATTCCCGCTGCATACTCCTGCATAACCAATGAGCTCGAGCTCAGAAATGCGACCAGCTGGCTGATGGCACCAGGAGCAGCGACAATCTTGACCTGAGTCTTGGTATCGGTTACAAAAAAAAATAGCGTCCCCAATGCATTCCGCTGCACTTCTCCCGAGCTTGAGCTCAGCAAGGCAGCCAGCTGGCTAATGGCGCGAGGAGCGGCGTCGATCTGGGCCCGATTCTCCTTACGGGCTGCAAGATAACGAAGAACACCTGCAGCCGTCACCTGCACACCCACTGACCTCGACCTCAGCAAGGTTACAAGTTGGCTGATGGCACCGGGAGTCGCGCCGATGGTGACACGATTTTCCGCATTTCCCTCTGCTAGGTGATGTAGCGCCCTCAATGCGATATCCTGCACTACCAACGAGCCTGAAGTCATGGAGGCGACCAGTTGTGCGATGGCGCCAGCACCAGCACCAGGGATGTCGATCTTGTTGCCAGCAGTGGTCGCCGCTGCATGTGACACTTTCTTTTGTGTCCGGGGAAGGGACGAATCGGCCACCTCCTCCGTTGTTTCACCACGCGTCTTGGTTGCAACCTTATTTAAGGCGGCATGTTTACAAGTAAGATGAGGAGGACAAAAAACAAGCCCTCCATCAATGCTGCTTATGAAGAACAACTAAACAGCATGTTGTTTAGGCTGACACTGCAGTATTCAGTAGTATCTACATGAATGGTGTCAGAATAGCCCACGTGAAGGGACAAGGCTTGAGCATGCAAGCTTTGTTTCAACGAGTTGGCGACGAATGTACGAAAACTACCAGTACATGACAGCCCCCGGCCTGCGTACCGCATACAGTCTGACATACATAACATGACTGTTTTTATTGTAGGAGATCGTGGTTTGAATTAGAGACGTCTCGACAATGATATTAAGAACAAGTGCAAGCATGTGATGCCAGCCTTCTTCTATCTTGTAATCGAAGCATGTTCCACCCTATCTGGTTTGTTTGTCTCACCTTTGGAAGTCTAAGTCGAGATTATTCCTTCAGGCTCAATACCTGTCCGTCCCACTATACTATTATGGCTCAATCCTGGCCTATTGGCCTTCCCGACCTCAAGCCCCTTGCGAGCCTTCAAGGAGTCCAACAGTCCATCCCGAAGCTCAACATGTATTGAAGCCTTATCAGAATACCAGTGAGTCAATTAAGAGTCCTTTATCCCCCCTGGTTGGGCTTAAGACCTCTTCAGCCGAAGCATGTTCCACCCTATCTAGTTTGTACCTCACCTGTCTTTCTGGTGGGCCGCTGGCGTTCTCATCCGACAAGCTTATCCGGTGGAGAGGCTTGAGGTTGCGGTTAGTCAACAAGGTCCTCAACTCCGACAAAACCTTTGTGAAGAATGAGAAGAATTAGGTTGGGATAACAGTCCATGGTCGAAGATGTGGTGGTTGTGGAGACTGCAAAAAGCATCCCATCACAACTGCATTAATATCAAGCATCAACAACTTTCTTCTGTCAGAACATAGGTGAATAATCCATCTAGGCTGGCGGGCGAAGATAGGAGGGCTTGCAGCTAACCAGCAAGGGAAAAGACATCACAGCCATCCATGGAACTTCAGCACCCATGGAACTTGAGCATCCATGTGCCACCCTAGCATGGCGGCACATGACCAGTTACCTAACTATTCATGTGCCACCATGATAGTGTTAAGCGGTGCATTGTTTTTGACCATTTGACAATCAAAACAATGCACCGATTAATCCATCAGACCAAACTTGACAGAATGGCATGCTCACCTCCACAAACCAGGAGTCCCTTCCCCGGTACGCCCCGCTGCTGGGGATATATTGCAGAGATACCATCAAAGCCTCTAGCCTTGGTGGAGGATACACGCCGCTGTGAAAAACTGGGATCAACACCTGTGGCACCAAGGAGAGACGAAAAAAACAGTGGAATATTGCCAACATTGAATTTGGGATTGTTCATGAAGATGGAGAAGAAGAAAAGGACATGCCAAAGGTCCCTCAGGGTCAGAGTGCCGTACCGTAAAACCGGTTTGACGCTGCGTTTAATTGATTATTTTTTGAGGTGCACGGAGTGGTGCGTGACAGAATAATAATTAACAACTATTTCTGGGGCTTCGCTGAGTTGTTTTTTCGCCAAATGTAAAAAGACACAACATTTTCACCTGCACGTGCGCGGAGTAGCGTACTTTTTGCCTGCGCGACGGATTTGATTTATAAGTTCTCAACAGGGGTGCACGGTCCCTATCCCGTTTTACAGTGCTGCAACTTATGTCTGGTGCCAATAATTTGGGGTAGCCAACCCCAATCTCAAGCACAGTCGATTGTAGGGGTCTGCTCGAACCCCCAAAGTCGAATCACCACACCTATTTGAACCCAAGTGTGGATTGTTTAGGAGGATTTTTGCCGTGTGACAGATGGAGTGATTTTAATCTTCCTATTCAGGCAGGGACAGAGGGACACATTGATGCCGATAATTGCCCTTCATTATGAAAAATACCACCCCCCGAAGTCATATCACCAGAATGTCATCAGCTGGCGCAGTGGCGCTCCTCCAGATCCCTAAACCCTAAAACGCATTAGATTCTAACACTGCCCCCTTACCAAACTCACCTGTAGGTGAATATTTTTAAGAACCCCCAAAGCGTGGCACCGGAATATTAAAGATTGCCTAAAAATGGAATCCCGAAGGCATCAAAGCACCAAATGGAAGTCGCAGTATTTTTTTCTACAGCAATGGTAGGTTGGCATCCTCCTCCTAGACATTCATTTGAACTGACAGGGCTCACCTTCCCCCTCATGTGCGCCAGGGAGAACTCCGCCAGGTTAAATTTCGAAGCACCGTAGCGGTCGGAACAGACGGCTATGAAGATTGTGCAATCCTTGAGGGCATCCTGGGAGACTTGTACCCAGTCAACGGCACCCTGCAGTGTTGGGGTAGGCAGAACAGGATTTCAAAATTGAACGAGGCATGCTCGGTATGGCAATCAACGGTCACATTATATTCAGGTTAATCCATGGGATCTGTGTCGATTGCAGGGGCCAGCTGAGTGTACACTACAAATTCCCATTCATCTACCTGAGCAGAACGGGCATTCAACAAAAATGATAGAGGCCTACCAGGGGACGCAGTGAGTAAGGCAAATGCCACTCATAGAGTGGCACTTCTAGAGTGATGCTTATTCTATTATTGGCATCCCCAAACAAATGCCTTGACAATTGCAGTTTTTTCCCATATCTGTATTTTGAGCATTGAAGTTGCCAGGACAGGGGCCAATAGAATACTGTATGCACTTCAAATGCCCGTCAAATGCCCATACCCTTTGCTGGCTCCTAAAAACCCGCACCGGCAGGACTTCATCGTCCAAGAACACCGACCAGCCGTCCTCCACCAGTGCCTCGTACAACTTGCTCGCAAGGCCGTCCCCGTAGCGACCGGTGTCATCTGTGCGGTACGATATCATGATATCCCATTGCTGCCTGCGAGGTGCACATCAGGCCATGCAGGCATTGTTGACTGTCCTGAGGATAAACATGTGATTGTGCATTTGTCTGCTCTCACTTCAAAAGTTCAAATTGATGCAAACCGTACAGTCCAGACACATCAAGGTTCACTTATTCCGAGAGGGTTAAGCAAATCCGTACGATGTCTGAACACCATGACTGACAACTGATGTATCCGTCCCCCGCAAAACAATTCTGGCATTTTCTGGCTGCGAGGGTGCCACTGGTAGGCCGCCCCGCAGCCCCAAAGGCCCGATTGGGAGCATAACTCGACTGGCCCACGGTCAGCAGCCTAAACAGCATGGCTGGTCACTCTTGGTCATTGCCTCTGGCCGGAGGCCCGAGTGCAGTTAATTTAAAGCTTTGTCACATAAAAGCTGTCCCTCAAGGGCACCTCCGGTTGTCAACCCCAGCACTGGCAGCGACCTATAACATGACGAAGTAGCTCACGTTTTCGAAATTGCTTTTGTCGGACAGGGAGGGTATTCGCGGCGCTGCAGCTAAACACAGCGCAGCCCCGTTTGCTTAATAAGTCTGCGGCTGACGCCACTCACTGCATACCGTAACCTGAGGGAAAGAATGCACGTGGGAAATCTAACCTGACGTTCGTACCAAAGAGTTGGGCATCTCCATGATGGAGATGGAGATGGAGACTCCATACTTTATCATCAATCCCTAGGGAAATGAATCATGGCATCAATGCACATGCAAGTTATTATCTGTTGCTTGATTCAATTAGTTGGGCATCTACATCCCCTAGCAAACGTTAATCAGCCAGGGAAATGAGTCATGGCATCAATGCCTGCTGAGAAATGTTAGAGGCCACGTCATCATCGCACAACGGGCATGAGATTTCAGCGTTGAGGTTTATAGGCCACGTGTCAAGGCTTTCGAAATGCCTCTCGTGACCTGTGGCGCGAGGTTTTAAGCAATTATGAGTGGCGTTGCGAAACCGAAACTCTGACAATTTCGATACAAAGTAAGAGGTGTGGGAAGTATGAATCATGGCATTTATGCATGCTGAGAAGCTGACTCAGTGAGGTGCCACAACTGCAGCGAACAGCATGCAGGAGAGTCAAGCAGGAGAGACAAAGGAAGTATGAAGCTGGAATAAGCGGATGGAGTGGTTGGATTTCTGGGGAGAACTTTTGGGGGGAGAAGGGGTGCCCCCATACCCAGTGATGGGTCTGTCTATTACCGATGTCAGGGAAGGCTTTGCACCCTTGCCCAGGACTGTCTGGTATGAGGCTGCGTACAAGGAATCCTTCGTGGTTCGTGAGCGCCCTCACCGTATATTTCTGCTCTGGTTTCTGCTAGCTAGCATGGTATTCCACAGGTGTCCGTTGCGCCTGTTCAGGGTCGATCTTTGCTCAGCGTGGGGTGCGGATCACTCGTGATGATTTTTTGATATCGCTGTCGATCGAAATCGGAAGCAGCAAGCGATGCCCTTCAAGGCTTTGCAGTAGTAGAAGCTTCTTGGGTTGGATGGCGAGAATCGGTTTGCTTGTTACGTGCAAAGGATGCAGCGGTGCTGCTCTGCGAAATCTGGTGCGGTATATGTTGTGCACTGAAAGAAATAAAGAACACACCTGAGCGTGGCTTGAGGAATACGGGGTTTTAACTGCCGTACACAGACATGATACGACATGAGAGCCTTGATGACACGTTTGTCATTGAACCCCACATGAACAAGAAAGTGAGTGAGGTTGACGAGCTACACACACAGTTCTTTATAGGGTGCTTCATCTACATCCAGCTACACCACGGCGTAGTTTAGCATGCTTAGGCCATATTCAGCTACATCAGTCTATTTTACATGGCCTTGTTGCTGTATGGTCACCATTGGCCCAGCCGTGGTCGCCCAACGGCATGCCGAGGTGGTTGAGGGCGCATTCAAATAATGAGCGAAGGCAAGTTTGTCGACACAACACAAACCAAGGATCATGCCAACAAGCTCAAGGTGCGTTCCGCTGGTCATGCCAAAAGGCTCAAGGTGCGTTCCGCTGACTCTTTTATCCTTGGAACATGAGACATGGACATCTCCGCCAGCTGAGGGATAACGCCAGGAGCAGCGGCGATCTTGACCTTGTTCTCTGAATGGGAGGCAAGGTTACCCAGCAACATCACCGCCAGAATTTGCACGTTCTGTGAGCTTGAGTTCAGCAAGGCAATCCCCTGAGTGATGGCACCATGAGCACGGCCAATCTTGATAACGTTCTCCATGTCCTTTGTCAGAGACTGTAGAACCCCTACTGCACTCTGTTGCACTCCCGTGCCCTCAAAGCTTGAGCCCAGCAAGACAACCAGCTGGCTGACAGCACCAGGAGCAGCGCCGATCTGAACCAGGTTCTCCTTCGACGTTGCAAGGTTCAATAACGTCTCCGATGCGAACCCTTGCACGTCCTCTAAGCTTGGCTTGAGGAATTGGCTCAGCTTTATTGTTTCTGGCTACGAGTCCACCTTTGGCAGGCAACCAATCCGCTACCAAAGGCCGCATTGGATCAAAATCTAACCTGCCCATGAACACAGGCCCAAGTAGCATGTGCTTTTGTACTTCCTCATGGCCTCTGGTGGGAGGCCAGGAGGTAGCTGGACGAATGTAGCTGAACTGAAGCTGAGGCTCGGGTAAAAACTATTGATTTGGTTTTGGTCCTTTGCAAAACTGGGCTTGTTGTCGTATTGCTTATAGCAGCCAGGCTTTATGATTTCCACGAGCCGGAAATACACACATGCATCCTTGTCATGGTAGGTCACATCAGCGTGATTCAGCATTTAACCTTCTCAGACACAGTCAGCACGCAAAGCAGCTTAGCCAGCCCCAGGAAAGCCTCTGCAAGGCTTGATTCTGCTTGTTTCAGCTTTTAGCATGGTTGCAAAAAGGCTTGAGAAAGCAAGGATAGCGTCCTATCCACCTCGAAGTTGACGTGAGTCATGAGATCTCAGCTGTGAGCTGAGTCAGCTTGGGTTTGAATCCAGATCGTACATAGTTCAGTCGGTTTGAAGCTGTGCGTATGCTATCCCCGACCACGATCTCCGACCCCCGAGTCTTTTCACGAGCATGCAATGTGCGCCATAGAGCGGTATCGAGCGATCAAGGGACTGGCTGAGCTGTTTCGCGGAGAAACTGCATTACGGGCGGCTACTACGGCCTATCGTGGCCTACTGACATGGACAAATGTGTGATTTTTTGGCGCATGGGACCATAAACCCCGACCGCTATAATGGCTCATTGCTGGTCTTGGTTTACACATAGTGTTTCATGGCTAATTTGAATGCTGTGTAACTCAACACTGCAGGGTGAGGTGGACTGGATCCAAGTCTCTCAAGACGCTCTGGAGCATTGCACAATCATCGTAGCCGTTTGCTCCGATCGCTACGGTGCTTCAAAATTCAAGCAGGCGGAGTTCTCCCTGGCGCACATGAGGGGAAAGGTGGGCACTGGTAGTCTTAATGAACGCCTAAAGCGTATAACCGAGTAGGGTTTGCGCACCCCTATTTTGCAAACGTCCTGACATAATACTCTGTGCAGGCGCCAGGCACATCACTCCACTCGCTAAGCACAGCTGCTGTTTATTAATTTACTTCATTTTCGAGTAGCGCATCTGGTATGAAACAAAAATTCAGGTTTGTGCAGCGCTTATAGCCTCTAACACAATGAAAAAGTGATGACCCTGACCCTGACCCTGTCCTTGACCCAGCCCCTAACCCTGACCCTGATCCTGCCCCTGATCCTGCCCCTGACCCTGATCCTGTCCCTGATCCTGCCCCTGACCCTGCCTTTGACCCTGACCCTGACCCTGATCCTGCCCCTGCCCCTGATCCTGGCCCTGATCTTGCCCCTGATCCTGGCCCTGCCCCTGCCCCTCATCCTGCCCCTCATCCTGCCCCTGATCCTGCCCCTGATCCTGCCCCTGATCCTGCCCCTAATCCTGCCCCTGATCCTGCCCCTAATCCTGCCCCTGATCCTGCCCCTGATCCTGCCCCTGATCCTGCCCCTGATCCTGCCCCTAATCCTGCCCCTGATCCTGCCCCTAATCCTGATCATGCCCCTGATCTTGACCCTGATCTTGCCCCTGATCCTGCCCCTCATCCTGATCCTGCCCCTGATCTTGCCCCTGATCCTGCCCCTTATCCTGCCCCTCATCCTGCCCCTCATCCTGCCCCTCATCTTGCCCTTCATCTTGCTCCTGCTCCTGCCACTGATCCTGCCCCTTATCCTGCCCCTACCCCTGCCTCTGCCCCTGCCCCTGCCCCTGCTCCTGACCCTGATCTTCGTCTCCCTCTGCCCGCTTCGCCTTGACAGCCCTAATCGGCTTAGACTAGCATGGGCGCCTAGTTCCTAACACCAGTACCCTTGTTTTGGCCACGATGCCAGAACCACTGACACAGCCTTGGGCGCCTTGGGTGCCGAGGGCCCTGGGGTTCGAGCAGGAAAGGGCACATAATCAGACTGGCTAGATTTTAAACTTTGACAGGACAGCCAGCTATAAAATCACAGGACAGGCCATGCTATGCTGCTATGCTATGCATGAAATGCAGTGCTCTGCCGATTACAATCCTTACGGTAGCTAAATCACTTAGCTGAGTTTCAGCCTCTGTAATTTGGAGGCAAATTCAGCTACTTTTACACTGCAAGTGTCAGATATTGCTAAGACGATTCCCGAATTACGGCGCAATGGCACAGCACTGATTGAATGAAAAGACAGGCCAGATATTAATGAGCAATCTGTCGCACGTATGCTCGAAGGTGCCCTATTGATCGCGGGTGTTCAACCATAAACAATCTGAATCGAACTTTCATTGTTCATTGTATCTCCTCCTCCATGCCACAGGTCTTGATCCCAGTTTTTCGCAGCGGCGTGTATCCTCCGCCGAGGCTGGAGGCGTTGATGGGATCTCTACCGTACATCCCCAAGAGTGGGGCGTGTTGGGGAAGGGACTCTTGGTTTGATGAGATGAGCATGCCTTAGTAGTGTCTAGTGAGATAAAATGTGTTTTTAGGTGCAGTATTCCTTTCTATTATTGTGCCGGCATACTAGTCTGCGTGGCATGACGGTGGCCTGAGGTTGCAGGAGGTAGCTGGAATGAAGATATAATTGATGAACATGATGATTTTTACCATATCTGTGAGGTTCTCAGCAAGCCTAGACATGACTGAGAGCTGTCCTTGTCTTCATCGTAGTAGGTGAATCATCATTTGTTGTGATAAGGTGGTCCTTTGTTGAGGAGAATGCTCGTCTCAGGATGCTGGATTTGGGTTTCAAATAAAACATGCCCCAAGCCCATAACACTTAACCTGCCTACTATATTTTGATCCCCTATCCAGATGATGACGGAGCTGAGGACCTTGTTGACGAGCAGAGACCTCAAGCCCCTCGGCAGAATAAACGTGCCGGATGAAAGCGGATGCGGCCCATCCATAGCAAAGGTCAGATTTACCGGCGTGCGACCAGTGGAACAGATAATGCTTGGAAGGAGAAGGATGTTGCACTGATTTCTTTGAAAGCGTATAGCTAGGTCAAACCATGGTCCAAGGAGGTAAGCCACGATTCCCTAGGAACACCTACAACCTCAGTTTTTGGAGGTTGCTGACAGTCGATCACCACCATGGCAAGGGGGTCCATCCATTATAATATATAATGGCAACGGTGCGGACGGATGTGGCTTTGGCCCCGAGCTGCGCTGTTCCCTTAACCCACACGCCCCTAGAGGGGCGTAGTTTTCTTTCTTTCCATCCATTGGTATGGTTTTGCCCTTGCTGATGGAAGTCAACATGTTCAGCGTGTGCCATCCATACGTGTGTGTCAGTATGTGTGCCAATGAGGCTGATCCCAAAAAAAATCAACGCGGAGCGTTGCATCATCTTACTTGCATCATCTCTCCAAAGAAAACTGAAAAGTGCCAAGTATTTTACATGTTACACAACGTTGGGTGGAAGTGCGTGAATGTAACATGAAGGTTCATCCTTTCAAATGTTGGTCATCTTAGCATGTTTGTCATCCTCGACGTACCGTAAGTACACCATGAACCTACCAACTTGCACCAGGTCGCAACGAAGTCGCCCTCTTACGTCAGAAGGATGGTCGCCAAGCTGTACTCTGCCAGCACTTCAGAACAAGCGCATGCAACAAAGGCGATATTGGAGATGGCAATCAGCGCTAACTACCATGAGGCCATCACCCGATTGGTGGTGTTGTTGAGCTCCATCTCGGTGGTAGTGCAAGATCGCGCAACGAGGGTGCTAGGGATGCTTGCCAAAAACTCGGAGAACCAAGTCAAGATCGCTGCCGCTCACGGTGCCATCACTCAGCTGGTTGTCTTGATGGGCTGCAGCTCGGTGGAATTGGGAGGATGTGCAGCTCAGGCGCTAGGGAACCTTGCAGCCGGTAATGCAGAGAACCGAGTCAAGATCGCGGCAACTCCTGGTGCCATCACCCAGCTGGTTGTCTTGTTGAGCTCCAGCTCAATGCAAGTGCAAGAGCGTGCAGTTGGGGCGTTAGGAGTGCTTGCAACAAGCAATGTGGAGATCCAAGTCAAGATCGGCGCTGCTCATAGTGCCATCACCCAGCTGGTTGCATTGTTGAGCTCCAAATCTGAGGTAGTGCAACAGCATGCCATTTGGGCGCTACTGATGCTTGCAGACACAAATGCAAAGAACCAAACCAAGATCGCCGCTGCTTATGGTGCCATCAACCAGCTCATTGTCTTGATGAGCTCCAACTCGGAAGGCGTGCAACAGTATGCAGCTGCGACATTGGGGAGGCTTGCAGAAAATGTGAAGATCCAAGCCAAGATTGGCGCTGCTCATGGTGCCATCACCCAGCTGGTCGGTTTGTTGAGCTCCGACTCAGTGGGACTGCAAGGGTGTGCAGCCGCGGCATTGGGTAACCTTGCATGTAAGAATGTGGCAATCCAAGTCAAGATTGCTGCTGCTGATGGTGCTATCGCCCAGCTGGTCGTCTTGCTGACTTCAAGCTCAGCGGAAGTGCATGAGATTACATTGATCACGCTCGGGAACCTTTCAGATGATGAGAGCAAGGTCAAGATTGCCGCTACTCCCGGTGCCATCACTCAGCTGGAGAAGCTGTCGAGGTCAGATGTGCTGCGCGTGAAAAAGGAGGCCATTTATGTTTTAAAGCAGATAACATAATGCATATGTCGTATGGTAACGGTGGGATGTTCTACGAAAAACTCATGCTCTGTCAGTTTTTTCTTAGATGGCGAATATGGGCAACGGGCATGTTATTGGACGTTGGGTTCCTCGGCCGAGTAAGACAATCATGGTCAAGGAGAGAGAGGTAGAGAGAAGGGAAGGGAGGGTTGGGTAGAAAGGGGGTTATGGGGTTCATTTTTTGTTCTAATGCCCTAGTCTCGGGCTCAAGGTATGTCAAGAACAATCAGCTTGCCGACAACTTGAAGTTATGACTTGTGGTTGGCATGGCGCGGTCGTGTTTGTGCATGATACTACCCTGAAAGACCCCAAATCTGCGGACTCGTTGGTCTACTAGGTCCTTCTTGATTCCTTTGTTCATTTTCTTGTCTAGGGTCAAGGACGTCCCTTGGCTCGTTCTCGTTGGCCTTATAAGTGAGGGCGGATTCATGTCCCTCTGCCTTTGGGAGCCATGGGACAAAACATGTGGGATATTTTGATGGTTTTGCATGAACATAGATATCACATATGGTAAGGGTATATGTTGTTAGGCAGTGATGTTTCTTGCAAGCCATAAGGATGTATTGTACTGTGCCCATTGACGACCCTCTTTAACCACCATGTCTTTTGTCTCCCATTGCACGGCATTTCAAATCCCGTATTCCTGAAGGCACGCTCAGGCTTTCTTTACCTTGTGGTTGAGATACTGGAAGTGATGAAACATTTGAGGCTAGATGAGCATCATAGGAGGAAGAATGGAAGGTGAAGAGAGCCAAGCGAGCTGCCGAACAACTGATTATCTTGTGGAACGGAGTTGTGGCCATCATCCGTGGGATGTCAATGACATTACACCTCAACGCCCTGCTCAAAAGGCTCGGCCGCGTGGGCGCCCAACTGTCCCGTTGGAAGAAAATAAACTGAAGGTAAGAGGGATTGAAGGAGAAGATCACATCCGGGGAGATGCAAGCCGACTACAACTTGAATGGGAAGAGGATGCACAGCTTGCATTTGCTCGAGTGGAGCCCGAGGAGTCTAGAGCCAAAGATGATATGTCAATGACATAACACCTCTGGGTCCTGCTAAAAAAAGCTCGGCCGCATGGGCGCCCGTTAGGAGAAAAGAAAATGAACTTAAGTTAGGAGGGGAAGGAGGAGAAAAACACAACAGGGAAAGAAATACCCCCCCAAGGTAAAGGCAGCCCGAAGTATCCCTGCCCCTCTCAAGCCGATTCCCTAAGAAGTCAAAGAAAAGCAACAAAGTAGGCCTCAACAATGCCTACCACGTCCTCAACAGATTGCCATTCGACTGCCATGAGGCTAATACCGGTATGGAATTTGATTGTGCAGAAGAAAGAAAGGAGGATTATTTGCACATGCACCTGCCCCTCAAAAATAAAAAACAGTCCGAAGATTCCCCATCCCCAAACGCTGATGCGTAAGCTCTAATCTGTGAATATTGAAAAACTGCCTACCTGCCCTCATCCCTGCCTAAGATCCCAATACCCTATATGAAAAGCCCTGAAAACTATCCAGCAGTGGGGACATGAGATGCACGCTCGTGCATGATAATGCAACAGTTCCCGTAAGCTAATGTACCGTAGTGTCAGTCCAAAGTCGTTGTATTCTGAGGTTGTTTTGTTTTGAAACCGTCTTTGGCCACAGTCATGCTTTTCGTTTTATTGGCTGGTTTTTATCGGAAGCTGGTTTTGTTCCCGATCAACTGTTCGGTTTTGCTCTGGGCGGCGCATCTGATGCCAGCACGCGTCTTGCCTTCGCCCTAGCGAGTGTTTCGGCAAAAGACAGCTGCCTTTTCGTATCTGCAGCATTTTATTGGGCAGACAGCGTGTAAACGCTGCATGTGCGGTGAACTGCGCTCTGTGTTGGCGATATTTTTAGGGTTTGGGGCGGAAAATGTTCGTTTCTCTGCTCGTTTTCTTTTTCGGAGAATCATCGAAATCAACCTTTGTTTTCATGAAAAACGATCCATACAACGAATTGGGACTGGCACTATGTTCACCGTAGCATCAATTGCCTTTGCTCATCCCCCCGAAATAATTAGTTATAATAAGCGTGCGGCATATCTCAATAGCACGCAGGCAAATAATAATTAGCAGCCCTTTCTTGCACCGCATAATCGTCAGAAGCCATCGAGGGAGGTCTAAGAAGTTTTAACTCATCAGGCATTCATGCAACCAAAACTATGCTGCAAACTACCAGACATCCAGGTCCTCCTCCTCTTATGCCCCCTCCTCTGAGGCCTGCCTAATCTCCTCCTCATCCTCCTTCCACTCCTCTGTGCCCTTGCTTGCTGCCTTTCTTCTTGACACGGATCATGCTTTCCTGGAAGATACACGGAACCTAGCATACCAGAACTGGCCCGCTCGCATGCCAGAAAAAAAACGATTTCGCTTGGGGCGAAATTAGCGCGCTCCATCCGGGTTTCTAATGAATTATAGCGCACAGCAGGTCCGCGCAGCCCATTCAATAATTAATCTCACACGAAGGGTACCGGTATAGAGCGGATAACGGTGATTCAGAAATTGGAGCCAAGACCAAATGGTGGACCCCGTCATGCTAACAATTCGAGTTGCATGCACAAAAATTTCACTGATACACGTTCATCATCCTTCATAATTTGTAGGGGGTGCTCAATTGAACTCCCTTGTTGATGCTCGGCCAGCCTTCAAATGAAAGTTCGCAGCGCAAGGATCGTCATCCACATTGAGCAATTTGATGTACCAGTACTCTATCCTTGTGGGTCTCGGACAGGTCGGTATTATAGAAGCTGGTTTTCCCCCCCGCTTATGTTGGTCATGAATGCTATAGTGAGTTGCACCACTGAGCCATGCTCAAATTGGCCTTGCCGCGTGGGCGCCCATTGTGTTGGTCTTCAGGTGGCTCGTTCTGTTTTTACTGATTACTGAAGTACGCAAGAAGACCAGGTCCACCCTTCCCGAGTACGAGAGGGGACAAAGACTTTGTGGGGACATCAGCAAAAGAAGATCCAATGATTCGCGGCTGTTCATTCATTATGCGTGGCTCAATACTCGTGTTACAAGCCTCCTGAGAAACCTCCGGCAAATGGCAATCATTTGCCTAGCCAGCCCTAAACTCCTAAATTAATAGCACTTCAAAAACAGCTACCTAACTCGTGTCATAAGCTTACGTCACCCGGTGTCGCAAGCTGCGAGCACGCCACAGTCAAATTGGCACCGGACAGCAACTAGCTAACGAACTCGCTTTAGGCCTTGATGGGCAGAGGCACTCCCCTCATCTGCTCCTCCAAATGCGCATTCAGCTCGGGCGTGATCTTGCCCTTGGCCTTCAGCACCTTGTACACTAGAGGGTTCACGTGCTTGAGGATGGCCGTCTCAGCAGCCGTGATGTCCGCGGGCGCAACCTTGTCGAGGAATCCCTTGGTGGCCGCGTAAACCACCACCGTCTGCTGCTCGATAGGCATAGGCCTGAACTGGGGCTGCTTTAGGATCTCAGTCAGGCGGGCGCCACGCTCCAGCACGTACTGCGTCGCGGCATCGAGGTCCGAACCGAACTGGGCGAAGGCTGCCACCTCACGGTACTGAGCCAGCTCCAGCTTCAGTGTTCCGGCGACCTGCTTCATGCCAGGGAACTGCGCTGCGGATCCGACGCGGGACACGGACAGACCGACGTTCAGGGCGGGGCGGATACCCTTGTAGAAGAGCTCGGTCTCCAGGAAAATCTGGCCGTCGGTAATGGAAATGACATTGGTGGCAATGTAGGCCGACACGTCACCTATGACAGGGGGAGGAAAGTGTGCATGTAAACACCTATATTCCTGACAAGCACCAGTATACATGACATATCAGAGTTGGTGACCTGTTATGAACATAATGATGACTAACAGCAGTCTTCATTAGAAGCACTGGTATTCATAAAGAATAAGAATAATGGTTAAGACGGCAGCGCTACATGTCCAGGGTTCAAACAAAAATATTCTCAAGGAACACTGGTATTCATGCCCAAAACGAGTCATCATATGATTCCTCATAAGACACAGGTAGGATTGATAAAAGAAACCAAGAGCGTGCTCGTTTCCGGACTGCTCTGGAGTTGACCCCAAGACTGTCTCATCGGCAAGTATGGGACTAACAGTGACGATTTCTCAGCAGAATGAGGTGCACCACTTGTTTTGTGGAAGGGCACCCTGGGCTCACTGGGGCTCTACCAGGCCTATGATCTGATCTGTTGTTGGTCCCCTTTGGCACCATCCCATGTACATCATTAGTGCGCAGAAGATGAGGGTGATCTTCAGCGCACTAAACTAAATATGGACGGGCACCCACCAGCCTGGGTTTCGATGACGGGGAAGGCAGTGAGGGAGCCACCGCCCATGGCAGTGGACATCTTGGCGGCGCGCTCCAACAGACGAGAGTGCAGGTAGAAGACATCTCCGGGGAAGGCCTCACGTCCGGGGGGACGCCTCAGCAGCAGCGACATCTGGCGGTAAGCCACCGACTGCTTGGACAGATCGTCATAGATGATCAGCGCGTGCTTCCCGTTGTCGCGGAAGTACTCCGCCATTGCACAGGCTGAGTAGGGCGCCAGGAACTGCAGCGGTGCGGCATCTGAGGCGGTGGCAGACACGATGATCGTGTACTTAAGCGCGCCTGCCTGGCCAAACAGCTTGACCAGCTGCGCCACGGTCGAGCGCTTCTGCCCGATAGCGACGTACACACAGTACACGCGCTCGGCGCGGTGCACGAGCTCGTTGCAAGCCTTCTGGTGCAGGATCGTGTCAACAGCAATGGCGGTCTTTCCTGTCTGGCGATCGCCAATGATCAGCTCACGCTGGCCGCGGCCGATGGGCACCAGGGAGTCCACAGCCTTGACACCAGTGTACATGGGCTCGCGCACCGACTGGCGGGCAACAATGCCTGAGCAGGAAGGAAACCGGCACATGCATGAGAACAGTGCCATTTTATTATGGCTGCCCAGTACTTGCTCCGTGAGCAGACCCGGCCCCGGAACATGAATTGATGAATGGTGTCGGGTCAACGACAGGACAATACTTGGGCCTTATCTGCATCTAATGTTCACGTCTGGCTGTCCCCATGTGCCATGTGAAGACACAGTGCCATATTTTATGCCTAAAGCTGGTTCTCGTGTTTGCACCCGAAACGCGCCATGCGCCATGTCCCTGCCTGGTGCCATGTTTAGGTCTAGCTAGTCCCAGATCCCACCCACCAGGAGCCTTGACCTCCACCAGGCTGCTGCGCACGCTAGTCAGGGGTCCCTTGCCGTCGATGGGGGCACCCAGGGCATCCATGACGCGTCCCAGGGTTCCGGGCCCGATGGGCACGTTCACGATCTGGCCCGTGCGGTACACCAAGTCTCCCTGGTGGATTGCGCTGTCATTTCCAAACACCACCACACCGACGTGGTCAGCTTGCAAGTTCAGCGCCATGCCCTTGACTCCCGAGTCGAAGCAGACCAGCTCTCCTGCCTGTAAGCAGTTCGTTCGGCTGGTTGATTTGATTCCAGGAAAACGTGCATGCAGGGGCAAATGGAACCTGCGCATCAAAAGCTACGTCGAAGGGGGAGCGCACCTGCACACTCTTCAGTCCGTAGACGCGAGCGATACCGTCACCGACAGACAGAACGCGACCGAGGTGGATCACGGGAGGCTGATACGACTTCTCCCACTCCTTGACTGCGGGGCTGCAGCATGAACGAGTGGTGCGAGAAATGTCAGGGAAAGCAACTAAGGCAAACCTTGTCTTGATCAGGACACGCTTCGACACGACGAAGACGATCATCACCTCACTCGACCATCAACTCACATAAGCTTTTGGGACACATGCTGGATGAGATACTTGCTGGAGAACTTGGGCTTCCTCAGCTCCTCCAGTGACTTTGCATCAGCGGCGAAGCCCCTCAGAGCCTGGATGACAAAATCAGGTACGGAATCAGAATGCGGCTGACGGTGGGAGAGGACAGGGCTGTAAATAAGACATTCATCTGGGACCACCCACCTGTGACACGCGGTTAGACCATGGCTTGCTAACGGAGGTAGTCTCACTGCAGGGAACATGGGTTATGTTGTCGCACCGGGTTTTATGAGGGGAAGAAAGCAAATCAAATCTACCTGCTAGCGACAGAGCCTGACGCGGTGGTGGCCTGCAGACGCTGCAGACCTGTAGGCGGCACAAAACGCAGGTGACAGGATCAACATCATGGTTCAGTGAGATTATCAATTCAGCAATCGCACACGATCCAACCATAGACACGACATTCCGAATGTAATACAAGTAGCGATGAATATGCGTCCCATGCAAGAATCGTGATTATGGTGTGGTTGGCGTCCTACCAGCCCTGAGAAGCCTGGAAGCCTGCTGTCTCATCGCCGATGAACAAAATCAAATGGCTAGACCACCTGCACTTGAAGCAACAGAGAATATGAAGATCAGCGGGACCGATGTTGATGCCAACAGGCCTGGAGCTTGACCTATGGACGTGATTACATGTATACCCTTCAGCAAACGAGTACAAATTTTGCAAGGAGAATAAACAGAGTGATGGCTGGGGGCTATGTCAAGGATGCCGGATCGACATCAGCACATTACAGGGGCCACACCTGCTCAGCAGTGGCTTGATATGATGAGTTGAGAGAGGCCTGACTGCTGCGAACTATGCATTTGATGGTTAGTAGCGCACCGCTGGTTTCGGGGTGTAAGGTCGGGTCTCAACTAGACTTGCTCGACAGCATACATCGCCGCAGAAGCAAGGCCGTGATGCACCCCCTCCAGATCATAGAAGTGTCGTCCCTGATATTGATTACAGTCAGCTATGTTCGCCGGGCCTTGAAGTGGGCCTGCTTTGGCAGAAAGAACAAGCAAACTCTTGATTACATTCAAATCATTCGGAAAATTCAGGAGGCAGCAGGTAGCAAGTCTGTTTTCCAGTGGAAAGATGTCAAGCCTGCCCCTGCAGCCAGTATGGACGTGTCCAGTCTTCAATTGGGTCAGGTGAGCCAACACGCGACACTGATCTGGTTGGGATGACAGTTTTGCAGCGAGGGGACGACCATGCAGGGCAGAGGCAATCAAACTAGATGAACGGAGCCGTTGGGCGGCGCTAGGTTTCAGATTTGAATATAATTACCTGGCAGCTAGCATAAGCTGGATCTGCTTCATACCTCACACACGGGAGGACAGGGCCAGGGGCATCAGTATCATTTTTTGTGCGCACCTGACGACCTTTGGAAGGCTGCCGGGCAGCCACGACTGGAGAATCGGGGGCCAGACCATGACCGGCCTACAGTCAAAGGCTCAAGCAACAGGGCCCCTCGGCCCGACCATAGATGATGACCTCATAATACTGGTACCAGGACACATCCGTGAATGATCTGCGGTACACAGCACACACCACATTGATTGCTTTACTCTGTTCACACTACCCAGGTTGATCCCCATACCTCATGCAGGCAACAGCCTATCATGATGACCGGGGCTCCATATACAGATTCAAGGTGGGTTCAAGGTTGAGTCCTTGAGGGTTGAGGGATCCAGTTGGACAATTGAGGGATGTTAGACATGAGACCTCCAATGAGTTTGAGGGATGAGTCCTTCCAGGGATAAGTTACCGGATGAGTTTGAGGGATGAGTCCATGAGGGTCGAGGGGGCAAGGTGGAGTTTTGAGGGATGTGAGGGATGAGGGATCAAGGTTGAAGGATGAGCTGATGAGGGTTCAGGGATCAAGGTTGACGTTCACGGGATGTGAGGGATCAAAGCGCAATCAGGGCTAATTAAAAAAAACGAATTCAGAATACCGCACCTCACTTGCAATTAAATTTACATCACGGCCCCTGCGGTCGGGATTTCCTGGTGTGGCAAGCCCCGCTTTCCTGAAGTGGCAAGCCCCGCTGCTAACGCCACCGGCTGTGAGACCCGGTCCAGGTTTGGTCCCTGTGGAACTAGCGGCTCTAAAAATCAAACCTTGCTGGGATGAGACGATGAAGAGCACAGTGATGGCTAATTTGGTGATCAAGATTTGGTACCTGTCGAACTAGTGGTAGCTGAAGTGTGGCCAGCCAAAAGCAGTCCGGTTTGCTCTAAAACACAAACCCTGTTGGGATGAGGAGATGAAGAGCACAGTGATGGCTAATTTGGTGATCAAGATTTGGTCCCTGTCGAACTAGTGGTAGCTGAAGTGTGGCCAGCCAAAAGCAGTCCGGTTTGCTCTAAAACACAAACCCTGTTGGGATGAGACGATGAAGAGCACAGTGATGGCTAATTTGGTGATCAAGATTTGGTCCCTGTCGAACTAGTGGTAGCTGAAGTGTGGCCAGCCAAAAGCTGTCTGGTTTGCTCTAAAACACAAACCCTGTTGGGATGAGGAGATGAAGAGCACAGTGATGGCTTACGAAGTTGATTTTGGTCATCAAGGTTTCTCTAGTGCCTCTAGTGAATCTGGCGCTCCGGATCCCAAACGGTTGGCCGGACTCAATTTGTGTCAGTTGTGCTGACGACGGTTTGTGCTGGTGGACGAAGAACCCTAAACACTAGCTGCGAAAGTTGTAACAGACGGTAGTTGGTGTCAGTTGGCGCGGAAACCTAAAATACCGCCTGGGAATATTGTAGCTGACGTTTTTCCCTTGGTAAGCGCAGGACCCTCAAATACAGGTACCAGCAGGAAAGGCAGCGGCTGTTCGTATCCTTCGTTGTTTTTTCAAAACCCGGATTGATTTAAGTGAACACTGAACCCCGATCCAGCCTGGAGGCCCAGCATGACCGAACATGTCCCCACATCATCCCTTTCAGGCGATCCTTCAATCATTTGACATATTAGGCGCTCCGCCGAACAGTTGGCCCCTTCCTCTCCCCCCTTGAGGCGCTCCGTCGAAAGAGGGAGAGGAAGGCTTGGCTTCTTTCTCACCATCTTTTCATGGAGCACCTTAAAGAGGGAGAGGAAGGGGCCACCTGTTTGGCAGAGCGCCCAATATGTCTTATGTGTGAAGGCTCTTCTCTCACCATCCTTTTAAGGCGCTCCGTCGAACAGTTGACATTTACATTGATCCCTCATCGGACATGGCCTCAGCCCATGCCGCACTGTTTCCTCAACCCTCGCGCCCCTGCGGGACGTAGCTTTCTTTCTTTCTTTCTGACTCCTCATGCTGGTGTTGCCCTTTCATGTAGCTGGCGGAAGGAGTGCTGGTCAACATGTACTTCACGAAAGCAGGTAACTCTGCCTCCTCCCTAGGGATGCTAGGGTCAACTCAGGGCCAGAGGACCTGCTCAAGGCTGCAAGTGCTCCTTAAACTGGTAGTGGTCATGCTCCGTAAGGCTGCCAGTGCTAGTCAGCCCAGGACTGCTCATGCTCTAATGTTCCTAAGGACTGCTCCTCCTAGTGCTCCTGAAGGCTGCTAGTGCTAGTGAACACATACCAGCGATAGTGCTTGTGCCCTTTCGGACTGCCCGTGCTCCTTAGGACTGCTCGTGCTCCTAAGAACTGCTCCTCCATGTGTTCCTTAGGACTGCTAGTGCTTGTCAACACATGTCAGCAATAGTGCTTGTGCTCCTTTACCGCTATTGCAAGTTAACATGTACTAGCGTTTTTTCTATTGCTAGTGCTTCCTAGGACTGCAGTGGCTAGTCAGCTTGTGCTGGTGCTAGTGCTAGTGCTACTGCTGGCTCTTGTGCTGCGGCGTATTGAGCTGTCCCCCTCCAGCACATGAATGACACATGCTTGCTGTTGGCTGCGATTTAGCTTGAATTTTTCAAACAGGGTTTTACAATTTACCCAATTTGTGTGGTTAAATACTTAACCCCTGAATCGTTTACCCATTTAATTATTTAGAACGAGGTGGCTTGCCTGTTGAAAATATTGCAAAATGCATGTGCATCGCCCCAAACAAGGGATCATCTCCGATTGCCAAACCCAAACACAGAACCTTAGCCGAGAACCCTGAACCCCAAATTTTAAACACAAACCCCGAACCCTAACACCTTCCCTTACCCCCAGCCCTTGAATCAAGCCCACTTCTCGACCCTAACCATAACTCTTAACCTTGACCCTAAACCCTTGCCTCAACCGTTAACTCTGCATCAGCAGCAGCTAGGAAGCGCCATCATCCCCTGCCCTAGGCCCTTCACTCGTTCATCATTATAATTATGGAGCGCACCCAACCACCTTTGGGGGGAAGCCAACCACCTTTGGAGCGCACTCAACCACCTTTGGGGGGCAGCCAAGTGGCCCCCACTGTGCCAACGGGGAGGACAAAACAAGGCGCAATATTGCTGAACTTAACAGCTGACGAGTAGTTGTACTTATATGTACCGATATGTATCCTAAAACCTGAACCCTTGCCCACGGATATTATTCACCATGTGCTTGTTTTGACGTGTCGAAGGGGTCCGGAGGTCCGGCGACCTGCACGACTGCACTCAGTACGATGTTGTACTGAAGGGTCGGACTCGACTGCGGATGTTGGTGAGGGGCGCGGTATGGGGGGACTGACTGGTGCCCTTCGTTCCATCAGAGCTGGACTCGACTGCGGATGTCATTCTATCTGGGCCGGACTTGACTGCAAACCCTCTGCAGCTATGTCACTGAAGAAGGCAAAAATAGACAGCGGTACCGGAAGGCATGGATCAGTGCAGGCTCTGTTGTCTGCCCATGAGCTCAGGTTAGAGCCAATTCACACCTAGTTCAGGTCGCAGTTTCGGTTGGTTGGTTCGGCGTCAGAGAGCCCTGTTGCGGGAAGCTTAGTTTGGCGAAACGAATCCAATGTCAAGCCAACCGAACTGAAACTGGGGTCGGACCCCAGGTTGGGAACCGTGCGAAACCGAGGTACCCAAACCGGCCAAACTCAGCAAAACTAGCCAGGTGTGAATCCGCTCTTAGGTACCTCTTGAGGCTTGACTGGTCACCTCTCTTGCCTTTTCTCTCGGTCGTTCGCTTTTCAAGGTCCAATCTATCGTATGTAATGCACAAATCCTCCAGGACCCCCACAGCGGGAAGGAAACTGTCCAAGAGTACAAGGCACATGATTTCATCGTCATCCCAGCAAGGTAAACCATGTGCGTGCTAGGGTTTCGCCGGAAGGGGGGTCGCCTGCTCACCGGAAGAAATGGGCCTTCCCCCCTGTGCCGGCGCCGGCGTTCCTTTTCGGGCGTTCCCTGTTTATTGACCTCCCTGTTGTCATCCCAGGAAGTCATGCCATATGCATGCCCTGTTGATGGACCCGCCCCTCGATCTTGCCGCGTTCCTTGCATGATGTTTTTGTCATCGCCAAGCCGTATGCTTGCCACATACTCGACCTGTTGATTGACCCTCCCTTTGCTCGTGCCCCGTGACCCTGCCAGATCCCTACACGCTTTGCGATGCCAGTCCATGCCTCACCTTGTACGTGCCCTGCCCATGCCCTCCTTTTGGCCTCCTCCCACACACCATAGTTAGGCCTGAATTCTCACAAGTTGAGCACGAGGCTGGACATGCCCCCCCCCTCTCCCTCCCTGCCTCCCTGCCTCCCCTTCTGATTTCTGACGTCCCTCCCTTCCTCCTGTGACCTGTCCTGAAGTCGTTTCCTCTTCCGTACACTGACAGCTTTCCACCCTTTCAGAACGCGTTTTCCCCCCTCTTCTCTTCTCTCCCTCCCTCCCTCCTCCCTTTCCTGATGCTATTCTTACCCTCCTCTCTCCCTCCCC
Source organism: Limnomonas spitsbergensis (assembly GCA_037349105.1). Lineage (NCBI taxonomy): Eukaryota > Viridiplantae > Chlorophyta > Chlorophyceae > Chlamydomonadales > Limnomonas > Limnomonas spitsbergensis. Next base: position 2,835,201 of record JAYJMM010000099.1, read on the forward strand.
CCTCCTCCCTTTCCTGAGGCTATTCCAACTTCCCCCCCCCCCGTCTCTCCCTCCCTACTCCCTTTCCTCAGGCCCCCCCCCCCTCCCCCCCCCCCTCTGTCCTCTCTCTCTCCCTCCCTCCCTCCCTCCCTCCCTGCTCCCTTTTCTGATTCCATTCCTACCTTCCTCCTCCCTCCTCCCTCCCCTCCTCCCCACTCCCTTTCCTCAGACTCCCCCTTCCCTTCTTCCTCTCTCCCTCCACCCCCCTCCCCCTTCTCTCCTTCCTCTCTTCCTCCCCCCCCCATTCTCCCTTTCCTGCTGCTTTTACCCCCTTCCTCTCCCTCCCTCCTTCCTTTCTTGCCGTTTTTGCCGCCACCCTCCCTCCCTACTCCCTGCTCTGACGTAATGTTCTCTTCGGTCTGGCTCTCAGGACTCCCCACATGTTCGAATTCCTTGAGGATAACTGCCTCCTCGAATGGTAGGGGGGGGGGGGGCAATTGTTATTATGAGGATGCGACAGATCACGTCCGGGATGCCACCACTGGGCCGATCCGTCGATGGGGACAGACTGTGACCAGCCCATGGCCGGTGGCCTTCAAGCAACGTGTCATCCTCCAACAGAACCTGCTACAGCCCGCCGCGGCTCGCTTGCGCTAAAGAGTGCCGCAATGCTGGAACCCGCTTCTTAGCGGAACCCGCCCCCCCCCCGCTTAAAGCTTATTTTGGGTCACAGCGGCGGTGGTAACGTTTTATTAGTCATCTGCAAGTAATGCCAAAATTGACTTGCGTTTTGAACTGGGGTGCTTATTCGTTATTGTGGTACGCAGGTGGTCTGAGGAGTTTCAGGCTTGGTACTACCAGCCGTACCGCAACGTGATTGAGCAGGGCCTGCCCCTATCAAGCACTGACGAATCTGATTTCAGCGTCAACGTCAAGGAGCAGGAATCTGCCTGATGCAGTGCTGTCATTTCACACGTCAGCTACAGCCTGGCCTGAGGAGGGCGGCATGCTGAGGAGGGCTGCATGCTGCATCGAGCCCCGCTGCTTCGGCCACCAGCCGTAGTCCAGTTAAACTTTGGTCCTTGTTAGCCCAATGGTGGCTGCCCGGTAGCCTCTGAAGGTGGCCTGGTGCACTTCTAGAAAGAAAGAAACAACGCTCGGCAGGGGCGTGAGGGTTAAGGAAACAACACGGCATGGGCCGAGGCCTCGTCCGCGGCGTTACCCTGACTTTGAACATAGCACTGGAACATAGTGTAGGAATCTTTGCCATATGTGCTGTGTGTGACAAAATGAAGGCACGTGAAAGCTGTGGGAAAGAGTTTAAATTCGATATTGTTCTTGAGTACCTAAATCACAGCCAGGCTATCTAGGTCGGGCTAGGTCGGGTTAGACTCATTGAGTTACCGGTAGAAGTGGTTACGGCTGCACGGACCTGCATTATTTTTAATGCGCTCCTCAAAAATGAGTTGTTTAAAAAAACGGTACCTATAACGGAAATGTTGTTGCGTGACGAAAAAATGAGCTATTTTCCGGCGGAGTGTGCAAAAGGTGTACGGAATTCCGGGGAAGTTACGCATGAGCTCTCTTAGCTCAGTTGGCAGAGCGGTACTTTAGTAAGGTGCAGGCCGGCAGTTCAAACCTGTCAGAGAGCATGGCCGTTTTGAACCAAAGTGCTCTCCTCCCTCACCAACGACATATCTACCCACCCAACAGAAACCGAAGTGCTGTCTCCTCCCACACCAACGCCAGATCTACCTACCCAACCGGATCTGCTGCCACCATTGCATACCGTCATGTATTCGTGTATCTGGTGTGTTGACCATGGAAATTAATATTAGCCTGTTAGACGGATAGAGGCCACTGGTACATATCTATATAATTAAGGCATATTTGCCTCCACGTTCAGGGGGCACTGGGCACTGGGAAGCATGCCAGGCACGCTTTTTTGCTGAAACCTGAGGTGTAACGTGATCCATCATTCCACCGGTTTACTGTTATTTGGAAAGAAATTTGTAGTGTGCGGCGGTCAGTGACGAAGAGAGGTGCATACCCCTCTGGAGGCCACACTCTGACGTCCTTGTGAAGAAACACAGTGAGATCACAAAATATCACAAATGAGGGGGGAAACCCTGACTGGCTACGAGAAAAGTCAATGAGTGGAAAGTCCAAACGACAATCAAAGGACACGTCAGATACAGGCAAAACGCCGAGGAAAGGGCGAAGCACGCACCCGATTATGGAGTTTTGAATGACACATGAAGAAAACGCGATGAGATAACGCGCCCTCTCAGAACCACTAAAAGACCATTGGACCCGTCGTACACGACGGAAACGACGTACCGGTTGTGCAAACCCCGAAAGCAAGACTGGACGCCCTTTACCCCCATAAACTCAACACCATTTTGCCATCCTTTGTCCATGGTAAGCTTTACGAACGCAGCTTGCATTTTGGAAATTCTTCGTCTGTTTGAGCGAGGCAACCATGAGCTCGAGAGGCGAGCCCTTGCGGCCTGCGCCCTCGCCTCGCGCCCTCCAACGCAGCGGTAGCAAGGCAGTCGGTGCATCTATACTGACGGATTCAAAGAAATAGACTAACAGGAATAAAACGATACAGTGTAAACGACCATGAGTTCAGGAGGCGAGCCCTTGCGGCCTTCGAGGCATGCGCCCTCGCCTCGAACCCCCCAACGCTGTAGCAGCGAGGCGGATGCCGCATCCAGGGTGCATCTGAACTCTCGCTACTCGGAGCTTCGGCAGCGGATAGAAAGCAACGTGCGCGCCTTGGAGGCAACCAACCAGCGGCAACATGTAGGTCATGGGTGTGCACAGTGGACTTGGCTGGCTGAGATAGGTGTAGCGCATTGGAGGGAGCAACCAGTCGGCTGCATCATGTGGGTTAGTACTTGGCTGCCTGGCATACGTGCAAAGCATGAAGCAGGCAAGAAAGCAATCAGTCAGCAGCAGCGTGTGGGTTTGCACTTGGCTGCCTGGCATGTGTGCAATACATGAAGCAGGCCAGTGAGCAACCATTCAGAAGAAGCATGTGGGTTAGCACTTGGCTGCCTGGGATACTGCCATCGTCTTTTGGCTGCTCTTCTCTAAAAATGAGGTTACTTTTTGCATGTAGATAACGATATATCAGAGTACTGCGGTACGGCATGGTATCATATTTGTACAGCCTACCGTAGGCACAGGAACATATCTGTACTGTTGTACAGTACTTTGTCAAGCCACCTCAACCGAATCAATGCATGAACATACCTGTACATGTCCCGACCCAGGATTCAGGGCAAAATGATCTCGGGCACGAAGCATGGCGACAAGAAATCAAACTGGAATGGCTTCCTCAAATCCGCGTCCATTCTGAATGCTATAGAGCAATATCACTCTGTTCAGGTGTTGCAACTCGTTAAAATGTATGATGTGCAATTGTGTGACCGTACCTTAGGGTAAAGAGTTGAAGGTACAGATGCATGTTTCATTGTAGCCTGGTGCCCAGCATCTGTGTTACCCACCTGTGTTACCCATCCTTTTGATTTCAGAGTGATCAGGAGGGTGACCTGCCTGGCAGCAGGCCACCGCTGGGTCTACCGGAGCTAGACGGCCGCGGTGCCAGCACGTGGAGGGCTTTCGAATTTCATCGGCCGGTGGGGGAGAGCGCTGGCGGAATGGAGCTCATGGTGAACGCCTGCAGCTTGAAGGTCAGTTTGAAGTTTTGAATGCGCGACCGTTGCGCTACCTGCAGCTTGAAGCTTGGCCTGGAAGCAGCTCCTTACAGCTTGTTGTTTTAGAACACCTCCTCCAGACCAGAGCAGGCGTGGCTGGTATAGTTGTTGTCACAACGTTGACGCAACCAACCACAGCCTTTTGCGAAAGGGCCAGGCAGAGGGAACCGGGGAGAAACCAGAAACAAGACAGGCACCAGAGACCAAACTAAACCACCACCACATGTTGGCTGCACAGGTAAAAACAGTTGAAAATGGCAGCGCAGCGGCGAAAAATTTGCAGACCATTTTGTTAAATGCCGCGCATTAGAACTAGAATTTCCGCGCACACCAATCATTGATTAATTGTGAGCGAATTCTACCGCGTTTTACGGGTCACAAAATTTTGAATCGCCTTTCCACGGGTGTGAAACAATGGTTTTTATTTCGGTGCCTTGTGCTGAGGCCAAATAAATTGCCAGAACTCATAATACGGTATCTGACTCATAAACTATCGTGGATGATCGATTCTTGGTGTTGGTATTGTAATGTATCCCTCAACGGTAATTACTGGAGAATGGCAACGCACATCTCCAGGCATATTCCAATCTACGCTTTCCTAATCCACCTTTCCTAATCAATACCTTTTCGATCCATACTTTCCCAACCCTTACATTCCCAATCCATACTTTCTGAATCCAATCTTCTAGATCCAAACTGTCTTCATCCATACTTGCCCAATCCATATTTTCCCGATTCCATTCTTTCACAATTTAAACATCCACAGTCCATACTTTCCTAATCCTAACTTTCCCCAATCCATACATTCCCAATCCACACTTTCCTTTTCCCCAACAATCCGCAGGAAGACCTGGCACGTCTCTCAGCTCGCTCCCTGGCCCGGTCTACCCTCCTGTCCTCCCTCATACACAGTCAGCAGGAGGCTCGGCAGCTGCTCAGCAGCCAGCGTGAATCACAGCAGCAGCTGATCAGTACGCAGCGGGAAGCTGCCCAGCAGCTGCACCCAGTGGGGCGCGCCTCGTTGCCGTCGATGGGCTCGCAGCTGGGCTCCAGAGGAGAGTACCAGCTTGCGGCTGCGTTGGCCGATAGCCGCAGCTTCGCCGGGGGCGCAAGCAGCAGCCTCGCCGACCGCGGCGGCGGCGTTGGCAACATCAGCGGCGGCGGCGGCGGCGGCGGCTGGACGCCCCCTACGTACTGGGCGAGTGTTGCTCGCTTGGTTGAAGCATCGGCGTCCCTGGGCAGCGGCAGCAACCTCCCACCTGCTGCGTGGGCTGCAGCGGCGGCCGCGGCGGCGGCAGAACTGGAGAGGGCTCGGCCCGGCAGAATGTTTGACGCGCTGACGGGTCAGAGGCTGGCTCGGCCGCTCTCCCGTCAGTCTATGTCAGATACAGGTGAGAGCCATGGTAGCTCACCTAGTGCTACAGCCAAACAGGTGGCTTCCTTAATCCATGCTCCAGGGTGTACTGATTTATTTTATTTACTTATTTGTTTACATGTGAGCCAACCAGTTGCTGGGAATCCAGTATCCAAGAGCACTGTTGCCCTGGTAGCCCACCTAGTGATAGCCTTATCGGGTGGCTTCCTTAATCCATGCCCCAGGCCCCAGGGTCTATTGGTTTACTGGTATTTGATTCATTATTTGTTTATTTATGAACAGGTGAGCCAACCAATTGCTGTTAATGCAGTATCCAATAGCACTGTTGCCCTGGCAGCCTACCTAGTGCTATGTCCGAACATAAGTCGCTTCCAGTTTCCTGAATCCACGCCTCGGGGCATTTATATAAAGCAGCTATCTCAGCTTGCAAAGTGGGGCTCGGCACTGCTGCCGTCCCGATGCTGCCCAAGCACTAGAACACGGCTGCCAGGGCAAGGAGCCCAGCAAAAAGCAGATGGGGGCATATTATGGGGGCATTGCCTTTGGGGGGGAGGAGTGGAGGTGGGGGCAGGGGAACACGTGGACATGGCTTTCCACCCTTGGCCTCCTAGTTATGTTTTCGGATCTCCTATCTGTTGCCCCTAGTCTACGGTTCTGTCTTCCGTGCTTGTTTAAGTGTTCACCCGTTTCTCTGTTTAGCTACGTACGAGACCAGCCTGTCTTTTACGTTACACCCGTGACCCTGCCATGGTGTCAGAGCAAGGGGCCTGTCACTTAGGGGGTCGGACGAGTCCCCCCAAACAAGGGTTTTGGTCGGGACAGATCCTTTCCGCACAAAAAGTCCGACAGAAAAAAAAAACGAACTTTCCTTCTGTATTGAAAAGCTTAAGTCCTGGACGACAGTAAAAATTTTGCGCAGAAAGACCCCATCCCAAGGGTCAACTGCAGTTGTCAGGGGACTCGTCCGACCCCCCAAGTGACAGGCCCCTTGTCAGAGCCCAACACTGGCAATAACCCGATGGCCTTGGTTTGAATCCCATCAGCATACTACCGGTAGTTGCCGCCTGACAGGCCACCCAAGGCGGGGCCCCGCATTGTGTCCTTACCTGGTTTTAGTGGTTAAGTGGGTTAAGTGGGTTAAGTGGTTAAGTGGGTTACCGGGAAGTGGCTTCCCCTTTATATTTTCATACCTGGGTTCCGGGTCCAGGGTTTCTCAGTCAACAGATTGCCAGCTGTCGTATGGGATTTGCCCAACATATCTCAAAATATCTCAACAGAACTCTAACGCTGCTGCTGAGGTGTCTGCTGCATCCCAATGGAATTGCAGATGCGCGCACACTGGACTCGCATTACGCTGTCGAGCGATCCTCCAGCCAGATCGCGGACCTGCTGATGAACGCGACCACCGCCATAGTGAGCAACAAGGCCGAGGAGCCCTGCTGCATCTGCTTGGACCCGATGGAGCTCGGGCGGCCCGTGAGCATGCTCCGCTGCATGCACCGCATGCACGGCCCCTGCCTCAAGAAATGGCTGCTGGGGAAGACCTCAACGGTGTGCCCGCTCTGCAAGAGCAGCTCTAAGATCACACGTCCGGCTGATTATTGATGGCTGAACAGTCCCCAGCCCAACACCGAAAGCATGCATGGCTCCTCTGCCCCAAGACATGGCTTCTGGGGACGTGCCCTACAGTGTGCCTGCTCTCCAAGAGTAGCTACAAGATCACGCGCCCAGCTAATCGTCGAGTCATCGGGAAAGTTTCAAGATAACGCACCCGGCTGGTTTTTGATGTCGGGGAGGCCCCAAGATGACTCGCCCCATGCTGATATCTGCTCCAAGATCTGCTCCAAGATCTTGTGCCTGGCTGCTTTCGGATGCTTAACAGACACGTTGCATGTCTTTTGTCTAATTCAGCCGCATCGCAGGCTTCTGCTGGGCAGCCCTGGGTGAGCAAGCTCTGCTGCCGGATTCATTGGCGTATGGCCGATTGGGTCATATGTGTCAATACGCCAAGGTTTGATCCCGATTGGACCAGTGGTGGCGACGATCTTCTTCTGGCCTGCCCAAGGTGTTTTGACGCACAATGAAATTAACAAGAGTGCATGCAGGCCATCTGCGTGTAGCTCTGTAAGAGTTTCACTAGTCATAGGTTCAGCGTCTATTACAGCCTCCACGACTACAGGAGTGCATTTGGTTCACTTGCACAGAATCTAGTCCTATTTCACTGCACTAGTGTACCTAGGGGAGTGTATCCGACAAAATGTTTGTCTCCCCGAAAATTACCGGTATTATAAAATCCGCCCATTATCATAGGAAGGTGGTGATCAGCCTTGTTTGACTTCATTCATATATTTCGTTTGCTTGCTTGGACTCAACAAGTGTCAGGCCAGTTGCTGAGTGATGAGCCAACTAAAAGTGCAGCGTGGATGGAGACTTTCCTTATTCAATGGCAGGTCAGGACGCAGACATCAGGGGTGTCGAGCTTGGTCAACGCTGCATGCTGAATGGAATTCAGTCCTGTGAGATTTGGCTATACTGAGAGCTATCATTTGAGACTCGTCTCTGTGACACTTTTTGGCAGGATGCAATTCTTAAGGTACAGTCTGTACCCTTATGATCTCTGCTTAGTTTGGGGCCCAAAGGTGAAACGTCATTAACCCTTACTCCTCAAACCCTTCTGGCTCTTTATCTTTCTCCCCTCCCCCATCTTTCTCTTTGGTCACCTTGTCTCCGAATCTGGGAGGTGTGCGCGCCCACGCAGCAAAGCAATTTGAGCAGGGTCCAGAGCTCACGACAATGACGAAATATCTAAAGGCGCTGCTGCTGATGGACTGAAAGAAAACAACGGGTCAAAAGGTAAAAGAAAGGGGAAATTAAGTGAGAGGACAAACTCCATGGAAAGGAGGTTGCTCCATTCCCTAGGCTTTCATAGACACGACGCACTTGGGTCACCTTTCTCTCCTCTTCTGCCTTCTCCCCTGACTTTCTTAGCTGACTTTTCGTTTGCGGACATGGCCGAGCTCCGTTCCAGCAAGGCCCAGAGGTGTAACGTCATTAACGTATTTCATCGCTAAATTTAACTTGCTTAGTACACACACTATAAAGCACTGAAGGTACAGAAATCTACCAACACTCATCAGCCAGCGAGAAGCATGCAATGCCCATGTTCAAATTTAATCCCAGAGACACGAATGCGTAACCTGTGAAGTTGTGTGAAATTTTAAAAGTCCATCAGAGCATCACATTTGATGCATGGGACATGTGCCCGTAAACCGGTACAGGCACTTGATACACTAGGACAGAAAGCGAAAACCAGAGACCCCCCTGGGCAAGCAACTAGCACACAACTACGACAGTGGCGTGGGAATGAACCCCATAGGCGGCGGGCGGCGGCCATCCCATCCACGAGGTCTGCATCTGGGCGCCGATGATGCATTTCAGACTGTCCAATATCACCAAGTCCGACACCTGAGTTCCACTAGAGACTAGCCCACAACAAAGCCTCTGAGGAAAGAATCCAATCGCATCAAGTATCAACCCTTGTTGCTACCAATCACATGGCTCACACGACTTCACTCCCTTCACCTCCCACCTCATTCTGCAAGTGCTGACGTCATTGGAGATGAAGCGTTAATTGCCGCGATAGTGCTGAGTGGGGGCAAGACGGTCACAACCTGCACTGAACCTTTATTCCACCGCCCTATTCCCTCCGCTCTTGACGTAACAGTCGGGTGCCCATAAGGCCGAGCCCGTGGGTGTAGCCCTCTCGATCTACGGATACAACTGTTGCTGTACCGTGTTTTGTACTTTCACCTACGGATACAACCGTTTTGTACCGTTTTTGTACCGTTCTTATACCATGACCAACGATACAACCGTGGCTGTGTCGTTCCACCGTTGTTGCTGTCCCGTTGGTGTCCCTACTGCGCATTCACCTGCACGTGCGAAGCGGGCACCAATCCAGAAGCCCCGTCCATTCGCGTGGCATAGCACCAGCCGTCCTGCTCGACGCCAATGTCCACCTCCTCATCCTTCTGAACGCTCAGCTCGTCATCTTGCTGAGCCACAAAGTCAAAGATGACCTTTCCGGGGCCATACGCCGGGCGGCTGGGCTCCGGAACTGGCTCCGGAACCGTCTTCGGCACAGGCACAACAGGCTCCGAATCCGAGTCATCCGACACGTAAGGCTCCGCCATCGGCACATGTTGCTTCGGCTCCGGCACACAAGGCGCTGTCACAGGTGGGACATAAGCCTGTGGCGCCGGAACTGGCGGAAGCTGCGCCTCAGGCTTCACCGCGGGCTGTGCCTGCGCCGGCTGGTTGGAGCTGATCGACATTTTGTTTATCCCGCTGACGACGTTTCTGTCAGTGCTGACGCGATTGCCGCCAGGGTACTGGTCGACCAGCACGTAGCTCTTCGGCACCAGGCCCCTGCACAAGCATGGCAGCGCGATGCAGCGGATGGTTACGAACCATTGGTCAGCCAGATGATAACACTCCCAGCTTAGACTGCAGCTACGGGACTGACTCATCTAGTTCATTCAGCAGCATTATACTATCCGGATTTCAGCAAAATGTGGCATGACATGACGTGGTACGGCACAGGTTAAGCCGTTGTGTACTGCCAAGGTACCACGATACGGCACGGGTTAAGCCGGATTACACCACCGAGGTAGCACAATACGGCAAAGGGTAAGGTGAATTGAACTTCCTAGGTGGCCCGCTACACAATCCTCCCCTCCCGCCCAGTCCCACACCTGCATCTTGTCCCCACTGTTGTCCCCCTCTCCCCCTCACACACGCTGTCACACACTTGCGTCTCCTCTCCCCATTGTCTCACAGCCTCCACCCCTCCTCCCCTCCCCTCTCCTCCCACACAGGAAAGGGTCACAAACCTGCATCTTCCCCCCCCCCTCCCCCACATACACAGTCACACACTTGCGTCTCCTTTCCCCATTGTCTCACAGCCTCCCCCCCCCCCCCTCCCCCCACACACAGCCCCACACCTGCACCTTCTCTGCCCCTACTCCCCCCACACACAGCCACACACCTGGCCCCACTTTTGACCAGTTTTTGAAGGGTTAAGTACAACCCTGAACCTCACAGCACACACAGCCACACACCTGCACCTTCTCCGCCCCTCCCCCCACACACAGCCACACACCTGCCCCCACTTTTGAACAGTTTTTTTGGAGGATTTAGTAGAACCCTGAACCTCACACACAGTCACACACATCCACACATCCTGAACCTCACACACAGTCACACACCTGGCCCCACTGTCGACCTGTACTTCCATCCAGTCGTCAACTTCTGCGATCACAGTGATACGCTCGTTCTGCTTCGCTGAGATCTCGTCCTTGTCGCTGGCCACAAACGCATGCTTCATTTTGCCCTGAAACCTGGGACGTGGCATGGCCACACAAGGTTAGGGTTCGAGTTGTGGGTTGAGAGTGAAGGGGATAAATGCAATAATGCATGCCGGTCAGGGAACAAAGGTCATAAGCCCCCCCGAAACAGCCAAACAGACTTTCCCTCCCCTACTGCACCTCTGAGGGGCCGCTTTCGATGGCGGCGGCAGAGGCGGCGGCGGCGCCGGCGCCGGCCGCTGCATGTTGGGGTCTGTCCTCTTGCTTGGGTCGTAAGCCGAGGGCGGCGGGTTGCTGGCAGCTGGATAGTTCCCCGAATCCAAATCAGGCCTCCCCTCCAAGCTGTTTGCTGCCGGAGGGCCAAAATTGGGGTTCACTTCTGTCTTTAATGGCTCCCTCCGTTGCGCGCGCCATTGCGCGAGCTTGGTTGCGGCTTTCTCCGCCGCTGCCGCAGCAGCAGCAGCAGCAGCTTTGCTCATGTTCTTCACCCAGGAGCTGCGGGGGGGGAGTGTGGGGGAAAGGGTGTGGGAGGGTGTGGTGGGGAGGGAGTGTGAGAGAAAGGGTATGGGAGTGTGTGGTGGGGGGGTAGTGGGGGGGAAGGGTGTGGGAGTGTGTGGTGGGGGGGTAGTGGGGGGGAAAGGGTATGGGAGTGTGTGGTGGGGGGGAGTGTGGGGGGAAGGGTGTGGGAGGGTGTGGTGGGGGGGTAGTGGGGGGGGAAAGGGTGTGGGAGGGTGTGGTGGGGGAGGAGTGTGGGGGAAAGGGTGTGGGAGGGTGTGGTGGTGGGGGAGTGTGGGGGGAAGGGTGTGGGAGGGTGTGGTGGTGGGGGGGAGTGTGGGGGAAAGGGTGTGGGAGGGTGTGGTGGGGGGGGAGTGTGGGGGAAAGGGTGTGGGAGGGTGTGGTGGTAAGGGAGTGTGGGGGAAAGTGTGTGGGAGGGTGTGGTGTTAGGGGAGTGTGGGGGAAAGGGTGTGTGAGGGTGTGGTGGTGGGGGGGAGTGTGGGGGAGAGGGTGTGGGAGGGTGTGGTGGGGGGGGAGTGTGGGGGAAAGGGTGTGGGAGGGTGTGGTGGGGGGGGAGTGGGGGGGAAAGGGTGTGGGAGGGTGTGGTGTTAGGGGAGTGTGGGGGAAAGGGTGTGTGAGGGTGTGGTGGGGGGGGAGTGTGGGGGAAAGGGTGTGGGAGGGTGTGGTGGGGGGGAGTGTGGGGGAAAGGGTGTGGGAGGGTGTGGTGGGGGGGGAGTGGGTGTGGGAGGGTGTGGTGTTGGGGAGTGTGGGGGGAAGGGTGTGTGAGGGTGTGTAGGGGAGGGGGGAGTGTGGGGGGAAGGGTGTGGGTGGGTGTTGGGGGGAGTGTGGGGGAGTTTTTGGGGAAGGGTGTGGGAGGGGGAGCGGGGGGGGGCAGTGTTCTTTTGACTGGCTGATGAGTTACCATCGGGATGCCGCGCCGCAGCCGCCATAGGCCCGATTGGAAACAAACCTCTAACTGCGACCCAAGCAGCAGGATATCATGGGACCACCAGCTAGAGGCTGGAGTGTAACTGACGTGTATAGCTGAGCCGGTGTTTCTCTTTTCGGGCACAATTGATTCGTTGGCGGGGGCCACCACGCGGCAGCCAAAGGCCAGATCAGGGGCAGATCAGGGCCAGACCTGGACCGGCATGCAGACACATGTCATGGTAATGGTGCGCTTTAGGGTTCAGGGTTTTAAAAATTTAAAAAGCCATACCAGGATTACAGAAGATCGGCAATCCGTTCAAGCGTATTATGGCAGGTCAAGGACCCATCCACCCCCCAGGCAACCAGATATGACTTTACTAGCGATGAGTTCACCTTCGGCATGCTGCCCCGAGTCAGCACAATTTGGAAGGTCAAGGACCTATCCACCCACCATTGACTACTTAAGCACACTTCAGCTAAAATCCAGCTAATCCCCGGCCTTTGGCTGCCAGGGCCTGGTGCAGAAAGCCCTACTGCTAGGGCCACCGGCCGCTAGCCCTAGCAGGCCACTGGCCAACTGCCGGTGGCCCTAGCAGGCCACTGGCCAACTGCCGGTGGCCCTAGCAGGCCACTGGCCAACTGCCGGTGGCCCTAGCAGGCCTTCTGTCGGAGGCCAGGGGGAATCTGCAACGCAGCAGACCAGGTGCCCAGCCTCGTAGAACTGCCTTCCTGCCACCCACCCACCCACCCACCTGTCCATCCTGAAATGTAGCATATCAGGTGCCACGCAAAACTGCCTTCCTGCCACCCACCCGCCCACCCACCCACCCACTCACACACCCACCCACCCGCCATCTGCCTCGATGATCTTCATGATCTGTTCGGAACTCTGCAACGCTCCGCCCGGCCTACTCCAGGTGTCCTTACGCCACAGCTGGTGCACAATCTGCACCTTGCGCTCCTTGAGGTTCTCGTTGATATTCCATTTCTGCGGGTCAAGGGTTCAGGGGGTTCAGGGGGTTCTGGGGGTTCAGGGCGTAGTCAGGAGTCCTTGCGCCACAGCTGGTGCACAATCTGCATCCTGTGACCTGTGAGGTTTTCGCTGATACCCCATTTGTTTGCATAGGAAGGAGGATGTGAAGTGTATTAAGTTAGGGTCAGAAGGGGGGGGAATATGGTGTGATTAGTTAAGGGAAGGAGAGGGGGGGAGGGTGTTGGTGGTTAAGGGAAGGAAGGGGAGGAGGGTGTTGGTGGTTAAGGGAAGGAAGGGGAGGAGGGTGTTGGTGGTTAAGGGAAGGAAGGGGAGGAGGGTGTTGGTGGTTAAGGGAAGGAAGGGGGGGGGGAGGAGGGTGTTGGTAGTTAAGGGAAGGAGAGGGGAGGAGGGTGTTGGTGGTTATGGGGAGGAGAGGGGAGGAGGGTGTAGGTGGTTAAGGGAAGGAAGGGGGGGGGGGGGGGGGGTGTTGGTGGTTAAGGGAAGGAAGGGGAGGAGGGTGTTGGTAGTTATGGGAAGGAGAGGGGAGGAGGGTGTTGGTGGTTAAGGGAAGGAAGGGGGGGGGGGGTGTTGGTAGTTATGGGAAGGAGAGGGGAGGAGGGTGTTGGTGGTTAAGGGAAGGAAGGGGGGGGGGGGGGGGGTGTTGGTAGTTATGGGAAGGAGAGGGGAGGAGGGTGTTGGTGGTTAAGGGAAGGAAGGGGGGGGGAGGGTGTTGGTAGTTATGGGGAGGAGAGGGGAGGAGGGTGTTGTTTGTTAGGGGAAGGAGGGGGGGGGAGGGTGTTGGTAGTTAGGGGAAGGAGAGGGGAGGAGGGTGTTGGTACCCCCCCCCCCTCCTCTCCTTAAATAGTTGAAGGGAGGAGGGAGGGGGGGGGGGGGAGTGGGGTAGTTAGGATTAGGAAAGGGGAGGAGGGTGCACTGCCTAACGGAGGGGAGAGGCTAGATCAACGGCTGATGCACGAGCCAGGCGGGGACTTTAGCACGTGTTGCCCACTTTCAAATTTCAAATTCAAATTTCCCAAGGAAATGAACAGTAAGTGACCTACCTTCATGACCAGCGCAAAATCCGCCTCCGAGAATTGCCCGAGGCTTGCGACAAGGCTCTTCTGCTCCTTCTGCGCGTTGACAGGCAGGTGGGTGGTTATTTGGTTCGGTGTTTGGGTGTTTGGGTGGGTGGGTAGGTGGGTAGGCAAATGGGGAATATTGCCCGAAGCCTGTGACAAGGCTCTTGTGCTCCTCCTGCTCCTTGACAGGCAGGCGGTGGGTAGGTGCCCAGGTGGGATAGTGGGTGGGTAGGCAAGTAGGGAGTATCTCCCAAGGCCTGCAAAATGGTTTGTCTGCTCTTTCTACGCGTTTGCAGGCAGGCGGACAGGGGGGTATGGAGGGATGATCGGAGTGAGGAGGGAGCAGAGCAGATTCAGGGCTGAACGCCTACCTTCGGCGGGCCGCCCTGCGGAAAAGAGAGGCTCGATTGGGGCCCACAGACACCGGCCCACAGACACAGGCCCATGCAGCATGGCTGGCGGCGCATGGGACCTCCAGCCAGAGGCCAGGAGATAGCTGAAATGTAGCTGAATTATAGCTGAATTGTGGCTGAGCCACGAAAAAGAAAATTCTTGGGAGGAGGATAGGATAGAGGCAGTGGGAGTGGGAGCAGTTTAAAATCAGGCGATATTTTGTTTTTTCTGAGCCACGGTCCCCGACCCCCTCCCTCAATGCCTCGCAACGAGAACATTAGCAGCAGAGCACTAGCGTTCCGTCTTTTGAGGTTACACTTTGCACTGGAAGCATGTAGTCATGTACCCTCTGGTTACACTCTTTAGTGGCAGACTGCACTCTCCCGATAGGTGTACGAGGGATTGTGAGTCATCATTTTAGTACATACCAGACAGCAGGGAGACAGGATGCAGACGATGGGAATACAAAACGGTACGATAGGATACTGGTACGGAATTTTGGCCGAAACGGGACATAAGTGTGGGTTTCCAGTCGGTGCACCGTAGTGGACCGTATCGACACGATGTGAACCAACACAAAACAATAAGTTTTTTTTTGCCAAGACGGCCTGCTTCTTGTGTCCCTACCAGACAGCTTTCAGAGACCCAAGGAGCGGGGCTACCGTTGGATCAATTGGGATTTGGGACCAAACCTTGACCGGCCTACGGACAATGGCCCAAGCTGTAGGGCTTGCCACACCAAGCTCTGCCGGCGTAGACCATGGTGTCGCTGAACAGAGGCTGGAGCAACATGCTGTATTGCTTATTGCATCTAAAATAAAAAATTACACTCACAGCATCAAAGGCGTCATCCAACTACTTGCTTAGGGTATTGGGGTTGAAGAACAGGCAGTGCATCAAAGGCCTCATCCAACTACTTGCTTAGGGTATTGGGGTTGAAGAACAGCCAGTGCATCAAAGGCGTCATCCAACTACTTGCTTAGGGTATTGGGGGTGAAGAACATCCAGTGCATCAAAGGCGTCGTCCAGATACTTGCTTAGGGTATTGGGGTTGAAGAACAGCCAGTGCATCAAAGGCCTCATCCAAATACTTGCTTAGGGTATTGGGGTTGAAGAAGAGCCAGTGCATCAAAGGCGTCATCCAACTACTTTCTTAGGGTATTGGGGTTGAAGAACAGCCAGTGCATCAAAGGCGTCGTCCAGATACTTGCTTAGGGTATTGGGGTTATAGAACAGCCAGTGCATCAAAGGCGTCATCCAAATACTTGCTTAGGGTATTGGGGTTGAAGAACAGCCAGTGCATCAAAGCCGTCATCCAAATACTTGCTTAGGGTACTGGGGTTGAAAAAACAGCCAGTGCGTCAGAGGCCTCATCCAGCTACTTGCTTGGGGTTTTGGGGTTGAAGAACAGCCAGTGCATCAAAGGCGTCATCCAAATACTTGCTTAGGGTACTGGGGTTGAAGAACAGCCAGTGCGTCAGAGGCCTCATCGGCTCATCCATCTACTTGCTTAGGGTCTTGGGGGGTTCAAGAACAGCCAGTGCGTCAGAAGCCTCGTCGAATTTCTTTATCAGGGTTCAGGGTTCAGGGCACTCGCATCCAATGCTCTAAGGCTTTAGGGTTACGGTATGAGTTGAGGGTTCAGAGCACCCACAGCCTGTGCTTCAAAGATTAAGGGTTGGGGCTTAGGGCACACAAGGACAGGGCTTCAAAGGATTTAGGGTTTAAGGTTAGGGCACTCACAGCCAAGGCTTCAAATGATTCAGGGTTCAGGGTTTAGGGTTAGGACACTCATAGCCAGGGCCTCAAAGGGTTTAGGGTTAAGGGTTAACGGCACTCACAGCCAGGGCTTCAAAGGCAGCATCCATCTCCTTGGTGGGCTCATCGTATGTACGGTCCTCAATAATCTGCAACAGCGGGGGTGCATGTACAGTTGGAGTTCAAATGTGTTGTTTGGTGTCCTCAATCTACAACAGCGGGGGTGCATCTGCTGTTGGAGTTCAAATGCGCCGATGCAGTCTTATTCCGCAGCAACAGGAGTTGCATTTCCTGCTGGAGCCAAACGTGCGATTGGAATTCGGAGCTCAATCTGCAGCTGCGGTAGCAGAGGAGGGGAATTTTAAAGCTGCTGTGGGGCAAGGGAAGGAAGGGGTCAATTTCCCTGAGGTGGGGGAATTAGGGGCTGCATGGAGCCGCATGGGGCCATACGGAGCCGCATGGGGATAGATAAGACTGCATGGAGCTACATGGGGCCAGGTAAGACCACATCGAGCTGCATGGGGCCCCACAGAGACTCGTTAAGGTGCATAGAGCCACATAAAGATGCATGGGGCCACATGATGACATATAAAGCCGAATGGAGCCACATAGAGCCGCATATACCTACATAGAGCCGCATGGACCTACGTAGAGGCGAATGGAGCCGCATAGACCAACATGAAGCTGCATGGCACCGCATGGCCCTTAGAAGAGCCGCATGGAGCCATGAGGGCCGCATAGGCCTACGGTATGCCAAACATTGTTTTACTTTGCCTTCCCTCATAATTAACTTTGTTAACGGCTGAGAGATCCATAAATCTATTAATCCTCAATTGTCAACGCCAGTTTTTAGTTGGCAATTAAGAGTCCTTGTCAACAGTTTGCCCTGAGGGCAGCATTAAAAAGAACGTGTTTTGATGCCCCAGGGGGGCGCAAATCAAATCTACGGTGCATAGAGTCGTACGTAACTATTAAGCTGCATGGGGCCACATGGAGCTGCATGGGGCCAAATGAAGCTGCATGGGGCCATATAAAGCCGCATGGGGCCACATGGAGCTGCATGGGGCCACATAAAGCCGCATGGGGCCACATGGAGCTGCATGGGGCCACATAAAGCCGCATGGGGCCACATTAAGCTGCATGGGGCCACATAAAGCCGTATGGGGCCACATGGAGCTGCATGGGGCCACATAGAGCTGCATGGGGCCACATGGAGCTGCATGAGGCCACATGAAGCTGCATGGGGCCACATAAAGCCGCATGGGGCTGCATGGAATGTCCCACACACCTGCAACTTTCTGGCCTTCAGCCGCTTGTCCTCTTCCTCGTACACGCTGACATCACAGCCTCTGTTTTCCAGGTAGAAATGTGAGCGAAACGAGAGGGGTATGGCCAGCTCCTCCCACTGGGCGAATACCCGGTGCATAACCTCCAGGCGTTCGTACTGCAGGCAGTGCATTCAGTACAGTCAGCACATGCGGGGAGGGCAGATGAGGCAGTGTGCATCGTCGCCAGGCGTGCATCCTACTGGCAGTGGAGACGGATTGTGCCGCATGCCCGCAAACAGGCAGTACAATAGACAGGCAATTCGGTTGCACAGGCGGGATACTACATTCTCAGGGAATTTCAGCTGTCAGTTCTTTGGAACTGAGCAGGACGTTGGGTCTTTAATACTCAGCAGTAACATGACACAACAGGCAGTGGCAGAGGGAGGGGGCTTATTGAACAGGAATGGGTTCTTGAGCAGGGATGGGTTCTTGAACAGGAATGGTTCCTTGAGCAGGAATGGAAGATCTGGTATCTAATTATAATGCCTGAGCACTCTGATTACCGATGACCACAGATAATGTGTTCATGGCAGTCGCCTGTTGGAGAAAGGCTGTCAGGGCAGTGGCTGGCAGTCTCTAGTTATTTCCACCTCCACCTGGAAGCGGTGTTCGTGGAGCAAGGTTTCACAAGTTTCCACCCTCTCCACTCTTTCTTGATTCCACACTTTTCCCTCCCCCCCCCCACACACATTTCAGCACCAAGAGCTGCAGCCCTAGGCATTGCCAGACTGTTCCAGAACCTACATCATCTCGCTGCCGACTGCCATCCAAGAGTGGAATGTTCCGACCTAGCACCAAGAGGCTCCTGGACTGGAGGCAGAGCAGTGGAAAGGAAGTGGGTGAGTAGGTGGGAAGGTAGGTGGGTAAGTAGGTGGGAGCAGTGGGAAAGTAGGAGAGGAAGTAGGTGAGAAGGAGGGTAATTTCCCGTGCCACAACTGCCCGCCGGCTTCACTCTGGCCTTGGGCTGAATACCCGAGGTGTGGCCAGCCATGCTGCCTGAGATACTGGCCCCTGGCCGGTTCAGGTTTCGTCCCAATCAGGCATTTGGCGGCTGCAGGGCGGCCTGCCAACGGCGGCCAGAAAATGAACGCTGGGCTCTCTCGGCTGCAGCGCTAGCTCTGAGAGGGGTGGCAGAACTCAGGGCGAAGAACTCCATGAAATGCTTCTGGGAATGGCCACATCAATCAACAGACCAATTGGAACAAAGCCTGGATAGGCTTGCAGATGTAACTCTGCTTTGCTCACCAGAAGCGGTTTAGAAGCGGCAGGGGGGCCCTTAGGCATGCCATCGTCAGAATCCGAGTCCAGCTCTCGACGAGACATGTCTCTTACGTGCTCGATAACCTAGGGACATGAATCATGCGCAATCGGTTGCCGTGAGCGGGCATGCATGTCCAAGGGGAATGAAGTTAATCATGCATGCTCAGGTGACAGGAGCGAGCATACCCTGTTCTTTACAGCATGTATGCAGGAAGCGGGGAAAGGAATGAATCATGGCAGGGGAAATGAATTAAGGCATCCCTGCATGCTTAGGTGCCTCGTCCCCCACGGCATACAATTCGAGCATGATGAATGCAGGGAAGTAGCGTAGATGAGATAGGAGTGGTTGCCTTGCAGATACATGGCTTTTGGCGACCATGACTTAGGCCAAGTGCCATGTCAGTAATTAAGACAGCGTGAACGCCACGACCCATAGGCCTTTCCAAAAAGAGCGGACAAGGTGCACAAACAAAAGGGAAGGAAACCGGAGGATGAGAAATTCGAGTCGGACAAGCCAAGGAAAAAACACGTCTGGAATATTGCTGCTGATCGGGCAGCTTTAGCTGCAGCACTCTTGCCGTTTCTAATTGCTAGATGTTTCTTTCACAGCCTTGCGTTGCGTCTGTTCAGGGCCGGCCTTCGCACCGATAATGGCGGTGCAGATCAGTCGTGAACTGTTGCTTGTTATCAAGGCCACGAATGCCTCAGTTGGCCATCATTTTTGCTGCAAGTGATGTTCTCGGTAAATAGTAAAAATTCGTCTAGTAGCCTCGTTTTGATGGGAGGAAATTATTTGGAGTTTGGACGCATTGGACCCCAAAACGCCGTACTTTCACAAGGTTCGGGATCGTGACCTAGCTCCCATTCTCCCGGATGAGTTAGGTGGATGAGTTAGGCGGTTGCTGCCAGACTAGGATGCCGAACGTAAGCAAGACAAACAAAGAAGGAACTGTCAAGAAAAGAGACAAGTTCGGCTGGCACAAAAAGTGTGATGCCACGTACCCCCAAGACGGGCCAGACCAGGCGCCTCGGGGACGCAGTCGACCCTAAAAGCGCTATGACCTCTCCCACCAAACCCTGAAAGCCCTCCTCAAAATCTGAGGCACTTGGGCTACTGACGACGTTCGTAACTAGGTCACCGAACGTAGGCAAGACAAAGAAAGAAGGAACGGTCAGGATGAAACAAGAGTTCGACTGGCGCAAAAAGTGTGATGTCACGTGTTCCCTGACGTCACGTCCGACTGCGCGCGCCTCGGGGACGCAGTTTACCCTGAAAGCGCTATGACCTCACCCAGCAAACCCTGAAAAACCTACCCAAAATCTGGAGCACTTGGGCTACTGACGACGTTCGTAACTAGGTCGCCGAACGTAGGCAAGACAAACAAAGAAGGAACGGTCAGGATGACACAAGAGTCCGACTGGCACAAAAAGTGTGATGTCACGCGTCCCTAACGTCACGTCCGACTGCCTGCCTCGGGGACGCAGTCGACCCTAAAAGCGCTATGACCTCACCTGCCAAACCCTGTAAACCTGGCACGGAAATCTGAGGCAAAATATTGACGACGTTCGTAAATATTCGCAGTTCGTCTTCGCAGTTCGGCGTAGCAGCGAGTCCTTTGCACACCGATATCAACTGATTATTGTGTTCACGTGTCTCTGAGTTGTAGCGCGTGTGGATAGCGGTGTGTCTGCAAATCCCACCTGTCAACCTCACCCAGCGCGCACTCCTGACGTGTCAGTACAAAAACACATGCTCCTCACACTGCGGTACACTTGATGCTTGGAAAAGGCTATGAGTAGCCTTTTTAGATTAGTCACGGCCGTTCGGGATTGGGTGCGATACGTTTTAGTCTTGGCAGGGATCCAGGCCATCCACCTCAAGGCGCAGTCCAGAATCCGCATGCTTGGCCCCACGGTTGGCAGAGAGTGTTGCAGATGGCATAACTTCTAACAACTCCTTGATCTCATTATTTGAAATTTTCAATATCGAGGTAGCGGCCCCAAGGAGCTAGGGACTGAGCTATTACTGAGCATGTGGCCTGCGCACTGTCCGTTGCGATGGTAGGTGACATCTGGTTATTTAATTGGACAGGGCCATATCTCAAGTTGCAACACATGCTTAAAAAACTACTGCGGGACTACAACATGAATAGGAAGCCACGTTAAGTTCCAACTGCATGTTTCTAATCATTGTCAACTGATGGAGATTTTGCACAGCTATTCAATGCACTCGTGCAATGCTTGCATGGAAGCAACATGCCACACACTACCGTTTGGAAAACAAAAATGTTGAGAAGTACCAGAACTGGTTAAAAAGTAAAAACATAAATCCTGACAACTTCTTGAAGAGCCTTGACATGTCCTTACGAATGAGTAGCATAGGACACCAGACGGCAAACCTGGACTCAAAAATTGGACTCTCCAAAGCTTGTACTGGAAGACTCGGTGGACTAACACCATCGTAGCAGGGGATCCCAGATCCAGGATGTAAGGCCGACCAATACTGACAATGGATCCCAGATCCAGGGTTCAAGGCCACCAATACTGGCAATGGATCCTAGATCCAGGATTCAAGGATGACCAACTCTGGAAGTGGATCAATATAGTGTACATGTGTGCTGACCCTACATGGCGTGACGTAATTCATTATTTCCTCCTCCTCAAACTAGTGCTAAGGCCACCTGCCCTCGGCAGACCTGGCGGTACAACCTCCACCCAGGGAGAGAGGCATCAAGGCAGCAGCGTGCCTCCACACTACCGACATGAACCACGCATGGGGCATCACGCGTCGCTCGTCATCAGGGGACTGGCGCGCCCCATCGCCTGGGAGGCCGCCGACAAGAGCTTCACCGGTGCCAGGAGGGCTGCGTACAGTCGCACCCAGCTGAAGGAAACCGCTGACAGCCACGTCCCCTGCTGGTGCTGCCCCTCTAGGTCGCCCATATGCCGCGACGAGTTCTCAGGCTCGTCAGTGAACCACAACCCTGAATACAGGGTACAGGGCACAAAAGGAGTAGTCAGTTATGCTGCTACCCCTCAGAGAGTCACGTTGTACCACAAAAAAGCCTCATACCGGTACTCATCAGAAAACCACGACTGTAATTCACAGGGTGCAGAGGAAGGAGTCGTTTGATGGTGCTTCCCCTATGTGTACCATAAATAGGTCTCACGCTTATCAGCAAACCACGACCTAACGGCACAGGGTACAAAGGATGGAGGCAGTGGCAGTGATTCTCTTTTCAGCTAAAAAGTTTTCGGCTAAAAATACTTATGCTCGCTGCCCAGTGGCTGCCGAAGGCCCTCTTCAGACACCTGGACTGGCCTATAACTATAAGCAAGAGCAGCAAGGCTGGCCGTAAAATGGGGCCTCCAGCCAGCGGCTAGAGTGTAGCCGACATGTAGCTGACTCACAAAAAATAAACACTGGTCAGTTGATGATGCTGCCCCGCATGAGTCGCACAAGTACCGTATTGTATGTTGCAGGCTCATCAGCAAATCACAACAACAAAGCAAACATGCACATCACATGGGGGATTGGGGGTAGATTTATTTTTATAACTTATGCGCATCCAGTTACAATCATCATGACAGCAAGCCTGGGACAGGTTTGACCCAAAGGCTTCATGGAAGATGACAGATCTGACGAGTTTATCAGATCAATGATTCGAATAACGGGCAGGTTTATGCCTCCAAAGGGCCAGCGGCAACCTGTCTAATAGGGACTCCTTGAAAACCAGGATTAGTTACCAGAAGTAGGCAAGTTCTTGATGACGAGCACCGCAGGCCCCATTTCCCCCCCCAATACTAATCAATTCCGTCGTTTTTCGTCATCGCACGACATAATCCAACTTCGCCAAACTATTTGTTTGGTTACCAATCGCAACCAGTACCCACTAATAGCATCACTGTTCAGAACCTCCCCACGCATGGAGCACATAAGGGGTTATGAGGGGTCCAATGCCGCCAAATTATTTCGCGAATGGACAGAGACTGAACCCGCCAATCCCACTTCCTTCTTACTCGTTGTTTTGGCGGCTGATGGCTACCACTTGCCTAGTGCATAATCACTGCCTACTATCCCAGCCCAGTTGGCCCTAACCCAGTGTGGCTGGAAATAAGCAAATGAGGAGGTGCAGACGGCATTCATGTTGGCATGCTGATCACCAAGGTATTTGTTCTGGCTTGCCGTGAACCCAGACCTGGCTACAACCCACCCTAGATCTGGAAAAGTCAGCTTACCGAAGGCAAGTGCCCACGTTCACACCTTGGCACACTGTGAGCTCCTAGAACAATAAGCATGCGTGTTGAAATCAGAAACACTGGCGTTGGGCAAAACTCAAAGTTTGGGCCAACCATCAGGACGGATAGTTGAGTGCCGGCGTGTCAAGAATTAGTTACACAAGCAGCGGGGGCGTTTTGCTCAAATTTTAGGCCAGCCAGCAGGGCCGGGTGTGGAAAAATAGTCCAGGACTCCAGGACGCACCTAGCTGGGGCGTTTGACTCGGCTCAAAGTTCAGACCGGCCAGCAGGCCCGGGCTGGTGAGCAGCGGCGGGTCTCTGAGGATCAGGTTGTCCACCGAATGCTCATAGATCTTGCCGTCCTTGTCAAGCTTGTAAGTTGAGATGCCATCGAAGATGCCTTCAGCCTCCCAGGGGACGCGAGGGACACCCCGCACGGTCCACCTGCAGGCAGGCAGTGGGCCACCTTCAAACCTTGGATTATTCAGTTACTTCGTTAACTGCATAGCCGAGGGGGCCTAGTAAAGGAGGTCCTGGTGCCTGGGCCCCGCTGTCTGTTGGCCAGTCAAGGTTTGATCTCCATTGGGCCAGAAGAATTGCCCTGCGGCTCCCTCAGGGGATCTCATATCCAATGCAACATACATAGGTAATTGCAGGCCAGCTCGTCAGAACAGGGGCGGCCAAAGTTGAGACACAATCCCATGGCAATGGATCGTGGTGTGGAAAATGGAGGGCTGGGTTTTTCAGTCGGCTTCACAAAAGGTGCAATGACACAACATGCAGAATCTTGCTTCAAGGGCGGAAAAAAACAAGCCTGATGGCTACCTGCTCATCCCTTTCATCCTACAAGGGTGACAAGCCGACGACGTTCTTGCTGCACACCCGATTCGCCCATTTGCGCGGGCACAGACAGTTCCTGGTGGACACTACCATGCTTGACATGCAGTAGACAAGTGCATGACATTCATGGGAGGGGGTGAGGCGGAGGGCATAACTTGTGCGCCCTAAAGTCTTATAGACACCTCGGATGACAGTTTGCATGCACTCCAGCTGTGTTCACCAGCCGTGAGTGTTGCACGCGAGCATCTGGGCCTAGGCTTGTGCTAGGCTTACCGCATTTTGATGATGCCGTCCTCAGGCTGCCACACCCGCTGCACGTCCACGGTCAGCTTGCTGAAAAATATGCGCCCATGGAACCTCAGTGACCAGAACAGGACCTTGTAGTCCTTCTTCCCCTGGAAGCTGTTCCTCCTGTCCTTGAACACGATGTCTTCGCGGTAAATATCATCTGCAAGGCAACGGCGCATGGAAACAATTATTTCAGAGGCTGGAAGGTTTATGAAAGTGGTGGACATGCCAGAATCGACAATGCTTACAGTTTAGGTCTCGGCTGAACAGATTCGGTATGTCGTCGCGAAGCGTGCGAATGGCATCTCCCACGTTCGCCCAGTATCCAGACTCCTTCCCTTTATTTTTATTGTCTTTCTCTCGTTGCGGCTTCTCCTTCTCCTCCACCGCGTTGGCCAGGTACACGTCTGGGAGCCACACATATGACGTCTCCCCTGGACGGTTGCTGACAAAAGACTTCTCCAGGCGCTCCAGCGTCAATCTTGTACCCACATCCGCTAGACTGCAGCTGGGTGCAGATGAGGTGGACACAGACTCGGCTGGCAGCTCCACTGAAGGACGACATGCGATGCTTGGCCTTCGCCTACTGAGGGCACGCTGTGACACGGCAGAGGTCCCGACGTATCTGCCCTGCTGAGAACCCACAAGCTCCTGGCCGTGAAGACGGAACATAGCGGACACAGGAGGACACGATTCAGGGGTGGGAGACTATGTGGAATATTTTGTGGCTGGTGTGACCTTCGGCTTCTATGTATATATACAGTTGTGAAATGTGAGGAATATTTACTCGGTAAGAGCTTTCGTGAAGGACAAAAGTATGCCCCTTTCGACGCACCTCCTCTGCAGTTCACACTTGGCGATGTCTGGCGAATCTGGCCGCAATAGTTCAGCACCTCTGATTACTCGTCTGCCGTAGACTTGAATCCTGATGTCCTGAAGCTACACTGTGGCGTTTCCTTTCTTTCTTTTCATAGCACAGGCAGAAGTAGAGATTGTCGGAGGCAAGTTTGATGATTCTGATGTACAGTGCCCCAATTTCTATCTGTCCGTGATATCAGCACGACGGGATTTCAGTGATCCATCCCAGGAGGATTTCGTCTTTTTATTGAGAGGGGATCAGAGACTCCGTGACACAATTTGAGGAAATCACTCCCCACACCAACTCCTCCAGCATCGCCCCCATCAATTTACTGCGCCATGTTAATGACGTCACACCTCTGGGCCATGCTCAAATAAAGCTCAGCCACGTCGGCAAACAAAATGTCTGCTACAAAACTGAAGAGAGAAGGCAGAAGAGAGAGGAAAGCGAGTCCACCTTCCAAACAGCAACAACGACGAGGGCAAGCAAACCGAATCACCCGCTTTTTTGAAGGGACGAGCCTTTAAGAAAGTTGGGCTACATCCTCCACAAAAGCCACCCACACCTGCCTGCCCGGTATGGCTGGTGGAAGTCTGTAGCGTCGTTCGGAGGACCAGACCACTCCTGCTTCGGAGGACCAGACCAACCCAAGCGCATGCCGTAGGCTGGAACCATGCATGATAAGCAGCCGCCTATCTGTTTTCGGAGGGAGGGTCCCTGGGGTCTCTCCATCCGATCACCCCCAAATACGGCCGCTCGTAGGCTGAGTTCACTAGCGCTAGCACCTCCGTGACGAGTACATGCTGTAGGCCAGCCCTAGTCTTTGGGGACAGCTTCTCCCTACTCCAGTTTCTCCAAGGCACTTAGCAGTTCATTACCCCTGTTGCGCCTTCCGGTGCTCTGTCCGGGCGCTAGCTGCACATCGGCCACCATGGCTGCCGCCATGAAAGGGCTGTCTTGATGTGCGCTGTCGGCACTACCGCTGCATTGTAGAAGCGGAGCAAGTGAAGCCACCAACCTCCCTAGCTGTAACAGTTGGATAGGTAGCTCTTTTAGAGATCGGTCAGACTGCGTTACGTTTGAGGTTGCGTATGACATGCATAATCGAAATTAGCCTATCAGAAGATGCGGGCGCAGTTGATTCCATTCAAACATAACAATATTTTATCCAAACGTCAACCCCCCCCACCCCCCCTGCGTTTCGCGTCTGCGTTTGCGTTTGCACTCCCAAACGCACCCTCAAACGCAGCGCAGTCTGACCGACCCCTTATGAGTCCCCAACTAGCGGTGGATGCTGGTAGCCCTACAGCCTGGCGCAAGTCAATGACGCTACACCTCTGGGCCCTGCTCAAAAAGGCTCCGCCGCGTGGGCGCCTAACTACGGTAATAAGTTGCGAGGAAAGATGGAAACAACACAAGGGGGCAGGACAAAAGGAAGGAGGAAAAAGTGGGAAAGAAGGAGAAGAACACAAAGGAAAGAAATACCCCCCCAAAAGGGAAAGGCAGCCCGAAGTACCCTTGCCCCTCTCCAGCCTATTCCCCAAGAAGGCAAAGAAAAGCAACAAAGTAGGCCTCAACAATGCGTTGGACGTGCTCAACAAAAATTAGAGCCTCCCATCCAAGCCTGCCCCGGTAAACTGCTGAAAGTCTGTGGCGCCCTCCGGGTGGCCTGCCGCCCTGCCCAACCTCTCTCCCTAAGCCTCTCCTTCACGCTAGGGCACTGTAAGCAGACATTTAGCGCATCCTCCACATGCTTGCCATCTCTCCTAGCCCAACACCGTTGGCGGCACCGTCCATCACGCAGCTGACCGCTGTGCCGTCCTCGAGTGTCAGCCGTGCTGACGGCGCCAAGCCGCAGCCTTAAGTTCGTCCGCACGCAAGCACACTCCCTTAAACTGTTTTTGTTTGCCCCCTTATTGGTTTCTTCTCTTCTCCCTTCTGATCAGTGGGGCGCCCTCGCGGCCATGCAGGGGTGGGATACGCTTGCTTTTGTGGACTTTTCGTTTCTCAGAGGCTGTGTTCAGGGCTAGTCTCTAGTGGAACTCAGGTATCGGACTTGGTCGTCTCTGCCTTCCCTGCCTCTCCTTTTGTTCCTGTCCCCCCCTCTTCCTTTTAGTGTCATCTTTTCTCCCCTCTGAACAGTTGGGCGCCCACGCAGCCGAGCTTTGAGCGGGCCCAGAGGTGTAACGTTATTGACTCCCTTCGATTGGTGCGGCCCTTGGCTTGCGCTTGCCGTAGACTGAAACCAGGTGCGGTAGGCGGCCGTAGACCTGTGTTTAGTGGCAGGATCTCTGGGGTCCCCTCTGCCAGCTGCATCCAGCTGCGCCCGCTCGTATGCTGCATCAACTAGCGCTAGAACATCTGGGACAGGTAGCGGCTGCAGGTCAGTTGCTGTCTGATGCAGTTTGAGGACGGCTGATCCCAGCTCCAGCTCCAGCCAGGCACCTAGCAATTCCCTGCACCAATTGCGCCCTCCGGTGCCCTGTCTGACAGCGAGCTCCATGTCGGCCGCCATGGCTGCAGCCATGAGTGGGCTGTCTTGCTGTGCTGCTGGTGCGACCGCGGCGTTGTAGAAGCAAAATACATGGTGCCACCAACGTCGCTGTTACGGCTGGATCTGCGGCTCCCTCATGACCCCCCTGGCGCAAGTGCTGGAGGGCTTTGGACTGCATCTTGCTCTGGAGATTTGCTGCTGCCATGGGTAGACTGTCTTGTTGTGCTGTCGGTACCACGTCATGTTTTCTTGCTGTGGCTTATCTTCTGCACTACGGGGTTCATTCCCACGCCACTGTCGTGGTTGTGTGCTCGTGGGGGTCACTGGTTTGCGCTTTCTGTCCTAGTGTATTACGTGCCTGTACCGGTTTACGGGCACATGTCCCATGCATCAATTGTGATGCTCTGATGGACTGAAAACTTCACAAAAGTTCACCACTGCTGCATTGTAGAAGCGAAATACATGCTACCACCAGTCTTGTTGTAACGGCTGGATCTGGGCCCCCTCAAAAGGCTCTGTCCTGTAGTCACCCAACTAATCCGTTGGGAGAGAAAAACATAATGGGTCAGAGAAAAAGGTAAGGGGAAATAAAGGGGGAACAGGCAAAAGGCTAGGAAAGAAAATTAGTTGATGCCTGGAAGCCCTAGCCATCTGCGCAACAACGTTATCAACCACATATTTTACAAAAGCCAGGGCAGTCCACCCAAGCCTGCCCCAGTACAATGTTTATAAGTCCCTCTAGTACTGTCTGTGCCTCTGTGGGGCTTGCCCACCCCCACTCCCCACGGTGATCGCACGGTGGAGCGTTGAAAGTAAACGTGTTTAGAACGGAGCATAACCGCTGGGCCCAGCTGAACACTCAGCCACGTGGGGCTGGTAGGGAATGACTAGGCAAGATTCCAGCTACCAGGGCGGAATCAGGAGCAGGATAAGGGCAGTATCAGGAGCAGGAGTAGGGGCAGGGGCAGGGGCAGGCAGGAGCAAGATGATGCCCCTGATCGTGCCCTTGATCCTGCCCCTCGATCAGGGGCAGGATGAGGGGCAGGATGAGGGGCATGATCAGGGGCATGATGAGAGGCAGGATGATGGGCATGATCAGGGGCATGATCAGGGGCATGATCAGGGGCATGATCAGGGGCATGATCAGGGGCATGATCAGGGGCAGGGTCAGGATCAGGGGCATGATCAGGGGCAAGGTCAGGGGCAGGATCAGGGGCAGGATCAGGGGCAAGGTCAGGGGCAGGATCAGGGGCAGGATCAGGGGCAGGATCAGGGGCAAGGTCAGGGGCAGGATCAGGGGCAGGATCAGGGGCAGGATCAGGGACAGGATCAGGGGCATGATCAGGGGCAGGATCAGGGGCAGGGTCAGGGGCATGATCAGGGGCATGATCAGGGGCATGATCAGGGGCATGATCAGGGGCAGGGTCAGGGGCATGATCAGGGGCATGATCAGGGGCATGATCAGGGGCATGATCAGGGGCAGGGTCAGGGGCATGATCAGGGACATGATTAGGGGCAGGGTCAGGGTCAGGATCAGGGGCAGGATCAGGGGCAGGATCAGGGGCAGGGTCGGGGGCAGGATGAGGGGCAGGATGAGGGGCAGGATGAGGGGCAGGGTCAGGGTCAGGATCAGGGTCAGGATCAGGGGCAGGATGAGGGGCAGGGTCAGGGTCAGGATCAGGGTCAGGATCAGGGGCAGGATGAGGGGCAGGGTCAGGGGCAGGATGAGGGGCAGGATGAGGGGCATGATCAGGGGCAGGATGCTGGCTGTTTTATCTTCTTCCAGACACTCATGAGTTGACGATACATAAGACATTTAGAAACTACACCCCGCAGGAGCGTGAGGGTTAAGGAAACAACGTGGCATGACTGGGTCGAGGTCTCGTCCGCGCCGCTACCATGATAACAAAAAGGAAGTCCAGGAAAGCTACGCTGGCTTGCGCTTTCTGCCATGATTGACTTTTTTGTGGGTGATTGGGATGGTAGAATGGTACCGTCGTTGACGATACGTAGTGGCTTTAAATGCTGCGATTTAATTTTATGGTAGGGGCTATAATTGCTGCACAACCTTGAATCAATGATTCATACCGGATACCGGTACGCGACTCAAATTGAATATTTATTTATGAAAGAATTGCAGCTGTGCTACCCGGAGTGATATCTTCTACGCCCAGAGTATTACTTCAGGAAAGTTTGCAAGGTAGGGCGCGCGAACCCTATATCCGGTTCTACGATACCGTATTGGCGTTAATTTAAACTATTTGACTCGCTTTTCCCCTCATGTGCGCCAGGGAGGACTCCGCCTGCTGGAATTTGGAAGCGCTGTAGCCATCGGAGCAAACGGCAACGAAGATTGTGCACTGCTTGAGAGCGTCTTGCGAGACTTGGATCCAGTCCACCTCACCCTGCAGGGTCGAGTTCTGCAACATTCCAAGTACGGTAACCATGAAATACCATATGGAAACCAAGATAAGCAATGAGCAGTTATAGCGGGTTCATGATTTCCGTGCACCCATAAAGCACACATTCATCAGTGTGATAGTAGGCCACAGTAGGCCGTAGTAGCCCGAGAGGTTGGCATTTAGGGCCAAAACCAAATCAACAGTTTTTCCCAAGCCTCAGCTACAGTTCATCTACAGTCGTCCAGCAATAAACACGAATGGACATGCTACTTTGGCCTGTGTTCATGGGCAGGTCAAAATTTTGAACCAATCCAGCATTTGGCAGCGGATTCGTGGCCCTTCAAAGGTGGACTCGTAGCCAGAAAAAGAAATACTAAGCCAATGCAATGTACCGTACACCCAAACCTCCCAATACATAACGTGGCCCTTAAGAAACCGCACCGGCAGGACTTCATCATCCATAAACACGGACCAGCCGTCCTCCACCAGTGCCTCATACAACTTGCTCGCAAGCCCGTCCCCATAGCGACCGGTGTCACATACGCGCTACGATATCATGATATCCCATCCTGGCCTGCAAGGTTCACATCAGTGCGCATGCATTTGCATCCTAACAGCAGAAAGGTGCATGCAAGCAAGCATGTATTCAAAGGAATTGGTCATGCCGCCCAAACTGGTTAAGCTCCATTTGTCTCCCAAGTCATTTTTCAATTTTCATGCAAGGACCTTAACCATGACCGAGTTACTCACCTATCCAAATCATCCTGTTTTGCTGGACAGGGATGATGCCGCTGGCGTAGGCTTCACTCAAGAAGTCGGCGGATGCCACGCCACACGAATTCACCTGAAGGAAGCAATGCACTAGCAAGTCTTTACACCATATAGTGAAGTGTTGCCCCTTATAGGCATTGTATAAGTGAATGAATTATGCATGCTCACTTGCTATGAACAAGCATGCGCGTTGCCATGGGAGATGAACCCTAAACCCTACACCATGCATACCAAGTGCAAAGAGCATGCATGCAATCATAAGGGAAGTAATCATGCCTACACATGTGCCACGGAGAAGCAAATATTCCCAAGGAAATGATCCAATGATTCATGCATGCCGACTACCGTAGCCACAAAATCTGCCAGGGAATGCGCTGCGAAGGTGATACAAACAAGCACGTATTCCCAATGGAATCTGCCATGGAATCAAGCATGCTGACTAGCCGCGGGAATCAGCCAGGGAATGTGCCAGGAAGGTGCATGCATTCCCAAGCCAATCTATCATGCACGCAATAAATCATGCAAGCTAACTAGCCAGGCTGTTATGACGCGACCAAACAGCATGCAGCCCGAGTGAGCATGACAGAAGTAGGAGGACTGTAATGAGGAAAAGTGTAGTTAGGGGATGGAGTGATTGGATAGATGGGGTGGGACTAGGGGCGAGAGGTTTGAGCTCTCATACCGTTTCTAGAATATGCCAAAATGCGGTATTACGCCACCGGCCTCCGTCGCACAAAAATCCAGGGCCGCTTCTCGCTCGTGGGTATCCGTGGTCAGTCGTGTTTTTTTAGTGAAGATCGTTCCATCTGGATACTATTCTTGTGTAGGATTGCTCAAGTTGGGTTCTCGTCGATGGGATGCAGCAGCGTCACTGGAAGATTTGTATTATGCACGCACGCGATCTCTGAAGTTACAGATTTTTGTGCCAGAGGTTAATGCAAGGTTGCTGAAAGACAGAAAGCGCCTGAGCAGATATCTCTGCGCCTGAGCGTGGCTTGGGGAATACGGCAATTGAAATGATCCTGATCAGAGGTCTCTGATCTTGATGGAAAGGGTTTGAGAAGGTGAGGGCACAGAAGTTTCGGTTGGGTTTACAGACCGTTATAAGCATGCGGGACAGATCTAGCGGGTCGCACCTGCACCTGGCAAGGGGGAGGGCTGGTACATCAAACATGGTATCTTGAACTCTGGGTTTTGTGGAAGATTGAGTACAACTTTTCGAGGGCATTTAAGCAGGGCTCTCAGGTGAAACGTCATCGACTGCTTATTTAAGTGGCGCAGGCTGACCCTGGGGTGGGGGATGGGGCGGGCGCCAGGTGGCCACTGAAGTGATCTACTGCCGGGGAGGGGACAAAGACTACTGATACTAGGCTATAGGCTGGGCTGGAAGACTAGGGAGGCGCACGTGGTGCGTGGGAGCTATGTCGACTCCGGGACTGGGGCGTTCGCTGAAGGGTTTGCAAGTGCGAGCCAAGTAATGTGCTTGGTAGAATGAACTTATCTATGTCGAGAGACTCCCGGTGTACTAGTGGGGCGCACTATGTAGGCGCTCGGCAGATGGCAAGCCCGGATAAGGCTCTAAAGGCTGGAAGGTTCATGTTTTACAACCGAAGGTTGTTGGAGATCTTAACGACACGCAACTGCTCTCACATTGTTAGCTACGCAGTGTGACAACAGCTGTGTTCGCGTCCTGGATACTAGGAGACATGTACTGAGTTTACTGGACTGGGGGGTCCAAGACCACTACAACCACCGCTTGGCCAGTTGAGACCAAACCTTGAACGGCCTGCGGTTAGTTGCGCCACGTGTGTGCCATTTGCGCTGGCTTGCCATGCATTGCGTGTCATGCATGCCGTGTGTGCCTAGCGTGCCATGCGTTCTTCTGTGCACATTCTGCTGCATCCCTGTCGATATCTGTTGATTCAAAGATTCCATCTGCCCTTGCTGCACGGATTATTTCAAATTACTGTCGACACTGCGTGATCCAACAAAAGACAGCGCAAACCGATAAATTGTTAAGTTTTGCAGGCAAGCGCAGTCCGCGCATCCCTCAAAAAAAATCTGCAAGAAGGCATACGGTATGCGCTTATGGCGAACCGTAAGGTACGGGCGAATCCGTATGGTATGGGCGAATCTAGCCTTGCGTGTGCCCGCGCATGGGGGTTGGGGGCGGTTGGGACGTCGAGGAGGCTACTCGGCGGTCCTCGGTTCCGGCATTTATTTTTAGTCAGAGGCACAGCGCAATTAACGATCGACTGACATTTAGTATGGCTGCTTCGGTGGTCTGCTGGGTTGGCTATGAGCAGAGCTAGGCATGTTTCAAATACCCGGTATTATATTCCGGTATGTCGAGATTCATGCTTAACAGGGTTTCTGCTAGAACAAGAGTGTGCCCAACAGTACGGATGCAATGCTGGCACAGCTATGCTGTCCATGGGTCAATGCATGGCTGTGGCTCTTTGCACAGATCAGTGCCAAGAGGCATCCCAGATGGGAAAGCTCAAAGCTTCGAAGTTGCTACACCATGCATGGGCGAAAAGGAATGCCGCTCCGAGCGGCTTGAGAGCGTGAACAGTGCCTGCTTATCATGTTTAAAAATCGGACAGAAGGTCATGAATTTCATATTTTTGAACAGTTCATAAGAGGCGATTCACACCGGCGAACTGAATGTGGCAGTTGGTCGAAGTGAACCCACGCTATATCGCGCTCCCAATCCGACCGATTGAGACCGATTCACACCAGATATATTCTCCAAAGTAGCGAAATTGTATTCCTCTTACTTCCAAGATGGGATGTTCTATTGGTTGCCTGCTTCCATTGCTACCGTACTTGTTGTTGTCGCGAGTCTACATCGTACCACTTTGATCGCCGTCATTGCTTGGGCCGTCCTGCCTGAACTGATTGACATCTCTGAGGCACCAGGATAGCGTGGGCTTTGCACAGGACATCTGACTTCTTCACTTTTCTAGGACCAAACCCCCCTTCTGCATATGTTCAGTATATGCGGTATAAGACCCGTTATCTCCAGCATGTGTCAGGTCCAATTCAGATACATCCCAGCCTATGGCCGTGGCGGCTTGGTGCAGCATGCATGCCCTGCTGCTAGCAGTACTTTTACATGTCCAATTCAGATACATCCCAGCCCATAGCCGTGGCTTGGTGCAGCAGGCATGCCATGTGGCCATGACTAATTTTACATGTCCAATACAGATCCATCACGGCCTTTGGCTATGGCTTGGTGCAGCTTGCATGCCATGCTGCTAGGAATAATTTTACATGTCCAATCCAGATACATCCCGGCCCATGGCCGTGGCTTGGGGCAGCAGGCATGCCATGTTGCCAGGACTCATGTAAGATTCCATGCAAAGCCGCATGGAGACATAGCAAAACCAACTCACTTTTATTCTTCAGTGCCTTGTTGACCTTTGCTGCAACATATAGCCACTTGCTCTCAATTTGATAGCATGTTCATCATCACCTAGCCTAAGCACCAGGCGAGTAAGCCGAACTGACAACACACACCTCGGCCCAGTGGTGTAACATCATTGACACACCTCGGCTACAAGCCTCCTTTTCGCCTTCCGTTTCTCATTCGATAGTGCCTCCACCCGACCCTTCTCCGTCTGCTTTCGGTCACGTTTATTGGCCCTTTCTACGTCGGCGTAACCATAACAACGGATGCTCTCGGCCACAGGATAAAGAGGCGACAGGACGGAGAAATGGAAAATGTAGGGGCGAAAGGCAGATGGCCTTCGGAAATTGCCAATGTGGCGAAAGTGGCCGACGCGAAGTGAATCTGGCTCAATATGCCATATTCAGTTGGCGTCGCCAATCCGGCCCCAAAGTGGTTGTTTTGGCGAAGCGAACCCATGCCACTTTCGGAGCGAAAGTGACCAATCTGACCAATCCGACCCGGTGTGAATCGCCTCTAAGGTTAAACGACTGCCAATTTCGGAAGGGCTACGGGTACAGTGAGGGTGAAGCCATGAAACTGACATGAACAAAGGAAATACCAGCAGTGCATTGGCCAGGTCCTTGTCAACCCAATAATATTGGGATGACTAGGGACAGTTGGCCATACCGTGGTCCCTGACAAGGAGGGTTGTCAATCCTATCATTGATCATCGCCTCTCACCGATACATGATCCGACTCACTGATGACTGATCAGGCGAGTGGAACTAACTCCAAGTAAATGCTTCGCATGATAGTCCGCTGGCGAGTTTGGAACCATGCGTCTTCAGGGTATGAAGCTGCTCATGCAAGCGTAGGTGCACTGCGGCACGATGCGGCATCTGCCTATTCTCACGTCTATGCTCAGCTACTTCTTCAGCTACTCGCCGTAAGAAGCAGCTATTTCTCCGTGATTTTCGTTTCGGCTATCCCTCTATTCCCGATGGCCTTCCTTGTCGTCTAATCTATCCTAGGATTCCTTGAAACACGGCAGCCTTTATCATGTTCTTTCCAAGAATAACGCAGACGCTATTGGGTCAATAGTTAAAAGTGTTAACCGTCGCTTCGCCGCTCGCCTGACATCCGTTCGATGCTGAAGCGACCGGCGCCTATCGCCAAAATGCAAGTTCTTCGGAGATGTCTTCATGTCTCCTATTTCACCGCCCGTCACGGTGCGAACGCCATGCATCTGGAAAACAAATGCCCATGCCCATACCCCCCCCTGAGTGCCATAATGCGCTCACGCCCGTCCTAATCAAATATGCAGCTCCATGTGAAAGAAGATACTTGAAAGCAATCTGCCCTGCTAGCGGCCAGCCTGGCAGCAAAAAACCAATAAAGGCCAAGAGGGCTCCCTCTGCCTCTGCACGAGCCAGCCCCGACACAAGCGTAAGGCCTATCACGCACCAGTACGAGCTATTTAAGCTTCGGCAGGCCCTAAGCCACCATGACACACTCTAACATTCGGAAGGCTCCCCCGAAATCAGGCAAGGCGACCATCAAGGCAGACGTTGTTCCCAGCTGCTAGCAGCCTGCTCATGCTCCCCCCTTGCTCTAGTGACGAGGGCGGTCTGCTGTTGGCTGACGCTGAGGGGCGCACCCAGCTCAGAGCTGTCTAAGGAGAGAGCTGTCTCGCAGCAGAGCTGTCTAGGAGCAGAGCTGTCTAGGAGCAGAGCTGTCTAGGAGCAGAGCTGTCTAGGAGCATAGATTTCTAGGAGCAGAGATGTCGAGGAGCAGAGATGTCTAGGAGCAAAGCTGTCTAGGAGCAGAGCTGTCTAGAAGCAGAGCTGTCTAGGAGCAGAGCTGTCTAGGAGCAGAGCTGTCTAAGAGCAGAGCTGTTTAGGTTTGCAGCTCTGAGCTGTTTAGGTTAACTTAAGTCGATTGCACGCATGGGGCAGCTTAAGAGTGTTGCAGATAAAGCAGCAGAAATGATGCAGCGAAGACATCAGCGTTTAGCTCGGCAGGGTAGCCTGTCAGCCTCGGCCGGTTTTGCTCTCTCTATATACTGTACCGCTTACATTTCTCCGTTTTCTGGTACAACCTGCCCGGCTTTTTGTGCCTTGTGCCCGGCTTGTGCCTTGAATGGATGCAGCGAAACCTAACTAAACTAAAAACCCTCCTCTGCAGCGATGCCACTTATGACGCGATGAAGCTCAGGTTGCGGGAGCTTGAGGGCATGTCCTCCGATCCGCGGCATGCCCCTGTGGTGAGCATGGAGACCTTTCTACGGTTGTGGCTTCTTACCTGACTTACAAGTCCAGACTGCTCCAGACTTGTTCATACTTATTCGATTTTTACAGATATGCTGAAACCTAGATGCAGGTAGCAAAAAAACGGTTTTTTTTGAACCTTGAAGTTGTTATTTTTAGGGATCTCCTTCATGGGAGACTGTAAAAAAAGTGTGCCTAGAAAAAAAAAGTGACTAAAAAAAAAAAAAAAAAACAAAGACGGTCAGCAGAACCTACTATGCCGGCCTGGACGGCTGACGACGCTCAGCAGGCACCGGGCAGGCGATCAAAAGATGCGCATTGACATTGTGATTCTAATGCACTCAACGTCGAGTGTAGGCGATATGTATTCGAAAAGTTATTGCAGTCGCTGCGAATTGGGGGCCGATGACATCTCTCGCCGGCCAACCACCCATGCTATATACCGAACGAGTGGCGACGCTCGGCATGCAAGGCCTTTGTTGAAACGCTGTGTTACGCCGCAAGTGCGCCCTCGATTGAAAGCAGCGCTTTAGCAATGTGGTTATATTTACTGAACGTCGGGTGAAGGCGATGTGAATTCGGAAAGGAATCGCACATTATGCGCTGCGCGGCGATGACGTTGCTCACTGGCCACCTACCCAAACCAACTGCACGTCAATGATGCCGTACATGTGCCAGTCGCTTATCGTCTCGCACGGATGAGGCTTGTCGAGCGAAGGTCGCGAGTTCGATACTTGGTGGTTGCAAAAATTCTACAAAATGCCCCCTCCTCTTCCGGCCCCACGTCCCACTTCAACCAAAATAGTGGGACATGACAATGTCAAGACACATCACACTATTTATAAGCACTGGAGTCATGGGTCCTTTTGTACAATCCTTGTTTGCCTCTGTCCCTGACTATCGGTTGATGCTACGGTACATTCCAATGATTGTCTCGTGATGACGTCGATGACATCTTACCCTGTCTGCATGAAGAGGGCATGAATGGGCAGAATTAGAAAATACGAGAGAGACAATGACGACGCGCTACCGGGATTGTCGGTGCGTGAAATCGATGCACGTATTACATGAGCAACACCAGCATTTCACAGGCAATTTGCTAATCACTGTCATGCTATGCATACTGTTTACAGAGTCGAACGGAGAACCCTCAAAAAGCCAGGTCTGTAGGATGTCCAGCTTGCCTTCAGCCATTCAGCATTGTCGAAGCCTCGAAGTGCTTGAACCGTTGCTGTCAGGACGAGTGTTGTGAAATATACGGCCAGTCCTGCGGCTTCCATGACGTCTGGTCAAAACCGGAACGGCCCGAGACACATGGCTGGTGCAGAAACTGCATTTCTGTCTTCAAACAGGATGCTGCAGAAAGGTGCATCAGCAGCGCCTGCTCGCAGAAATGCTGCATTGCCATGGGAGCCACCTGCGTGCAGCATGGCATCCAAGGCATGCCTGGTGTTGAAGCCCAGCAATGTGCTCGCTGCCATACTAGGCTGGGTACAACAGCAGCTGCCCGCTGTGGCAACAACGCCTGCACTCTAGCCTGCTGCAGAGCCATGGGAGCAGCCTGCAGCCTGCATGGTGTCAACGCAGCGAATGTTGGTGCACCTCCCGTGTGCATTGCCTGCGGCAAGGAATTGGGTGTGAAAGCACTGACACGCTGTAACAGCAGGACCTGCAAGCCTGCGTGCTGCAGGAAAGTGGGAATGGCCTGCACTTTGCATCGAGTCCTGGGAGAGGCGGGTGAGCAACAGGCTCGCTGCGCTGTCTGTGATGCTACTCTGGGCAGTGTGGCAGGCATGGCATGTGCCAACAACGCCTGCAGCATGGCCTGCTGCCAGGCCACAGATACAGCCTGCCGTTTGCACAACGTCAGCGGTGAGGAGGGCATAGGCCCAGCTGCGTGTGTGGTGTGCAAGGTCGAGCTGGGCATCAAAGCGACCCAGCGCTGCTCCAATGGCGCTTGCAACCTACTGTGCTGCATGCAGGTGGGGCCTGCGTGCAAGCACCATGGTGTTCACATTGCGGAGGACAAGGTGCCAGCAGTCTGCGTTATATGTGCAGGCCCTGTGAAGGTGACAGCCAGGAAAAAGTGTAAGAGCGGTGCATGCAGAATCGTGTGCTGCGAGGAGGTGGGTCAGCCCTGCAAGCATCATCGTGTCCTTCAGTCAGCTGTGGCCTGTGTAATCTGCGCTGCACCTCTGGGCAAGGATGCAGAGCAGCGTTGCCGCAATAATGCGTGCCAACCTGCTTGCTGCAAGGCAGTTGGGCCAGACTGCAAGGTGCACGGCGTGGACGCTGAGATGCTGCACTTCCAAGGCACCCTGTGCGTCATTTGTGCAGGCCCTGTAAAGGCAACTGCAGCCAAGCTCTGCAAGAACGGCGCGTGCAAGGCTGCGTGCTGTAAGCAGGGGGTGGCAGCCTGCAAGGTTCATCATGTGGATCCTGATGCCTTGGAAGTTCTGCCACCAGCGTGTTCTGTCTGTGCCATGCCTGTCAAAGCAACTGCTCGTAGGCTGTGCAAAAGCGGTGCGTGCAAGCCTGCGTGCTGTGGGAAGATGGGCTTGATGTGCAGCCACCATGGCGTCAGCGGGGTGGAGGGCGAGGACGACCTGGCTTGCAGCTTCTGCCAGGGGCACCTGCGTTTAACAGCATCGCGTTCCTGCAGCAGCTCGGTGTGCAGCCGTACCTGCTGCAAAGAATTTGGCCTAGCCTGCTCCTATCACGGCCTCGGTGTTGATGGGAAGGAGCCTGAGTGCAGCTTGTGCGGCAGCAGGCTTGGATCAGCAGCTGCCAAAGCCTGCCAGAACCGAGCCTGCACGCCTACCTGCTGTAGCAAATACGGCATGGCTTGTCAGCATCACAGCCTCGGGGAGGGAGGCAGCGGGGCACCGACGGACATGGTGGCTTGCCAGGGGTCCGGCTGCTGCAAACTGGTTCGGCCCTATGCTTCATTCCACTGCAAATACAAGCTTTGTACTGACTGCTGCCGTGGAAAGAAACAGGTGATGTATGGAATGTTCATGTCTTGGTATGGCAGGCGTGGTACAGCACAATAACCAAATTGCAGCCAAGTTTGGGAGGTCTAGTTATGCATTTATAAATGACATGGAATAATCAGTGCATGGTGTTAGGCTGATTGAAAGTGTCAGTGTGTAAGTGTACGAAAAGTGTCCATCCTACAAATTGCTTTATGTCGCTGTATGCTAGGCATGGTTTGGCACGCTGGATGCAGGAAACTAGAAAAGAGTGACTCATTTAGGGAGGTCCAGTTTGCTTTTATAATTGACATGGTTAAGACCTTCTCACAGTGCCTGACTTATTGACATTAACAGAGTGTACTTGTCTTTGTTGGTGTCAGATTACATTTCAGTTGAACATTTTGAGACTTGACTTGATTCAATATCCTCACAGGCATGCAAGTACCACCGGAAGGCAACCTATGAGGAGGATGTTGCAGTTGCAGCTGCCAAAGCCCTTCCGCAACGGCTCCTGGACGCAGCGAATGTGGTACGGCGGGTCCAAGCAGCGCTGGTTCGGCATACGCTGCTCTCTGGTGATGATCCAGAAAACCAAGGGCCCCCTGGTCCAGTGAACATGAGGTCCAGCTACATTCGAGCTCATGTCCGAGCTGAGGGGCGCCTGCAGGTCTGCAAGGAGACCATGTCTGCCTTCACTAGCCACAAACAGCATGTCATGCGTGATGAAGGCTGCAGCAACAGGGACATTTATGACGCAGCAGTGGCATGTGAGCAAGGCATGTCTGATGCATCCAACGAGGTTCACAGCGCAAAGGTCCTCCTGGACACTACTCCGGTAGTCAGCTCTGCGGACGACGACGCAGCACGTAGATCAGTGTATGGGCTTGCAGCTGCAGCATGGCAACTCCTGGATGACAAGGGAGGCAGGCCAGGCCTGCTCAGCCAGTGGAGGAACAAGCGAACAGGTGTTGTTGCCAGCATGCAATGCTGTGCCTACTGCGGCGAGGTTCAGCTGGGTGGCTGCGTGCAGAAACAGCCTTTCCAGCTGGAGGACCCCGGGCAGGGCGGGCTGGCGCCTTACGCCGCCTGCAACCCAGTCATGGCAGAATTTACGGTGGACAGCAACAGCGGCCATTGGAGGGTGTGCCGCGCGTGCAGGATACCGAAGACTAGAGCGCAGCGTCTCAGCCGAAGCGTCCAATTTGAGCCAGCGTACCAGGAAATGCTCATGGTGTCAGGCGTGGACTGCCTTGCATTGCAGAACTTGAGCCTTGTGGACGTGTCGGTGAGGTCCATGTTCCTGCAATTTGAGGGATGTCACCATGTCTTTCTCTGCCTTTGGCTGTGTTGTCATTTGCGATGTCTTGATTTGGTTGGTGGTAAGGAGACAATTGCAATGCAGATTGAGCCCTTTGTACATTGTGCTAATGAATGAATGAATACCTTTATCATATACTGCCCATCTGTGCCAACAGGTGACCATGACACTGCAAAACAAGGGGTTTGCTGTTGGAAAGCTGGGGCCTGGGTCCTGCTTCAGCTCCCCCCTCATGGTCCGCATCAGTCCTGATGCTCCAGCTGTGGAGAAGAACAATCGTATCTACCAGCTGGTGGACAGCATCCTGCAGGAAAATCTGCGTGAGGGGCCAGGGAAGGTTAAGAATCCGCTGTATGAGGACTTCCTGGCTCTAGTAGAGCAACCCTTCCGTTTACAAACTGTGTTTGGTTACCCAGTGGTGGACATGGCAGCACTCCCAGCAGTGCACGATGCAAGAGACAGAGGACCTAGACACACTGACGCCCCGCCCCCCGATGTGCTTTTGGACCAGACCCTGGCTCTGGCTCTGAATGTGGACCAACGCAGCTCCAATCAGCTCGATCGCAACGCCGTGTTTGACATTGGACACATATATGCTCGGAGCGGCCTGCATGAGTTGAGATCTGGAGCATCCAAACAGATGTTGGTTGCTAACCGCGAAGGCATACAGGCAAGGGACCGAAATGTGAGTCAAACAAATAACCCAATGTCATACACTTATATCTGCCATGTACTGAAATTGTGTTTGCACTGAAAATTTGGTATGTTTGGGCTCCTACCTTTCTACATACTGTATTTAAACATGCTGCACAGTACATAATGTCTCTCATATTCATATTTTGCCCTTCTGCAGGCTGCACCTCAGGTCCTTACCGCCCGAGGACTGCCAATCACCAGTGAGACCAGCCTGTTTCCTTTCCTTTTCCCCAAAGGCACGGGTTTCTTCTGCAAGGACAAACACAGCGATACGCTGGCCCTATATCTGCATCATCGCATCTCTTGTCTTTTCTCGCCGTGGACTCTGTACAAGCCGTACCTGCTCATCATGTACCAGCTGCGACAGGCAGTCATCACAGTCAACAGCATATCTGACAAGGCCCTGGAGGCAGACATGGCCTACTACAAAAAGAAACACCCCCACGCTACAGAGACGGTGCGCATGTGCATAGTTCTGTACGATGCAACATGTTGGTACATGTCCTCGCCTCATCCTGCAAGCGATTCCTTCTCTGCACTGCACACTTCCAAACTTGCCTGTCATGCAATGCCTATTCCTGCCCTATCCTGCCTAATCCTGCCAAATCCTGGATTTTGCTAACATTACAGTGTGTTCCAAGAATTCCAGCAATTTCATGCACTACTCTTTTGTCCACCCTCATTTTGCTGCACAGGACATCGTGAACCACGTCACGAAGTACAGGCTTCCTGGCACTGTGGCTGGCTCGCCGTCATGGTTTCGAGAGCGCCTCGCAGATCTCCTAGCGGTAGTTGAGGAGAAGGGCATGCCCAGCCTTTTCCTCACCCTGACTGCTGATGAGCACTCCCCCACTCGCTGGCCTGAAATGGCAGAGGTCGAGGTTCAGTTGCAAAGGTAAAGCTATCAACCACAACAGGCCTGCTGTGCTACAGCACATGTGCACACCTGCATTTTCAGGCTAAGTAGGCCATGATGACAAAGTATTTCAGGAAGCACACAATGTAGCATGCCATCAATATCAGAATGCACAGTCATACACATCATTATTATACCTCATGCAAGCAATAATACTGTAATGGGCTACAGTGATCCAGCCTGCCTGCCTGACACCTGCGTCCACATTGCTCTGCAACCCACATAGTCTCTATGTTTTTCCGTCATGCATGCTGTACTCATCATATTCAA
Source organism: Limnomonas spitsbergensis (assembly GCA_037349105.1). NCBI lineage: Eukaryota > Viridiplantae > Chlorophyta > Chlorophyceae > Chlamydomonadales > Limnomonas > Limnomonas spitsbergensis. The sequence continues at coordinate 2,877,591 of JAYJMM010000099.1, forward strand.
CCCACAGTACATTTTTATTTCATACTTGGACGCGCTACAGTTGCCCAGCCAGCATGGCTGACACCTGCACAATATTGAAATTCCACACACACAGCCTCTGTGCTTGGCAGCCATACATCCATGCTGTTGTGAATCCAGTTTAACCTTCAGTACCCAATATTTTTCAGTACAAAATATGATACTTGGCAACCTACAGGATTCCAACCAACATGCCTGACACCTGTGGCCACTTTGCAATGCCACCCATACAGCCACTGTGCTTGACAGCCATGCGTCCATGCTGTTGTGTATCAGGTTCAACCCAGACTTCACCTGGAAAGATGGCCCAGTGGAGGGGGCTCGCGTGTTTGTGGACCGTATCAAGGCCTTCATGAAGGACTACGTGCTGTGCGACCACTTGCCAGGGTGCCCGGCAGGCACTGGAGGGATCTTTGGAAAGGTCATTCGCTACATGATACGCTACGAAATGCAAGGCCGCAACAGCCTGCACGCTCACATCATGCTGTGGACCAGCAAAGAGGACAAGTTTGCCGCCGGCAACGAGGTTGTTGGCTGTACACCGTGCATCTGGGATGACCTCACGCAGGCCTGGGTTGTCCCAACAGCGTTTGTCGACAGTGAGGCCCACAAGGTGCAGTTCAACCACGTTCTGAACAAGCAACAACACTACTGCACCGAGGTGGACGCTCCAGGCTGTCGCTTCAGGGGCACCTGCAAGTAAGTGACTCTCATGATGCTGCCGTGCTCTGCCTTATTTTTGTGTCACAAAATACATACAAGTACGCTCATTCTGGTATAACCTGCAATTCATGACCTCACAGGTACGGATTTTACTGCGAGACACAGCCGGAGTGTGCAGGTCCAGGGGCGGCCGAGCCCGGCAGCCAGAGCGGCTGCCAGGACAGCCCAGGAGGCCAACGTCATGGACAGGCCTGAGGTGGAAGACATGGCCACCAACCCAGCAACAAGGCAGATGGAGCGGGGCATCGCAAGACCAATGGCGAACGGATTGTACGACATCTCGTACACCACTGGCCGGGGAGAGGCCAATGTCACCCCGAGAGCAGTTACGAGAAGGGCTAAGGTGGCCAAAGAAGCAGCAAGGGAGGAAGAGGAGTCAGCTCTTGAGGAGCTTACCGAGACCTGAGGCCGAGCCCAGAGCGGCAAGGCCGCTGAGCACGTGACGACACCCATGCCGTAACTGGCAAGGAGCGGGCAGGCACCTACAGAGCAGAAATGCAGACGCAGCGCGGCTTGTCCTAGTACCCGGCAGGCAGCGGGCCGGCAGCCAGCGGACCGAAGACTGAGGATGCAGGAGTGGAGTTAAAGCTATCGCAGCAGCATAGTGAAAATTTGTTTCTCAAAACACCATAGCAGCAAGGCTACGGTAGTACATTTGTTATGACAATGATGAGCGAGGAGAATTAGTCAACTCGGGCAATGATAGCACAGTAGGAGGCGGATCACGCTGCTACGGCGCACAATTCCTGTGGCCATTAAGGACCAGGCGGCTATGGCGCAGTGGGGCGAGAGCAGCGGTTGTTCTTAGCTTGACCTGATAACTTTGACATTTCCCTGTTTGCTAGCCAGTAGTGGGCTGAACAGCTTGAATTTGTAGGATGCTGCGCATTGCGCTTCAGCCGAAACTCGGTGGTTTTTTTCTTTTAAAGTTCTGTTTTGAAGAAGGCCTGAACCAGGCAGATTTGCAGAAGGCCTGAACCAGGCAGATTTACGGCAGATGATTTAAGCTTCTACGTACATATTTTTCCAGAAGTTTATTTCAGTACCACCCCTTTTCCGGCTCCCCGCGCACGCCTGGAGGGCTTAACGCTGGGGAGCGGGGGGCGAGTAAAGTAGTAGGGGCGGTACCCACGAGACGGAGACTTCTAGGCAGAGACATCCAGTTAGGGACTTCCAGTTACAGTTATCTTGTTAACAAGCTCTTGTCTGAAGTACAAGGAGTATGAGTGTACGGTGATGTACCGTATTTGTGAGTAGAGGACACCTCTCTAAGGTGTCCTGACCGGAGTTTACGGTATTTACCATAGTATTGCAGTTACTGCTTTATGGTGCGACAGCTGTCACAGTATATTACAGTATACGTGACAGAACCGTTCAGACCGCAGTTAGCGGCCTCGGGGCCTCCGCAGCTTCTCTGCGGAGTCCTCGGATTTGAGCTGAGACCTAGAAACCCGCTTACGCAGGTTGATTTGACAGATTGTACCGTACTCTGAATTGGGCCTGCCGGGTCCCTGTATCCCGGCAATTGCCTTGGCTAGTTACTTCGTCCCTTTCTAAAGGACAGACCTCTATTGTAACAAGCACCGGCCGTCATCTGTATATGAGACCTCCTACGTTCACATAAGTCAGTACCTCTACTCAAGTCAAGACTAGCTCAGCTCCCGCTGAGATAGCTGGAGACAAGTACCTAGCAAGAGGCCCGAGACCCTGCCGAATAAGAAGTACGCAGTCCACGTCCCGTCACCCTCACCGCGATACGCGCGGTAAGTGCCCTTAACATAGCCCAGCTGGATCGCGCCCAGACGGCCAGAAGGCCTGTGCTCCCTTAGTCAATTGCCATACAACCAAATAGCCAGCTACGCTGCTTAACTCGCTGAGCACTCGCAGCCAGTGTGTAGTCACTGAGCCTGCCCGTAGGCGTCCGTCACTGCCGTGAGGAAAGAAGTCCGCCACGGACCTGAAGCGCACATCGCGAGTAAAGTAGTAGGGGCGGTACCCACGAGACGGAGACTTCTAGGCAGAGACATCCAGTTAGGGACTTCCAGTTACAGTTATCTTGTTAACGAGCTCTTGTCTGAAGTACAAGGAGTATGAGTGTACGGTGATGTACCGTATTTGTGAGTAGAGGACACCTCTCTAAGGTGTCCTGACCGGAGTTTACGGTATTTACCATAGTATTGCAGTTACTGCTTTATGGTGCGACAAATATCTTCCTACGTCCTTTTGTGTGTGTGTGTGTGTGTGTGTGGTGGTATGTACCAGAGGGGCTTGTATTTTTATTTGTGTCCTAGTACTTTATTGTGTACACAAACTGATTTGCGGGCACTTGACCCATTAACCCATGCATCAGTTGTGACGCTCTACCGAACTGCCTAACTTGCCATTTGGGATGGCATGAGATGTTGACGATTTATGTTTAAGGAAGTGTTTGGCGCTCTATTTCTTATTAGTTTCTTGTAAAGTGCTTGTTCCGATTTACGGGCACATGTCCCATGCATCAAATGTGATGCCCTTCTTGACATGCAGCAAAACACCTCCAACCCTTAACTGGAACTGGCAGCAAAACACTCTAAGCCTTAAACAGTAATAAAATAATGTAATATTTAGAACCGAGGAACGGCAAATCAAATCTATGGTATGAAACATCGTTGTTTCTGCCGCTGAGAAACTGCGGTATCATGTCTGAAGTCCAAACGACCGCCTCAAGAATTCGTCGGCAGCCGGCAAAGTAAGATTTCAGCTTGGATTTATTGCACCGGCTGTGAGACGTGCTCGCAGTCACCCTTCAAATGAAGCTTCAGAGTCCCAAAACAGTACCGACGTTCAATGACATTACACCTCTGGGCCCTGCTCAAAAAGTCTCGGCCGCGTGGGCGCCCAACAGTCTCGTTGGTAGAAAAGAAACTTAAGTTAAGAGGGGAAGAAAACAAAGGAAATAACTACCCCCCCCCCAAAGGAAATGGCAGCCCAAAGTAAACCTTGACCCTCTCAAGCCTTTTCTCCAAGAAGGCAAAGAAGAACAACAAAACTAGGCCTCAACAAAGCAAACGACATCCTCAACAAAATTCAGAGCCTCCCATCCAAGCCTGCCCTGGTACAACTGTACAACTGTACCAGGGCAGGCTTGGATGGGAGGCTCTGACTTTTGTACCGACGGTATGCGACATTCGGTTGACAATCCTGTCCCATTTTCCCCCCTTCCAGTCCGTCACTTGGGTCCCCTAGCTGTGGACCGTTGTCCACTACCCGTCGTACTTGGACATGCTCAAGATCTCAAGGATGGCCTGGCCCCTTGCGGCGCGAGCAGTCAAGGTTTCACTAGGTGTACCAGGGCCTCCCATACGCAGCGCTGCATCGCTGCCCCCATGGGAGTACACCACCGCCCGATTTTGTTGCACTGCATGCTGCGCCGGTGTCAGCCCTTCCACGTCCGTGGCCTGCAAGAAGGCCCCGGGCACCTCCACCAGGAGCTCCACGACGCTCACGTGCCCACCTGCACACGCCAGATGTAGCGGTGTCCGCCCGTGCCTGTCCCGTTGGTTGACCGCCCGGCACACCGAGCTGTTGCCGCAGCTACTGCCAGCTGTCGATGCAGTCAAAGCAGCAGTAGTGGTGATGCTCTGCAGCAGAGCATGCACCAGATTCTGATGTCCCCCCGCACAAGCCAAATGCAGCGGGCTCAGCCCACAGTCGTCCGCAGCGGTCAACGCAGCCCCATCAGGGAGCGGCAGCCGGCCCACCAGCCGCTGTAGAAGCAATTGGGTACATTCCAGATTGCCGAGCAGGCAGACCCGGTGCAGCGGGGTGCCCCCAGCCGAATCCACAACGGCGGGATCAGATCCTGGAGCCGCCAGCAGGGCACGTACTGAAGCCGCGTGGCCGCGCTGGCTGGCAATGTGCAGCGGTGTGCAACCGACATCGTCTGAGGCCTTCAAAGGGTGTGCGTGTGTATGTGTCAAGGGTCAAGTTGTTCGCAAGTCATTTGTTAGTGATTCAATCCTTGGAAGTCCCAAGCTTAGATCGGGTGTAAAGCATTTTCCAGAGAGACACCCGAAATACCTGCCCTTTCCAGATAGGCAGCCCAGCATGAACCTCTCCCAGCTCACATTGGCGTCCAAGCCAGGGAAGGCGGTCAGAAGCTGAATAATCTCCGCGTAGCCACGTGTACAAGCCTTGTGCAGCGCAGTCTCCCCCCAGAAGTCGGCGGCATTGACGGTTACCGTTGGAACCGAGAGCATCAATGCAACCAATCCCTTGTGGCCCTTGTTGCAGGAGTAGTGTAGGGCGGTGAGTCCTCGAGCATCCCTGAAAAGGACATCGGGGCAAGGCTCGGGATGAGTGTCTCTGTAGTGCATGAGCATGCTTTCAAGCATGTGCGGGTCCTGTGCCCTCTTTGGCGCCAATCGGATATATATGTCGCCCCTATCTTTTAGTCGTTTCCCACGGGAGCATGTATATCGTACCTCTTACACCTGTTCCTTACCAGCCATATACGACCGCTGCCCTAATAGCGTTCCGATCTTCCCGGCTCTTCGCTTGTTGGAAAGCTTTTGATTAGGCGATGCTACTGCATGCAGTCACTATGTGCCGGAATGGAATTCAGCGACAGATTGGGCCTGGTACGCGCCATGCCACCCCTACCAATTTGAATTGACAGTCGGTGTGAAAGTCTCTCCTCCTCCCATGGGCCAGGCAATCTGTGTCCCTGTCTCACTGAGACACAAGCGTAGGGACCATTTTGTAGCTTTGCTTGAGGGGCCAATTCGTTTTCCATGTTAGCTGTCAGTGTTGGAAGGATTGCTGCACGCTTCAGTTTCCCACAAATGAAGTTCGACGACCTTCCTGACAGAGAGTGTCACTATTGCCATGCACCGACTCAATCACCTAGACCCACCAGACATTGAAGCAGGCGTCAGGGGTGCCACAGTGTAAAAAGAAAGAGACATGCACGCTCACAGGCTGTCCGTTTTATAGCCCGGCACTTTTGTTTGTCCTGATTGACGGTGATGGCATTCGGTATGCAAGATGGGTGCCAGAATCGATTATGTGCACACATCAGCCCGCCTCAAAAGGCTCGGCTGGGCGAAAACTAGGTTTAGGGAGACATGGTCACAGCAGCTGTCATTTACAGATCTGCAGTGCTGCTCAGCCAAGCACAGGAGCAAGGCCCGAGAGACCCTTATCCCGTTGAGCTACTCCAGGGCCCTGCCTAACGCTTGGTCATTCTTGTTATACGGCCCGGCAGGTCGGTGGTTACACTAAACGAATATCAATGATCACCTTGCATTCACATTGGCTGCCGCTGCCGCGTCCCAGCTTCTCAAATGTGCCCGTGGCAGCAGCAGGGCGCGGGCCACACGCACATGGCCCTCCGCTGCTGCCAGCAGCAGCGCGGTGCAACCCGAGGCTGTGTCAACGTCTTCCAGCCTGACACGCGTGTCCCCCAGGAGAGCCTCAACAGTCGACAAATGACCCTCGGAGCAGGCTAGGTGTAGCGGAGTGCGCCCACTGTCGGACACAGATCTGCAGGACAGGGTATGTGCTTAGCAGCCATAAACCGATACCGGTATCTCTATCAGGGGCTGATAGACATTCCACTAGCCCACTCCTTTCCTGTCTATCATGACAATGGGTGTTGCAAGTGAAGATACTTGCAACACAGAGGATGTGCTGTACTGTATTAGTGGTACTGGTACTTATAAAAGAACTAGTTGATAAGTGGCAGTAGTGGCTAGTGGCTAGTGGCTAGTGGCTAGTGGCTAGTGGCTAGTGAAAGTAGGTGTAGGTGTAGTGGTAGTAGTAGTGGTAGTACGTGGTACTAGTACTAGACGTACTTTCGGTGAAGTATTAGCAGCAGTAACACCAGGGTGCTGTAGCAGCCCCAGCACTACCAGTAGCGCAAGTAGCACTGGTTCTGAAAGCTGCAACAGGGTATCGAAGCAGCACACAAAATCCGTGGAAGATAGACAACCTCACCTGCAATTCACACGGGTGGCAGTTGCTGCCACTGGCAGGCCTTGCAGGGACTCAATCTGCCCGCCCTTGCCCGTCTCCTGGGACGGACGCTGCCCGTTGCCCAGCAGCTCCAGAACAACGTCGGCGTGCCCGGCTCGACATGCCTTATGCAGTGCTGTCTCCCCGTCCTCATCCACAGCGTCAGGGGGGCAGGCCCAGCTCGCAGCTCGCCCACGCGCCCCGGCGCCGCTCTCCTGTCCCTCACTGGCGGGAAGGCGCAGCAGTCTCACGACCGCACCCCGGCAGCCCGCCTTGGCTGCCAGGTGCAGCGGCGTGGAGCCATACAGAGTCCGCTCTGCGGCTTTAACACGGGGGTCCATGAGCAGGAGATCCAGCATCACGTCAGCTGCTGTCAAGGCAGCTCCGCTGCGCCTCGCGTCGGCTGACAAACGACCCGCAGCCCATGCATATCCTGCTAGCTCTGTCCCTCCTTGCCTGCTGCTTGGCTTGTCTGTTTGCAGCACCCTGGCACCGCTGCACGCAAGCACGTGTAAGGGCGTCCACAACCTGCCGTCCCGCGCGTTCACATCCAATCCAGGAACCGCCAGCATGGCTCGGAACAGCCTTAAATCTGCCCTCAGATCCAGACCCAGATCCTGGATCCTGGGATCCAGAGGGATGTCATTTGACGCCGTGAGGAAGTGGATGGCAGCCCTCCCTTGATCATCGCGCGTGTTGATATCGAATTTCGGGTGCTTGAGGAAGGCGTCCAGCACATCCCAGCTGCGTTCGTGTTGCCCTTGTTGCTGATGCTGCTGACTATGTTGCTGGTGTTGCTGCTGAAGCTGGTGCTGTTGTTGTTGCTGCAGCTGCTGCTGATGTCTTTCTTTGAAGATGGCTGCCAAGGCCACTGAGATCACAGTGTGGAAGGGCGGGCTTGGTAGGCCACAGCCTGCATTAGGATCGGTGCTAGGGTGTGCAAGCAGCAGCCGCACCAGCTCTAAATGGGAGGACAGGCATGCCGCGAGGAGGGGACTCGGGTTGGAATTGTCTGGTTGGCGCTGAACGTTAACCTGATAGGCAGTGGAGAGAGTGTTTTGAAAAGGAGGGGAGGGGCAGCTGAAGGGGGGGGAGGATGGTTATGCGCTGGCAGAACCAAGGACCCTGGTTGTGGACCCTGGGTTAAAACTGTGGCAACAGTATGGAGCCTGTCGGTGGCACTGTGTTCTTTTGATGCAATTCAGCTGTCGACGAGGGCCCCTAGCGCACCCGGGCCCTTGTTTTTGTGTTGACCTCTCAGGTTTCCAGGGTTGGGCAGCCGGTCTCACACCTTGTTAAGTCACAGCAAAATAAAATTTAGCTGCATCCCGGCCTGCAGCCGAGGGAATCCTGGTGCAGAAAGCCCCTGTGCTGGGGTCACCGGCACAAGTCAGGTCATGGAATCTGGGTTGGGTCCCAATTAGGGCTGGGTCCTAATCATGGTTATCGGGAGGTCACAGTGGTGGCCACTTGGTAATCCCGCCCAAAATTGTACATGGTGCACAATGAAATTAGTGCAGATATTACACATACCAGTTTCCCCCACAGGTATGCAGCCCTGCCCGGCTCCCATCCAAGCCATTGACATTCTTCTCACCTCAATTCCGGGGACCTTCAGAAGCCTCTTGACGACCTCGGCGTGTTCATTCATGCATGCGGCCTGCGGCAGGTTGTATGAGGGGCATCAATGTCCTTGCCTGGGAACCATGCTGCTGAAACTTATACCCTACCAAATGTCACAAGAACCAATGTCCAGTCACATGTGATGAAGAATTAAGACCTTCAAATCCTCTCCTTGGACCCTTGCCGCTGAAACCTGAACCCTACCGTTTTCCAAAAGAATCAGAGCCCGGTAATGTGTGATTGCAGGAAAAAGGCGTTAGCCTCCTTGACTTGGACGCTTGCGCTGTTACACTCAAAGCCCTGCCGTATGCTAGGAAACTCAGTCATTTGTCATTCCAGTAATCCTACTGGAAGTGGGCTGGCCTGAGGCCCCTGGCCCAAAGCCCAGCCCCCCTCATCGCCCAGCACCCAGTACCCCAGGTGGAGTGCATGACTTCAGGATTCTTGCCTGCGCCACACAACCCTGGTCACACCTGGCCGAAACACACCCTTCATCGCCCAGCACCCAGTACCACAAATGGGGTGCAGGTCATACAGATGTTTGCCTGCACCATGCCATCTTTGCCACGCATGGCCACTACCCATCTCATCGCATCGCACCTGGAGAGGGGTGCAGGATGTATGCCTGCAACGTGCATTCACATCCACAGCCATGGGCCCTCCAGTACAGCCTGCAGCAGCAAGCTCCACTCCTCCCTTTCCTCCTACTCCTCCTGCTCCTGCCCCTCTTCCCGCTCCAGCTGCTCCTCCAACTCCTTCCACACCTCCCCCTCCTCTCCCTCCAACTGCTCCTCCCGTTCCCTGGGTTTGGTGGGCGGAGGGCAGGAGCTCCGACACCTCTGGGAGGCAGCTTCCACTGATCCTTGCCCTTATGGGTTGCCCTGTGCTGGTGGGCCGCGGTGGATGGCTCTTTGAGCTGGCTAGCAGCTCCGATACCACCTCAGCATGGCCCGCAGCACAAGCGCAGTGCAGGGCCTCTTGCACGGCCTGCACAGAGGGGGGGTAAGCAAATCCCCTGTTGCCTTTTATCCGTTTGTTCACAGTCCGTGGTCTGAGACTACCAAAGCATGGTCCGCGTTGCAGGCTAGGTGTAGGGTCTCTTGCCCGACCATGCACAGAGGGGGGGTAAGCAAATCCCCTGTTGCCTTTTATCCGTTTGTTCACAGTCCGTGGTCTGAGACTACCAAAGCATGGTCCGCGTTGCAGGCTAGGTGTAGGGTCTCTTGCCCGACCATGCACAGAGGGGGGGTAAGCAAATCCCCTGTTGCCTTTTATCCGTTTGTTCACAGTCCGTGGTCTGAGACTACCAAAGCATGGCCCGCGTTGCAGGTTAGGTGTACGGTCTCTTGCCCGAACATGCACAGAGGGTGGATAAGCGAATCCCCTGTTGTGTTATGTCCATTTATGCACAGTCCGTGATCTGAGACTACCAATGCATGGCTAGTGGCACAGGCGCAGAGCAGGGCCTCTTGCACGGCCTGCAGGAAGGGTGGGTAAGCTAATTTGCAGTTTATGTCTATCCGTTTGTTCACAGTCCTGGGTCTGTGACTACCAAAGGATGGCCCTCGGCAAAGGCACAGTGCAGGGCCTCTTGCACGGCCTGCATGACCATGAAAAGCGGTTAGGTAACAAAAATCAGTTTGTTCTGTCCGTTTGGTCGCAGTCCGCGGTTAAGGTTTAGTCGACCCTTGGCACAAGCATGGAAGAATGTACATCCTGCATACGGTAACCATCTGATCCGCTGGATTCAGCTGAAGCGGATGAACCTCATGCATGCTGGGCCCATACTGGGCACATGGCTGGCCCATGCATGATTGTGAGATGCACGTCAACAATTTAAGCTAGCTTTAACCAACCAAGCGCTACATTCGGCAGGGGCTTGCTGAAGTTGAAGACAAGTGTTTACAACAGATGCTGTAATTTCAAATCGAATCCCCAGGGATTTCCATGCCCCACTGGCGTACTGGCTCCTAACTCAACACCTCCTGCTGCTGTCGGATTCGCGGTACTCATCCCTGTCTATTTGAATGCGTGCTTCAGCTAATATTCAGCTACATCTCAGCCCTCGGCTGTGTGGGCCTAGCACTGCAAGTCATGCTGGTCAGGCGGTTGGGCCATCGGCCGCAGGCCGGGTAGCTTTGTTCCTGCCTGGCCAACCGGGGCCTGTGGAAGGTGATCTGGCGGGCGCACAAATAAGCATTGGCCTACTCATCATGCTGCATCCCAAGACTATGCCTGACACGTCCTTTCGTACCTCTGCGCTGTTTGCCTGGCATCTTCCCTTCCTGAGGATTCCCTGGACAACAGGCGCAAGACCTCTCTCGGCAGCAACGAGTAGGGCGCGCCCGGGATGCCATCGCACCAGCCATGCTGCCAGAAGGTTCGGATCACCCCTGAGGCTGTCGAAGGTGTGGCAGCTGCTGAGGAGGCTTGCGATATCTCGGGTAGAGTGCAGCTGCAGGGTCAGAATGGCTAGGACGTCATATGAAAGCCGTTCCATAGGATGGCCTGGTTAAAAATCCAGTGAGTTGCCAGTGAGCAGATAGCTGGGGGCACTGTTAGCCTCTTTGAGCAGAGGCAGGGTGACTCGAAATTGAAACGGATTTGTGACTAGACATCTCAATGAATACTGTGCAGGCCAGGGCGTGACAAGAGTCTTAACCAGAAACCAAGTTTTGACAATCAAAATTAGATCACCAGACGCGACAAATGGACGAGCCTCTTCTCCACATCCTGTATTGTGACGGCATTTCAAATTCGCAATAAGACCACGTCACCAGCCGTATTTTACGCTGTTCCAAACAGAAGAGGATGATCCGGTTCTGACGCTGGCCTCTGCTCTGTTCATACCCTACGAACGTATTAGCTTTAGGAAGGACGGTACGAGGCCACAGGCAGTGGGTAGATTTCTTCTAGTATGGCCTCGCATCTGCACGCAAAGTAATGGACACAACTCCCAACGCCACCCAGCCAGCCCTAGCGAGGAAGCCTTCCATGTTAAATCTTTTGATGCCGTGCGTGAGGTTTTCCAGGCCAGAAATTCATCGGATGCCAGAAAGCTAGCTTCAAGGTTTGTTACATAGGGTCCCCTGCATGGTGTTGGCCAGGGTGTTAGCCTTGTTTTCGTTTCATGGGACCCTTCCTGGCTTCCTCTGGGTCCTGCTCAAATGGCTCGGTCACAGATTTCACACGGGGACGGACCGCGAAGGCACATGGATATACCGTTTTCCTCAAAAAACGATTCAACAGTGTACACATAGCGCTGGCAAACTAAGGAGAGATGCAAACGAAGAAGCCATTTCCTTTTGACTGAATACTGATCCCCACTCCTGAATGGTCACATCTCCAGATGGAGGCTCTCATTAGGCATCCGAACCTTGAGGCCCAAGACAAAGCTGAACGCTAAAGCTTAAGATAGAAGCTCAAGCTAACAAACCACAGCACCTAACTCGTTCCCTAGCGACGTCAGGCCCAATGAGAGGCACTGTGCCTTCTGGCCCAGTAGGAGGCACTGCGCCCGCTGGCCTAGCGTGCCAGAACCTGTCTTTGGGCACCTGTCCCATGCGTCAAACCTGTAGCTGCGCTACTCATCGATGCAAATCGTTTCATGCTTGCTGGATGGTCCCCCAGAGTGATCCAGCCGCTTTGCAATTATCTGTCCCATGCATCCGATCTTATGTTATGCTGGCGTTTCATGTTATACTTGCTGTCCGGGCGGTAGACCACCTCCTAGGAACAGTGTCGGGGCCTGCGATCAAGCAAGACGGGCAGGGCGGGTTATAATCTTAAGCACCTCGAAGAAAAACTGGTAAGATCAGACTAGTTTAGGGTTTAGAGTGAACCTTCATTCTTAACCCTAGAAGAACTGGTAAGATCAGACAACCAGAACAAGACTGGTGAAACTTAACAACAACAAGAAGACGGGTGAGAGAAGAAAAACATTCCAGTACTAGACGCATAAGATGTTTGATGGTTCTGTGTTCTGACTGGTGACATCCCCGAAATGTGCTAGCCGCCGATGTAAATGATAGGCAAACTGGCGAGATAGTAAATAATAAAGCATTCAATGTTTGATTTTGCCAACAAGAGTGACAGGTGCCAGCAAGAGTGACATGTGCCAACAAGAGTGACAGGTGCCATCAAGAGTGACATGTGCCAACAAGAGAGACTGGTGCCAACAAGACTGACAGGTTCCAACAAGAGTGACAGGTTCAAGATTTGAATCAAGCCAAATAGTTGCTCCACATATGTTTTGTGCTGCCTTGCCAGAGAGATTCGGAAAGAGGATAAGATTCGGAAATTCGGAAAGAGGATAAGATTCGGAAAGAGGATATGACTGCTTGCACGGGCGTCAGGGTTAAGGGAACAGTCTGCTCCAGATTTGTGAACCAAGTGCAGAAGCGTATTCTAGAACCCAGCCTCTCGTAGACTCGGAATTCATGCTGGTAGGGGACTGGCAACTGGGTTAAATGTGACTCTGGATTTGCAACCACTGATATTTAGGCTGAAGCTACAATTCAGCTTCATCACTTGTGGGGGATGGTCACTCTTCACTGTTTTGTGTAGGGAGCTTCAGCTACAATTAAGCAACATCAGGTGTGGGGGATTGTCACTGATCACTATTCAGTTCAGGGTGCTTCACTGCTTCAGCTACACTTGTAATACGCCAGCACCTAAGGTCGTGGGGGCCTGGTGCAACAAGTATTGTAGCTTGGGCCCCCACGGTAGGCCGATCAAGGTGTGCTCCCCATCAGCCCAGTGGTGTCATCCCAGACGACCGCTTCAAGTTGCTTGGTGCTCAATATAACAAACATTGTCAGCACCCTCTGCCGACAACTTTCAAGTTCAATGATGTGTGCTTGCCTCGGATCTTCCCAGCCCCCATCAAACCTGAACCCTTTAAACCCACGGCTGGCAGACCCAGCTGCAGGGCGCGCCACACCTGGGGCTCTTGACCACAGACGGGGACACAGCTGGCAGGCCCAGCAGCAGGGCATGCTCCCCCGCTTTCGGAACCACTCACACGGACGCTACACACTGAATAAGCCATGTGACCAGATACAGGCGGTACATGAATACCATGATAGACCCCGCGATAAAGCATCAGGCTTCGCAAACACATGAGCAGCAAGCCCCGATGAAATCCTTGGATTTCCCCGCTTAGCAAATGCATGAGAAGCAAAACAAAGGAAATCCCTGGATCCCCAAGGCAGGGTTTTCCCCTGAAGCTCGATTACCCAAACCCTGATGACCTGCTGCGTTTTTTGCCCTGCGACCCCGCTGGACACCCTGACGAGAGCTGCCATCCCAGCCAGCCAACGAATACTGCCCAAGTCCAGCTGGTCTGCTGCCATCCTCGCGCAACAGCAGCTCTGCTGGGCACCGTGACAGGACCTGCCCTCATCAGAGACAAACCATGCCCAAGCCCTGCGCTCACCCCTGATGCCATCATAGCGCAACAGCAGCTCTGCTGGGCACCGTGACAGGACCTGCCCTCATCAGAGACAAACCATGCCCAAGCCCTGCGCTCACCCCTGATGCCATCATAGCGCAACAGCAGCTCTGCTGGGCACCGTGACAGGACCTGCCCTCATCAGAGACAAACCATGCCCAAGCCCTGCGCTCACCCCTGATGCCATCATAGCGCAACAGCAGCTCTGCTGGGCACCGTGACAGGACCTGCCCTCATCAGAGACAAACCATGCCCAAGCCCTGCGCTCACCCCTGATGCCATCATGGCGCAACAGCTCCTCTGCTGGGCACCGTGACAGGACCTGCCCGCATCAGAGACATACCATGCCCAAGCCCTGTGCTCACTCCTGATGCCATCATGGCGCAACAGCTCCTCTGCTGGACACCGTGACAGGACCTGCCCGCATCAGAGACAAACCATGCCCACGCCCTGCGCTCACCCCTGATGCCATCATGGCGCAACAGCTCCTCTGCTGGGCACCGTGACAGGACCTGCCCGCATCAGAGACAAACCATGCCCAAGCCCAGCGCTCACCCCTGATGCCATCATGGCGCAACAGCACCACCTCCGCCAGGCACCGTGATAAGACCTGCCCTCAGACAAACATGCCCAAGCCCAGAGCTCACCTGTTGCGATCCTTGTTCAGCAGCCCCATTGGGCACCGTGACGGTATCTGACTTCACAAAAAGACGACCAATACCCAAGCCCTGCGATCACCTGTTGCGATCCTTGCGCAGCAGCCCCGACAGGTACCGTGACAGGATCTGGCTTCACGAAAGGGAACTAATACCCAAGCCCAGCGCTCACCTGTTGCGATCCTTGCGCAGCAGCCCCGCCCGGCACCGTGACGGGAGCTGCCCTTGCAGCCGGGGCGGGTTGCGCAGCCGCGGCAACGGTTGGGGTGGAAGCCCCGGTGGGCTGTGCGTCCGCCACAGCAGCCAGGAGCATCAGGTTCTGCTGCAGCTTGTTCTGGTACCTAGGGCAAGGACACACATAAGTAGGGTTAGCAGTAAGTCATATCCCCTCCCTGTTTGCCGCACTTCCCCAGCCAGCCAGCCAGCCTAATGTGTTCTATGATCAGGAAAGGCGGGTAAGCTAGTCCAGCCAGGCAGCCTAATGTGTTACGTGATGTGGTGACATGGTCATAGGAAAATCCCCTGAAGGCAGGCCTCCATCATTGTCCGGCATTTCACAGCACTTCGAGATCATCGTTTTGGTGTTTCACTAAATCAAAACTACCGGTGGCTGAGTACCACGTTCAAATAACAGAACATGAGCAGGCAAGGCCGCATCGTGCACACCATCATGCATAGGGTTAAAAGTTTAGGGTTAAGCATGACCTCAGTGGGGCAGAAACACCCGAGGCTTGAGGCACAGCTTTGTTATGAAACCAAGGCCCAGCCACTGGCGATGTTCATGCACTCCTGAAGTGTTGAGAAATTCTGTCCCATGGCATGCCACCTCATGCAAGCCTCTACCGGGAAGTCATGCCCGGAATTTCAGGTATAGCTTTGTTACGAAACCGAGGCGCAGACACTTGACTGGCAACCTCGAAAACATGTGCCACAAAAAGCCTGGCTTGCCGCCAAAATGTGCTTTTAGCTTCAGGTTCTGTTACATGCAATACTGAAGAGTTGGAAATTGCTGCCCCATCGCCCCATCGCCTCCCACATCATGCCATACCCATGCCCAGGTCTACACACCTGTGCATTCCCCACTTACCCAGCCAGCCAGCCAGCCAGCCAGCCAGTCAGAATAATGATTCCATTGATCCCCCTACAAGCCTGTGCATTCCCACTAAGCCAGCCAGCCAGCCAGCCAGCCAGCCAGCCAGCCAGCCAGCAACAATGATTCCCCTGATCCCTTCACGCCTGCGCATTCCCCACTTACTCCTGCATTTGAGGGAGCCTCCCCAGGTTCTGCTGGTCAACGATGGTCTTGATATATGTGTAGTTCTCCTCCAGCAGCTGGACAGGGGGCATGTGCCAAGGGTGGTCGTCACAGCTCGGGAGCGGGTCGCATGTTCATGTATTTTTTTTGTCATTACAAACAATTAGTGATGGACGTGTAGTTCTCCTCCAACAGCTGGACAGGGGGCATGCGCCAAGGGTGGTCGTCACAGCTCGGGAGCGATTGGCATGTTCATGTTGTTTTGTTAGTGATCTTCATGTAGTTTCCGCCCAGCAACTAAACAGGGGTATGTGCACCAAGGTGTTGTCAGGGGATGGGTATTGATACGAGCTCGCTTTTCCCTAACAGGTAGCAGTTACCGGATCAAAGCATGCACCATGCAAATTTTGACGGGGAGTGAAAGGAGCATATTTTAGTGTGCTGGCATGCAACTGATTTTTGCTAGTACCCATGCACTATTGGAAGGGCATAGATGATCTCGTCCTCGGCAGAGAGAGCGGAGCATTGTCCATGCAGAATCATAATTAATGGTTTTGAAGGTCGGCAGGTTCGAAAGTTCATATTTACTCGTTGAATATCTTCGGTGGCGAGATGAGTTTGAGTCATCGTTGCTATCCTTGCCGCGAACTCAATGCCAGCATTGATGGCATGTACGTTGATGAGGCCGTGATCCTTTAGGGAGACAGGGTGGGTGCGGGATTTTGAACCAGCCCGACAAGGCGACAAAGGACATGGGGTATGAACCCCACACATATCAAAACAATTTGATCGACCGAGTCGCTCCCTGCATCAGCCATGCTTAGTCTTCTAGCCGAATCCACTCCTTCCGCAACCTGATACAGAGCAGTCGCTTCCTCAACGAGTTGCCAGGCGAGGAGAGAGAGAGAGCATGTCGTGGAATAAGCGGCACCCTGCGGTCTTCGTTGACAAGATCGTGCCGGTCACCACTTCCAGCACTGCCATCAGCGGTGTCGCTGCGAATGTTATCACCACGATCGTAGCCGTAGGGCTGTCCAGGGTCAGGTAGGCGACCGTGCTTGCAGATCTCCCCACCTGTCCAGAAACATGTACAGTGTACACAGTGAAGGTCATAACATGAGCATCAGAATATAAGCACAGTATAAGGGATCAGTAGTAAGGGCCTCTATACCGGGGGTAACCGGCAAGGTTGGGCCATGCATGCAGGCCATCTCTCTGGCGAGGTTTCTAGGCACCTCTACCGCATGCCCTCGACATTTTTGTTCACGAACGGATAACCCGCATGAGCATAACCTCAGCATGGACACATTTTCTGGTGGCTTCGTGTCTAGGGGCTAAGGCATTCCTCTTTCTTCAACTGCAACCAGTCCTCATCCGTACGAGCATGACGACCACATCACCACATGCATATATGCTTACTGCTGCAGCAGCATTTCATCTTACATGCATGCAAATGACATGCAGACATGCTTAATGCAACAGCAAAAACCAGACCTCAGCCGTGCGGGCATTCCACACGCGCACCTGCTTTGTGCAGCAGCAGCAGCAGCAGCATGTCCTCACCTGTGTTTGTCAATGGCAAGCAGGCATGCTTCATGCAACAACAAAACCTCAAACCTGCGTGCAAGATTCATGCAGACACGCACGAATGCCCGGAGCTGATCCCTGATACTCCCCGATATGCTTGTGTCATGCATCCCTGGGTCCCCAGGATTGGGAAATTACGGTCGTGACGGTTAGCCTCATTACGGTGCTACGGGAATTTTACGGTTCCTCAGTTAGAATGTGACTGATCGACTGTGTAACAGCCTGTCTTATGTCAAGCTTGAGTCCCTTTTATGCTGTTGGAGCCCAACCTCCGTGGGTGTCTCACCGTTCCACTTTCCTTCAGCAGGGCACATTTTCTGACATAGAAATTCCCTCACCACACACACATCGTGCTACCTCCCCCGTCCACACTTACACAATGTGTACCACCGCTCCCTCTCCATACCACATTTGCACAAGCTCCATACCACAAGCTCCATACCACATTTGGACGTCATGCAATCCTTAACAAACATGCATACAACGTGTGGGACACGTTGTACACCACAGCTACCACATTCACACATCCTGCCCTCCGCCACTGCCAGCCCCGCCTTGCAGCCACACTCACCCGTTTTGCAAACCTCAACAAACTTGCATTGTGTCTCCCACAACCACACTTACACATCCTGCCCCCCCTTCCTCACAGCCACATTGTCAGTTCCATCCTGTACGTCATCTCACCGTGGAAGGCCCTGGTTCCCAGTCATGGTGAGTAGCTTCTGGGACAGCTCCCTAGTCTGGGGCTTCTCCCCAGTCATGGAATCTTGCAGTGCATACCATTCCACACTCCACACTCCACATTCCACACTTACCGGTCATTTCCCTGTGCAAGGCACTGGTCTCCAGTCATGGTGAGCAGCCCCTGGAACTTATAAATCGAGATGGCGCTGCCCAGGCACGTCAAGCACAATGCACCTCCCAATCATTTCCTACCAGTCGGAAAGGCTCGCGACACTTTGAGGCTGCGGCCGAGAAATAAGGAATCGGTGGCCAATTGAGTGAGCGCGCGTCAGCATCCAAGAGTACGGCACAAAACAACAACTGCACCCGTCACGGCTTTGGTTTAAGGTCCCTATGCTAATCATTTTTCCGTGGAAGGTACTGGTCCCCATTGATGGTGGGCAGCCCCTGGAACTTATAAATAAATATATCAACACATCATACGCCCCGAGGCGTGGATTAAGGAAGCCGGCCGTGCGTGCTCCTGGACCTTATCCCCAGTCATGGTGAGCAACCTCTGGAACAGGTCCCCAGACATGGACTCATGCAATGTACACCATTCCACACTCGTCACTCCACACTCCACACTTCACAGTCATTGACTTACGGTGTGGATTGAGTCATGGTGAGCATCTTCTGGCGCTGCCCCTCGGCCCTGATCTCTTGATGCATCCGTCTGCCCTGTGGACTTCACCCCACCCGTGCTTTGCCTCAGTGTGCAACAGGCCCCTTTCGTTACAGCTTATACTCAACAAGTGAGAGGCTATAAAGTGGGGAGCCACTGCTGAGCCGTTCGGGACCACATCTTGACTGGCCGTTGGGTAATGGCCCCAGCAGCTGGGCTGGCTGCATCAGGAACTAACGGCAGTAGCCCATGATCTGGCCAAGTGAAGCTGAAGTGTGACTGAAATGTGGGGGAGGCAACGAGAAACTAAGGAGTGCCAGGTCTTGACCCCTCGCCAGCCCTGAACCCTCGCCAGCCCTGAACCCTTGCCAGCCCTGAACCCTCGCCAGCCTTGAACCCTCGCCAGCCCTGAATCCTCGCCAACCCTGAACCCTCGCCAGCCCTGAACCCTCGCCAGCCTTGAACCCTCGCCAGCCTTGAACCCTCGCCAGCCCTGAACCCTCGCCAGCCCTGAACCCTCGCCAGCCCTGAACCCTCGCCAGCCCTGAACCCTCGCCAGCCCTGAACCCTCGCCAGCCCTGAACCCTCGCCAGCCTTGAACCCTTGCCAGCCCTGAATCCTCGCCAGCCCTGAACCCTTGCCAGCTTTGAACCCTCGCCAGCCTTGAATCCTCGCCAACCCTGAACCCTCGCCAGCCCTGAACCCTCGCCAGCCTTGAACCCTCGCCAGCCTTGAACCCTCGCCAGCCCTGAATCCTCGCCAACCCTGAACCCTCGCTAGCCCTGAACCCTCTCCAGCCTTGAACCCTCGCAAGCCTTGAACCCTCGCCAGCCCTGAATCCTCGCCAGCCCTGAACCCTTGCCAGCTCTGAACCCTCGCCAGCCTTGAACCCTTGCCAGCCCTGAATCCTCGCCAACCCTGTACCCTCGCCAGCCCTGAACCCTCGCCAGCCTTGAACCCTTGCCAGCCTTGAACCCTCGCCAGCTCTGAACCCTCGCCAGCCCTGAATCCTCGCCAACCCTGAATCCTCGCCAGCCCTGAACCCTCGCCAGCCCTGAACCCTCGCCAGCCTTGAACCCTTGCCAGCCCTGAATCCTCGCCAATCCTGAACCCTCGCCAGC
This sequence comes from Limnomonas spitsbergensis, assembly GCA_037349105.1. NCBI lineage: Eukaryota > Viridiplantae > Chlorophyta > Chlorophyceae > Chlamydomonadales > Limnomonas > Limnomonas spitsbergensis. The sequence goes on from JAYJMM010000099.1 coordinate 2,897,368, forward strand.
CCTGAACCCTCGCCAACCCTGAACCCTCGCCAGCCCTGAACCCTCGCCAACCCTGAATCCTCGCCAGCCCTGTACCCTTGCCAGCCCTGAATCCTCGCCAGCCTTGAACCCTTGCCAGCCCTGAATCCTCGCCAACCCTGAACCCTCGCTAGCCCTGAACCCTCGCCAGCCTTGAACCCTCGCCAGCCTTGAACCCTTGCCAGCCCTGAATCCTCGCCAACCCTGAACCCGCGCTAGCCCTGAACCCTCGCCAGCCTTGAACCCTCGCCAGCCTTGAACCCTTGCCAGCCCTGAACCCTCGCCAGCCCTGAACCCTCGCCAGCCCTGAACCCTCGCCAGCCCTGAACCCTTGCCAGCCTTGACCCCTCGCCAACCCTGAACCCTTGCCAGCCCTGAATCCTCGCCAACCCTGAACCCTGGCCAGCCCTGAACCCTCGCCAGCCTTGACCCCTCGCCAACCCTGAACCCTTGCCAGCTCTGAACCCTCGCCAGCCCTGAACCCTCGCCAGCTCTGAACCCTTGCCAGCCTTGAACCCTCGCCAGCCCCGAACCCTTGCCAGCCCTCTCTACCTGCGGAAATAAACGGGCCTGTCGCAGAATGGATCTGGCAGAAGGGGGTCCATGGGGTCCTGAACCTTCGGCAGCCCAATGAATCTGCGGGTAGACTGCTCTGTCGGAGAATTGATCCAGCTGCTTTTCTGGACCGTGGGGGTCATCTTCGCCTTCCTTGTCCGCTGACTGCCTGCCGCCGCCTGCCTTGTCCACTGAACCTGCGGAAAAAACTGCCCTGTTGCAGAATTGATCCAGCTGCTTCTTTGGACCTTAGGGAGTCATCTTCGCCTGCCATGTCCGCTGCCTGCCTGCCGCCGCCTGCCTTGTCCACTGAACCTGCGAACAAAACTGCTCTGTTGCAGAATTGATCCAGCTGCTTCTCTGGACCGTGGGGGTCATCTTCGCCGTGCGGGCCGCCAACGTGCTCAACAGCTGGCGCTGCACGCGCAGGGCGGCGGCAGAGTGAGTCCAGGTGTCCTGTTCTGCGCATTTTGATAATGTATGGATTTCAGAGTGGATTTCGTCGTACGTCTTGGCCTGCGGCCAAGAGCTCTTGTTGCGGCAGGGTGCCCTTCTGCTTGTGCCACAGGCCGTAGGCTGGCCTTGGTTTGATTCCAGCCATCCCTAAGGGTGGTTGGACAGACCAGTGCACCAAGGTGGTCTGGCGCATGTGTAGAATCAGGAGAGCAGCATCGTAGCCCACATCTCCCTGTTCCCATCTCGGCTCAACCTAAACCCTAAGCCCCAAGCTTTAAAATCTTGACTCTGTGCACGGTAAATATCAGACAAGTCGTATCGCAGCACACGGGTCGCTGGTTCTGCCATGTTGCTGGTTCTGCCATGTTTGCTTGTTTAAGTGTCCTCCCGTTTTTCTCTTTGGTATATATTTGTGTTGTTTCCTAACAACAACAACAGTTGTCTCTCTTGATCTCGCTTCAACCTAGACTTCAAACCCTAAGGTGGCCTGGCAAGCACCCAAAATTAGTGAAGTAGCATCGCAGCAGCACAGTCCCTCTCCTGATCTTGGCTCAGCCTAAATTTGGCGAGCGCTCAGAATTGGTAACTCTCAGTGCGCAAGAGGGATCAAGAGGGATGTGTGCTGCGACAGCACAGCTGTGTTACATCGCCGCACTAGGGTCTATCTCTCCACCTCAGCTCATCTTAAACCCTCAGCTCTCAAGGTGGTAAGAGCGTTTTAATAATCAGTCCAGTAGCTTTGCAGCACTCGGGTCCCTCATTTGATCTCGGCTCAAAATCCCAGCAGAATATTGTATTTTTAGCCTTTTACCCCTGTGTAGCTCTAACTGTCAATGCAACTGATTTCTTTGGTTTGTGGCTGGAACGGAAGGTGGACGAGTGGCCGAAAGGAAGCGTTGCTCTGTGAATCAGGCACGACTCACCGCTGCGTATATTACTGCTGCCAGTCTCACTCCTGCCCATGTCATTCCTACTAGTCTCACTCCTGCAAATGTCACACCTTGTCCCACTCCTGCAAAATGTCATTCCTACGAGCCTCACTCCTGCATATGTCACACCTAGTCTCACTCCTGTGACTATCACTCCTGCTATTCTCACTCCTGCAAATACTTTTCCTACTACCCTCAATCCTGCCAATGTCACACCTAGTCTCACTCCTGTCATTGTCACATCTGTTCTCAACCTTACGCTGTCACCACAGACGAAGTCACACCTACCAATGCCACCTCTGTCAGTCCCATCCCTGCCACTCTCACACCTTCCTATGTCGTCACAGCTAATCTCTTTGCCCCCCTGCTCGCCCGCCAGGCAAGAAAAATTGCAGGCAGCGCAGCGCAAGCTCATGGGCCTGCCCCCTGCAACCCCCAAGTGAGTCAAGGTATAGGGTTTTGTGGTTTACTCTGTATGGGCCTGCCCCCTGCAATACACGAGCGCAATCATGGACTATATTTCATTTTCATGGGCCTGACCCCTGCAACACCCAAGTGAGTTCATGGTGTAGGGTATACTCTGCATGGGCCTGCCCCCTGCAACACCCAAGTGAGTTCATGGACTATGTTACCTTTTTATGGGCCTGTTTCGTGTCTTGCACTCCATGAGAGAGGACGAGGTAGGTGGTGTTCCAGAGCTTATTTGCGATTTGGAACAGCTTTGGTTCCTATTGTCTACTTCGTTACCTTTTCAGAAGTGGGATTACAACAGACTACAGTAGGGAAGCTTGGTTGGCAGGATGGCTGCGTCTTGTTTGTAAATCCTCACGGACGTGATGCATTGCACATATTGCTAACAAAAGGTGCTCCAATCGATAGAAATAAGAAGATATCGACTTTATGTTAAATCGACTTGATGTTAAATCGACTTAATGTTAAATCGACTTTATGTTAAATCGACTTTATGTTAAATCGACTTAATGTTAAATCGACTTAATGTGAAATCGTACACTTTATATCCTGCACGTTATTGCTGTGCAAACGCTTTCCCCCCTGCCGGATCTGCCCCTGTTGGATCTTCAGATCTTACTCTTCCGGATCTACCGTATACAGCCTTTCCAAATCTGTCCCTGATGGATGTGCTCGTGCATTTCCGGATCTTTCAAGGCACTTGTGGGACCCCCTGGCTGCTTGCGATCAGCGGATGTGCCCTGCATCTACCCGGGGACCCAAGCTGCAGCTTTGAAGCATGCCCGTCAGGATGTATTGCTCCGACGTTAATCTCCCCTCCCCCACTCCACTCGACCCACAATCTTCCTCAATCGCTATCTGGTCCTCGCCCCCCCCCCTCCCTCCTATTTCTCCATTCATCCCTCCGACGCCACTCTCCCCTCCTCCCCCATACATCCTCCGCACCTCCCCCACTCCTACTCCGCTCTACCCTCAACTTTCCTCAAGCTGCCCTCTGGTCCACGGTCCCTCGTCCCACCTGTTTTGTTCTACTAACGATTTTTGTCTCCTACTGCCCGCTGCCTAGGCCGGAGACCTACACCAAGCAACGGAAGCTCAGCGTGCAAGCAGGGGGCCCTGGTAGCAAGCTGGGGACGCCCTTATCCCCTCCTTTGGTGAGTGATCGAGCAATGGGTGTTGCAGGGGTGGGCACCGCGCACGGCCGCCCGCTGATCTGGGCACTGTGCACGGCCGCCCGCTGATCTGGGCACTGCACAGCCGCCCGCTGACCTGGGTACTGTGCACGGCTGCCCGCTGATCTGGGCACTATCTGAACTGCTACTTTCTGCGCCTCTAAAAGTAAGCACTGTATGTGAGTGTGTGTTGGAGCTGTTGTTTGTCGATGTTTCCGATACCGCTCGTCCAAGCATATGCACCCTGGCCTTTATCAAATGGGCAAGGCAGTGAGGCCAGAAAGGCATGAACATCAACATAACCCAGGGGACGTAACCTCCGAAGGACAAAAACAGCAACATCAACGTGGCCCCAGGGACGTAACCTAGGAAGGACATTGATATCAACAGGACCTCGGAGGGACTTCAACATGAGCATTAACTCGGAATAACTTAGCCCCGGAAGACGAAACAAGGGTCCCTGTCAAAGACTATGAAACCTAGCCCCCTCCTATTGGTCCTATTTGATGCCCCTCTCCCCCTTCCCCCCTCCCCCACTCCGCCCCTCTCCCCCTACCCCCCTCCCCCACTCCGCCCCTCTCCCCTTCCCCCCTCCCCCACTCCTCCCCTCTCCCCCTTCCCCCCTCCCCCACTCCTCCCCTCTCCCCCTTCCCCCCTCCCCCACTCCTCCCCTCTCCCCCTTCCCCCCTCCCCCACTCCTCCCCTCTCCCCCTTCCCCCCTCCCCCACTCCTCCCCTCTCCCCCTTCCCCCCTCCCCCACTCCTCCCCTCTCCCCCCTCCCCCCTCCCCCACTCCGCCCCTCTCCCTCCCCACCTTTTTCGATCCTATTCAAAACCCTTCCGCTTGCCTCTTTTAAATGCCCTCCTACGGAATGCGCCCTCTAATTGCCTCTGTTCCATGCCTATCCACCGTATAAACCCTACTCAATGCATCAATCCCCTTTCCTGCGAAGGGACTAACTTAGCACTCTAAAAGCGGCAAAGCTGCTTTTAGAAAGTTGCCGCTGGGCTCCATTTAACGCTTTCCGCCTCATTCTATTGGCCCCATGCCATTTGCAGCGCTTCACCATCCAGTCAGCACTTCCGCAAGGAGCAGCGGGTGACTCTGCAACAAAGAGCTCTGGGTGAGGCGTGCGGGCTGGCTGGGCTAACAATAGGCCTAAGGGGGGCTGGGAGTGGGGTGTTAAATATAGAGGCTGTTAATGGGGCTGGGTGATGTGGGAAAGACTGAGCTAATAACAGGCCTGAGGGTGGCTGGGAGACGTGGGCTGACGACAGGCTCCGAGGGGGCTGGGTTTGATGTGGGGCTGGCCGGGATGACAAGAGACCTCAGGGGTACATCAGTGGGGTGTGAAGTGTCCAGGCTGTTGATGGGGTTGATTGATGTGGGGCTGGCCGGGATGACAAGAGACCTCAGGGGTACATCAGTGGGGTGTGAAGTGTCCAGGCTGTTGATGGGGTTGATTGATGTGGGGCTGGCCGGGATGACAAGAGACCTCAGGGGTTCATCAGTGGGGTGTGAAGTGTCCAGGCTGTTGATGGGGTTGATTGATGTGGGGCTGGCCGGGATGACAAGAGACCTCAGGGGTACATCAGTGGGGTGTGAAGTGTCCAGGCTGTTGATGGGGTTGGTTGATGTGGGGCTGGCTGGGATGACAAGATACCTCAGGGGTACATCAGTGGGGTGTGAAGTGTCCAGGCTGTTGATGGGGTTGATTGATGTGGGGCTGGCCGGGATGACAAGAGACCTCAGGGGTACATCAGTGGGGTGTGAAGTGTCCAGGCTGTTGATGGGGTTGATTGATGTGGGGCTGGCCAGGATGACAAGAGACCTCAGGGATACATCAGTGGGGTGTGAAGTGTCCAGGCTGTTGATGGGGTTGATTGATGTTAGGCTGGCCGGGATGACAAGAGACCTCAGGGATACATCAGTGGGGTGTGAAGTGTCCAGGCTATTGATGGGGTTGGTTGATGTGGGGCTGGCCGGGATGACAAGAGACCTCAGGGGTACATCAGTGGGGTGTGAAGTGTCCAGGCTGTTGATGGGGTTGGTTGATGTTGGGCTGGCCGGGATGACAAGAGACCTCAGGGATACATCAGTGGGGTGTGAAGTGTCCAGGCTGTTGATGGGGTTGGTTGATGTGGGGCTGGCCGGGATGACAAGAGACCTCAGGGATACATCAGTGGGGTGTGAAGTGTCCAGGCTGTTGATGGGGTTGGTTGATGTGGGGCTGGCCAGGATGACAAGAGACCTCAGGGGTGCATCAGTGGGGTGTGAAGTGTCCAGGCTGTTGATGGGGTTGATTGATGTGGGGCTGGCCGGGATGACAAGAGACCTCAGGGATACATCAGTGGGGTGTGAAGTGTCCAGGCTGTTGATGGGGTTGGTTGATGTGGGGCTGGCCAGGATGACGAGAGACCTCAGGGGTGCATCAGTGGGGTGTGAAGTGTCCAGGCTGTTGATGGGGTTGGTTGATGTTGGGCTGGCCGGGATGACAAGAGACCTCAGGGGTACATCAGTGGGGTGTGAAGTGTCCAGGCTGTTGATGGGGTTGATTGATGTGGGGCTGGCCGGGATGACAAGAGACCTCAGGGGTACATCAGTGGGGTGTGAAGTGTCCAGGCTGTTGATGGGGTTGATTGATGTGGGGCTGGCTGGGCTAAGGACAGGTATAATGGGGATAGGGATGGGGGGGGGCGTGGGATTGTGGGGTCTGGAGGCTCTTATTGGGGATGGGTGAGGAGGTGGTCAGGCTGGGATGACGACAGGCCTAAGAGGACGCTAGGTGAAATGGGTCAGGCTGGGCTGACTGGTCTGACAACTGACCTCAAAGGGCTGTGAGTGGGGTGCAAAGTTTACATGCTTTTGATGGGGTTGGGTTATGTGGTGCTGGCTGGGCTATCAACAGGTCTAAGGAGGCTAAGGATGTGGGGCTGGCTGGATTGGAAACAGACCTCAGGAGGGCTGTGGGTGGGGTGTGAAGCCTCTGGTGTGAAGTTTAGAGGCTGCTAATGGGGCTGGGTGATGTGTGGCCGGCTGGACTGACAACGGCCGTAAGGGAGCTGTGATTAGGGTGATGAGTATAGAGGCTGTTAGTGGGGCTGGATGATATGGGGAAAACTGGGCTCTCGATTGCTACGGCCAGCCTGCCTTATCAGCCCTGGGCTACAGCCAACCACGCCCTGTCCAGCCGATTGCCACGGGACAACTTTCCCCGCTTAACCCTCACCAAGATCTGAACCTTGTGGTGGCTATTATCTCCATCCTGTTTGTGTATGTCCATTAATTGCAGGCAGTCCCCTCTGTACAACACGGGAGCCTGAAGCCTAAACCCTGTGGTGGCTATCATCTCCATCCTGTTTGTGTATGTCCGTTAATTGCAGGCAGTCCCCTCTGTACAACACGGGACCCTAAAGCCTAAACCCTGTGGTGGCTATCAAGTCCATCCTGTTTGTGTATGTCCGTTAATTGCAGGCAATCCCCTCTGTACAACACGGGACCCTGAAGCCTAAACCCTGTGGTGGCTATCAAGTCCATCCTGTTTGTGTATGTCCATTAATTGCAGGCATGTCCATCTGTTTAACACATAACCCTATGCCCTAAACCCTGCTTGTGTGTGTCCGTTGCTTGCAGGCAGTCCCCTTTGTTCCACACCGGGCCTGCTCCGGAGGCTGTGGCCACCCCTGAGCAGCTGAGGCACTTCCTTGACCTGCTTAGCGACCGGCAGCAGCAGCAGCAGGGCAGCGTGGGGGGGGCGCATGGGGGCGGGGCCGCGGAGACCTCCTGGCAGATGCAGGGTGGAGCGACTTCGTTCGCGTTCCCAGTCATGGGGTCTCAGAGTGACCAGAACGGTACGGGGAGGCGGGAGCAGGGTGGATGGGGACGGGGGGTGATGCGAGAGTGGGGATGGGAGGTTGAAGTGAGGGCAGGGAGGCGGGGATGGGAGCAATGAGGTGGGAGCAGGGTGGATGGGGACGGGGGGTGATGCGAGAGTGGGGATGGGAGGTTGAAGTGAGGGCAGGGAGGCGGGGATGGGAGCAATGAGGTGGGAGCGAGGGGGTGGGGACTGGTGGTGATGCGAGAGTGGGGATGGGAGGTTGAAGTGAGGGCAGGGAGGCGGGGATGGGAGCAATGAGGTGGGAGCGAGGGGGTGGGGACTGGGGGTGATGCGAGAGTGGGGATGGGAGGTTGAAGTTAGGGCAGGGAGGCGGGGATGGGAGCAATGAGGTGGGAGCGAGGGGGTGGGGACTGGTGGTGATGCGAGATCAGGGATGGGAGGTTGAAGTGAGGGCAGGGAGGCGGGGATGGGAGCAATGAGGTGGGAGCAGGGTGGATGGGGACGGGGGGTGATGCGAGAGTGGGGATGGGAGGTTGAAGTGAGGGCAGGGAGGCGGGGATGGGAGTTATGAGGTGGGAGCGAGGGGATGGGGACGGGGGGTGATGCGAGAGTGGGGATGGGAGGTTGAAGTGAGGGCAGGGAGGCGGGGATGGGAGCAATGAGGTGGGAGCAGGGTGGATGGGGACGGGGGGTGATGCGAGAGTGGGGATGGGAGGTTGAAGTGAGGGCAGGGAGGCGGGGATGGGAGCAATGAGGTGGGAGCGAGGGGGTGGGGACTGGTGGTGATGCGAGAGTGGGGATGGGAGGTTGAAGTGAGGGCAGGGAGGCGGGGATGGGAGTAATGAGGTGGGAGCGAGGGGGTGGGGACTGGTGGTGATGCGAGATCAGGGATGGGAGGTTGAAGTGAGGGCAGGGAGGCGGGGATGGGAGTAATGAGGTGGGAGCGAGGGGGTGGGGACTGGTGGTGATGCGAGATCAGGGATGGGAGGTTGAAGTGAGGGCAGGGAGGCGGGGATGGGAGTAATGAGATGGGAGCGGGGGTCGGGGACCGGAGATGAAAGCGTGTGCAGGAATCTGGATGCGGCGTGGTGCTGACGGGAGGTGGAAGCAAGAGCGATGTTGTTGGTGCGATAGCGGCTTTGCAAGGACGGGATGTAGAAGCGGCATTGGGGTAGTAGGGACGGGGGTGATGCGAGAGCGATGATGGGAGGTTGAAGGGATAGAGGGGTGGTGGCCTGGTGGGGATGGGAGCAAGGAGATAGGATCGGGGTGGTGGGGACGAGCGTTGGACGCGAGCGCAGTTGGACCGGGGTGATTGGACGTGAGATAGGGGTGGTGGGGATGGGAGTAAGGAGACGGGAGCGGGGTGGTGGGGGCGGGAGGTGGATGTGAGCTTGGTAAGGCGGGAAAGGAGGTTGCCAGTACTTAGTAGCAGTAGCTAATGGTAGCTTGCCTAGTGCTTAAGCCGAACGGATGGCTTCCTTATTCCACGCCTCAGGGCGTGGATTGTTTATTTATTTATTTATTTATAGCCGCATGGCAAGATCTGGCGCTGTCCCTGTCCATGTGATACCCCTGTCCCTCAACCCGCGCGCCTGCTTGACTGCTGAGCAAGTGAAACCCTTGAACCCTGGTTAGCTTTATTTGGCCGTTGTCCAGACAAAGCCTCTAACCCTGGTGGAGAAACGTGTTTGGCTGTTGAGCAGACAAAACCCTAATAAACCCTGTCTGGCCAATTTGTAGACAAAACCCTTGTTTGGCTGCCTTGACGGGCCTAGTTTAGTCGATGTGCACACATATTTGGCTGCTCTATCTCCCCACCTAGACCCTGTTTCACTGATCAGCAGACAAAACCCTTTAACCAATTTTCCCTGATTGATCCTGTTTGGCCAATGTGCAGACAACCCCGCGCCAATGCTGCCAGCTGGACAGGATGCCCCCAAGTACCGGCCTTCGTGGGTGCGTCCTCTGGCAGGCGTTAGTCAGTTGATGAGGCGTGCATTGGCTTGTTAGTTAGATATGGTTGATTTGTTAGTTTAGGGTTCACTTACCAGTATTAGTAAACCCTGCAACCCTACAGGATGTCTTTGTAGGACCAGTGATCTGTTTTCATATTTAGAATTTCATTGAAATTTACACTTGTGTGAAACAGTATGGGATCCATGTATGGTATATGCGCAAACGGGCTTGGACAGGTTTTTGAGGGTTCCTCCTCTGACAGGCATTAGTGAGTGAGTGAGTTTGAGGCAGGCGTTACTGAGGTGGGGTTGGGTAAGTTCTAGGGTTCGTTAAGTAGTAGGGTTGGTAAGTCAGTTAAGGGTTCGGTTACTTGCATACCCTAAGCCCAACACGAATCAAGGGTTTCATGTTTTTATGCCCCTGTTTTTCTGAACCCTGAACCCTTTTCTGAACCCTACATCTTGTCCTCCTCAGCTCCCGCGCGCCAAGACTGTGGTGGCAGTTCCGGACGTGTTGTCACCCTCAGGCCCTGAAGAGGCCGAGGAGTTCATGCAGGGCGTGCTGGGCGTGGATTGGAGCGGCCCCTGCCTGGAGATCTGGGTGGAGAACCTGCGGGAGTGGCTCTCCAGCCAGGTGGGGTTGCCAATGCCAATCTGGAAGTACTGGATGAAGATCTGAGTGGAAAACCTGCGACAGTGGTCTTCCAAACAAGAGTGGGTTCGAATTTGAATTCATATTCGGCAATAATTGATGAAGACCTGCGGGAGTGGCTGTCCAGCCAGGTGTGGGGACTTGAGTTCAATATCGGAACTTATGGATGCTGAGCAGCAGAGCTGCGGCGTAACCTTCTCGAGGTCAATTTGGGCCCCAGACGGTATGGGCTACGGCGCCGCGTCTGTGGAGAATTGGAGAGGCAAAGTAGCCTCCTAAAGGGGGTCACTTTGCCACTCTAATTCTCATAAGACGCATATGAGTGGAAAATCTGTGGCAGAGGATACTTTGCTTGGTGTGGATTTGGGTTTGAGTCTAAGTTCGGAAGTAAGAGCTGGTTGAGAAGCAATCTTGATGGAGAATCTGCAGAGTGGCTGTTCGGCCCTCGGTGGGCATTCGAATTGCTTTCCAAGATATTTCTCCCCGGCTGCTTGCAGGTGGTGCGTCCTCTGGTCCATCTGATTGACACTGCACATGAAGAGCTCAACCAGGTGGGGGCAGCAGGGAGAGAGGGGGGAGGGGGGGGAATAGAGGGAGGGGAGGAAGGAAGGGAAGAGAGAGAGGAGAGGGGGCGGAGAAGGGGAACATTGGGAGGGAGAGGGGGGGGGGGGGAGGAAGGGTTAGAGGGAGGGGACAGGGGAGTGCATGTGGTGAAAAGCACCCACACACCACTAATGTATGTTGGCTGTACTGTCGATGCACAATGTACTGCCCTTCCTTAGCTCTGAAGAAGGGGGGGGCAGCCACTCAGCCAGGTGGGGGGAGGGAGGCTTAAAGGAGCGCAGGTGGTACAAGCCCCGGCACTCCACTCATTTGTTTTGGCAGCCCTGGAGCTGTGTACTGCCCTTCATTTCCTCTTCAGAGGAGTGGACAGCAAATCACAAAGGTATCCCCACCTATTTATTATGGGAGTGCTGCCAATGAGCCATGTATTGCCCTTTAATAGCTGCTGATGCAGCCCCAGTATCGAGACCTGTACTGCCTCCCTTTCCAGATGCTGGTGCAGTACAACCAGCAGGTGCGCATGCCGGCCATTCCCGACGTCATCGGCGGGGATGGGGACGGACCGGCCGCCGCGGTGGACGTCGAGTCCTTGATTCAGTTTGTGCGCAACCTTTGTGCGGCCATGGGGCAGCAGCAGCCGCATGTGGAGAATGCGTGGGCAATGGCCAAGGTGGGGAGAGGGGGGCTATCAAGGCTCTAGGGTTTTAGAAGTTGAAACCCTTGGGGCCAATTAGGTTCCTGAAACCTGAAACCCGTGTCCTCTTTACAGCTGAAATCCTGCCCCTCTGTCCTTGCCCTCTCTCAGGCCCTGGTCCGGTACGACCACCTGAAAATTGCCCCGTCCCCTCCCTCTCCCATGCCCTGGTCCGTTACGACGGCCTGAAAGCCGCCACCTGCAAGCTGCCCCCTGTCCCCTCGCTCTGTCATACCCTCGTCCAGTAAAATCACCTGAACCCTGCCTCCCTGTCCCCTCCCGCTCGCAGGCCCTGGTCCGATACGATCACCTGCTGCTGCTGGTGCGGGGGAAGCTGCCCGCGGACCTGCTGCCTCCAGTACGACCAGGCTACGTGTGGGCGCGATTACAAGTGAGATATGCGGAAGAGAGAAACATGGTGTTTAAGACCTTCAGCTTCATACCTGAGACTTCATACCTGAGACTTTATTCCTGAGACTTTTTTCCTGAGACTTCATACCTGAGACTTCATACCTGAGACTTCATACCTGAGACTTCATACCTGAGACTTCATACCTGAGACTTCATACCTGAGACTTCATACCTGAGACTTCATACCTGAGACTTCATACCTGAGACTTCATAACTGAGACTTCATACCTGAGACTTTATTCCTGAGACTTTATTCCTGAGACTTTATTCGCTTTCTTACATGTGAGCTTTATTTTGATACCTGCCACTTGTTTGGCTCTGACACCGCAAAAGGGACATAAGTGCAACAAGTATCACTCGCTTTTAGCTCGCAACCCGGAGTAACCTAATGAAATGTAAATGGGGCTGGTTCTGGCGCTGGTGGCAGAGTGTTGCGCAGTAACGCATTAATATTTTGACTGAAGAACTGTACTTTTCTTACAACACCACAACGAGGTCCCCCGTTACGTCTGTCCATTGCCCCATTGCCTGTACCTGCACCTAATTATCCTGAACCCCGAACCATTGCGCGCAGGCTCTGGCTGAGGGCACCTGCCTCCCCGCCTACCAATGGGCGGGTGGCGGCGCTGCAGGGGGCAGGCCCTGGACCCCCGACCTGCCCAGCGACACGGCCTTGGTGAGTGTCTGTGACGGTATAACCTACATGCCCAGTCGCTCATGTTGCACACACAGTCAACGAGGTATGGTGCTCACCCAGTCACCCACCCATTAGCGTTTTGTGCTGACACACCCAGCCAGTGATATATCCCACCTACTGGACACATGGAGTCGGCCGAGGCATGCTTTTGTTCTCACTCACTTCGGCCAGCTGTCTAGATTGTGAGGTCGGTCGGCCAATTAGGTTTTGTTTTGCTTCCACTGCATTTTGACATAAGAAGAGGGAGGGGGTCTGACACTCTGATGTACCCCGCAGGGCTGCATACAGCTCATTAACTCGTTATTTGCATATTCAAATGGTTCAAACGACGGATCAAACAGAAGTTGCAATAGGATCCATCATGCTTCTTCTGACCGAGCTGGCTTATGAGCCACCTTTCCGCCTGCCCACTCTTGAACTCTTCAACCCCCTTCCTCTCAACCACCCCACCTTTCCATCACCCACCTCTCCATCTCTTCACCACTGCCGCCATCCTCCCCCCACAGGTGCTGTACCTGTTCGCCGCCTTCATCGAACATCCCGGATGGGAATTTGCTGTTAAGCAGAATGGGACCCAAGCCACCAGGTGGGGACTTCAAACGCAATGAAAGTGAACCTTTCAAACGTAATGAGGGACTTAACCGCGTGGTGAATGCTACAAGGATAACTTCAGGTTTTACTGCGTGGGACTTGCTGTGAGGATAATCTCCGTCTGTAGATAAATAGCGGATATATTGGGTTCCGGGTTTAGGACGTGAATGTCGCGCCTCTAAACCGTATACGTGATATAAAGGGGGAAAGGCCTTAGAGAGGCCAAAGCTACTAACAACTGTGGAAAAGGTAGTATCATGTGACATGAAGCATGACCATTGAACCCTGGACAACTTCTGTGGACTGTTGAAGAACCCAGAGAGGAGCAGTGACATTAGTTGACAAACAAATTCCGGCTTACACGCATAGCTGTGGGCAGGGTAGAGCTTGTATGCCCCTGTGCCCCCTAAACCCTAAATCCTCCCCCACGTAGGGGCATGCCTCTTTTCTTGGGCCAGCTCCAGAACCGCCCCCCGAACCAGTACAGCGCCATCCTGACGTACCGCCCCGAGAAACCGAGTGCGCGGGTGGACGCGATCCTGGCCCTCAACCTGTCGGGCGCGGTGCCGCTCATGTGCTTCATGGCCGAGGGCAGGATACTGGCCTTGACGGGGTACCAGGTGACCACGAGGGATTCATACGGGATTTGAGGGGTTTGAATACTTTGTTTGTCATGACGAGGGCAAATTGTTTTCGGTAGAGTCCCCCCGGGCAGCCGATGGTCGCAGGATTGTCGCGGGGGAGAAGCCCCAATAGTCACTCCGTATCACGGTGCTCCGTGTCCGTCCGTCCGTCGTCCGCCCGCCCGATGTTTCTGGAATTACCTGGAAACGTTATGCGGTACAGCGCAAACCAACCGACTGTGTTTATAATTGTTATTCTGTCAGACCTCAATTGCCGAGGTGCAGAAATGAGAAACTCAGCTACCAAGGCTGGATCTCACAGCGGATGACGTGAGGTGTTACGCGACAGCTGCAACTTCGCTTCTCTATGCGCAATTCGATATGCATCATAAGCATCACGCACTTTTCCAGCGATAAAATTGTGACAAATATTTTGAAATCCTGCAACATGGCGAGGGGGCTTGCATGGGGTCCAGTTGACACCGTCCGCTGTCCGCACCTGCACCTGCCCTCAGAAAAGTCACATGCCCGACTGCTCTGCCATTTTTCGTGCGCAGCGGCAGCTCTGATTTCTTGTCATGTGATATTCACGGCGTCCAATGCCTTGCACCCCTGTTACGGTACTGGGGAATTCTGCTGTATGTTCAGGAACCTGGACCTTCCACTTCAGCCTCGAGCAGGGACACAGGATACGGCCCGTATGGGCAAAAAATCCCGTAACGTAACGTATCGTAACGTAACGTATCGTTACGGTCCACTACGGTGCACCGACTGAAAATCCACACTTTTTGAGTATGTGTGGAATGACCGCGCTGAGATTCCACACAGTGACACGACCATCGCTAGTGATAAGCCTAGCAACTTGTACATTGCAGATTTGCAGCGATGCATCACGCGAAAATTATGCTTCATGACGAGACTTTACAATCGCATTGTGAATTTGTGAGCACAGATAGGGAACAGACGCAAGTCATGTTCGGACAGCCCTTTCGAAATTTCGTGGATAATGCACCCGTTTAACGCTTGGGGATCCTTCATTCGTGTCATATGTTTACCCTCCGATGAACTAGCACTTGAGGAGCTCACGGATATCAAGCCTGTAGCTCAGCTGCTCAGCTAGTCAGATGTAACAGATCAGGTGGGAGTGTGAGACGTAAGAGGAACTTACTCAACTGAGAGGGGATGTGCTAGTGATTATACAGATTGGGAGAAATTAGAAGTTAAATATCCATGATTGCCCGAATGATTGTCTGCTTAAACTAGCATTCCGCATGGTCAATCTGCATGCATACATGGTGACCCTCAAGGGTTACTTGGTGGCCATGCAAGATTGCATGGGGGCTGGCATGCAGCCATGCATGCCGGTTTGGGCCATGGCACCTCCAGGCTGCATGCCGGTTTGGGCCATGGCACCTCCACCTCAAATGTGAGATTTGTGGGGGGGAGGTCGTATTGAATCCCGTTTCGGGCCAAAGGCCCGTAACGTAACGTATCGTAACGTAACGTGATACCGTAACCCGTTCCCTGTGTCCCTGGCCTCGAGGCTGGCTTGGGGGGCTGCTGTGCTGTCGCCATACCTTCATAGCTTGAGAGCTTAGGGTTTGAAATCAAGATTCAGACGACTTGGGCTGGAGCTGAAATATTTGAAATGCCTTGTATTCGCCTGGTTTGAATGCACCCTCAGACCTAGCGGGTCTATTACTTTATTCGGCAGGACATGGAGTAATCTAGCAAAGCAGGCTGGAATTTTTTCCTATCGTGTTACACTGCCGGGATGAACACCGGCGCAGAGCCAGGTAAACCCATTCGAGTTAGTCCGAGTAATCGTAGCTTCCGCGTGGGCTCTGGCAGCCTGTTCACCTTTTCTTAACTCGCAATACATACATTTTTTCTAATCTTGCAGTTTTCAACTTTTCAAGTGAATGATAGTTTGCCTTTTTATTCTACCTTTTTAGCCTTTTTAGCCTGTTTTTAACCAAAAGAGAGGATGATGTCCGGGGCATGGCTGAGACGCCCCATCTAGAGTTTCCTCGCTGAGACCATTCCCCCTTTTTTCAAACCCTGAACCCTGCGCTCTGCTGATCGAGCAGGCCCTCTTCCACGTCATCATCATGTTCGTACTGTACCACAAACAGCACTACAACTCGGCCCTGGGCAACCACTACCTCCACGACCCCGCGCTCAGCCTGGCCGCAGTGGTGGAGCCAAGCGCGGGTGTTGCGGCCGGGGGTGTACGCAAGCAAACGGTTTTCGGCTGGTGGTTTCCTCCGAATGAGGAGCGGGGAGGCCCCGTGGCGGGGACGGGCACAAGCGGTACGCCGGGTAGCGCGTACAGCACGCCGCCCTTCCGCGGCTTTGGCCCGTGAACTACGTGCGGCTGGCGAAGCGAGCGGGATTATTTTTTGTCGTAACCTTACTGCCCCAGAGGGAGTGTACTGTGTGCCCTGCGCGTGACGGGCACCAGGTGCTCATATTTTGACTTAATTTGCCTCCTGACCAGATATTTTGGCGCCCACGTGGGCGAGCCTTTCCAGCATGGCGCAGATGTCAATGATATTACACCTCTGGGCATGGCACAGAGGTGTTATGTCACACATATTCCGATCTTCGGACTGGCAGGACTGGGTAGTGAATATTGTTTGATCCATGATCCGATCCCTGCCATGCCCCCTCTGGTTTAGGAGAGGACCTGCCGAGGATGGCCGCAATCATTGTTATTCAAAGTTGGGAGCTAGCAGCTCAGGTTTTCTTGAGGTCTTAATGAAAATAAGGCCCGGGCAGTTTTAGGGGAGGCAAAGTTCCAGGCAGAATGTCAAATTGTAAACCAGGAGCAAGGAAAGTGCAAGAATGTAAGGAGACATTGCGACTTTTTCCATTCCTCCTCTACAAGAGGCCAGTCAGCTGGAGGGAAGCCGTCACTGTTAAGACTGCTAGATCTGTAAAATAAGACAGATCGCTAAATGACGGATCTACCGAAGTCAAATAAAATGTTAAGATACCGGTAGAGGTGAAATTAATCCAGCTCACCCGAGTTAAGTTTTTTGAAGTTCGTCAGAGCATCCCATTCGATGCATGGGACACGTGCCCTTAATAGTTAAATCGGATATAGCACTTGATACGCTAGGACAGCGACTGAGCAGAAACCAGTGACACCCCTTTCGTCCTTACAGTCAAGCAGAGCATCACCTTTGATGCATGGGAAATGTTCCTGCAAATCGGAACAGGCGTTTGTTATGCTAGGACAGCAGAAACAAGTACCCCATGGGCAAGCAACCAAGTAACGACCATCGAGCGGTGGCGTGGGAATAGTGCAGAAGATAAGCCCCAGTCATAAAACAGGAGGTGGATGCAAAAGAGTTGGATTGAGCACCGCCTAAAAAATCAGGGGGGACACAGAAAATTAGGGGGGAGCTTTGAGCTGATTATCTCTCGTCATCATACATTGAAAGTTAAAGGAACCCATTTTCTTCCAAGATGCAGATGCAGAAACTTCTGGATTTAGCTTGCCCCACACTCCATTTGTGATAGGTCTCGAAATCTTTAATGATTTGATCCCAGAGCTTCACTTACGAGAACCGCAATCAAAGAAAGTTAAAATTAAAAAAAAAGGCCTGTCTCAGTCCTCAATGGAACTACGGCCGGCAGGGACCGAGAGCCATGAAGGCCTGGCTAACGGAAACTAACAAGAATTAGAACGACAAGCACCTCCTGAAACATAAAATCATGTGTTGTCACCATCTCATGTCATCCCAAACGGCAAGCTTGGCAGAGTGTCACAACCCTAGCACCCAAAGTAGCCACTGCCTACAACAAGAAAATGCCACTGGCCTCCATCATGGCCTTATCATTCATAGCGCTTGGCTCCTTTAAGCAGCGACACCGCGAGCTGCTTGGTCAGAAATTAGCAGCCTAGGTCAAGAGTAACGGGAGAGAGGGCAGTTTGTACCAAGTAATTGTTATAGCGCGCACGCCAGACCACCCTTGGGGAATACTTGGCAAGCACACTGGGCCAATGCAGAGCAAACGCTGACCAACCTACGGCCTATGGCTACGACCTATGGCTGGCTGGTGGCCCGAGCAGCGCGGCATCTGCCCCATCGGCCACACGCCGTGATTAACACTGCCCCCAACACATGTACCGGTATGTTGGAGCAATCTGCATTGCTACAACATTCCTAGAACAAAAGGCCTTTGTAGACACCAGGCACTTTATTTGATGGGCATGGCGCACCCTAGCGCCACCCTTGGATATTGGACAAGAATGCACCGTTCTCCACCGGAGCAGCTGTGATTAGGCACAATGTCGTCAGGTCAGGGTTGTGGCACCATGTTCTCATATGGTGTCCCTCCTTAACCTCGTAGTCATCCAACGCCACCTGCCTGGTGAGGTCCCAGCTTCTCAGCCGACTCCAAGAGAATGAGGCCAGCACAGTGGTGCCTGAAGGGTCTAGAGCGACCTTGGTATCGCCGTCAGCAATGCTGAGGCCCTCAAACGCAGAGCCTATGCACAAGCCAGTACCAAGATCCCACACCCGGACAGTCCCATCACTAGAGCTGCTGACAGCTGTGCGGCCGCTGAAATCCATTCGAACGCTGTAGACCGCATCTTGGTGTCCCTCCATGGTGCGCACACATTTACCCGTGCGAGTATCCCACAAACGTATGGTCTTATCCTTCGAGCCTGAAATGATCAAGCTGCTTTCCTCCCATGATTGCCAGCTGTTGATACGTTCATCGTGCCCTTTCAGGCTCGGCATAGCCTCCAAACCTGTGGAAATGTCCCATATCTTGAGTACGCTGTCAGCGAAAAGTTTATAAACAACGCAGTGGTTGCCGTGCCAGCCAACATTATAAATGTTGCCGATATCTGGTGGCTCAAAGGCACTTTTGCGCTGACGGGTGGTCAGGTCCCAGATGTTAACCCTCGTTCTTAACCCCTCGACATTAAGAACGAGTGCCAGGCCATTGGCGCTGACATTGATGCTGATCACCGTATCTTGGTCCCCATCTCCAATTGGTATGCGGTCTGCCATCATCTGCTTGTCAAGATCCCAAATTTGGAGCGACACTTGGCCTTGATGGTGGACATCAAAAACCAATTCGGAGTTCCACAAGCAGCTGATCAAGCCATCGTTTGTGCCAGCCCAATCTTCAAGAGGGCCATCAACCTAGGGATGGAAATACAAACAGGTTAGGCCAAGCTCAAGGCAGTCATCCCCCCCACATCAATATATATCAATTATAGCCAATCTCGTGGCCCAGGCGGCTCGACACCAACCTATTTGCACCAACCTCCAGCACTCACATTGGTCACAAGTGGGCTGGACACTGAGGGTGGCTGACTGATCCGAGGAACACACGATGATCCCTGTGGAGGTGGAGCAACATGGACGTAATGCAGTGCAAACTCTCGACGACTGAAGTGGAGATAAAAGACCAGGGCACCAGGGTACAATAATTGAAGATTTCAGTGCTATAATGTGCATATAAGGCCAGAGCTGCATTTCCAAG
Organism: Limnomonas spitsbergensis; assembly: GCA_037349105.1. Classification (NCBI taxonomy): domain Eukaryota; kingdom Viridiplantae; phylum Chlorophyta; class Chlorophyceae; order Chlamydomonadales; genus Limnomonas; species Limnomonas spitsbergensis. Next base: position 2,916,508 of record JAYJMM010000099.1, read on the forward strand.
ACAGGATACCATAGGGTCCGTGCAGCAAAAATATTTTCTATTACTTCGTCGCGCTGCAAAAAACGATTGAAAAAACGGACGCGCGGAAGCTGCCATGCACTCCCTCCCATTCTTGTGGCGTCCGACGTTTACAGGGTCAGCGATACTAAAGATACAACGACCACAAATGTTTTCATGATCCACCAGACCAACATTATCATGTGCTGCGTGTAATACAGCTGTCTATAAGGCTGGCTCAGCTGGTTTCGGGGTGCGCCAAATAGAGCCAAACCCTCAGTATGGGGGGCCAGGGGGTCATGTGGTAATTCAATCAACATTTTAGGATGTAAATGGATTCATGTTGGCATGGAGAATACAGAGGTGCTGCTGCCAGCCTCAACAGACCTCCAGAAAAAAAGAGAAGTTTTCCAAATACCGGGTACCATATTGGTTTTTTTTGGAGACCACCCACGCCCCCGCCCCAACTTTGCCCCCCCCCCCCCTGGGCCAAAAACATATTAAAACCAGCTATGGATAGCCTTTTGTTAAATCTATAACTTTGGGGAATGGGGTATATTTTTTGTTTTTGCCCCCCCCTCGTACACAGCGACGGACCTTTTGCCCTTTATTTAATTTAACGCCGAGTAGCATGTTCAACAGACACCAGACTGAAACTCCGCGCTGCAATTACGATGAAAACATGAGGTCGACTCTGCGCAGCGACGGTTTTTGAATTAATTTAAGTGCGGAGCCATGTCCGCGCATCCCAAAAGTTAATTGTTTTTAAGCGAAGTCTATGTTGTGTATGGTGCACTAATCTCATACACCCTGTAAACCGAGATGATGTGGATCTCAAACAACGTTGCGTGTTCATACTGTTGACCCTACCTTAAACCCATAAGGCAGGCCGGACATCATATTAATGACCTCCAAACATGTTTCCTGACGGAGCCCTTGCAGTAGGCCCCTCTGGACAGGGCTGTACAGGGCCCCCAGAATGGGCGAGACGGCAGGCTGTGTCGCCTCGGAGAGCTGAGACAGGCATGCCCGAATCATGGGTGTGTACTGCAGGGAATCAGATAACGCAAGCCATTCAAACAGATCTGGGCTGGACGCTGAGCTGGCAGCTGATGCCAATGATGGCGAGGGTGCAAGAGGCGAGTTCCAGAACTGAGGCTTGGCTGCATCAAAGGCGCCATCACAGCGCTTCAGGAGGGCCGGCATGTTGTACTGGTGTGCAATAGGGAGAATGCGGAAGGCAGTGGCCGGGGTCAACGTGGCGGCCTCCTCGCTGATGACTGCAGGAATGCATGGTCGATATGTTAATAGGCATCAAGCGCTTAGGAATAGATTCGTCAGGCTGAGATAGGAAGCCTTTATCATATTTGATAAACTTAGCTTACCTCCATTGTACAATAACCTGAGCACCTCCATCCAGTCTTCCAAGCAACCATCAACCTGCGGTAAAGAAAATATTCAACGATTGACACTTGTCAGTCGACACAGGTGCTGATATGTTGCTTGCTCAAATGTATGTCTCAGAGCATTCACCGACTTGTGCAGCAAGCAATTCGAACATGCACTGTGCCGACTAGCATCATGAGCGAGGCATGTGAAACAGGACAGGATAGTGACGTGTTTATATCTGTACGGGCTTCAAAATTGACATCGGGGTTATATTACACTGATACCGGTACCAAAGACGTAGGTGGCAATCAATTAGAGCAGCACACTAGCTCATGCAGCTTCATCCTTTTTCAGGCTATATGCAGTAAGCATGATGGGCGCATGAGGGAGGCCATGGAGGCCTTCACACCATGCATGGGACCATGGATCAAACACGGACGCATGGGGATTGATCCCTGCATGGGATATTCCACTTGGCCATCAGAGAACTCATGCAGCTGACACTGGGTAACTTACTGTAACAGTAGAAGATGATGCATCCATAGCAGCTTGGCTGGCATGCCTCTTCAGAGATGGTTCATCGTGTTCCTTGCTCGCTTCCGGCAGGAACTGTCGCATAACATGAGACGCCAACACAAGAAACGCCCGGTGTGCCTTGACGGAGCGCCCATCTGGAAATCTCAATGTGACGTCACCCTGAGATAAAGTCTCGTCAAGCGTGCGCTGGCCACTCATGGGAATCCGGCGTCTACTTAATGATTGATGACGTAGATATTTCCTTGCTTTCGGATCTCAAGATCAACGACCAAGGATCACGCACAGAATATTTTGGATGGAACCCGGGGGTGGAACAGCCTAGCTTTGTCCCAGTGAGAGAAAGATTTTTGCCTATGAAATAGTCAGCTACTCATCAGCTACTCGATGCCGATATCAGATCTGGAGCACGGTAGGTCTGGACTCTGGAGGCTGGAGCACCGGTCTGGTGGAGCACCGGTCTGGAGGGAGTGGGCCGGCAGGTGGTCGGTCGGCTTAAACTTGGTCCAAGTCTTATGGACAACCGGGGCAACTAATCCGGCCGTAGCCATGCTATTGTTGCATGGCTGCTGTGATGAGGGCAGGTCTGGTAGGTTGTGGCAGGAGTCAGCTGGCCCATGGGACGCTGGGTTAAGGCCATCACCAATTTCCCGCACATCTCTGGGCCCTCACTCCCGACCTTTTACGTCTTGAATGATAGATTGGGGCGATAATGGACCGAGGCAACTTTCCCAAGTCAATGGCATGGCAAAGTTGCATGCAAGGTGTGGGGGCTGGAGTTCAAAATCGGAACTTGTGCATGCGGATCTGAGTGGAAAACCTGTGGGAGAGGATATTTAGCTTGGTGTGGATTTGGATTCAAACCTAAGTTCAGAATAAGAGCTGGGTGGAGAACCTGTGGTTGTGGCTGTCCAGCCAGGTGGGGTTTTCTAATTCTAATTTGGGAAACCCTGTGGTAGGTGGAGAATCTACAGACCTAACTGCCTGGGCAATGGTCAAGGTGAGGGGAGGAGGACACTATGCGGAGGGGGAGGGGCTGACACTGGGGGGCCTGATGATGCCAGCGCATCTGTATAATTCCCAGTGTTTGCCATTGGCGACCAGGAGGGCGAGTCGAAAGTAAGTCGGATTGGCCATTTCAGCCTAGCCACTCACCAACAGCTTGCCGAAGGCAAGTGCCCTCATGTCCACACTTGATCGCATGGTCCCCGCTCCGAGTTGGTTTGAAATGAGGAAAACTGAGATATGGCACTCTGGATGATGTATGTGGAAGCTGTGAGGCAGGTGGGTATCCCAGTGGACTGACTTGGTGCTTAAGAGTTACATGGAATGCAAAAGCCTGAGACTTGTTTAAGTTTTGTTTTCTACATTGGTGAACAATGGCAACTTAAAACCTGCAAGTAAGACTCTAGGGTTTTAAAGTGGAAACCTTTGGGACAAATTGGGTGCCTGAAGTCTAAAACTTGAAACCCGTGTCTGCTGACCGCTGAAATCCTGCCACCCTGTCCCTACCCTCTGTCAGGCCCTGGTTCGGTACGACCACCTGAAAACTGCCTTGTCCCCTCCCTCTCCCATGCCCTCGCTCGGTACGACCGCCTGAAACCCGCCACCTGCAAGCTGTCCCTGTCCCCTCCCTCTGTCAGGCCCGCGTCCAGTAAAATCACCTGAACCCTGCCTCCCTGTCCCCTCCCTCTCTCAGGCCCTGGTCGGGTACGATCACCTGCTGCTGCTGGTGCGGGGGAGGCTGCCCGCCGACCCTTTGCCTCCAGTACGACCAGGCTACGTGTGGGCGCGATTACAAGTGAGAAACGCGGATGAGAGAAACATGGTGTTTTAGACCTTCAGCTTCATACCTGAGACTTCATACCTGAGATTGCATACCTTAGATTTCATACCTGAGACTTGATACCTGAGGTTTCATAACTGAGACCTTTTACTTGATACCTGCCCATTGTTCCGCTCTCACACCGCAAAAGGGACTCCGGTGTAACAAGTATCACTCGCTTTCAGCTCGCTGCCCGGAGGACCCTAAAGAAAGGTAATGGGCCTGGGACTGGTTCTGACGTTGGTGGTAGTGTGTAAGATGGTCTGTTCCGCCGTAACGCAGTAATATCATGTCTGAAGACCCGTAATTTGCGCGCAGGCATCGCAAAGAGGTAGACCGTTAGGACTGTCCATTGCCCCACTGCCTGAACCTGCACATAACTATCCTGAACCCCGAACCATTGCGCGCAGGCTCTGGCTGAGGGCACCTGCCTCCCCGCCTACCATTGGGCGGGTGGTGGTGCTGCAGGGGGCAGGCCCTGGACCCCCGACCTGCCCAGCGACACGGCCTTGATGAGTGCCTGTGACGGTTTAAGGTTTAAACCCTGAACCCCTGGACCCCCGACCTGCCCAGCGACATGGCCTTGGTGAGTGCATGTGACGGTATAACCTCCACACCCTGTAGCTCATGTTGCACACACAGTCAACGAGTAATGGTGCTCACCCAGTCATCAACCCATTAGGTTCTTTTGCTGACACACTCAGCCAGTGATATATTCCACCTACTGTGCTCACCCACCTATTAATAGATGTTGCCTAAACACTCACCCAGTAATATATCTACTGCCTTGCCACCCACCCAAACGCATATTTGATATTTCACATGGTCACCCATCCCGGAATAGTTATATCAGCGATGGAGTGCGTGTCGAAGAGGTGGTGCAGAGAAAGGATGGATGACGTTTGAAGTGTGAGGTGCAGGGGTGTCATGGACCGGACACATGCAGGCTGAAGCTTGGGGAAGGTTTAGGGTTGTGAAGTGAAGCATACTTGGAGTTTGCTGTGAAGCAGAACGGGACACATGCCATCAGGTGGGGATTCAAAGCAACGGAAGGTTTAGGGTTGAGTTAGGGTTAACGTTAAGCAGAAGAGCACCCAGGCCATCAGGTTAGGGGGGGGGCTTCAAACGCAATGAGAGACTTCACCGCGAGGTCAATACTTGAAGGGGAAAAACAGATTTCACCGCGTGGTACATGTTGTGATGATAATCACCGTCTGCAGATGGTACAAATAGGGTTTAGGGTGACAGGGTTCAAGCATGAGCATTCATCTAAGGGCGGGTAGAACTTGTATGCCCCTCTGCCCCCTAAACCCTAAATTCTCTTCCAAGCAGGGGCATGCCTCTTTGGGGGGGCCAGCTATATAGAACCGCCCCCCGAACCAGTATAGCGCCATCCTGACGTACTACCCCGCGTGCGCGGGTGGACGTGATCCTGGCCCTCAACCTGTGGGGCGCGGTGCCGCTCATGTGCTTCATGGCCGTGGGCAGGATACTGGCCTTGACGGGGTACCAGGTGACGATGAGGGTTTGAAAAGGGATTTTGAAGGGTTTAAATACTTCGTGTGTTATTACAAGGGCAAATTGTTTTCATGTGGTTCTCACGGCGGCCAATTCCTTGAACCCCTAAACTGGTACTAGGGAAGACTCACTGCTGTTCATTCAGGAGCCTGGAGCACTGAACTCTGAATTCCCGGGGACCTTCCACTTCAGTCTCGAGGCTGGCTGGGGGGGCTGCTGTGCTGTCGCCAATCGCCATACCTTCATAGCTTGAGAGCTTAGGGTTTGAAATAAAGGTAAAGACCACTTGGGCTGGGGCCAAGATAATTGGAAATTTCTTGTATTCGTCTAGTTCGAATGCGCCCTCAGAACAGGCAGATTTATTCGACAGGGCATGTAGTAATCTAGCAAAGCAGGCTGGAAGAATTTCCTGTCGCATTACAATGTCAGGATGAACGCCGGCGCAGAGCCAGGTAAATTCTTTCAAGTTAGTATCGGTAACCCTAACTTCCGCGAGGAATCTGACAGCTTTTTACCATTTCACCTTTTTAAACTAAGAGGGTTTGGAAAGGGATTTTGAAGGGTTTAGATACTTTGTGTGTTATGACCAGGGCAAATTTTCCATGTGATTCTCACGGCGGCCAATTCCTTCAACCCCTATAACGGTACTAGGGAAGTCTGCTGTATATTCAGGAACCTGGAGCCCTGAACTCTGAATTCCTTGGGACCTTCCACTTCAGCCTTGGGGCTGGCTTGGGGGTTGCTGTGCTGTCGCCGAAGCTTAATAAGACTTGAGAGCTTAGGGTTTGAAATTAAGATTAAGACATCTTAGGCTAGAGTCAGCGTATTTGACAATGCCTTGTATTCGCCTGGTTGGAACGCGCACTCAGAACAGGCAGATTTATTCAACAGGGCATGTTGTATTCTAGCAAAGCAGGCTGGATGAATGTCCTATCACATTACACTGCCGGGATGAACAACAGTGATGAGACAGGTTAATCCATTCGAGTTAGTCCCGGTTACTGTAGCTTCCGCCTGGAATCTGGCAGATTTTATATTTTAAACTTGCAATATTGTACCTTTTTAACAATCTGGCAGTTTCCACCTTTCAAACTGACAGTTGTTTAGTTTTTACCTTTTTAGCCTTTATCTACCAAAATAGAGGCAGAGGCCGGATGATGTCCATGGCGGGGCTGAGACGCCCCAGATAAATTTCCTTGCTGAAGCCATGCCCCCTCTTTTTTGTTATTCAGACCCTAAACCCTGCGCTCTGCTGATCGAGCAGACCCTCTTCCACGTCATCATCATGTTCGTACTGTACCACAAACAGCACTACAACTAGGCCCTGGGCAACCACTACCTCCACGACCTCGCGCTGAGCCTGCTAGCCGCGGTGGTGGAGCCGAGCGCGGGTGTCGCGCCCGGGGATGTACGCAAGCAAACGGTTTTCCGTGGCTTTGGCCCGTGAGCTACATGCGGCTGGGGAAGCGAGCGGCATTCATTTTAGGTGCAGCCTTCCTGCCCTAGAGGGAGTGAACTACGCGCGCGTTGCGACAGCTCATATTCCGAGTTTATTTCCCCTGGACCAAACAGTTGGGCGCCTACGAGGCCAAGCATTTTCAGCATAGCGCAGAGGTGTGATGTCATTGACATGTTCAGATCCTCGGACTGGCATTACCGGGTGGTTAATCTTTTATTATCCATGATCCGATCCCTCTTAAGCCCCCCCTGGTGAAGGAGAGGTCCTGCTGAGGATGGCCGCAATCTATGTCATTCAATGTTGGGAGCTAGCAGCTCAGGCTTACTTTCATAGTTTCATGAGCCCCCAATCGAATTGACGCCCGGGCGTTTGAAAGGGGGGCGAAATCATAACATCAATAAGTTTATCTGAAGCTAATAAGAAAGTGCATGAACACAAGGAGACATTGCGACTTTCTTCCATTTCTCCTTTATAAGAGATTAGCCGGCTGTAGTGAACCCGTTACTCCTTAGACTTTTAGATATGTAAAAGAAGATCTAAGACGAATCTATGAAAGTCAGATCTGCCAAAGTCAAGGAAATGTTAAGATACCGCTATAGGTGAAATAAATCCAGCCCAACCGAGGTGAAGTTTGTATGTAGATTTTACACTTCAGCCCCTGGTTCAGCATTGCATCACATTTGATGCATGGGACATGAGCCCGTAAATTGGAACAATCACTTGATACACTAGGACAGCGAGCAGAAAGTAGTGACACCCATGGGCAAGCAACTAACACACAACCACAAGAGAGTGGCGTAGTAATGAACCCATAGTGCAGAAGATACGCCCTAGTCATAAAACATGACTTGGGTGCGAAAGAGTTAGAATGAGCAACGCCTCGAAAATCTTAGGGGAAACGGACAATTAGGCAGAGTTATGAGATGAATGTCTTTTTTCATCATACAATAAACGATAAAAATAAACCATTTCTTCTAAACTGCAGATGCAAAATATACTGCAGATAGGTGATGTAAATGCAAAGGTGAGATATACATTGTAAGTAGAAGGAAAACATAACAACAATTTCCCTCTTCAAATTGTCAACACAGTTCCACCCCAAGCAGAAGAGTCCCGACACAGACCCTAGCATTTAAAATAGCCACTGCCTACAAAAATAAAGTGCCACAGCCCACTGGCCTCCATCACGCCCTTATCATTCATAGCGTTTGGCTCCCTTAGGCAGCGGCACCGCGAGCAGCTCGGTGCAAAATTTGCGGCCTAAGTCAAGAGCAACGGGAGAGGGGGCGAGTTGTGCCAAGTGATTGTTTTAGCGCGCACGCCAGACCACCCTTGGGGGAACACTGGGCAAGCACACTGGGCCCATGCAGATCAAACACTGACCAACCTACGGCTGGCCGGTGGCCCAGCAGCACGGCAGATGCACCAGGCCCCATCAGCCACATGCCGTGATTCATACTGCCTCCCCCCCACACACATGCATGTTGAAGCAAAATAAATCGCTGCAGCATTTCTGGAATAAAGGGCTTTTGATACCAGACACGATTTGGTTGCATGGGGCACCCTAGCGCCACACTTGGATATTGGACGAGAACGCACGATTCCCCTCAGGAGCAGCTGTGATGAGGCACAATGTCGTCAGGCCAGGGTTGTGGCACCATGATCTCCTTACGTGTCCCTCATTCACCTCATAGTCATCCAATGCAACCTGCCTGGTGAGGTCCCAGGTTCTCAGCCGCCTTCTGGAGAATGAGGCCAACACGGTGGTACCTGAAGGGTCTAGAGCGACCTTGGTACTGAAGTCAGGATTGGTGAGACCCTCAAACACAGAGCCTCTGCACAAGCCAGTACCAAGATCCCACACCCGCACAGTCCCATCAACAGAGCTGCTGACAGCTGTGCGGCCGCTGAAATCCATTCCAACGCTGCAGACTATATCTTTGTGTCCCTCCATGGTGCGCACACATTTACTGGTGCGAGTATCCCACAAACGTAAAGTCGCATCGCCCGAACCTGAAATAATCAAGCTGGTTTCCTCTGAAGTTTGCCAGTCGGTGACGGCGTGATCGTGCCCTTTCAGGCTCGGCATAGCCTCCAAACCTGTGGAAATGTCCCACATCTGGAGTACGCTGTCAGTGTCTTCAAGATTATAAACAACGTAGCCGATGCCGTGCCAGCTAGCTTTAAAAATGTTGCTTCCGACACCTGATGGCTCAAAAGCACTTCGACGCTGACGGGACACCAAGTCCCAGATGTTCATCAGCCCATCCCCATTGTGAACAAGTGCCAGGCCATTGGCGCTGACATCGATTCCCCGCACCGCATCTTGGTCCACATCTCCAATGGGTATGCAGTCTGCTATCATCTGTTTGTCAAGATCCCAAATTAGGAGCGACACTTCGCCTTGAGGGTACACATCAAAAACCAGTTGGGAGTTCCACAAGCAGCTGGTCAAGAGACCGCGGGTGCCTGCCCAATCTTCATGAAGGCCATCACCCTAAGGACGTAAATAAAACATGTTAGGCCAAGCTCAAGGTAGTCACCCTTCCAACATCAATAAAAGTCATTTCTAGCCGATCTCGTAGCCCAGGCGGCTCAAAACCAACCTATTTGCACCAACCTCCAGCACTCACACTAATCATAACTGGGCTGGACACTGAGGGTGGCTGACTGATCTGAGGAACAGATGATCCCTGTGGATGTGGAGCAACGTAATGCGGTGCAAACTCTCAATTACTTAAGCGGCGATAAGAGACCAGGGCAACAGGGAACAAAAGCATAAGATTTCAGTGCAATAATGTGCATATAAGGCCAGAGCTGTATTTCCAAGGCATGATGATACGCTAATCTCACACGCGCTGGAAACCGAAATGATGTGGATCTCAAACAACATTGCCTGTCGCCCTACCTTGAACCCATAAGGCAGGCCGGACATCATATTAATGACCTCCAAACATGTTTCCTGACGGAGCCCTTGAAGTAGGCCCCTCTGGACAGGGCTGTACAGGGCCCCCAGAATGGGCGAGACGGCAGGCTGTGTCGCCTCGGAGAGCTGAGACAGGCATGCCCGAATCATAGGCGTGTACTGCAGGGAGTCAGATAACGCAAGCCATTCAAACAGATCTGGGTTGGACGCTGAGCTGGCAGCTGATGCCGATGATGGCGAGGGTGCAAGAGGCGAGTTCCAAAACTGAGGCTTGGCTGCATCAAAGGCGCCTTCACAGCGCTTCAGGAGGGCCGGCATGTTGTACTGGTGTGCGATCGGGAGAATTCGGAAGGCAGTGGCCGGGGTCAGCGTGGCGGCCTCCTCGCTGAGGACTACAGGAATGCATGATCCATACTTAAATGAGGCATTCGATGCTTAGGAATAGACTTGTCAGGCTGAAATAGGAGGCCTACTTCAAAATCGGAAAACTTGGCTTACCCCCAATGTACAATAACCTGAGCACCTCTGTCCAGTCTTCCAAGCAACCATCAACCTGCCGTAAAGAAATTATTCAAAAATTGACACTTCAACACGTGTCAGCCGACACCAGGTGCTGATAAGTTGCTTGCTCACAATGTTTGTCTCAGAGTATTCACCAACTTGTGCAGCAAGCTATTCAAACATGCACTGCGCTCACTAGCATCAGGAGCGAAGCATGTGAAAAAGGGCAGGATAAAAACAGAGCGGTTATATTCAAACAGGCTTCACAAGTGACATCTGGGTTCAAGTTCACTAATGCCAGTACTCAAGAGGTGAAGATCAATTGAAGCAGCGCACTATCTCCGGCAGCTTATCCTTTGACAGGCTACATAAGCAGGATGGGCGCATGAGGGAGGCCATGGAGGCCTCCATACCATGCATGGTACCATGGATCAAACACGGATGCATGGGGCTTGATCCATGTATGGGATATATCACTCGTCCACAAGAGAACTCATGCAGCTGATACTGGGTTCACTTACTGACATAGTAGACGATGCCGCATCAACAGCAGCCTGGCTAGCATGCCTCTTCAAAAATGGTTCATCATGGTCCGTGTTCGATTCTGGTAGGAGCTGTCGTATAACTGCAGACGCCAACTCAAGAAGTGCCCGGTGTGCCTTGACGGAGCGCCCATCAGGAAATCTCAATGTGACGTCACCCCGAGATAAAGTCTCGTCAAGCGTGAGCTGATCACTCATGGGATACCGGTATCAATAAGGTGATTTGTTGAGTTTATATTGCCCTCCTTTCGGATCAGGGGAAGGGGAGGCTTCGAGTTTTTTTGCCCTAGACCCTCGGGGTACTACCCCGAGTAAAGGCTTTAGAGCCAAAGTTGATGGAAGCCGATGTCCACAATTGCATTCATGTATGTATGAATTTGCCTCGCAGGTTTTTCTGAAACAGGGGCTAAAGCACGGCCTTGCAAAATCTACGAATCCGCGTCATCGACCCATGCATGCATCGACCCGGTGGATGGCATCGAGCCAAGGCAGGGTGAACCGATCAAAGAAAAGAAGAGCACAACAGGTATTGCCTTTATTCTTTCTGGGTGAGTTATATTCAGAATTGTGAACAGCTCTTATTGTCCTGCCTAGACTCGCGTCTCAGTCTCGCTGAGGGCAGGTACTCGCGATCGCAAAAAAATTGTTTATAGAAGCTCAAGTGTTCATATTATCTGGATGAGCCTGTCTCAGATTTGCAAGATGTGAAGCAGCCAGGCCACAAGCCCTGTTCGATGTTGCAACACCTACCTGGGCGACAACTGCCAAGCCTGGTTGCCTGCTAAATGCTCCAGCTAAATGCTCCAAGGCTGCTTGCTTGTTGCCCCCCCCTGGTCCTTCCTTTCTGGACAGCAAAGATTTGTTACTCCCCCTGGTCTACAGCGTCAGTCTTGATCAGGCCAAGCAACCCAGTGAGCACCTCGCCAGGACTGAGGAGTTCTCACTGAATCCCTCAAGGTACCGGTATATCCATGATGGAGCTATGTCGCCTGATGAACCTCTCCATCCCACAGCGGCCCACAGGCAAATCTCAAATCCAGTTTCCAAGATGCCTGCTGTGATTGATCAATTATCCGACAGGCCAAGCAATACATCCTGCTGGCTACCGTAGCTACCGGGATGTCCTAACAGCAGAGGTATGGTACTTTGTTTAGTGGATTATAATTCAAATTCATATTTGGTAATCATTGATGCAGATCTTGGTGGAATACCTGTGGGAGTGGCTCTCCAGCCAGGTGGGGTTTTCGATTTCCAATTTGTTAAGAATGGGTGAAGATCAGTGGAAAACCTGCAGGATTGGTCTTCCAGCGAATATTGGATGCGAATTTGGGTGGAATAGTCATGTTCGGTAATGATTGATGCAAATATGGGTGGAATACCTGTGGGAGTGGCCGTCCAGCCAAATGGGGTTTCAAATTTGAATTCAGAGATCATGGATGCAGATCTGAGTAGAGGACCTGCAGGGTGCCTGTCCAGCCAACTGTGGATTCGTTTTCAAAAACGTGAACTAGTAAACACAGATCTCAGTGGAAAACCTGTGGTAGAGGATATTTAGGTAGCTATGGATTCGGATTCGAATTTAAACTCAGAAACAATTTATGCAGATCTGGGCGGACAACCTGTGGTTGTGGCTGCCCAGCCAGGTGGGGTTTTCTGATTCAAATATGGCAATGTTGGAAATGGGTGGAGAATCTACAGGACATGCTGTCCAGCCAGATGGAATTTCAATTTCAAATTCGTAAACAAAGAGAAGCGATCTTGGTCGAGAATCTACAATGGCTTTCTAGCCACTGTTGGAGATTCGAATCACATTCTAAGAGAGTGGTGCCCCGCTGCCTGCAGGTCTTGCGTCTGCTGGTCCAGCTCAACCAGGTGGGGGGAGTAGGGAGGGGTGGAGGGAGGAGGGGGTAACCCGGTGAGGGAAAGAGAGGGGGGCAGCTGCTAGGTAGATTGACACAGCACACGAAGAGCTCAACCAGGTGGCAGGGCAGGAGGGGGGGAAGGGGAAGTGGGGAGCGGGAGGGGGGCGCGGGGAGACGGGGCAGCTAGGTGGAGGAGGGTGGGCAGAGGAGTGCATGTGGTGACAGGCCCCGCACTCTACTCGATTATTTTAACAGTACGGTCGATGAGCCGTGTATTACCTTTCACGAACACTTCAGAGGAGGGGGCAACAAGGTGCAAGGGCACTCCACTCTTTTATATGACAACACTGCCATTGCCGTGTTCTGCCCTCTATTAGCTGATGATGCATTGGGACTTGTACTGCCCCCATATTCAGATGCTGGCGCAGTAAATCCAGCAGGTGCATATGCCGGCCATTCTCAATGTTATGTGCAGGGATGGGGACGGACCAGCAGCCGCGGTGTACGGCCATGGGGCAGCAGTAGCTGAGTGTGGAGAATGTGTGGGCCATGGCCAAGGTGAGGCGAGGGGGAAACGCGCGGAGTGGGATGGGGTCTGATGCCTGACGGTGCCATTGTTTCTGTATTAGGAACAGTGATTGCCATTGGCAACCAGGAGGGTGAGTCGAAAGTAAGTTGGATTGGCCATTTCAGCTTAGCCATTCATCAAAATAAGTCGGCTCGTCGAAGGCGAGTGCCCCCATGTCCACACCTTTTCCAGCTCCTGGTTGAGTAAGTAAATTATTTGAAACGAGGAACACTCAGAGAGGGCACACTGGATGATGTATGTGGAAGCTGTGAGGCAGGTGGGAATCCCAGTGGACTGGCCTGGTGGTTGGGAGTTACATGGAGCGCAAAAGCTGTAGACTTGTATAAGTTGATTGCTGGATTGGGAAACAATTTCGGCTTCAAACCTGGATGTAAGGCTCTCGGGTTTTTAAAGTGGAAACCCTTGGGTCCAATTGGGTGCCTGAAACCTGAAACCCGTATCCTCTCGACAGCTGAAACCCTGCCCCTCTGTCCTTGCCCTTTCTCAGGCCCTGGTTCGGTATGACCACCTGCAAACTGCCCTGTCCCCTCCCTATCCCATGCCCTTGTCCGGTACGACCACCTGAAACCCGCCACCTGCAAACTGCCCCCTGTCCCCTCCCTCTGTCAGGCCCTCATCCAGTTAAATCACCTGAACCCTGCGTCCCTGGTGTTTTAGACCTGAAGCTTCATACCTGAGATTTCATACCTGAGACTGCATACCTGAGATTGCTTACCTGAGACTTCATACCTGAGACTTCACATATGTGTGAGGCGGTCTGCTACGCAGTAATATTTTAGCTGGAGACCCGTATCTTTTTTATGACATTGCAACGAGGTCGATCGTTACGACTGACACTTGCCCCTCTGCCTGTGCCTGCACCTAATTATCCTGAACCCTTAACCATTGCATGCAGGCTCCCGGCTGAGGGCACCTGCCTCCCTGCCTACCAATGAGCAGTTGGCAGCGCTGCAGGGGGCAAGCCCGGGACCCCCGACCTGCCCAGCGACAAGGCCTTAGTGAGTGCCTGTGACGGATTAAGGGGTTTCACCTGAAGCCTAAACCCCTGGACCCCCGACCTGCCCAGCGACACGGCCTTGGTGAGTGCCTGTGACGGTTGTGGGGTTCACCTGAAGCCTAAACCCTGAACCCCTGGATACCCGACCTGCCCAGCAACACGGCCTTGGTGAGTGCCTGTGACGCTTTTTGGGTTCACCTGAAGCCTAAACCCTGAACCCCTGACCTGCCCAGTGACACAGGCTTGGTGAGTGTCTATGACGCTTTTTGGGTTCACCTGAAGCCTAAACCCTGAACCCCTGGACCCCCGACCTGCCCAGCGACACGGCCTTGGTGAGTGCCTGTGACGGTGTAACCTACATGCCCAGTCGCTCATGTTGCACACACAGTCAACAAGTAATGGTGCTCACCCAGTCACCCACCCATTAGCGTATTGTGCTGACACACCCAGCCAGTGATATATCCCACCTTCTATGCACACCCACCTATTAATAGATGTTGCCTAAACACTCACCCAGTAATATATTTATTGCCTTGCCACCCACCCAATCACATATTTGATATTTCACATGGTCACCCATCCCGGAATAGTTATATCAGCGATGGAGTGCGTGTCGAAGAGGTGGTGCAGAGAAAGGATGGATGACGTTTGAAGTGTGAGGTGCAGGGGTGTCATGGACCGGACACATGCAGGCTGAGGCTTGGGGAAGGTTTTGGGTTGTGAAGTGAAGCATACTTGGAGTTTGCTGTGAAGCAGAACGGGACACAGGCCATCAGGTGGGGATTCAAAGCAACAGAAGGTTTACTGTTGAAATAGGGTTGCCGTTCAGCAGAAGAGCACCCAGGCGATCAGGTTAGGAGGGGGGCTTTAAACGCAATGACAGACTTCCCCGCGAGGTCAATACAGGGAATTACAGATTTCACCGCGTGGTACATGTTGCGAAGATGATCACCGTCTGCAAATGGTACAAATAGGGTTTAGGGTGACAGGGTTCAAGCATGAGAATTGAACCCTGAACCCTGAACACCGCCTGTGAACCATAGAAGAACCCAGAGAGGAGCAGTGACGGTAACTGACAAACAAACTCCGGCTTACCTGCAAAGCTGAGTTTAAAAGGTGAGAGCCCAGGATCACCTTTATTTTTACAAGTTGGAGAAGAGCTCGTTGGCGTAGCCAAAACCTCATGCCCGCATCTGCGGGTGGGGTAGAACCTGTATGCCTCTCTTCCCCCTGAACCCTAAATTCCCCCCACGCAAGGGCATGCCTCTTTTGGGGGGCCAGCTCCAGAACCGCCCCCCGAACCAGTACAGCGCCATCCTGACGTACCGCCCCGAGAAGCCGAGTGCACAGGTGGGCGCGATCAGGGCCCATAACTTGCCGGTGTATGATGTCCGTGGCGGGGCTGAGACGCCCATATAGATTTCCTCTCTGAAGCCACTCCCCCTCTTTTTTGTTATACAAACCCTGAACCCTGCGCTCTGCTGATCGAGCAGGCCCTCTTCCACGTCATCATTATGTTCGTATTGTACCACAAACAGCACTACAACTCGGCCCTGGGCAACCACTACCTCCACGACCCCGCGCTCAGCCTGCTAGCCGCGGTGGTGGAGCCTAGTTTAGGGTGTCGCGCCCGGGGTTGTACGCAAGCAAACGGTTTTCGGCTCGTGGTTTACTCCAATTGAGGAGAGGGGAGGCCCTGTGGTGGGGACGGGCACGGGCGGTACGCCGGGCAGCATGTACAGTTCACCGCCCTTCCGTGGCTTTGGCCCGTGAGCTACATGCGGCTGGGGAAGCGAGCGGCATTCATTTTAGGTGCAGCCTTCCTGCCCTAGAGGGAGTGAACTACGCGCGCGTTGCGACAGCTCATATTCCGAGTTTATTTCCCCCTGGACCAGACAGTTGGGCGCCTACGAGGCCAAGCATTTTCAGCATAGCGCAGAGGTGTGATGTCATTGACATGTTCAGATCCTCGGACTGGCAGTACTGGGTAGTTAATATTTTATTATCCATGATCCGATCCCTCCTATGCCCCCCCTGGTGAAGGACAGGACTTGCCGAGGATGGCCGCAATCTATGTCATTCAATGTTGGGAGCTAGCAGCTCAGGCTTTCTTGAGCCCTCAATCAAATCAAGGCCCGGGCATTTGAAAGGGGGGCAAAAGTCAGAACGTCAATAAGTTTATCTGAAGCTTAGAAAGTGCATGAACATGAGGAGACATTGCGACTTTGTCCATTTCTCCTATATAAGAGGCTACCTCTGGCAGCTTATCCTTTGACAGGCTACACAAGCAGGATGGGCACATGAGGGATGCGATGGAAGGCTTAACACCATGCATGGGACCATGGATCAAACACGGATACATGGGGATTGATCCCTGCATGGGATATATCACTTGTTTACCAGAGAACTCATGCAGCTGATACTGGGTTCACGTACTGACACAGTAGAAGATGCTGCGTCCACAGCAGCTTGGCTAGCATGCCTCTTCAGATATGGTTCATCGTGTTCCGTGCTCGCTCCTGGCAGGACCTGTTCCATAAGAGCAGATGCCAACACGAGAAGCGTCCGATGTGCTTTGACGGAGCGCCCATCGGTAAATCTCAATGTGATGTCCCCCCGAGCCAAAGTCTTGTCAAGCGAACGCTGACAACTCATGGGATTCCGGTGTCAAGTTGATGATCGGCTGAGTGGATATTTCCTTCCTTCCGGTACTTTAGATAAAGAATCAAAGATTACAGAAACGCACGGTGCGTCATAAGAAAGAAAGAAAGGAAGAAAACGCCTGAGCGTGGCTTGAGGAATACGGGATTTTAAATGCAGTACACCGGAGGGGGCGGAGACAACGGGGCTGTTTTCCCTGTACCCTTGGGGTACGAGCCCGGAAGCAAAATTTCGGCAGAGCTTCCAGCTTTCTTAGTTACGCAAACTGGTGTAAGCAATCGTGCAACGCTTTGGTCTCTCCAGGCGCTGTCTCCCACTTTTTCTGATCATCTTGTATCGAGCGCAACTAAGTTTCGAGGGCACAAGCGGGTCTTCAGCGATCGTAGAAGGTAATATTTACTCCATGTCTAAAGGTTATTTCTAGGTTCTGCGTAACTCATATATTTTTTCTTGGAGGATTGCACGTGTCTCGGTTGACGCAAAGCAAAGCAATGCCAGTTTTTCTTGAACGCACTTCCTTGTTAGTTCTTTCTTAACAGGAGATACGTTTCGGAATTTCACAGACCGTAAGTGATGGCTAGGTCTCGTCCTCCCTGCCCCCAAGCCATGCTTACTTCCACCCTGCAGGCAGGCAGTGGACTGCTGAGAGCAGAACACGTCATTCAATTGGGATGCAGTCAGGGCATGGGCAAGTAAGTTACAGTCGTTCATGTCAGGTTTATGTCAGTTCATCTCTGTTTCCCTACCTGTTGCCTCCCTACATCACTGCATGCATGGTTGGGTGGAATACCCAGCACCACAGACAGCTTGTCCATGGATTGTGGCCTCATCGAGCAGAGGCAACGGACGGTGTGCAAGCCGCCCGTTACTGCCTTCTGTCTGGTATTATGCAGAGCTATTGTAGGCATCACAACGCTCCGGTCCATGGTGAGGTACCGTGAGGATGCCTTCAATGCATGGCTGTCGCAGCTTGAGACGAGGGAGAGCCTATGGTCGGCTTGGTTGGTCATGTGGAAACAGCTGGGGGAATTCATTGGTGCCAATCAGCCAGAGCCAGCTAGGGTGCCACCGGAACTCCTGGCCGACGACCTGGATGGGTGCTCGGGGCGCACGGTTGAGAAGCTTGGCTTCCCTGCCTCTTGCTTACCCCCCCTGCGGAGGTTGCAAGGCCTCTTCATTCAAAGGCTGATGAACTGCCTCCGGAGGGAGATTTTGGAGCGGCATGGAGCAGCATGCCGGGCTGAGGACGAGGCTAAGCTGGCCTTGCGCACTCAGCTGAAGGGCATCTCAGCTGCCAAGAACGCAGCCAAGACAGCTAAGCGTCAGTTGGATTTCCCATTGGAAGCAGAGCAGCCTAGCGGCCAAGCAACAATGGCTACTACAGGAGTTGAAGGGCTCATGCTTGCTGACCCCTTGACAGATCCTGGGCCTGTGCATTGCAAGTTTGCTGCTGGTTGCAGCAAAAAAGTGAGCAAGGTCGCAACTTGCGAGTTGTGTCTTTCTCACTGCCGCGAAGCCCAGAAAGAGTCAACGCTCAGCACAAGTGGGGCATTCGTATGCGCTCACCACAAGCCGCTTCTTCCCCGGTCCCGGGCTGAGAAAAGGCCGGCCACCTCCCCTCGGGCATAATTGAGCAACATTGTTGTTGCATTGCTGAACTAAATTATAAGCCTTTTTCATAGTACCCAGTAGTCTACCGTATTGAATTAAATTTAGATTTTTAGTGTTGCTACCCTTTAATGACTCTTGAACCAAGGTGTCTTTGGGGCCTTAGCGATGCGGACTGCTGCTTCCTGAGCCATTGACTTGTATTAAAACTTTTTGGGAAATACCATTTTTTTCTTATTTGCATGACTAGACATAATCCAAGTGCGGCAGAGTTTTACGTCATGTTTGATAGCGGTTACTATCCATGAAACGTCCCATTTGTGCGCCAATCGTTGAGGATGTTCAGGTCTGTTTGCATCAGTTTGTATCAAAGTGAGACATTTGGGATAATAAATCCCAATACTGGTACTTGCATGGCTAGAGCGAGGTAGTGAAGCCCCTCGTGGCAGTTTGATTTCGGCACCAGTTAGCAGTTTCCCCTTGACATTGCCTGGGTGTGCGCTACCAATGTGAAATCTAAGATGAAATTGTATTGATTCTCGTATTGAGCTAGCCCAACAGCCTCTTCATGCATGCACAGTCTGCGGCCAGTTGCAGAAAGGCATCATGGCCTCTTTCACTCGTTTTGCTTGGGCTGGCGTAACTGGACTGTAGCTGATGCAGCCCTCAATGAACACTGAATGAAACCATTGAGACCAGTCAGCCACTGAATACTAATGATTTAGCATCTTCATTCAGGCACACATGGTGCCTCCTCGCTTGTCGGCAATGGAGGAACAGGAGGCCCATGCGATCGAGCGCCAGATAGCACTGTGCGGTCCTGGGTATCCGCCCCATGCAGATTGATGCAGGTAGAACCAGAAACATTACACGCAAGGCCGAGGTCGAGTCAGGCATGTTTCTCGTGCCTTACGTCGGAGCATCCAGGTCCAACTGCGTAGGGTCGTCCTAAAACGCCGTGAGCCACTGTGCGGAGATTTTGAGGCGCTGCGATCTAATATATTGTCTATTTCAAGCACCTGACGAAAGCACAGGTACGGGGATGCCCGGGCTACAAGCTTCTGACTATGCAGGACCCTGGCCTGGTGGACAGGGCTGAGGTAGGCGTCTCGCCGCGACATCATCGTACAACCATAGCAATTACACACGAAACACACCTGTGACGTGCCAGGGTTCTCTTCACAGGACATCATAATTTCCAATCTACACTTTCTGTGTGAAATCGAGGCTCCCCCAAGGGTACAGGGAAAAAGCCCCGTTGTCTCCCCCTCCTCCTGGTGCGTCAGAAGGCTACTTTGGATGGAACCCAGGGGTAGAACAGCCTAGCTTTGTCTCAGTGAGGGCAGGGGATGAGTGGAATGACTTTCGCTTTTGAGATAGCCAGCTACTCATCAGCTACTCGTTGCCGATATCGGATCTGGAGCACGGTCGTCCTGGAGCACCGGTCTGGAGCGGTGGTCTGGAGGGAGTGGGCCGGCAGCTGGGCCGGAGGTGGTGGGCCGGCTTAAACTTGGTCCTGTGGGCTACCGGGGCAACTAAACCGGCCGTAGCCCTGTCCAGGTGTGGTCCCAATAATAGGTGGTCCCAACCACCAAAGGTGCAGCACCGGTGCAGTGGTTAGCCTCATGCCCAACCAGGAGATTCCATGATTCTCACAGCATGATCTCAGCAGCATTGAGCTTCCGTTGCGGCACACGTCCATGCTGAAATGCGCGCTGTGAAGGCAACCGGCCGTAGCCTGGTCCAACAGGTGTCACAGCATTGCCCTGCGCCACCCATCTTGATGGAAATCCTCGCACTGTCAAGGGGCAAATATCTTCAGGGATATGGACCACACTTAACTCCCTTGCTGCAGACCACAGGACCACACACTTGCACGGGCACAGCCGTCCCGACTAAGGCTTTGCAACATCAGGACGCTAGGCTTCTCATTACCCAGCAGCATGCGGCTTCACACCATGAGGACGGGCATATGGCTTTGCATTTGAGCCGGGCCCACAGGCATAATAACGTCATTCATTGAACAGCAGACTGTGGCTGTTTGGCCTCAACGCTCATGATGAGGGACCAGGGGTGAAGCGCCAGATTCTGGTTTTGCAGTCCTCGGGGCGGATGCCAAAATACTTGCGCACGCATGGGGCTCACGGCCAATTCAGGCACCAACAGAACCTCTAGAAACATACAGCATGCTGTTGTTGCAGGGCTGTTGTGATAAGGGCAGATCTGGTAGGTTGTGGCAGGAGTCTGCTGGGTGGAGGGCGTGATCTTTTTCCCGCACATCTCCACATTTTGCAATCCTCAGGGCGGACGGAGGTTCGGAAATAAGAGCTGGGTGGAGAGCCTGTGTTTTCGGCTGTCCAGCCAGGTGGGGTTTTCTAATTTAAATTTGAAAAAACCTGTAGTGGGTGGAGAATCTACAGAACTGGCTGTTTAGAATTTTCATATTCAAAAATGGCAATGATGAGAAGTGATCTTGATGGAGAATCTGCAGAGTGGTTGTTCAACCCTCGGTGGACATTCCAATCTTATTCCAAGTGAGTTCTCCCCCGCTGCTTGCAGGTGGTGCGTCCGCTGGTCCATCTGATTGACACTGCACATGAAGAGCTCAACCAGGTGGGGGGCAGAGGGGAGGGGAGGAAGGGGAAGAGAAGGGGGAGAGAGGGAGGGGAAGGGGGATAGGGTAGGGAGAGTGGGGGAGGAAGGGGAGATGGAGGGAACAGAGGCGTGTAAGTGGTGAAGGCACACACACCACTAATTTACTTTGTCTGTACTGCCGATGAACAATGGACTGCCCTTCATTAAGAAAGAAAGAAAACTACGCCCCGTGGGGGGCGTGAGAGTTAAGGAAACAGCGCAGCCTGGGCCGAAGCCACATCCGCGCCGTTACCGTGAGAAAAATAAGACACATCATAATTAGTTACGGCGGCTTGCGGGTTTGATTAATTTTCCCACCGATTTGAGCAGGTCCAGTGGGGCAGTATTCAATTCTTCGCCTGGTCTGCACAATGCTATGTAGGTATTTAATAGCTTGCACATGCATTTTCTGTGCACATTTTTCGCATGGTAGGTGGACAAGCCCAATTGTTGCATGCTCTGAAGGGTGTGCTCGAGATAGACTGTGCCTGACGTCCCGATTAAGACGGGGACAAGCTTGATATTGCATTGCCTATATCCACTTTGCATGAGTTTCTCAATGAGGAGGGCATGCTGGTTTTTGCAAGCTACAAGCTGGGTTTCTGGCAGGGTATCTCTGGAGTATTTGAACTCAACGACATAAATGGTGGTGTCTGCTTTGTTAGCTTTGTGTTGTACAAGCATGATGTCGGGTTGCAGCTTCTTTTTCTCCCCAAGCTCCGTTTTGAGCCCTAGTAACATGTCTTTCGGGACCCTGTTGCAGGCCATTACAGGTGCGCCTGCCTTTTCACATTTGTCTGCTGATCCAAGGTCAGGCATTACGAGGTCTCCCCCCATGCTGCCCTTCGAAATGGCCCTTAGCAATATCCGTCCAGTGTGGTGGTGCCGTTCAGTGTACATTTTCCCCATTTCTGGGTGTTGGCATCCCCCAGTGATATGTCCAGCACTGTCCGGATGTCCGCACAGGGGGCACTTGTCTGTGTTGCTTTTGCCATACCTGTGCGCCAGCTTGTTATTCCATAGACAGCCATGCCTCCACTTCAGCGTGTTCTTCCGTTCGGATTGAGTGATGGCAGGATGATACATGAAGCTGTTGCTGATTGCACCATCAGCTTTGGCCTTTATCTTTTGCCAGCCCTGGAAGTACACGCCAGTCGTGTCGGACTGCCCCAGTCTGCGTCTCTCATGCATGTGAGTGTGGAGTGCCCCCCTTAGGTTTTCAAGGCTCTGGGGCATTGTATCAGTGGTTTCCTCGATAGACTGGCTGGGCCTGCTGAACAGCCAGTAACTGTTTTGGAACGAGGGTTCGGGGGAAACATTCACCGTCATGTCGCACTTTCCTTCGAGCGTTGCTGCTTTCTTTGCGTCTGCGTCCACTGTCTCGTTTCCGATGTCCCCATTATGTGCCTTTACTTTATAGAACTCAACCGGCACATTTTCACGCGTCAGTTCGCGTAACCTCTTCGCGATGTCTTCAAGCATGTCCCTATGTTTGTGATAGAGCAGCCTATCCGGGAATCTGATAGCCGTTCGGACTTGATACAATGCTGTGGCGCTGTCGACCGCAATTTTATGCTGCTGCTTTTCCAATGCTCCGGAAATCCCTGCGAGCTCGGCCCTTGTGATCGTGTTAGTTGGTCCTTTTCCTGCTGGGTCGATCGTGAAGTTTCTCTGGCCTTCTGCCGCATCAGGTATAAAGAGGCCGGCGCCAGTCTTCTGAATTTTTCCTGTGGGGAGGGTGACGTCGATGCAGCTGCCGTCTGTTTAGGCAATCTTCCTCCAGTCGTGCCTCAGTTGCATGGGCCCAGCATGTTCCGAGGTCCTGAGGGGTGGTGTTGTTTTCTCTGTGGCTTGTTAGTCGGGGTTGATGTTTTGCCGCCTTGTCTGAGGTATGTGAGGCTTCAAGCGCTATCTTCAGGTCCTCTGACAGTCGTTGAGTCGTGTGGTGATCCCATGTTGTGGCACATTTTGGATTTGGGGATCTGGCCGAGGAGTTCCACACGAGGATGATGTCCATGCGGCACTTCCCTTTAGGCTGGGGTGTTGCTCCTTGCGTCCATTGCTCGTCTTCTGATAGGGGGAAGGGTGAGCCAGAGGTGCTGGCAATGTGCGTGCAGTATTGCGGATATTTGTCAAGCCATTTCTGAAATGCTGGTATTCCTGGTGATCGCAATGTCCTCGGCAGGAACATGACGGTGGCTGTTGGGGACTCTGCATGGTGGGCAGACCAGAGGGCCCAGCGTACAGCTTTGTCTAGTGATGGATCGTCGTGGTCGGGGAACGCATGTGAGTAACCGGTCCACTTGTGTTTGTATGCATCAATTTGTGCCCCGAAGGCTTGGTCTCTTTGGTGCAAGCTCCAGTACCTGGTTTTATGGCCTCTTACATTTAGTGGACTTGCAAATCTTTCCTTGTCTGTATTAAAATATGAGTCTATCACTGAGCGGAGGGGGTCCGGTATGCTCTATACCTCCATTGGTCATGTTGTTGTTTGGTCTGGGCCTTTGTCCCTTGCTTGTATCTAATGATCAAGTCTATTATCTCCTCTTCAAATGAGGAGGGAGGGGGGGTCATGTTGTTGTGCATGTCCATGCGCTCTGCTTTGTCGTATAACTGTCTAAGGGTTATCAGTCTGTCTAGGGTGATCGTGCCTACGCATTTGCCATTGCCCTTATAGACACATGCCATGTCGGTCTCACGCGTCTGCGTTACGCTTTCCTTGTCCCATACCTCTATCTTCCTTATCTCTATTTTGCATTCTCCCGTCGGGTGGATGTCAAGCTGCGGGTTAATGGGTTCCATTTCAAAACTCACTAAACCTCTGACGGGGTCTCCCATTGAAGTAATCCATGGGTCTGCTTGTGTATCATGAAATCCTTGTCTCGCAAGGTTTGGCATGTGAGCATCCAAAGCAGCTATGCATATTCTTGATGGGGGCTGGTCTTGGTTCTCTTTTTTCCATTGCCGTAAGAGCGCAGCTATGTTTGTATTGGCACTTAGTGTGTCTTCGGGTTCCCAGCTGGGGTTCCAGTGGACCTCCATTAGGGCATCAGTGAGATCTGTGTCGTGGCTTGAGTTAGCAGTACATGCTGGACAGTGCCAGGATTCTGAGTCTGGCCTCCAGCCCCTGATTTGACCTATGCATTGCACATGGTAGTATTTGTTGCATTCGTCGCAAACTATGACGTCATCTTGGCAGTTGGATTCAGAGTCATATTCAAGACTATTCAAGACTGTTGCCCTTCATTAGCTCTTTAGAAGAGGGGCAGACAGGTGGGGGGAGGGAGGGGTAAAGGAGCGCAGGTGGTACAAGCCCCGGCACTCCACTCATTTGTTCTGGCAGTACTGGAGCTGTGTACTGCCCTTCATATCCTCTTCAGAGGGGGGGGAAGCAAAGTGCAGAGGCATCCCCACCTATCTGTTTTGACACTGCTGCGAATGAGCCGCGTACTGCCCTTCAAGAGCTGCTGATGCAGCCCCGGCATTGAGGCTTAAACTGTACCCCTTTTCAGGTGCTGGCGCAGTACAATCAGCAGATGCCTATGCCAGTTATTCCCGACTTCATTTGTGGGGATGGGGATGGACTGGCCGACGCAGTGGACGTCGAGTCCTTGATTCAGTATGTGCGGAACCTGTGTGCGGCCATGTGGCAGCAGCAGCCGCATGTGGAGAATGTTTGGGCAATGGCCAAGGTGAAAAGAGGGGGACACGAGGAGAGGGGGACTCGAGGAGAGGGGGGAGGCTGACGCCTGATGGTGCCAGCTGTCCAGCGTTTCTGCACGTGGCCCGGTGGTTGCCTGTGGTGACCAGGAGGGTGAGTGGAAAGTAAGCTGAATTGGCCATTTCAGCCTAGCAACTCAGGCAAGTGCCCCCATGTCCACACTTTTTCGCACCGTTCCAGATCCTACTAGAGTAAATTATTTGAAATGAGGAACACTCAGAGAGGGCACACTGGATGATGTATGTGGAAGCTGTGAGGCAGGTGGGCATCCCAGTGGACTGACTTGGTGGTTGGGAGTTACATGGAGCGCAAAATCCGTGGACTTGTATTAGTTGTTTTATATATGGGTATGCAATTGCGGCTTCAAACCCGTGAGTAAGGGTCTAGGATGTTTGAAGTGGAAACCCTTGGGGCCAATTGGGTGCTTGAAACCTGAAACCTGAAACCCGTGTCCTCTGACAGCTGAAATCCTGCCCCCCTGTCCCCGCCCTCTCAGGCCCTGGTCCGGTACGACCACCTGCAAACTGCCTTGTCCCCTCCCTCTGTCAGGCCCTCGTCCAGTAAAATCACCTGAACCCTGCCTCCCTGTTCCCTCCCTCTCCCATGCCCTCTCCCGGTCGGACCGCTTGAAACCCGCCACCTGAAAACTGTCCCTGTCCCCTCCCTCTGTCAAGCCCTCGTTCAGCACCATCACCTGAACCCTGCCCCTGCCCTAATGTTTTGACTGAAGAACCGTACTTGTTTTACATCACAGTAATAAGGTCGACCGTTACTACTGTCCATTGCCCCATTGCCTGTACCTGCACCTAATTATCCTGTAGCCTGAACCATTGCACGCAGGCTCTGGCTGAGGGCACCTGCCTCCCTGCCTACCAATGGGCGGGTGGCGGCGCTGCAGGGGGCAGGCCCTGGACCCCCGACCTGCCCTGCGACACGGCCTTGGTGAGTGCCTGTGACGGGTTGTCATGGACCGGACAGATGTAGTTGGCTGAGGCTGGCGTACTAGATTCTTTTGTTCTCACTCAGGTTGGCCGGCTGCCTAGATTTTGTGCTGACTAGATTTTGTGCTGACTAGATTTTGTGCTGACTAGATTTTGTGCTGCCTAGATTTTGTGCTGACTAGATTTTGTGCTGACTAGATTTTGTGCTGACTAGATTTTGTGCTGACTAGATTTTGAGGTCTGCCGGCCGACTAGGTTTTGTTTTGTTTCCGTTTCCGGTTGGACATCAAAAGGGGGAGGGGGTCTGACACTCTGATGTGCCCCGCATGGCTGCATACAGCTCCCCAACACGTTGTTTACATATTCAAACGGTTCAAACCAACGGTTCAAACAGCAGTTGCAACAGGATCCATCAGGCTTCTGCTGACGGAGCTGGGTTTCGAGCCGCCATTCTGCTGCCAGGCCACCTCCCCGCCTCCTTATACTACACCTCCCCGCCTCCCACACCCTCATCTCCTATACACCTCCCTCCCGCTCTCCACCACTTCATCCCCCCCTCCTCTCAACTCTCCACCTCTGCATCTCCCCACCTCACCATCTCCCCCCCCACAGGTGCTGTACCTTTTTCGCCGCCTTCTTCGAACATCCCGGATGAGAACTTGCTGTTAAGCAGAATGGGACCCTAGCCACCAGGTGGGGACTTCATACGCAATGAAAGTGCACCTTTAAACCCTATTTTCAACAGTTAGGGTTGAAGTGAAGCAGAACGGGACTCAGGCCACCAGGTGGGGGGCCTTCAAACGGAACTGAAGGTTTAGGGTTAAAGTGAAGCATCATCGGAGTTTGCTGTGAAGCAGAAAGGGACACAGGCCACCAGTCGGGGATTCAACTGAAGCAACGGAAGGATAAGGGTTGAATTAGGGGTTGAAGTTCAGCAGAAGAGCACCCAGGCCATCCGGTGGGGGGGGGTGGCGGTGGGGGGGCTTCAAACGCAATGAGATACTTCACCGCGTGGTGAATGGTTCAAGGATAGTAAAAGATTTCACCACGTGGTACATGCTGTGAAGATAATTACCGTCTGTGGATGGTACAAGTACGGTTTAGGGTGACAGGGTTCAAGCATGACAATTGAACCCTGAACACTGAACACTGTCTGTGAACCGTAGAAGAACCCAGAGAGGAGCAGTGACGGTAACTGACAAACAAACTCCGGCTTGCCTGCAAAGCTGTTTAAAAGGTGAGAGCCCTGGATCACCTTTATTTTTACAAGTTGGAGAAGAGCTCGTTGGCGTAGCCAAAACCTCATGCCCGCATCTGCGGGTGGGGTGAAACCTGTATGCCCCTCTGCCCCCTAAAGCCTGAATCCTCCCCCACGTAGGGGCATGCCTCTTTTCTTGGGCCAGCTCCAGAACCGCCCCCCCGAACCAGTACAGCGCGATCCTGACGTACCGCCCCGAGAAGCGGAGTGCGTGGGTGGACGCGATCCTGGCCCTCAACCTGACGGGCGCGGTGCCAGTCATGTGCACATCATGGCCGAGGGCAGGATACTGGCAGGAATTCAGCTGTCAGAGGACATGGGTTTCAGGTTTCATGTTTCAGGCACCCAATTGGCTTCAAGGGTTTCCATTTCAAAAACCCGAGAGCCTTACATCCAGTTTTGTAGCCGAAATTGTTTACCAATCCAGCAATCAACTTCAACAAGTCTACAGCTTTTGCGCTCCATGTAGCTCCCGAACACCAAGCCAGTCCACTGGGATTCCCACCTGCCTCACAGCTCTCACATGCATCATCCAGAGTGCCCTCTCTGAGTGTTCCTCGTCTCAAATAACTTACTTACTCAACCAGGAGCTGGAAAGGTGTGGACTTGGGGGCACTCACCTTCGACGAGCCAACTTCTTTTGGTGAATGGCTAGGCTGAAATTGCCAATCCAACTTACTTTCGACTCACCCTCCTGGTTGCCAATGGCACTCACTGTTCCTAATACAGAAACAATGGCACCATCAGGCATCAGACCCCACCCCACTCCGCGCGTTTCCCCCTCGCCTCATCTTGGCCATGGCCCACACATTCTCCACATGCAGCTACTGCTGCCCCATGGCCGTACACCGCGGCGGCCGGTCCGTCCCCATCCCCGCAAATGACGCTAGGGATGGCCGGCATACGCACCCGCTGGTTTTGCTGCGCCAGCATCTGAAAATGGGGGCAGTACAAGTCCCAATGCATCATCAGCTGATGAAGGGGAGAACACGGCAATGGCAGTATTGTCATATAAACGAGTGGGAGTGCCCTTGCACCTTGTTGCCCTCTTCTCTGAAGTGTTATTGAAAGGTAATACACGGCTCATCGACCGTACTGCTAAAACAATCGAGTAGAGTGCGGGGTCTTTCACCACATGCACACCTCTGTCCCCCCCTCCCTCTCCCCAGCCTGGCTGACCCCTCCCCCCCACATCTGTCCCCTCTACCTGGCTGCCCCCCTCCCCATCTTTACCCCCCACATGGCTGCAATCTTTTTAAGAGCTAATGCAGGGCAGTACATAGCTCATCGGCAGTACAGCCAAAATAAACTAGGGAGTGCGGGGTCTTTCACCAACTGCACTCCTCTACCCCCCTTCCCCCTTCCACCTAGCTGCCCCGTCTCCCCGCCCCCCCCCCTCCCGCTCCCCATTCCCCTTCCCCACCTCCCTGCCCCCGCCACCCGGTTGAGCCCTTCGTGTGCTGTGTCAGTCTACCTGGCAGCTGCCCCCCTCTCTTTCCCTCACCGGGTTACCCCCTCCTCCCTCAACCCCTCCCTACTCCCCCCAGTGGCCCCCACCTGGTTGATGCGCTGGACCAGCGGACGCAAGACCTTCAGGCAGCAGGGCACAACTCCCTTATAATGTAATTCGAATCTCCAACAGTGGTTGGAAAGCCACTGTAAATTCTCGACCAAGATCGTTTCTCTCTGTTTACGAATTTGAAATTGAAATTCCACCTGGTTAAAATTCCATCTGGCCATATTCTCAGGCCCTTCTGAACACAAACGAAAAGTGACTGTTTTCAACAATTATGAAATTGTTGGTCCTGCCCCCTAGAGGACTGGCCTCAAAGCTAGCCGAGAGTGCGCGCCGAAGGACAGAGTAAGGGACTGGGCTGTCACAACAATAAAATTGCCACAATGACCTGAATCAAGCAGAATCACCTCAGGCCCTTCTGAGCACAAACAAACAGTGACTGTTTTCAACAATTATGAAATTGTTGGTCCTGCCCCCTAGAGGACTGGCCTCAAAGCTATAGCCGAGAGTACGTGCCGAAGGGCAAAGTAAGGTACTGGACTGTCACAAAAATAAAATTGCCAGAATGACCTGAATCAAGCAGAATCACCTCAGGCCCTTCTGAGCACAAACAAACAACGACTGTTTTCAACAATTATGAAAATGTTGGTCCTGCCCACTAGAGGACTGGCCTCAAAGCTAGCCGAGAGTGCGCGCCGAAGGACAGAGTAAGGGACTGGGCTGTCACAACAATAAAATTGCCACAATGACCTGAATCAAGCAGAATCACCTCAGGCCCTTCTGAGCACAAACAAACAGTGACTGTTTTCAACAATTATGAAATTGTTGGTCCTGCCCCCTAGAGGACTGGCCTCAAAGCTATAGCCGAGAGTACGTGCCGAAGGGCAAAGTAAGGGACGGGGCTGTCACAAAAATAAAATTGCCACAATGACCTGAATCAAGCAGAATCAGCTCAGGCCCTGCGGCGCCAAACTACGCAAGACAAGCGCAAAGCCCACTGCATGAGCTGAGGGACATGCACAGTCCGCACCCTTCCTGCCGGATTCAGAGAGTCTTCGAATATGGCATTGTGGCATGAGGGCGGCATGCAGGAGGGCAGGCCGGCAGGTGTTGCGTTGCGGCCACTGTGTTGCATGCATATGATGCCCTGCCGAAAATGGCTGACAATGGATGGGGTTGGATCGGCCACAGAAAGACCCCCCGCCGCCACTGCAGACTGCATGACACAACACGCAAAAGTAGCATGCCTAACCTCCCTAACGCCCCACGTGCCCCTCTCAGCCTCCGGCTAGAGGCTCCAGATGTGATCAGTCACGTTGCATGGGGCCTCTGGCCGGAGGCCAGAGTTTAGCTGCAGAGTACCTCAAGGGCCACAGCGGAATGGGCCCCGTGCCCAAGCCTAATATGCACCGAAGCAGACACAGATCTAGCCGGTAGATCTAGGCATGCCGGTTTAGCCGGTTGTGTGTCCTTTGAAACTAGGAGGGAGGGAAGGGGGGCGGCTCTGAACCAATAGCAGGGGGATAGATGCTTCATCCCCCAAAATAGAAGGGCCAGGGTTGCAGCCAGAAAAAGCAAAAAGGAAGGGGCCACTTGCCTACCAAACTGTTATTAGCGCCCACGACGCACCCAGGGCGGCAGGAGGGCACATGGGGGAGGAGGGCGCGTGCAGTAGGGCAGGCCAGCAAGGGGACGGTGGAAGCAAGGAGGAGTGGGGGTACTCATGGGAGGTGCATGCGGTGCGTGTCGCACACCCGGAGTGTAGCTGACATGTTTAGGGTAGACCCAAGGGAATGAAATGCAGGGAAAGGCAGGAGGGACAGCCCAAGAGCCCCAAGATGTGTGTGCCCGCTTTAGCCAAGAAAAAAATGCAGGGTATGGATTCGGGGATGCCCCTGTGTGTTTCCTCCCTGGAAAGAAGCAGGCATGGCCTTCAGCATTTTTTATTAGTGAGGCTCAGCTACATGACAGCTACACTCCGCCCTCCAGCCCAAACTGTGTCCATGCATGCTGCTAGGGCCTCCGGCTGGTGGCCAGTCTAGGTTTCGGGCCTGACTGGCCTTTGGCGGACACGGTGAGGCTTTCCAAAGGTGGTCTAATTGTACTCAGGAAGGCGGGGGACCACAGCAAGAGGCAATCGCAATAGATGAAGTACATTTGGTATGCATCTGACCCTCGCAAAATATAAGGCTACATTTCAGATACACTACATCCATTCACTCAGACCTCCAGCTGGAGGCCCAAAATGCGACCAAGCATGCTGCTTGGGCCTAAGAGCCAACCTCCCCTAGCATGCCCTAGTTATGTTCGGCTATTTATCAGCTACGGCCGGCTCCAGATATATGACAACCCAAGGCTAAGGCTGCATGCTTGGCTACATAAAAGGCAGGGCACGAGAGGGCACGTGAGCCGCATGCATGCACCCTTCTACGCTGCTTGGCCGGTCAACGTCCGGACCTTCAGCTCGCGGGTTAGCCTGCAGAATATGGCTTTGTCGCAAAATTACATTAAATTACACGAACGAAAACCAGGGTATGGAGGCCAGCTGCCGAAGGCCTAAGCAGACACCTGGGGCCTCTGGCCACAGGCCGGAGTGAACCTGTAGACCAAGTGATGCACACCTGGCTGGACGGGATGGGGGGCCACAAGGGTGGTACAAACCAGGGGCGGCACACACCATTTGATGCCGCAAAAATGTAGGGTTCAGGGAGGGGCATAGAGCAGGGAGGAGCTGGGTGCAGGGAGAGGCGGGGGGCCATGCCCTGCCATGCACCCAACCCCGCCCTGCACCCTACACTTGCAAGGGAGCCAACCACGCCGCCCCTTTTTTTGTAATGTGCAGGCGGGCCCTCATGGGGCGCGGGGATCGGGCAGGCTGGGAGGGCCTTCAGCATTTTGTTACCAAGGTTCAACTACTTAAGGTTCAGGGGGGCTTATTAGGCGCAACCTTATGCGCATCGGGTGCACCACCAGCTCACATGCTGGGGGAGCTGAGTGTGTTGACGGCATGCTCAGCATCACGCATTGTATCACAAGGCAATGCAAGGGCTTGGTTAAGGGGGTGCGGGCCCGGCGGAAGCATGGGAGAGGCAGGGGTATAACAGGGTGGTAGCTAGCAGGAAGCGGCATATCCCTCAAATCTGCCAGAGCAGCCCCCATGCGGGCAGTAGTCCCTAGGGGTCCAGGGCCGATGCAAAAGTGGGGCAGGCTCACGCACGGGGCAGGCCCACGTGGTGGTCAGGTGAGGCTGAGGTATTGTCTCCATGTGGGAGGTTGGAGAGTGTGGGTTGCACTTCATGCGCATGCATGGTGGTGCAGCCCTGTGCGCTCTTGTGGAAAGACCTCGCGTGATGACAAGCACAAGACAAGCAGAGGACACGCCTCAGGGGGCTCATAAAAAGGGTGGCCCACAGTCCAGATCGCGGGTCGAGGGTTTAGGTTTTTTTCAATCCAAAGCCGGCAGGGTCTCAGACAGATGGGGACAGAGAGGGCGTGCGTGGGAAAAGGAGTCAGGCACCGGCATTCTAAACATTGTTGCATGAGGAGGCAGTACATCAAGGGCCGAGAAAGCCGTCAAGAGGGGCTGAGGCATGCGAAGAGGGAGACGAAGAAGTTGTCATGAACATAGATGTACTCGCAGCTCGGTGGGGTGCGCATGGGCCCGGCGGCAGCTTGAGAGGGGTCGGCCAGAGACAGGCCTTCCTGATGGCCTCGCTCCCGCAAGAGGCGCGTGGCGGGGGATGGGTACCGTGTGAGCTTGTCTGAATAAAGGCGGGGGTGCTGCTGCGAGAAGGTCTCCCAAAACAACGTCTGACGGCCGTAAAAAGACCGAGTCATACGCAGAATACGGGTAATCCTCCCAATTCCAAAAGCACGGCCAGTGAAATTATTTAATCTTTTTTCTAAATCATTTGAAAGCCCTGGTTTGAAAAAAAAAAATATATGGCAGTGGGGATGCGGAGGAGCCTGGGACATGGATGGCCATGCATGGGGCGGATGAGGAGAACATGAGGAGAGACTGAGAGAGCCGCGAAGTCACCGGGCAGCGGCAAGGTGGTGTACGAGGCGAGACTGCATATATAGAGACCCCGAAGATGAAGGGTGTGGAGAGTGAGTTCGGCAAGGGGGTCGTGTGGGACCGGCCACAACATGGGACTGGCGCCAAACTACACTGCGGTATATGAAACCCCAATGATGTGCAGCGCTCAGCACCACGAGCATGCACATATGCCCTTGCCGACATCCTTCAGGGATAGTTCTTTCCACATCACATACCACAACGCGCACGCATGGCATAAGTCTAAGCCTTGCCTGAGGCATGACAGGGCATAGCAGGCGGGCAGGTGGGAGAGGCAGGGGGGCAACAACAAGGGTGGCAGCAGCACAGTGTAGGTGTGGAAATACAGCTGTATACGCATGGCACAAGGCTTGTTGCATGCACAATGCGTGGCATTGCATGCCGGTGAGGCAACATGCAACATGTAGCATGCAACCCCAAGCGATGACTCAAATTGAGTAGTGACACGAGCATGGGTGAGGGGTTCAACAGGTGCAACAGTGAATGTCATGCACGCCAAGCACTGTCAGCAATGTGCCACCAGGCACATGCAGGAGGACAGCGGGGCGCACCACTGCCCACTGCCTGGCAGGCGCATGTAGCCCGGCCAGATGGGCTACAGTTCAGCTACCCTCGCCTACATGTCAGCCGCCCACCTATCCCGGGGACAAGCGCATTGCAGCACTTGCCGTGCCAGCGCACCCTATGCATGAGGTCACACTTGTTGCGTGCACTCTCTGCTTCCCCAGGTCCATGCAGGGAGGTTCGTGAGTATCCCTTAGGGGGCGCGGGGTTCTAAATGCGGGGGGATGAGGCAGGTTGGGGGGCCTTTATCATTTTTTTATATAGGGTTCATCTACTTGTTGGCTACTTGTTGCCTACTCTCCGGCCAGAGGCTCCATATGCATTGTGCGGGTCAGGGGAGGGGCATCGGGCGAGAGGGGTGAGGGCGTGAAGGGAGTGCGTGTGGACCCGGCATTAACTTTGAGGCCAATCAGGGAGGGCGGCCCACATGGAGACACATGGAGACGCCTTTGTCATTGCAGTTCTGTTCAGCTACCGCGACGGTGGTCATGTACTCATGTTAGGCTATGTTCGGCCACCAGAGGCCCCGTAGGCCAGTTTTGCTGCTTAGACCAATTTCTATGAGCCATGTCAAAAAAGCATGGCCATGGGTGCAGAGGGGTGCACACAGGTTCAGCATAACCTGTTTCTTAGATTTTAATCCACGCAGCAAGATGCGTTTTGCATTATGTGCGGGCTCAGGACACCATGCAATTTGTATGGAAAATATGACAGTCTTGGCAGTCCCCGGTAGGGTTTCGGGGCAAAAGCTGGAAGCTCCGCAGGTGTGTCACCATGCATAGGTCCCTTGGGTTGAAACTAAAATTGACTATTGTGTATTTCGGACAGGCCGAGGTCCATGAAAAAAAGCAACATATCTACCGCTTTCGGGTTCCATGATAGCGTCACACCTCCGGCATCCCAATGCCAATTGCTTTCCCACACACTGCAAGATAGTGCCCCCCCCCCTTCCAAGCTCCGCCACTCTCCATGCCCCACCTCCACCATTTTGTAACCGCTGCAAACAAACTCTTTTGGAATTCAGGGCCCTTTTACACATTTCTCCGAAGTCCCTATTTTGCGGTGACATCTTTACTTACCTACCCCAAAGAAAAAAGAGAAAGCCTCATAACCAATACCATCTTTCAGTGTTAAGGGGGGGACCAGCCAACAAAAAAATCACACAACCCCCCGTGTAACCGCAGATTCCTGACCCTATCCCGGGCCTCTTGAGCATGTTTGAGCTATCTTCGTGCGCTGAAGCATGTTGTCTGTTTGAAGAGGGTGAGAGGGCTTCACTTCAGTGGTGGTATATAGGTGTGCGACATGAGGCGCTTAAACTCTGCCCAGTCATGTATGTGAGTTGCCACATATACGTACCGTTATATACGCCACCCCAAGTGAGGGGTCGCTTCATGAGTGCTACAATTGGTTACCCCTTTTTTGGCACCTTCGGTAGTCGGGGGGGTGAATATTGTCTTTTTAAAGAGGCAGAA
Source organism: Limnomonas spitsbergensis (assembly GCA_037349105.1). Lineage (NCBI taxonomy): Eukaryota > Viridiplantae > Chlorophyta > Chlorophyceae > Chlamydomonadales > Limnomonas > Limnomonas spitsbergensis. The sequence continues at coordinate 2,951,103 of JAYJMM010000099.1, forward strand.
ATCTACCTGAAACTTTAAAAAAGTCGAATGGGGTTGACCGGCTGACTTATGGAATTTGCATTGATTAATAGCGGAGGTGTTGTGCTAGCCTCCCCATTTCTTCCTGCTGGAATGGCAGCCCCGGCAGCTTGTTTTTTCTTTACTCTTTAGGACAAGTTTCCCACAAGCAGGTTTTGCAGAATCCCTGAGCTTCCATAATACCGTATTGCGCCATTCTAGATTACTTTTGAGCATCACCACTATCTCCTTATCTGGGAGGTACAGGTTGCACAAATTTGCCAACGCAGAAACCGTCACGATCCCCAGATTTCGAAGACCAACACAAATACAAACGGGCGGCGGCGAGGGCAGTTCATTTTTTCACATTTCACTCTGCCCATCCCCCTTTGGAAATAAATATTCAAGAAATAAGAGAGGGACTAATGATGGCCTTCTCACGAGCCTTCGAGTACTGCTGACCCTTGCGCACTTATCGCAGGGTTGAAGTCGGGCGGCGGGGACCAGATATGTGCCGAAAACAAAGGAACCGTAAACCTTGAAGGAACTTTCGAAAGAAAGGGACCACTGAAAGTATGTCCAGTTCAGGGTTGCATTCCAAACCATAAAATAAATCAGTTTGGGAACAATCTCAAATCCTCCGTCGACTGGGCTAACTTCAATACCCATGAGATGAGCTAAGGAGCTGTGCCTGGCTGGAGAACGCTGCCTGGATCCCCCCCGCCCCTCTGCACTTGCTTGCTTCGAAGGGCGAATGCAACGCTGTGCACGCGCTTTAGTGTCGACCTTGTTGCTGGGACGCCGAAGACTTCTGACGGGCTGAACTTGACCACCGGATCTTCATTGCAAAGGGCCAGGGCATCGATGTGATCTTGAGTGGCCAAGGAGTGGATCCTCTTGTTGATAGGGCTTGGCGAGGTGTGCTCAAAGTCGTACGCCATGTCAGCAGAAGCCGGGGTCGGCGGCCTGGAAGAGCTATCCTGTGGTTCGTGGGGCTCGGCCTCCATCTTGCTGATAAACCAGTTGTATGTCCCCTTTTCGAGAGATGCTTTCGAGGGGGGAGAAGCGGACTGCCTGGACAACAGCAAGCATGAAGGTATAGGGAGTTGAGACAAGTGCAAGGGCAGTGTGTTTCTTTCCTCATCTACCATGCCACCTTCGGCAAGCAGTCTTTTCGGTTAATGATTAATTGCCTCTAGACAAATCGTCATTGATCAGTCAAAATTCGTCCAAGGCCAAGGGGAAAAAGAGAAGAGAGCTTTCATGCCGCTTCTCAACTCTGAACATGTAAGGTTTTAATAAATAACGATAGTTGTTGAAGATCTTCCATTTTCCCACTCACACTCCAATTTTTTCAATACCTATCAAGCCGAAGCAACACTGGCGTGACTACTACCTGCTCCCAGAGGGGGCGAAAAGTAGACGCTCACTCGCTATTGTAGCGCACAAGCCAGAAAATATGGCAGACATGGATAGGCTCTCATTATTACTTCCGCTCAAGAAAACAACGCGCCGTTTTTGAGTTGTAGGCTTTGCCCTGGACCTGACCGGAGAGACTCCGGCACTCCTCCCTCCCCATCAACCCACCACAACATACATTGTTCACACTTAATAACCCTGTTGGTGACTTGGCCGCCCAGGTCGGGGCGATCGGGCCTTACGCAGCCGCCTACGGTAGACCGGTAATACTGAGAAGTACTTAATGAAGAAAACTAGCTCCTTACCTTGGAGACAGCTTGATCTTCAAGCACGCCAAGACGTCCTTAGGCTTCAACATCAGCTTCTTTGTCAAGGCCGTCAGTTCGGCCGGCTTGGTCTCAATCATCTTGGCCAGTGATGATGGCCAGGACCTTCCACTGTGTTCCTTCCGCGCGAGCCGGCACTGAGAGCATTTATTGCATGCATTGCAGCCAAAGTGCAGTGACGTCTTCTGCAAATACATGCGGTTGCAAAAATGCACATATGGTTTCGCGATGTACATCCCATATATAATACACGTTCAAAACAATGTTTAGATGTGCGACTTAAAATGACTCTTCAGCACATTGGCATTTGAACATCAATAGCAACATTATTAACTCATAATTGAAATCTCTGCCATTGGACAAGGCATCCACTGAATTTGAAGAGTTGCAGGCCTAAGTGCCCCCCTTGAAACAAGCGTAAATAAAGAACACACCTTGTTGGGGTCCGCTGGGCAGGGGTGAGGCATGGGCGGCGCACAATCTTCAAATTCCTTGGCCAACTTCCGTTTGATCTCGGGGGGGCCATCTCGGAAGCTCGAAAAAACCCCGACCAAAGCCAGGTCCAAAATGGCATCCATTTTCTCGTTGATGCTCTCTAATCTTGAGTTGAGCGTCACTTTTCTGGACCCTCCTGTTGAGGCATCGGGTGGGCCCCGTACATGAGGTTGGCAAGGCAGGTGGGTGGACAAGAGGGCGGAGCGGACATGAGGTAGGTGGGCAGGAGGGCCGACATGAGGGCATGGGAGTTAAGGGTCAGTTGAGGGGGATGGCGGGATTCCCATGCTAGTGTAGGGGAGTACACCAACATGTGGAGTGCCCATCATCTGACATGAAGGGGTGTGTGTGCTCCCATGCAGTCAGTGTATGTTGGCCGGCGCCGTGGCCTCTTAGCAGTGGGATGTTGGGGTGACAGGCCGGTACACGCCAGGCGCGACATACTCCAATCAAGACCCCCACACACACCTCCCCTTTCGCACCTGCCACTGGCAGTCCTGCTCCCGCTGCCACTGCGGTCAGCATCACACAGAATCTCACAAGCCATTTAAAAAAAATATCAGATTGCGGAAGGACATAGAAAGTACCACTGGGGAGGGGAGCCGGCGGTACACGGCCAAGGTAACATGGGCCTATGCATGGGCCGCATGCATCTCTGCATGGGCGCGAGTGTGGGCGAGAGGCAGGGTGGGCAACAACAAGGGAGGGCGAGAGGCAAGGAGGAGTGATGGGGTTCTTAGGAGACCATGCGTACAAATATTTTGAAGTAGGGTACAACACTTGAGCCTTGCGACCCCTGTGAGGTGCAGAGTCCCAAATAATGAAGGAGAAACTTGAACCCAAAACTGTCCAATATTTGCGATGTTGCACTGGAATTTAACATCAGCATCAACAAAGGGGTCCAAAGAGGCTGCAAAGCAACGAGAGATCTACAGCTTGGCATGGAGCGGATGCATGGAATAAATGTATAGGGACTGCATTGAGGGGGAGCCAGTGGTACATAGTGAGGGGCAAAAGGTGAAGGGCAAAAGGCAACACGGAGCGAGGGGTCAAGCTGCTGGGCTGCAGTGGGTGCATGCGTAGCAAGACATAGTGAAGAGGAGCAAAGGCTGTAGGACAAGCCCTCCTTTGCAGTCTCTATATCTGCCAGGCATGATCGCAGCCCAGTGCCCTGCTGAGGGCATTATGCTGGGGGCGGGGCGACGACTTCTGTGCCCCTTATATGAGGATGATCTCACCCTCCTAGCCAGCAGCCCAGCAGGGCTGCAGCGCATGCTAGATGCCCTGCATGAATATGCGGCGGTCAAGCAGCTCCAGGTCAACGTGCGCTCGAACTTAAGGCTGCGGCTCGGCGCCGTCAGCACGGCTGACACTCGAGGACGGCGCAGCGGTCAGCAGCGTGACAGACGGTGCTGCCAACGATGATGGGTTAGGGGAGACGGCGAGCATGTGGAGAATGCGTTGCATGCATGCTGCCAATGCCCCAGCGTGCTACATCAACTTAGAGAGCAGGGATGGGCAGGTCCTCCGAACGGTGCTAGAGACATCTTCCACTTGTACAGGGGAACACCTCCTTTTTTCCTGCCCCTGGTGTTAGTTTCGGTCTTTCCTCCCAATCCTATAGTTAGGCGCCCACGCGGCCGAGTCTTTTTGAGCAGGGCCTAGAGGTGTAACGTCATTGGTCTGCAGGTGCCTCAGATGCAGCAACTATGGTGAAGGCTCGCTGTAGCCGCCCTCAGGCCTGTTCACAGGGCTCTGACCATGCACATGCATGACCAGATGGAGGAAACAGAGGCGCACCACTGCAGCCATCTGCGCAACTGTGAGTTCCCTGTCGAGGCCCTTTGGCCCACGACGCAGCCAGGGCGGCAGGAGGGCACATGGGGGCAGGAGGGCCGCATGCCGGAGGGCATGCCGGCAGGGGGGGCTGGCAGCAGCAAGGAGGGGCGGGGGAACTCTTAAGGAAGTGAAGGCGGTGCGCGCGGTGCCTCCGGGAGGCGTGCTCAGGTGGTGCAAAAGCTGTAAGGGTCAAAGCGGTTGGCGTGCTGCACCCTGTGGCGACAAACACAGGCAGGGGAACCGGCCCGACAAGCACGGCAGCTCTAAAACCTGAATTGGCTTCCGGCCGAAGGCCCGGGCAGCATGCTTGACCACACATGGGCTTCACGCGGTGGCGCATCGCCTGCTACCTTGGTGATCAGCCCCAAGCGCACGCGTGTCGCCGGGTTCCGGTGGGATCCACGTGCACGAAAGGACTAAGCATGCAGGGGCCGCCATCATTTATTTTAAGTGATGTTCAGCTGCTTGTCAGCTACACTCCGGCCGGAGGCTCAGATGCATGTGGCCAGGCTCCAGTCCATGCAAGACTACCGTCCATGCAATGGCGTCCATGAGAGATGTGGGTGGCACCCTTTGATGACTCACCATGCGCAGCCAGTATGTCGTCAATGCGGGCCGGGAGAAGGTCACAGTGTCCGAGCCCTTCCCTCGAAGCATTTCCCAGGCTCCGTGCGCTTCGGTAGCCCTTCTGCCAGAGGCTCTTGACCTCGTCGGTTAAAAAATCAGCAGCAGCATCCGCGCCCAAGAATAGGGTCAAAGCGTTTCTGGTTTCTTCTGCTTCCATCTGCGGCAGAGCAATGCAGAAACACAAGCCAGAAAACCAGTCTCGGAATGCAACAAGGAGTCAGGAAGCAAGTGAGTGAGGATTTCGCAAGGGAGAGGCCAAGCAACCGCGGTTTAGTCGACGCTACATGTTCGTCGAATGCAAAAAGCGAGCAGCGAAAGCACATGCAAGAGTCAGCTTCTGTCCCATCCCTCACAGAAACCGTCGGCTCTAACCATTCCCCAACTCACTCACGTAATGGATTGGGACTTCAAATAACTTCGAAATAACTTTCAGAGAAAGAAAGAAAAAAATGGGTATGGTTTCGAAATTGGGTGGACTTGATCTGGAGCCGCCAATTTCGAGAAGCGTTACACTTCTGTGGATTCCTTCTAGCTCCTCGCCCCAGTGGCTTGTTAAGGTGTAATCAATTCAGGAATTCGAGGGAGCAGGAGGAGAGCGGTATCCTAGGCCGTGCTGGACGTGGTGAAGCGATAGTTTATACAGGGCGCTGCGTGACTGCGTCGCATGGGGCCTCCACCTTTGCGCCAGCCGAGCTGGCTGCGTTGGCCGCTGCCTCTGGGGGGGGGCATCTGTTGGCAGCAGCGGCTGCTGTTTCTGAGGTCAGGGTTGAGAGGCTTTTGAGGAGGCAGATGTCCCAATATAGTCCCAATCTGCATGGTTGCGAAATGTCAGTGGGGACATGGCTGTAAAGGCAGGGTCTTAACGACGGTGCAGGTGTGAGGATACAGTAGCCGATTCTTGTCGCAGGGAAGGAGGGGAGGGGGGAGGAATCATTCATGACGGCTGCGGGTCTTGACCAGGCATGGCGACCGGCTGACACAGACAGTGAGAATTACAAAAACACTGTTCGCCTTGTCATCAACTTCTTCCATGCGCCCACACACGCAGGCCGTGACGTGTGCCCCCCCATCATAAAACCCTTCTCCCGTACCCCTGCCCCATCCCCCCCATCCTCGCACTCTTTCCCTGCCCTAGCCCTTGCTTCTCGCCGCAGATTCCGCTGGACTTCTGCCCGCTGTAACTCAAGGCCGCCACCGGGGAGGTGCTGGTCACGGCCACAGCGCCACTTGGCCCGAGGCGCTGCTCTGGCATCTGCCGCTGCACGGCGTCTCTGAGGCGAGGCAGGCCGCCGGCAGGGCCCTCAAGTTTCCGGTGGAAGGCACGCTCAGATGGAGCAGGTGGCACGCGCAGGCTGATTGATAGGTGGGCGAGGGGCGGGCCATGCTGACTCCCTCATCCGCGCCCTCCCTGGACGCACACACAGCCTATTGTTGTTGGAAGCTTGATAGCAGCTCGGACCTTGCTCCATGTTGCCGATGCTGTCCATGCTGCTCTGCCTGACCCCTAGACCCCCCCGTCCCTGCCATTTGCTACCGACCCCTCCCATTCTTGTGCAGAGTGTGGAGATCGTGCTGAACGGCCTTGCGGGCATGAGACCTAACGAAGACTCCACGCAAGAGTTGGTGGTGCACGCAGTCGCGCGGCTAAACATTGATAAGGGGCTGCAGGTGGGGTTGTTAGGAACTGGGGCCAGAGTAGGCAGGACGACAGAGGAGATTCTGCACAAGGGCGACCAGCCAGACGCAAGCGCTTGCTTGCTTCACCATCTCCCATGGATGGCTTACGGAGTCTGCCTGTGCAGGGGAGGTGCATGCCAAGGGGCCTGCATCTCAGGCTAAGCCTGTCCTCTGCCTCTCAGATGGCGCATGCTGTGCCACCACCATTTTGATTTCCCCCCACTCGCGAGCTGTTTCTCGAGTGCATCCTGAAGGCGAGAACGGACTGCTGCGTGCTACTCACACTCGCAGGTGACAGCCGTCAGCATGCGGCTCACGAGCCCCGAGCAGGTGCTCGTGTACCGCGTCGTCTCTGCCCCACTGAGCACGCTCAAGGATATTGAGTTTTTCACAAGAGCTCCTGCAGGCGCTGGCGATTTGACATGCACCTGCAGGTGCGTGGGGAAGAGAAGGGGGGTGGCGAAGACAGAGGGGGGCAGCTGGGGGCAGGCACTCTCGAGGGGCCCCACTTGGAGAGGGGAGGGGAGGCATGTGCAGGAGGTGCTAGGGTTGCTCCTGACAGCGCTCCTTATGGTCAGAGCTGCCTTTGATCGGGGCTGCCCCGCGGCCACCCCAGGGTAGGGTCTTGAACCCTATACCCTAGATAACCTGTGGCTGAGAATGCAAGGAGTGCATCTGGTGGGCGACCCCTGATGGCCCTGTAGCCGCCGGCCGGTTGCCAGAGGGTACCTTCAGGCGGGTGATCCCTGCGCTTCAGTTGTTGTCAGTTTCTGTCGAGCCAGTGTGTTGCACGTCATCATCTTGCGCCAGAATGCACGCTGGCTGGCTGCCGTTTCCCCTCAGTGAGGTGCTTTGCATCCTCGCCCACCTGCACCCGCGCATCCCCCCCTTCCCCCCTTGACCCCTGCTGCGAGAGGCAGACACGGCTGGCCCCGCACTGCTGACCCTCCTCGTCCCCCCGCGCCACTATAGCGCAGCCAGAGGAGCCCGAGCTCGATAGCGCCATCACAAATCGAAACGGCATGGACCAGACGGCGCCCGGCCCCCCACTCTACCCATCCTGCGACCCCGACTAACAAGGCAGCGGTAGAAGTGGCGGCAACCGCGGCCTATCCCGTGCCCGCGCCAGGAAAGGTTGAGGTGACAGAGGCCCATACTGGTGACAGCGGCCGCGCCGGGTCCAGTGACAGCGACTAGTATCATGTAAAATGCCTACAAATGCTCCCACAGCTGCCGCTGCGCACCCCCCACCACCGCCACACACCACTGACACCAGTTATGGCTGTAAAATATGTTTTTTGAAGCTCTTCAGTTTTTTGTTTCTTTTCATTTTTACACTGCCGCCTCCCCCGTAGAATGTGCCGCAGGCGTCCGTCAAGAACAGCTGCCGCTGCGCACCCCCTCCCCCCCACACACAACGAACACCCCCCTCCCCCACCCCACCACACGCGGTGCCGCTGCGCACCCCCTCCCCCCCGCAACACACACGCACCGCTCTCCCCCTCCCCGCAGAATGTGCTTGATGCGTTCGTCAAGAGCAGCGAGGACGAGATCGTCTCCAAGCCCTCCTGCGGGCAGCTCGCGGACATGCCACCCCTGCGCGCCTGCTCAGGCTGGCCGCCTCAGGGCAGGCCGCCGGCGTGGACGGCACGGAGCCACCCGGCTGCGAGGTGCGCGCGAGGCGCCGCAAGCCTCCGCGCGGCAACAGCTCCTTCCTGCTGCGCGCGGTGGACAGCGCGGGCTTCTCGGGGCTAAGCAACCTCGGTTTCAGCATGGGCTTCTAGGCGATTCCTCACAGGGGGGGGGGCAGCAAGTACGCCGCGGGCGGAGTGGCGACCGTGTGCGTGCATGTGTGTGGGGGGGGAGGTTGCGGGCCAGGCCGGCCTCGGCTGCGAGGTCAGCCGCACGGGGGGTGGCGTGCTGCGGTAGGTGTGGTTGAATGCATTATGTGTGTGGGTGGGGGGAGTCTTCTCGGGCCTATAAGCGCCTGTGGGTCTTGTGGGGTTAGAAAAGGCTTGTGAAGGGGCGCAGGCGTGCGTGTGGGGGAATGCGACAGTGTGTTGAAAGGGCGGGTTGCTTGGGTGGTAGTGCAGGTTGGGGGGGGCCTTGTCAGCCTGGACTTCTGGGGGCCTCGGTGCGAGCTCAGGGGGGGCCTCATCAGCCTGGGCTTCTGGGCCTCTGCAGGCTCAGGTACAGCAAGAGAGCATGTTGTAGGGGTTGCTTTTCTGAGGGGGGGGGGAGGTTGACAGCATGATTGAGGCAGGGGGGTAGGCAGGGCAGGCAGGCAGGCAGAAGGACGGATAGGTCAGAGTAGCTGGGGCAGGTGTTCTGGGGCGCGGGCTGCTGGGGCGGTAGCGCATGTGTGGCAGGGGGGGACGTTTAAATCAGCCTGGGCTTCTGGGCCTTGATGCAGGTACTGGGGGACTGCAAGGAAGTGTGTTGTAGGGGCTGCTTCCCTGGAGGTGGGGAAGTAGGGGCAGGCAGGGCAGGGCAGGCAGGGAGTCAGGCAGAGGGGCGGGTGTGTTGGTATATGGGGCTGGTGTTCTGGGGGCGGGAGAAGGGCGGCATGATCGAGGCAGGGGGACGGGTAGGTGGTGTTTGGGGCAGTCGTTTTGTTAAGAGGGGGGCCTCGGCGGCCAGGGGGCCTCTAGGCCGGTCAATAATTTGTTATTTTTTCCACCGGCAACAGCCACACAACCTTTGGCGCGTGTCCTGCACAAGACGGGCCCTGCGTTTAAAGAAGACATTTCGGTGACGTTGCGTGCAGGCGTCGGGATTGGGGCAGTGCTGTGTGTCGGAGCCACGGAGGGGAGCGCGGCTAGGCACGTGTTATGTGTGTTTGTGTATGTTTATAGAAAGCGGCTTCATATACTCCAAGGTGTCTGCTTTCCAAAGCTCGAAACTGGCCTGCTGATGTACTGCCTTGCCTACCTAGCTGCTGTAATGCCTTATGCCTGCCTGCCTGCCTATGTGCAGCCAGTACGAGGCGCACGGGCGGTTCCATTACGCCTGGCAGATGGAGGACGCCGAGATGCAGAAGTGCTTTTGCGGAAAGATCATGCCCATCAACGACGAGGAAGAGTCGGCCATCGCGGTGAAACAGAGCCACATGCACGACCACTGGACCCTCGCCATCGAGGCAAGCAGGCTGCTGGACTCACTCTCCCCAGGCTGGCGTGCCCGCTTGGACACCAACGACGGCATCAAGGTCATGATGGATGACATGACCGCCGCTGTCTCCGGCTGGGCGGGTGGGATGGACGACACCGCGTATGACGAGCTCATTGCCACGCTGAAGATCACGTGGGACAAGAAGGCGTCCGCTGCGACGCGCAAGGTATGAGTGGCAGTTGCTTTATGGATTTTGGGGGGCTTGGGGAAATCAGAACGGAGGGCCCCCCCCCCCCGGCCCAGCTGCAGACCTGAGCCAGCCCCCCAGCTAGGTAGAGGGTGCCATAAACCCACTCCTCTCAAGCTCTTACTCTAGGAGGGATGGGACTCTAGAGAGAGATGGGGATGTGGTACCCCCTTCGCTCCACCTGGATCAGGATCTGGATCTGTGGACCTCAGCCGCCCCCCAGCTAGGTAGGGGGTACAACAAACCCACTCCTCTCTAAATCTCAATCTAGAGAGGGATGGGGAAGTGGTGCCCCCCTTCGCTCCACCTGGATCTGGATGAGGATCTGGATCTGTGGACCTCAGCTGCCCCCTCCCAGCTATGTAGGGGGTACCACAAATCGACTCCTCGCTAACCCTCAATCTAGAGAGGGATGGAGAAGTGGCACCCCCCTTCGCTCCACCTGGATCTGTGGACCTCAGCTGTCCCCCCCCAGATAGGTAGGGGGGACCACAAACCCACCCCTCTCAAGGTCTCAAGCTCTGACTTAAGAGACGGATGAGGAAGTGGTACCCCCCATGCAGCCCTGTAGGCCCACTTGGATCTAGATCAGGATCTGTGTCTGGATCTGGATTCGGGAGGGGTCTGGGCCTCAGCCTGCGGCTGGATATTGATATTGATTATTGGCGGATCTTAGCCGCTCCCGGCTGGTTAGGGGGTACCACAAACCCACTCCTCTCTAGCTCTCACTCTGGACAGGTAAGGGGAAGTGGGCCCCCCTTTCTCAGCCGGGGGCCAGCGTGCGCCAGCTCCCCCGAAACCAGACAGGGGGTCACTTCTCTCGAGCTCACGCTGCAGATCGAACGAGAGGGCTTCCTGGCCCAGCCCGGCCTCTCCGCGGCCTTTGGCCTCGACCCCCCGGCTGCCCCGGCTGACGCTCAGTGCATGGATGCATTCGCAGGGACTTTTTGGACCTCGACGGCACCACGAACACGACAAAGAATGCGACGATTCTGGTGGACAATTTTGAAGGCCCTGGGGCTGGAGCTCGGCGAGCGGAAGATCAAGAAGCGCTGGAAGTTGCTGAGCTGGGAAAGGTGCGAGGGCCTGGGGGCCAAGTACCGCTGCAGCCGCCTGGCGCCATTCGACATGGCAGAGATGCTTGGTCGCGAGCTGTCTTGTCACAGAAGACGTAATTGTGTTTTTTCGCTATAAGAAAGAAAGGAAGGAAATCTTAGATTTCGAGGTATGCATATATGTTTCACCCCTTGGTACCCCTGCTGCTTACTCGCGAAAATGGGAAACCTTCGAATTTGTGAGAACGGCCACTTTTGTATGAAATATAGTAAAGCTTCTCAGAATACCGTAATCAATTCTGATAAGCGTTACTTTCGTGTCTGCAGTGTCCTCCTCCTGACTTGCCCTACCCCCTCGTCATCATCTCAAGTGTAATCAACCTGGAGAGAGTTCAAGGGAGCACAGAAACAGGGGCTGCACCGCCATGCTGGAGAAGAGGAGGTTCAGACTGCGCACGCCTGTGCCGCCTTGCTGGAGGTGAGGAGGGAGCACAGGATCGCCTTATCGAGATCCCATGTCACACCGGCTGCATCCCGGCACATTTGTTGCAGCGCATGGGCTCTGACTCCTCACACACAGGCTGAGCTTCCAGGTACGCTTGCGTCCCGGCGCATGGGATCTTTGTGAGGCTTGCGTCCTCACACACAGGCTGAGCTTCTTAACGCTTGCGTCCCGGCGCATGGGATCTGTGTGGGGCCTGAGTTTCACACACAGGCTGAGCTTCTTAACGCTTGCGGCCCAGAGCATGGGATCTGTGTGGGGCCTGAGTTTCACACACAGGCTGAGCTTCTTAACGCTTGCGGCCCAGAGCATGGGATCTGTGTGGGGCCTGAGTTTCACACAGGCTGAGCTTCTTAACGCTTGCGGCCCAGAGCATGGGATCTGTGTGGGGCCTGAGTTTCACACAGGCTGAGCTTCTTAACGCTTGCGGCCCAGAGCATGGGATCTGTGTGGGGCCTGAGTTTCACACACAGGCTGAGCTTCTTAACGCTTGCGGCCCAGAGCATGGGATCTGTGTGGGGCCTGAGTTTCACACAGGCTGAGCTTCTTAACGCTTGCGGCCCAGAGCATGGGATCTGTGTGGGGCCTGAGTTTCACACAGGCTGTGAGGCTGGAGTCCTCCTACAGAGGCTAAGCTTCCAGACTCTTATGTCACGGTGTGTGGGGATTGATTTTCGCACACAGACTGAGCGTCCTGATGCTTGCGTCCCAGAGCCAGGGCTCTGTGTGAGGCTGGAGTCCTAACACAGGGACTGAGCTTCCTCACACCTGCGTCCTGGCAATAGGGCTGTGTGTGAGGCCTCACACTCAGGTAGAGCTTCGCGACGGTTGCGTCATCCTGATAGTGCCTGGGTTTGTGTGAGGCTGGACTCCTTGCACATAGGACGTATTCCCAACGCTTGCGTCATGTCGCCAGGGCCTGTCTAGAGCTTGACTCCACGCACTCAGGCCGCATAGACTTAGCTCCCTGACGCTTGGCGCCAGGGCTCTGTGTGAGGCTTGCGTCCTCACTCCTCACTCACAGGCTGCTTCATGAAGCTTGCGTCACGCGGCCTGGCGCACAGGCAGAGCGTCGCGGCGCACGGGCTGTGTATCAAGCCTGAGGCCTGGCGCACAAGAAGTGCGTCACCGCGCATGGGCTGTGTGTCAAGCATGAGTCCATGTGCACAGGCTGAACACTGGCACTCAGGCTGTGTCCGGGCACCAAAACTATGTGACCAGCATGTGCCTAGGTGGGGGGCCATCGTCTTGCCGGAGGTGCCGAGTGCATGCACAAACCGTGGGCTTCTGCCAGGGAGGGGTCATTGCTAGATAGTTTATCAGCTCCGGCATGTCCTCATTTATATTCCACGTGAAAATATTACCGCACTGCTCCATGTGGAACTTGAAAAAGGCATGCGCATCCGGCTCAGCTCTCATCAACTCCTCGATGCCATCCTAGTTTCTCTCGTTGTCCAGTTTCTCAAATAGTATGTGCATTCGGCGATTGTACAGTGGCGCAAACCTCTGCGTTTGGAACTGTGCGGCAGGGTCCATCAAAATCTGCTGGAGATACATGTCAGCACAAGGCACCTCCTTAGGTCACCGAATAGACACACTGGGGCACAAACTCACAGGTAGGCAGGTGCGCACTCTATGCGCGTATGACTGCTGTGTGTTGGACCTCGCTGTGAGTGCTAGCAATACCTGTTGACCAGCTCCTAAAGGGCGACCCATCACATTTGACGTTGGTGTATACACAAATTGTTGGCATCAGCAGTCCCCGATAACTGCCTAAAATGTCACAACATAGTTTGTTTTACTCGCTCAAGAATGCCATGTGGACGGTGTTCATCCACAACCGCTTGTGTTTGCCCACTCAACAGGTTTTGAAGGGGGTGCATGCCGCTGGGGCGTAGACGGAAGCTGGTGGGTCAGGTGGGGGAAAGGCATCAGTCGTGACATCTGTAGCCTCGGAGTCCGTGCTAGCCCCGACCCAGGTAGTCTCTGCGCGTGACCTGAGCGTGGGCGCGCGTGTCGCATGGTGACAGCCACTTTGTCGTGATGCGCGTCTGCATGCGCGCGCGCCCCGCGGAAGGTGACCGTGTAGCCGGAAAAAGTACCACTGACTGGGTAGACAGGAAGATCATACAGCCAGGGCAACTAACTAACCTCTGTGTTTCAAGCCTGTTTCATGGCGCACATCCGTGAAGTGTCCCGGCGCACGGGCTGGGTTATGGCTCACAGCGGTGGCAAATAGGTCGCAGTGCGGCGGCAGGGGTGGAGGGCGGCAGCAAGGGGCCTGACTCTGCTCGATGGGGGGGCACGCTTGGGCTGCTGCTCGTGGGCATTGTGTGCAGGTTGGAGCGCGGAATGTGGGATAATTCTGGCGAGGGCTTTCCTGATCCCTGGCCCTCCTGCTGCCTGCCACTTCTTCACACACTCGCTTGTCCCTATATGGGCATCCCCTTAGGCGATGCCTCCCCACCCCAGGCCCAAGCCCTAAGTTGTGAAAACCCTGAACCCACTCCCCTAGGCCGCCCCATCGGCCCCCGACCTCGATTTGCACATGGCGCTGACCGGTCGCGCATCTCCACAGACATGGCCATCCTCCTAAAAGCAGATGTCCAACGGGCCTCGCGCTGTTCCGCGCAGTGGAGGCCTGCTCTGCCGCCGCCGTTGCGCCGTTCCTGCTCGGCGCGCTCATAGTTGCTCCGTCGCATGTGATGCTACACGACCGCATGCAGTTCCTGGCTGTGAAGGCGGGCGGCAAGATCCCGGCAAGGACAGCCACCCATGCCACACCAGCAGGTGTGGTGAAGGGAGATTTGGGGGGGAGGGACGGGGAGTTAACGTGTAGCCGAACTGTGCCATAATACAAAAATACACTGGCAGCCACGCACGCAAGTGGCAGCAGGTGCAACGGGGGTGCGGGTGGATGAATGTGCTGTGGCATGAAGCCTGAAGCGTTTTGACAAATCACGAAGGGAGGGTTTCCCTTCCGGCGTTTGGTGTAACCGTTTGGAGTAGCTGCGTCGCACAGCAACAAGCAAGGCAAGGCTATGGGAGGGGGGAGTGAGCTGGGGTTAGAAGCACGACAGCAGTCAATGCCCAGGAGCATAAGCCGTTTTCAACAATCCAAATGAGAGAGAGTATCAGTATTTAATTTTGAAGGGTACAACGATTGAAAAGAAGATTCTGTCCTCACTGCATGCCAGATTCACCTCCTGGCCAAAACAACACCCTTTGCCGGCTAAACTGGCCAGATGGCCGGCCTTTTCTGTATCCCGTCATCGCCGGCTTCCCTTGCACTGAAAGGCGGTGTCGAACTCGCCCTTCCCCCCTCGCATGCCTCCATCCAACCACCTCCAACCTTATTTAACCGTGTAACCGCTGTTAACACATTTTTTGGGAATTCAGGCCCTTTCACACAATTCTCTGAAGTCCCTATTCTGCGGTTACATTTTACTTACCCCCTCTGAAGGGGGTGAAATTTTACTTACCCCTCTGAAGGGGGTAAAAAACAATAAGAGCCTCCTCACCAATACCATCTGTCAGTGTGGAAAACGAGCAGCCAACCAAAATAAATTACACTGTCCGTGGTATAACCGCAAATCCCTGATCCCTTCCCAGGTCTCCCGGGCTCCAAGACAACGACGAGACGTGTGGCAGCAAGACAACGAGGCACTCGTGAAGCCTGCTGCGGGCGGCCACGAGGACGGTGCGGCTCCTCCAAGGTTGGGTCATGCACGCCCCTCGCGCCGACTGTCGGGATGGATACGCACTGCTTTCGGCATCCGCGCACGGGCACGCGGCCGTGGTGAGGCTTCTTCTGTGGTGGCGGCGGCCGGGAAAGAGAGGCCATATTCCAGGCGGCCACACATGGGCATGAGGCGGTGGCGAGGCTGCTCTGGAGGCGGCAGCTTCCGGGTGCAGCCAGGGCGGTTCATTGTACTCGGCATCTCAGAAGTCTGTGGCAGTAGTGACACCATGAGTTGGTGACGGGCACTGATGTCTCACACGATTCACGTCCACACATTTGCTTTCTCTCCTGAGGAGGATACAGGTCGGAATCAGGGTCAGAATCATTTGAAAATTATAAAAATCAGGTTGATGCGTTTTACTATTTTTTCTGTTTTCTCATGGGAATTTTGAGCTCCATCTTCTTGTCTACCTTTGATCGTATCCTGACTTCCCACTCCAAACACGATGGAGCATATAATGGGGTGGCTGGACACAGCAGATACGACGGTATAATTGTGGATTGCAAGGTTCTCTGGTGGAGTGACCCTTAATAAGTAAGAAAGATGGTGCACCCGGATGTACCACCAAAACTTGCAATCGGCTTGGTTAAATGGGGCAATACCGTTCACTGGGCTTTGCTGACTTCTGCATTCTGGAGATCAAGCCACATGTAGTCCTCCTGCATCCTCGAAGAGTGGCCCATGTCTGCTGCAATTTGATCCCTCTGATCACCATTGAGCGTGTTGAAGTCGAGAGCGCTGCAAAAGGCATGCCGTAGCAAGCTGACGCCTGGGGCTTTGTCGCTGAACAGGTCCTTGGTCGTGAGCACCACCCACTTGGACCACCTCTGGGCAGTGTACGCTTGCTGTTTTGCATTGATGAACACATGGTCCCGGGGCCAGCGCGCTAGGGATGCGCTCAGGACCCGCATGAAGCTGTCAGGAAGCTGCTGAGTGATCCCGGCCTTGTGGCTGTCATGCTTGGATGTTTTGTGGACAGCGATGCGCATCATCGCACCGTCCATGATGATGAGATTCGGAGCTTGCTCCGCCTCAACCTGGCTGGGGGCTGGTCGCGTAGGCCACCTCTGGCGCTTGGGAGGGACGACGCTGGTCGAGTAGGCCATGATCACGAATGCCATGCTCGTTCGAATTGTGCGGTGTGGGTCCTCCTCCGCGGCGATCTCGGCCAGCTTTTTGTGCCACTCGTCCATTTTCACGTAGTTGGCAGCCTGCTCCTCGTTGGACAGAGCGTTTTGGCAAGATTCCCCCAGCTGCCTAGCACGGTGCTCAGCCGAGGCAAGCTCCCATGCTTCAAATGCCCTGGACCCCCGACCTGCCTAGCGACACGGCCTTGGTGAGTTTTTGTGACGGTATAACCTCCACACCCTGTAGCTCATGTTGCACACACAGTCAACAAGTAACGGTGCTCACCCAGTCACCCACCCATTAGCGTATTAGTTGTGCTGACACACCCAGCCAGTGATATATCCCACCTACTATGCACACCCACCTATTAATAGATGTTGCCTAAACACTCACCCAGTAATATATTTATTGCCTTGCCACCCACCCAAACGCATATTTGATATTTCACATGGTCATTCATCCCAGAATAGTTATATCAGAGATGGAGTGCGTGTCGAAGAGGTGGTGCAGAGAAAGGATGGAGGACGTTTGAAGTGTGAGGTGCAGGGGTGTCATGGACCGGACACATGCAGGCTGAGGCTTGGGGAAGGTTTAGGGTTGTGAAGTGAAGCATAATTGGAGTCTGCTGTGAAGCAGAACGGGACACAGGTCATCAGGTGGGGATTCAAAGCAACGGAAGGTTTAGGGTTGAATTAGGGTTGCCGTTAAGCTGAAGAGCACCCAGGCCATCAGGTTAGGGGGGGGGGCTTCAAACGCAATGAGAGACTTCACCGCGAGGTCAATACTTGAAGGGGAATTACAGATTTCACCGCGTGGTACATGTTGTGAAGATAATCACCGTCTGCAAATGGTACAAGTAGGGTTAAGGGTGACAGGGTTCGAGCATGACAATTGAACCCTGAACACCGTATGTGGACCGTAGAAGAACCCAGAGAGGAGCAGTGACGGTAACTGACAAAGAAACTCTGGCTTACCTGCAAAGCTGTTTAAAAGGTGGGAGCCCGGGATCACCTTTTAACAAGTTGGAGAAGAGCTCTTCAAAGAGCTCGCCAAATGGCGCTCCCAAAACCTCATGCCAGCATCTGCGGGTGGGGCGAAACTTGTATGCCCCTCTTCCCCCTAAATCCTAAATTCTCCCCCACGCAGGGGCATGCCTCTTTTGGGGGGCCAGCTCCAGAACGGCCCCTCGAACCAGTACAGCGCCATCCTGACGTACCGCCCCGAGAAGCCGAGTGCGCGGGTGGACGCGATCATGGCCCTTAACCTGCCGGGCGCGGTGCCGCTCATGTGCTTCATGGCCGAGGGCAGGATACTGGCCTTGATGGGGTACCAGGTGAGGACGAGGGTTTGGAAAGGGATTTTGAAGGGTTTAAATACTTTGTGTGCTATAACGAGGACACATTGTTTTCATGTGGTTTTCACGGCGTCCAATTCCTTCAACCCCTATAATGGTATTAGGGAAGTCTGTTGTCTATTCAGGAACCTGGAGCCCTGTACTCTGAATTCCCTGGGACATTCCACTTAAGTCTTGAGGCTGGCTGGGGGGTCTGCTGTGCTCGCGCCGTACCTTCATAGCTTGAGATCTTAGGGTTTGAAATTAAGATAAAGACATCTTAGGCTGGTGTCAACGTATTATGAAAATGCCATGTATTCGCCTGGTTTGAATGCGCCCTCAGAACAGGCGGGTTTATTCAACAGAAATGTTGTATTATAGCAAAGCAGGCTGGAAGTATGTCCTATCGCGTTACACTGCCGGGATGAACAACGGTGATGAGCCAGGTAAATCCATTCGAGGTAGTCCCGGTTACTGTAGCTTCCGCCTGGAATCTGGCAGATTTTATATTTTTAACTCGCAATATTGTACCTTTTTTAACAATCTGGCAGTTTTCACCTTTCAAACTGACAGTTGTTTAATTTTACCTTTTTAGCCTTTATCTACCAAAAAAGAGGCAGCGGCCGAAGCTGGGGCTGAGACGCCCATATATATTTCCTCTCTGAAGCCACTCCCCCTCTTTTTTGTTATTCAAACCCTGAACCCTGCGCTCTGCTGATCGAGCAGGCCCTCTTCCACGTCATCATTATGTTCGTACTGTACCACAAACAGCACTACAACTCGGCCCTGGGCAACCACTACCTCCACGACCCCGCGCTCAGCCTGGCCGCGGTGGTGGAGCCAAGCGCGGGTGTCGCGCCTGGGGGTGTACGCAAGCAAACGGTATTCGGCTGGTGGTTTCCTCCGAATGAGGAGAGGGGAGGCCCCGTGAGGGGACGGGCACGGTCGGTACGCAGGGCAGCGCGTACAACATGCCGCCCTTCCGCAGCTTTGGCCCGTGAGCTACATGCGGCTGGGGAAGCGAGCGGGATTCATTTTAGGTGCAGCCTTCCTGCCCTAGAGGGAGTGAACTACGCGCGCGTTGCGACAGCTCATATTCCGAGTTTATTTCCCCCTGGACCAGACAGTTGGGCGCCTACGAGGCCAAGCATTTTCAGCATAGCGCAGAGGTGTGATGTCATTGACATGTTCAGATCCTCGGACTGGCAGTACTGGGTAGTTAATATTTTATTATCCATGATCCGATCCCTCCTATGCCCCCCCTGGTGAAGGACAGGACTTGCCGAGGATGGCCGCAATCTATGTCATTCAATGTTGGGAGCTAGCAGCTCAGGCTTTCTTGAGCCCTCAATCAAATCAAGGCCCGGGCATTTGAAAGGGGGGCAAAGTCAGAACGTCAATAAGTTTATCTGAAGCTTAGAAAGTGCATGAACATGAGGAGACATTGCGACTTTTTCCATTTCTCCTATATAAGAGGCCAGCCGGCTGTAGTGAACCCGTTACTCCTTAGACTGTTAGATCTGTAAAAGAAGATCTAAGACCGATCTCTAAAAGCCGGATCTGTCGAGTAAATGTCGAGTAAATGTCGAGTAAATGTTACGATACCGCCTAGGTGAAATAAATCCAGTCCAACCGAGGTGAAGTTTGTATGCAGATTTTACAGTTCAGCCCCTGGTTCAGCATTGCATCACATTTGATGCATGGGACATGAGCCCGTAAATTGGAACAATCACTTGATACACTAGGACAGCGAGCAGAAAGTAGTGACACCCATGGGCAAGCAACTAACACACAACCACAAGACAGTGGCGTAGTAATGAACCCCATAGTGCAGAAGATACGCCCTAGTCATAAAACATGACTTGGGTGCGAAAGAGTTAGAATGAGCAACGCCTCGAAAATCTTAGGGGAAACGGACAATTAGGCAGAGTTATGAGATGAATGTCTTTTTTCATCATACAATAAACGATAAAAATAAACCATTTCTTCTAAACTGCAGATGCAAAATATACTGCAGATAGGTGATGTAAATGCAAAGGTGAGATATACATTCTAAGTAGAAGGAAAACATAACAACAATTTCCCCCTTCAAATTGTCAACACAGTTCCACCCCAAGCAGAAGAGTCCCGACACAGACCCTAGCATTTAAAATAGCCACTGCCTACAAAAATAAAGTGCCACAGCCCACTGGCCTCCATCACGCCCTTATCATTCATAGCGTTTGGCTCCCTTAGGCAGCGGCACCGCGAGCAGCTCGGTGCAAAATTTGCGGCCTAAGTCAAGAGCTACGAGAGAGGGGGCGAGTTGTGCCAAGTGATTGTTTTAGCGCGCACGCCAGACCACCCTTGGGGGAACACTGGGCAAGCACACTGGGCCCATGCAGATCAAACACTGACCAACCTACGGCTGGCCGGTGGCCCCAGCAGCACGGCAGATGCACCAGGCCCCATCAGCCACATGCCGTGATTCATACTGCCTCCCCCCCACACACATGCATGTTGAAGCAATATAAATCGCTGCAGCATTTCTGGAATAAAGGGCTTTTGATACCAGACACGATTTGGTTGCATGGGGCACCCTAGCGCCACACTTGGATATTGGACGAGAACGCACGATTCCCCTCAGGAGCAGCTGTGATGAGGCACAATGTCTTCAGGCCAGGGTTGTGGCACCATGATCTCCTTACGTGTCCCTCATTCACCTCATAGTCATCCAATGCAACCTGCCTGGTGAGGTCCCAGGTTCTCAGCCGCCTTCTGGAGAATGAGGCCAACACGGTGGTACCTGAAGGGTCTAGAGCGACCTTGGTACTGAAGTCAGCATTGGTGAGACCCTCAAACACAGAGCCTCTGCACAAGCCAGTACCAAGATCCCACACCCGCACAGTCCCATCAACAGAGCTGCTGAAAGCTGTGCGGCCGCTGAAATCCATTCCAACGCTGCAGACTAAATCTTTGTGTCCCTCCATGGTGCGCACACATTTACTGGTGCGAGTATCCCACAAACGTAAAGTCGCATCGGCCGAACCTGAAATAATCAAGCTGGTTTCCTCTGAAGTTTGCCAGTCGGTGACGGCGTGATCGTGCCCTTTCAGGCTCGGCATAGCCTCCAAACCTGTGGAAATGTCCCACATCTGGAGTACGCTGTCAGTGTCTTCAAGATTATAAACAACGTAGCCGATTCCATGCCAGCTAGCTTTAAAAATTTTGCTTCCGACACCTGATGGCTCAAAAGCACTTTGACGCTGACGGGACACCAAGTCCCAGATGTTAATCAGCCCATCCCCATTGTGAACAAGTGCCAGGCCATTGGCGCTGACATCGATTCCCCGCACCGCATCTTGGTCCACATCTCCAATGGGTATGCGGTCTGCTATCATCTGTTTGTCAAGATCCCAAATGAGGAGCGACACTTCGCCTTGATGGTAGACAGCAAGAACCAGTTGGGAGTTCCACAAGCAGCTGGTCAAGAGACCGCGGGTGCCTGCCCAATCTTCAAGAAGGCCATCACCCTAAGGACGTAAATATAAACATGTTAGGCCAAGCTCAAGTTGGTCAACCTTACAACATGAATAAAATTCAATTCTAGGTGATCTCGTAGCCCAATCGCCTCAAAAATCAACCTCTGTGCACCAACCTCCAGCACTCACATTGGTCGCAAGTGGGCTGGACACTGAGGGTGGCTGACTGATCCGAGGAACACACGATGATCCCTGTGGATGTGGAGCAACATAATGCTATGTAGACTCTCAATGACTGAAGCGGCGATAAGAGAACAGGGCAACAGGAAAAAAAGCATAAGATTTCAGTGCAATAATGTGCATATAAGGCCAGAGCTGTATTTCCAAGGCATGATGATACGCTAATCTCACACGCGCTGGAAACCGAAATGATGTGGATCTCAAACAACATTGCCTGTCGCCCTACCTTGAACCCATAAGGCAGGCCGGACATCATATTAATGACCTCCAAACATGTTTCCTGACGGAGCCCTTGCAGTAGGCCCCTCTGGACAGGGCTGTACAGGGCCCCCAGAATGGGCGAGACGGCAGGCTGTGTCGCCTCGGAGAGCTGAGACAGGCATGCCCGAATCATAGGCGTGTACTGCAGGGAGTCAGATAACGCAAGCCATTCAAACAGATCTGGGTTGGACGCTGAGCTGGCAGCTGATGCCGATGATGGCGAGGGTGCAAGAGGCGAGTTCCAAAACTGAGGCTTGGCTGCATCAAAGGCGCCTTCACAGCGCTTCAGGAGGGCCGGCATGTTGTACTGGTGTGCGATCGGGAGAATTCGGAAGGCAGTGGCCGGGGTCAGCGTGGCGGCCTCCTCGCTGAGGACTACAGGAATGCATGATCCATACTTAAATGAGGCATTCGATGCTTAGGAATAGACTTGTCAGGCTGAAATAGGAGGCCTACTTCAAAATCGGAAAACTTGGCTTACCCCCAATGTACAATAACCTGAGCACCTCTGTCCAGTCTTCCAAGCAACCATCAACCTGCCGTAAAGAAATTATTCAAAAATTGACACTTCAACACGTGTCAGTCGACACCAGGTGCTGATAAGTTGCTTGCTCACAATCTTTGTCTCAGAGTATTCACCAACTTGTGCAGCAAGCTATTATTCAAACATGCACTGCGCTCACTAGCATCAGGAGCGAAGCATGTGAAAAAGGGCAGGATAAAAACAGAGCGGTTATAATCAAACAGGCTTCACAAGTGACATCTGGGTTCAAGTTCACTAATGCCAGTACTCAAGAGGTGAAGATCAATTGAAGCAGCGCACTATCTCCGGCAGCTTATCCTTTGACAGGCTACATAAGCAGGATGGGCGCATGAGGGTGGCCATGGAGGCCTCCATACCATGCATGGTACCATGGATCAAACACGGATGCATGGGAATTGATCCATGTATGGGATATATCACTCGTCCACCAGAGAACTCATGCAGCTGATACTGGGTTCACTTACTGACATAGTAGACGATGCCGCATCAACAGCAGCCTGGCTAGCATGCCTCTTCAAAAATGGTTCATCATGGTCCGTGTTCGTTTCTGGTAGGAGCTGTCGTATAACTGCAGACGCCAACTCAAGAAGTGCCCGGTGTGCCTTGACGGAGCGCCCATCAGGAAATCTCAATGTGACGTCACCCCGAGATAAAGTCTCGTCAAGCGTAAGCTGATCACTCATGGGATACCGGTATTAATAAGGTGAGTTGAGTTTATATTGCCCTCCATTTAGGATCAGGGGAAGGGGAGGCTTCGGGTATTTTTGCCCTAGACCCTCGGGGTACTACCCCGAGTAAAGGCTTTAGAGCCAAAGTTGATGGAAGCCGATGTCCACAATTGCATTCATGTATGTATAAATTTGCCTCGCAGGTTTTGCTGAAACAGGGGGCTAAAGCACGGCCTTGCAAAATCTACAGATCCGCGTCATCGACCCATGCATCGACCCGGTGGATGGCATCGAGCCAAGGCAGGGTGACCCGATCAAAGTAAAGAAGAACACAACAGGTATATGCCTTTATTATTTATGGGTGAGTTATATTCAGAATTGTGAACAGCTCTTATTGTCCTGCCTAGACTCGCGTCTCAGTCTCGCTGAGGGCAGGTACATACTCGCGATCGCAAACAAAAAATATGTTCATAGAAGCTCAAGTGTTCATATTATCTTGATGAGCCTGTCTCAGATTTGCAAGATGTGAAGCAGCCAGGCCACAAACCCTGTTCGATGTTGCAACACCTGGGCGACAACTGCCATGCCTGGTTGCCTGCTAAATGCTCTAGCTAAATGCTCCAAGGCTGCTTGCTTGTTGCCCCCCCCTGGTCCTTCCTTTCTGGACAGCAAAGATTTGTTACTCCCCTGGTCTAGATCGTCAGTCTTGATCAGGCCAAGCAACCCAGTGAGCACCTCGCCAGGACTGAGGAGTTCTCACTGAATCTCTCAAGGTACCGGTATATCCATGATGGAGCTATGTCGCCTGATGAACCTCTCCATCCCACAGCGGCCCACAGGCAAATCTCAAATCCAGTTTCCAAGATGCCTTCTGTGATTGATCAATTATCCGACAGGCCAAGTAATACATTCTGGCTACCGTAGCTACCGGGATGTTCTAACAGCAGAGGTATGGTACCTTGTTTAGTGGATTCTAATTCAAATTCATATTTGGTAATTATTGATGCAGATCTTGGTGGAATACCTGTGGGAGTGGCTCTCCAGCCAGGTGGGGTTTTCGATTTCCAATTTGTTAAGAATGGGTGAAGATCAGTGGAAAACCTGAAGGATTGGTCTTCCAGCGAATAGTGGATGCGAATTTTGGTGGAATAGTCATATTCGGTAGTGATTGATGCAAATATGGGTGGAATACCTGTGGGAGTGGCTCTCCAGCCAGGTGGGGTTTTCCGATTTCCAATTTGTTAAGAATGGGTGAAGATCAGTGGAAAACCTGAAGGATTGGTCTTCCAGCGAATAGTGGATGCGAATTTTGGTGGAATAGTCATATTCGGTAGTGATTGATGCAAATATGGGTGGAATACCTGTGGGAGTGGCTGTCCAGACAAATGGGGTATCAAATTTGAATTCAGAGATCATGGATGCAGATCTGAGTAGAGGACCTGCAGGGTGCCTGTCCAGCCAACTGTGGATTCGTTTTCAAAAACGTTAACTAGTACACACAGATCTCAGTGGAAAACCTGTGGTGGAGGATATTTAGGTAGGTATGGATTCGGATTCGAATTTAAACTCAGAAACAATTCATGCAGATCTGGGCGGACAACCTGTGGTTGTGGCTGCCCAGCCAGGTGGGGTTTCCTGATTCAAATATGGGAATGCCGGAAATGGGTGGAGAATCTACAGGACATGCTGACCAGCCAGGTGGAATTTCAATTTCAAATTCGTAAACAAAGAGAAGCGATCTTGGTCGAGAATCTACAATGGCTTTCCAGCCACTGTTGGAGATTCGAATCACAATCTAAGAGAGTGGTGCCCCGCTGCCTGCAGGTCTTGCGTCCGCTGGTCCAGCTCAACCAGGTGGGGGGAGTAGGGAGGGGTGGAGGGAGGAGGGGGTAACCCGGTGAGGGAAAGAGAGGGGGGCAGCTGCTAGGTAGATTGACACAGCACACGAATAGCTCAACCAGGTGGCAGGGCAGGAGGGGGGGAAAGGGGAAGTGGGGAGCGGGAGGGGGGCGCGGGGAGACAGGGCAGCTAGGTGGAGGAGGGGGGGGCAGAGGAGTGCATGTGGTGACAGGCCCCGCACTCTACTCGATTATTTTAACAGTACGGTCGATGAGCCGTGTATTACCTTTCACGAACACTTCAGAGGAGGGGGCAACAAGGTGCAAGGGCACTCCACTCTTTTATATGACAACACTGCCATTGCCGTGTTCTGCCCTCTATTAGCTGATGATGCATTGGGACTTGTACTGCCCCCATATTCAGATGCTGGTGCAGTAAATCCAGCAGGTGCATATGCCGGCCATTCTCAATGTTATGTGCAGGGATGGGGACGGACCAGCAGCCGCGGTGTACGGCCATGGGGCAGCAGTAGCTGAGTGTGGAGAATGTGTGGGCCATGGCCAAGGTGAGGCGAGGGGGGAACGCGCGGAGTGTGGGAGGGGGTCTGATGCCTGACGGTGCCATTGTTTCTGTATTAGGAACAGTGAGTGCCATTGGCAACCAGGAGGGTGAGTCGAAAGTAAGTTGGATTGGTCATTTCAGCATAGCCATTCATCAAAATAAGTCGGCTCGTCAAAGGCGAGTGCCCCCATGTCCACACCTTTTCCAGCTCCTGGTTGAGTAAGTAAATTATTTGAAACGAGGAACACTCAGAGAGGGCACACTGGATGATGTATGTGGAAGCTGTGAGGCAGGTGGGAATCCCAGTGGACTGGCCTGGTGGTTGGGAGTTACATGGAGCGCAAACCCTTGGGTCCAATTGGGTGCCTGAAACCTGAAACCCGTATCCTCTCGACAGCTGTAACCCTGCCCCTCTGTCCTTGCCCTCTCTCAGGCCCTGGTTCGGTATGACCACCTGCAAACTGCCCTGTCCCCTCCCTATCCCATGCCCTTGTCCGGTACGACCACCTGAAACCCGCCACCTGCAAACTGCCCCCTGTCCCCTCCCTCTGTCAGGCCCTCATCCAGTTAAATCACCTGAACCCTGCGTCCCTGGTGTTTTAGACCTGAAGCTTCATACCTGAGATTGCATACCTGAGATTGCATACCTGAGATTGCTTACCTGAGACTTCATACCTGAGACTTCACATATGTGTGGGGCGGTCTGCTACGCAGAAACGCAGTAATATTTTAGCTGGAGACCCGTACTTTTTTTATGACATTGCAACGAGGTCGATCGTTACGACTGACACTTGCCCCTCTGCCTGTACCTGCACCTAATTATCCTGAACCCTTAACCATTGCATGCAGGCTCCCGGCTGAGGGCACCTGCCTCCCTGCCTGCCAATGAGGGGTTGGGAGCGCTGCAGGGGGCAAGCCCTGGACCCCCGACCTGCCCAGCGACAAGGCCTTGGTGAGTGCCTGTGACGTGTTTAGGGTTTCACTTGAAGCCTAAACCCTGAACCCCTGGACCCCCGACCTGCCCAGCGACACGGCCTTGGTGATTGCCTGTGACGGTTGTGGGGTTCACCTGAAGCCTAAACCCTGAACCCCTGGATCCCCGACCTGCCCAGCAACACGGCCTTGGTGAGTGCCTGTGACGCTTTTTGGGTTCACCTGAAACCTAAACCCTGAACCCCTGGACCCCCGACCTGCCCAGCGACACAGCCTTGGTGAGTGTCTGTGACGGTGTTGGGTTTCAGCTGAAGCCTAAACCCTGAACCCCTGGACCCCCGACCTGCCCAGCGACACAGCCTTGGTGAGTGCCTGTGACGGTTTTGGGGTTCACCTGAAGCCTAAACCCTGAACCCCTGGACCCCCGACCTGCCCAGCGACACAGCCTTGGTGAGTGCCTGTGACGGTTTTGGGGTTCACCTGAAGCCTAAACCCTGAAGCCCTGGACCCCTGACCTGCACAGCCAAGGTGAGTTTTTGTGACGGTATAACCTACACACCCTGTAGCTCATGTTGCACACACAGTCAACAAGTAACGGTGCTCACCCAGTCACCCACCCATTAGTGTATTGTGCTGACACACCCAGCCAGTGATATATCCCACCTACTATGCACACCCACCTATTAATAGATGTTGCCTAGACACTCATCCAGTAATATATTTATTGCCTTCCCACCCATCCAAACACATATTTGATATTTCACATGGTCACCCATCCCGGAATAGTTATATCAATGATGGAGTGCGTGTCGAAGAGGTGGTGCAGAGAAAGGATGGATGACGTTTGAAGTGTGAGGTGCAGGGGTGTCATGGACCGGACACATGCAGGCTGAGGCTTGAGGAAGGTTTAGGGTTGTGAAGTGAAGCATAATTGGAGTTTGCTGTGAAGCAGAACGGGACACATGCCATCAGGTGGGGATTCAAAGCAACGGAAGGTTTAGGGTTGAATTAGCAGCCCTGACGTTAAGCAGAAGAGCACTTAGGCCATCAGGTTAGGGGGGGGGGCTTCAAACGCAATGAGAGACTTCACTGCGAGGTCAATACGGGGAATTACAGATTTCTTGCGCCCTTGTCTGCCCAGGATAAGGGATGTACGATGGCCGTAAGTCTGCTAAGGCTGCTCCTACCTCCCGCTCAGAAGTCGAGAGACATATTTGAGAGATTACAAAACCTCTTCAAACGTCTTTCCTCTTGCTTGTGGTTCCTTTCCTTTTTCCTCCCTACGAGATAGGAACTAGGGTAGCCTGTAAGTAGGAGTGGGAGGCCCTGGGACCTTGTTCAACAAGGCTAGGCTGTTTGGGCGCCCAACTGTTTGGTGGGAGAGTGTTCAATGCAAGAAGGGGCTAAGAGAACGAAAGACAAAAAAACAGGATAAAGCGCTCCCCTCCCCCACAAAAAAACCCATTCCCCATTCCAATTAAAGCCTAGCCCTTGACAATGTGTACCACATCGTCCCCAAAGGTTTGTTGTCCTCCTGACCAGCCAGTCAGGCATCCATGCGGCTGAGCCTTGGCATCATGGCTCGGTGGTATTTGTCATTGACCTCCTCTAAAAATCCCAATGCCTCCCACCAGCCTCTCTCTTTAGTGCTCACCACCATGATGACCTACCTCTCCGCATCCTACATCGAATCCCAAATGGCCAACTCAACACTTCGCGTCCAGCTGTTTTGTGTCTAGCATTTGACTGACTGGCTGGTACAGAAAGAGTCCAAGCAAGACGCTCATCACCATGACCTACCCCTCCGCATCTTGCACCAAAGCCCAAACGGCCACCTCATCCCTGCTTGCCCAACTGACTCCCCTAGAGTCTCATGACCGTCTCAGCCGCTCAACTAGCTCAACCACCTCTTGAACACCGCAACCATCTCATCCCTGCTTGCCCGGATGGTGAGGGAAGCCTTCATACAGGATGAGAGTCCAAAATGTTTTACATGATGAACCCTCTGCCCCCCGCAACCAAATCCAGGTGGCCAGCTCATCAGCACGACCAGCCCAGCACCTTAGCCAGCTCAACCACCCGGCTCAACCACCCAGCTCAACCACCCAGCTCAACCACCCGGCTCAACCACCCAGCTCAACTACCCAACTCAACCACACAACCATGTCAACACATCCGCTCCAACCACATATGACAACCAGCAACTTAGCCTTGCTTGCCCAGCTGATTTTGTTTTAGCATTTTGACGGATTGGTACAAGATGGAGTCCAGGATGCCCGCCACGGTGAAAACCCCGCCCACAAAGGTGCAAGTCGTCGTGAGGAAATGGTACAACGGCTTGCCGGCCTGCCACACCAATATCTGCGACAGATACCACTCCCTACCTTTACACTGGTCAGAACAACCTGAGAGGGGAGGGGGGGCTGCAGTGCAGCAGGGAAGCTCAGCTACGCTTCAGCTACAATTCAACCATGTGTCAGCTACATAGTGGTACTGGCCCAGCTGACGGGTACCACTCCCATCCCTTAACACTGGTCAGAACAACCTGAGAGGGGGGGGGGGGGGCTGCAGTGCAGCAGGGAAGCTCAGCTACGCTTCAGCTACAATTCAACCATGTGTCAGCTACATAGTGGTAGTGGCTCAGCTGACGGGCACCACTCCCTAGCTCAACACTGGTCAGAACAACCTGAGGGGGGGGACAGCAGTGCAGCAGGGAAGCTCAGCTACAATTCAAAAATGTGTCAGCAACATGGTGGTAGTGGCTCAGCTGACGGGTACCACTCCCTACCTCAACACTGGTCAGAACAACCTGAGGGGGGGGGGCAGCGGTGCAGCAGGGAAGCTCAGCTACGCTTCAGCCACGCTTCAACCATGTGTCAGCTACATAGTGGTACTGGCTCAGCTGACGGGTACCACTCCCTATCTCAACACTGGCCAGAACAACCTGAGGGGGGGGGGCAGTGGTGCAGCAGGGAAGCTCAGCTACGCTTCAGCTACAATTCAACCATGTGTAAGCTACATAGCGATAGTGGCTCAGCTGACGGGTACCACTCCCTACCTCAACACTGGTCAGAACAACCTGAGGGGGGGGGGCAGCAGGGAAGCTATCCTACACTTCAGCTACAATTCAACCATGTGTCAGCTACATAGTGGTAGTGGCTCAGCTGACGGGTACCACTCCCTAGCTCAACACTGGTCAGAACAGCCTGAGGGAAAGAGGGCAGCGGTGCAGCAGGGAACCTCAGCTACACTTCAGCTACAATTCAACCATGTACGTCAGCTACGTAATCATAGTGGCTCAGCTGACGGGTACCACTCCCTACCTCAACACTGGTCAGAACAACCTGAGGGGGGGGGGGGGGGCAGCAGTGCAGCAGGGAAGCTCAGCTGCGCTTCAGCTACAATTCAACCATGTGTCAGCTACATAGTGGTAGTGGCTCAGCTGACGGGTACCACTCCCTAGCTCAACACTGGTCCGAACAACTTGAGGGGGGGGGCAGCGGTGCAGCAGGGAAGCTCAGCTACACTTCAGCTGCAATTCAAGCATGTGTCAGCTACATAGTGGTAGTGGCTCAGCTGACGGGTACCACTCCCTACCTCAACACTGGTCAGAACAACCTGAGGGGGGGGGGGGGGCAGCCGTGCAGCAGGAAAGCTCAGCTACGCTTCAGCTACAATTCAACCATGTGTCAGCTACACAGTGGTAGTGGCTCAGCTGACGGGCACCACTCCCTAGCTCAACACTGGTCAGAACAACCTGTGGGGGGGGGACAGCAGTGCAGCAGGGAAGCTCAGCTACGCTTCAGCTACAATTCAACCATGTGTCAGCTACATAGTGGTAGTGGCTCAGCTCACGGGTACCACTCCCTAGCTCAACACTGGTCAGAACAACCTGAGGGGGGGGGGGGCAGCGGTGCAGCAGGGAAGCTCAGCTACGCTTCAGCCACGCTTCAACCATGTGTCAGCTACATAGTGGTACTGGCTCAGCTGACGGGTACCACTCCCTATTTCAACACTGGCCAGAACAACCTGAGGGGGGGGTTGCGGTGCAGCAGGGAAGCTCAGCTACACTTCAGCTACAATTCAACCATGTGTCAGCTACATAGTGGTAGTGGCTCAGCTGTCGGGTACCACTCCCTACCTCAACACTGGTCAGAACAACCTGAGGGGGGGGTGGGGCAGCGGTGCAGCAGGGAAGCTCAGCTGCGCTGCAGCTACAATTCAACCATGTGTCAGCTACATAGTGGTAGTGGCTCAGCTGACGGGTACCACTCCCTAGCTCAACACTGGTCAGAACAACCTGATGAGGGGGGGGGGCAGCAGGGAAGCTATCCTACACTTCAGCTACAATTCAACCATGTGTCAGCTACATAGTGGTAGTGGCTCAGCTGACGGGTACCACTCCCTAGCTCAACACTGGTCAGAACAGCCTGAGGGAAAGAGGGCAGCGGTGCAGCAGGGAACCTCAGCTACACTTCAGCTACAATTCAACCATGTGTCAGCTACATAGTGGTAGTGGCTCAGCTGACGGGTACCACTCCCTACCTCTACACTAGTCAAAACAACATGAGGGGGGGGGGGGCAGCAGGGAAGCTCAGCTACGCTTCAGCTACAATTCAACCATGTACGTCAGCTATTTAATCATAGTGGCTCAGCTGACGGGTACCACTCCCTACCTCAACACTGGTCAGAACAACCTGAGGGGGGGGGGGCAGCAGTGCAGCAGGGAAGCTCAGCTGCGCTTCAGCTACAATTCAACCATGTGTCAGCTACATAGTGGTAGTGGCTCAGCTGACGGGTACCACTCCCTAGCTCAACACTGGTCAGAACAGCCTGAGGGAAAGAGGGCAGCGGTGCAGCAGGGAACCTCAGCTACACTTCAGCTACAATTCAACCATGTGTCAGCTACATAGTGGTAGTGGCTCAGCTGACGGGTACCACTCCCTACCTCTACACTAGTCAAAACAACATGAGGGGGGGGGGGGGCAGCAGGGAAGCTCAGCTACGCTTCAGCTACAATTCAACCATGTACGTCAGCTACGTAATCATAGTGGCTCAGCTGACGGGTACCACTCCCTACCTCAACACTGGTCAGAACAACCTGAGGGGGGGGGGGGGCAGCAGTGCAGCAGGGAAGCTCAGCTGCGCTTCAGCTACATTTCAACCATGTGTCAGCTACATAGTGGTAGTGGCTCAGCTGACGGGTACCACTCCCTAGCTCAACACTGGTCCGAACAACTTGAGGGGGGGGGCAGCGGTGCAGCAGGGAAGCTCAGCTACACTTCAGCTGCAATTCAAGCATGTGTCAGCTACATAGTGGTAGTGGCTCAGCTGACGGGTACCACTCTCTAGCTCAACACTGGTCAGAACAACTTGAGGGGGGGGGCAGCAGTGCAGCAGGGAACCTCAGCTACACTTCAGCTACAATTCAACCATGTGTCAGCTACATAGTGGTAGTGGCTCAGCTGACGGGTACCACTCCCTACCTCAACACTGGTCAGAACAACCTGAGGGGGGGGGGGGCAGCGGTGCAGCAGGGAAGCTCAGCTACGCTTCAGCCACGCTTCAACCATGTGTCAGCTACATAGTGGTACTGGCTCAGCTGACGGGTACCACTCCCTATCTCAACACTGGCCAGAACAACCTGAGGGGGGGGGTTGCGGTGCAGCAGGGAAGCTCAGCTACACTTCAGCTACAATTCAACCATGTGTCAGCTACATAGTGGTAGTGGCTCAGCTGTCGGGTACCACTCCCAACCTCAACACTGGTCAGAACAACCTGAGGGGGGGGTGGGGCAGCGGTGCAGCAGGGAAGCTCAGCTGCGCTGCAGCTACAATTCAACCATGTGTCAGCTACATAGTGGTAGTGGCTCAGCTGACGGGCACCACTCCCTAGCTCAACACTGGTCAGAACAACCTGAGGGGGGGGGGCAGCAGGGAAGCTATCCTACACTTCAGCTACAACTCAACCATGTGTCAGCTACATAGTGGTAGTGGCTCAGCTGACGGGTACCACTCCCTAGCTCAACACTGGTCAGAACAGCCTGAGGGAAAGAGGGCAGCGGTGCAGCAGGGAACCTCAGCTACACTTCAGCTACAATTCAACCATGTGTCAGCTACATAGTGGTAGTGGCTCAGCTGACGGGTACCACTACCTACCTCTACACTAGTCAAAACAACATGAGGGGGGGGGGGGGGGGGCAGCAGGGAAGCTCAGCTACGCTTCAGCTACAATTCAACCATGTACGTCAGCTACGTAATCATAGTGGCTCAGCTGACGGGTACCACTCCCTACCTCAACACTGGTCAGAACAACCTGAGGGGGGGGGGGGCAGCAGTGCAGCAGGGAAGCTCAGCTGCGCTTCAGCTACAATTCAACCATGTGTCAGCTACATAGTGGTAGTGGCTCAGCTGACGGGTACCACTCCCTAGCTCAACACTGGTCCGAACAACTTGAGGGGGGGGGCAGCGGTGCAGCAGGGAAGCTCAGCTACACTTCAGCTGCAATTCAAGCATGTGTCAGCTACATAGTGGTAGTGGCTCAGCTGACGGGTACCACTCCCTACCTCAACACTGGTCAGAACAACCTGAGGGGGGGGGGGGGGCAGCCGTGCAGCAGGAAAGCTCAGCTACGCTTCAGCTACAATTCAACCATGTGTCAGCTACACAGTGGTAGTGGCTCAGCTGACGGGCACCACTCCCTAGCTCAACACTGGTCAGAACAACCTGTGGGGGGGGGACAGCAGTGCAGCAGGGAAGCTCAGCTACAATTCAGCTACAATTCAACCATGTGTCAGCTACATAGTGGTAGTGGCTCAGCTCACGGGTACCACTCCCTACCTCAACACTGGTCAGAACAACCTGGGGGGGGGGGGGGGCAGCGGTGCAGCAGGGAAGCTCAGCTACGCTTCAGCCACGCTTCAACCATGTGTCAGCTACATAGTGGTACTGGCTCAGCTGACGGGTACCACTCCCTATCTCAACACTGGCCAGAACAACCTGAGGGGGGGGGTTGCGGTGCAGGAGGGAAGCTCAGCTACACTTCAGCTACAATTCAACCATGTGTCAGCTACATAGTGGTAGTGGCTCAGCTGTCGGGTACCACTTCCAACCTCAACACTGGTCAGAACAACCTGAGGGGGGGGTGGGGCAGCGGTGCAGCAGGGAAGCTCAGCTGCGCTGCAGCTACAATTCAACCATGTGTCAGCTACATAGTGGTAGTGGCTCAGCTGACGGGTACCACTCCCTAGCTCAACACTGGTCAGAACAACCTGAGGGGGGGGGGGGCAGCAGGGAAGCTATCCTACACTTCAGCTACAATTCAACCATGTGTCAGCTACATAGTGGTAGTGGTTCAGCTGACGGGTACCACTCCCTAGCTCAACACTGGTCAGAACAGCCTGAGGGAAAGAGGGCAGCGGTGCAGCAGGGAACCTCAGCTACACTTCAGCTACAATTCAACCATGTGTCAGCTACATAGTGGTAGTGGCTCAGCTGACGGGTACCACTCCCTACCTCTACACTAGTCAAAACAACATGAGGGGGGGGGGGGGGGGCAGCAGGGAAGCTCAGCTACGCTTCAGCTACAATTCAACCATGTACGTCAGCTACGTAATCATAGTGGCTCAGCTGACGGGTACCACTCCCTACCTCAACACTGGTCAGAACAACCTGAGGGGGGGGGGGGGGCAGCAGTGCAGCAGGGAAGCTCAGCTGCGCTGCAGCTACAATTCAACCATGTGTCAGCTACATAGTGGTAGTGGCTCAGCTGACGGGTACCACTCCCTAGCTCAACACTGGTCCGAACAACTTGAGGGGGGGGGCAGCGGTGCAGCAGGGAAGCTCAGCTACACTTCAGCTGCAATTCAAGCATGTGTCAGCTACATAGTGGTAGTGGCTCAGCTGACGGGTACCACTCTCTAGCTCAACACTGGTCAGAACAACCTGAGGGGGGGGGGGGGGGGGCAGCAGTGCAGCAGGGAAGCTCAGCTACACTTCAGCTACAATTCAACCATGTGTCAGCTACATAGTGGTAGTGGCTCAGCTGTCGGGTACCACTCCCTACCTCAACACTGGTCAGAACAACCTGAGGGGGGGGTGGGGCAGCGGTGCAGCAGGGAAGCTCAGCTGCGCTGCAGCTACAATTCAACCATGTGTCAGCTACATAGTGGTAGTGGCTCAGCTGACGGGCACCACTCCCTACCTCAACACTGGTCAGAACAACCTGAGGGGGGGGGGGGCAGCAGTGCAGCAGGGAAGCTCAGCTACGCTTCAGCTACAATTCAACCATGTGTCAGCTACATAGTGGTAGTGGCTCAGCTCACGGGTACCACTCCCTACCTCAACACTGGTCAGAACAACCTGAGGGGGGGGGGGGCAGCGGTGCAGCAGGGAAGCTCAGCTACGCTTCAGCCACGCTTCAACCATGTGTCAGCTACATAGTGGTACTGGCTCAGCTGACGGGTACCACTCCCTATCTCAACACTGGCCAGAACAACCTGAGGGGGGGGGTAGCGGTGCAGCAGGGAAGCTCAGCGACACTTCAGCTACAATTCAACCATGTGTCAGCTACATAGTGGTAGTGGCTCAGCTGTCGGGTACCACTCCCTACCTCAACACTGGTCAGAACAACCTGAGGGGGGGGTGGGGCAGTGGTGCAGCAGGGAAGCTCAGCTGCGCTGCAGCTACAATTCAACCATGTGTCAGCTACATAGTGGTAGTGGCTCAGCTGACGGGTACCACTCTCTAGCTCAACACTGGTCAGAACAACCTGAGGGGGGGGGGGGGTAGCAGTGCAGCAGGGAAGCTCAGCTACGCTGCAGCTACAATTCAACCATGTGTCAGCTACATAGTGGTAGTGGCTCAGCTGACGGGTACCACTCCCTAGCTCAACACTGGTCAGAACAGCCTGATAGAAAGAGGGCAGCGGTGCAGCAGGGAACCTCAGCTACACTTCAGCTACAATTCAACCATGTGTCAGCTACATAGTGGTAGTGGCTCAGCTGACGGGTACCACTCCCTACCTCTACACTAGTCAAAACAACATGAGGGGGGGGGGGGGGGGGGCAGCAGGGAAGCTCAGCTACGCTTCAGCTACAATTCAACCATGTACGTCAGCTACGTAATCATAGTGGCTCAGCTGACGGGTACCACTCCCTACCTCTACACTGGTCAGAACAACCTGAGGGGGGGGGGGGGGGCAGCAGTGCAGCAGGGAAGCTCAGCTGCGCTTCAGCTACAATTCAACCATGTGTCAGCTACATAGTGGTAGTGGCTCAGCTCACGGGTACCACTCCCTACCTCAACACTGGTCAGAACAACCTGGGGGGGGGGGGGGGCAGCGGTGCAGCAGGGAAGCTCAGCTACGCTTCAGCCACGCTTCAACCATGTGTCAGCTACATAGTGGTACTGGCTCAGCTGACGGGTACCACTCCCTATCTCAACACTGGCCAGAACAACCTGAGGGGGGGGGTTGCGGTGCAGGAGGGAAGCTCAGCTACACTTCAGCTACAATTCAACCATGTGTCAGCTACATAGTGGTAGTGGCTCAGCTGTCGGGTACCACTTCCAACCTCAACACTGGTCAGAACAACCTGAGGGGGGGGTGGGGCAGCGGTGCAGCAGGGAAGCTCAGCTGCGCTGCAGCTACAATTCAACCATGTGTCAGCTACATAGTGGTAGTGGCTCAGCTGACGGGCACCACTCCCTAGCTCAACACTGGTCAGAACAACCTGAGGGGGGGGGGGGCAGCAGGGAAGCTATCCTACACTTCAGCTACAATTCAACCATGTGTCAGCTACATAGTGGTAGTGGTTCAGCTGACGGGTACCACTCCCTAGCTCAACACTGGTCAGAACAGCCTGAGGGAAAGAGGGCAGCGGTGCAGCAGGGAACCTCAGCTACACTTCAGCTACAATTCAACCATGTGTCAGCTACATAGTGGTAGTGGCTCAGCTGACGGGTACCACTCCCTACCTCTACACTAGTCAAAACAACATGAGGGGGGGGGGGGGGGGCAGCAGGGAAGCTCAGCTACGCTTCAGCTACAATTCAACCATGTACGTCAGCTACGTAATCATAGTGGCTCAGCTGACGGGTACCACTCCCTACCTCAACACTGGTCAGAACAACCTGAGGGGGGGGGGGGGGCAGCAGTGCAGCAGGGAAGCTCAGCTGCGCTGCAGCTACAATTCAACCATGTGTCAGCTACATAGTGGTAGTGGCTCAGCTGACGGGTACCACTCCCTAGCTCAACACTGGTCCGAACAACTTGAGGGGGGGGGCAGCGGTGCAGCAGGGAAGCTCAGCTACACTTCAGCTGCAATTCAAGCATGTGTCAGCTACATAGTGGTAGTGGCTCAGCTGACGGGTACCACTCTCTAGCTCAACACTGGTCAGAACAACCTGAGGGGGGGGGGGGGGGGCAGCAGTGCAGCAGGGAAGCTCAGCTACACTTCAGCTACAATTCAACCATGTGTCAGCTACATAGTGGTAGTGGCTCAGCTGTCGGGTACCACTCCCTACCTCAACACTGGTCAGAACAACCTGAGGGGGGGGTGGGGCAGCGGTGCAGCAGGGAAGCTCAGCTGCGCTGCAGCTACAATTCAACCATGTGTCAGCTACATAGTGGTAGTGGCTCAGCTGACGGGCACCACTCCCTACCTCAACACTGGTCAGAACAACCTGAGGGGGGGGGGGGCAGCAGTGCAGCAGGGAAGCTCAGCTACGCTTCAGCTACAATTCAACCATGTGTCAGCTACATAGTGGTAGTGGCTCAGCTCACGGGTACCACTCCCTACCTCAACACTGGTCAGAACAACCTGAGGGGGGGGGGGGCAGCGGTGCAGCAGGGAAGCTCAGCTACGCTTCAGCCACGCTTCAACCATGTGTCAGCTACATAGTGGTACTGGCTCAGCTGACGGGTACCACTCCCTATCTCAACACTGGCCAGAACAACCTGAGGGGGGGGGTAGCGGTGCAGCAGGGAAGCTCAGCGACACTTCAGCTACAATTCAACCATGTGTCAGCTACATAGTGGTAGTGGCTCAGCTGTCGGGTACCACTCCCTACCTCAACACTGGTCAGAACAACCTGAGGGGGGGTGGGGCAGTGGTGCAGCAGGGAAGCTCAGCTGCGCTGCAGCTACAATTCAACCATGTGTCAGCTACATAGTGGTAGTGGCTCAGCTGACGGGTACCACTCTCTAGCTCAACACTGGTCAGAACAACCTGAGGGGGGGGGGGGGGTAGCAGTGCAGCAGGGAAGCTCAGCTACGCTGCAGCTACAATTCAACCATGTGTCAGCTACATAGTGGTAGTGGCTCAGCTGACGGGTACCACTCCCTAGCTCAACACTGGTCAGAACAGCCTGATAGAAAGAGGGCAGCGGTGCAGCAGGGAACCTCAGCTACACTTCAGCTACAATTCAACCATGTGTCAGCTACATAGTGGTAGTGGCTCAGCTGACGGGTACCACTCCCTACCTCTACACTAGTCAAAACAACATGAGGGGGGGGGGGGGGGGCAGCAGGGAAGCTCAGCTACGCTTCAGCTACAATTCAACCATGTACGTCAGCTACGTAATCATAGTGGCTCAGCTGACGGGTACCACTCCCTACCTCAACACTGGTCAGAACAACCTGAGGGGGGGGGGGGGGGCAGCAGTGCAGCAGGGAAGCTCAGCTGCGCTTCAGCTACAATTCAACCATGTGTCAGCTACATAGTGGTAGTGGCTCAGCTGACGGGTACCACTCCCTAGCTCAACACTGGTCCGAACAACTTGAGGGGGGGGGCAGCGGTGCAGCAGGGAAGCTCAGCTACACTTCAGCTGCAATTCAAGCATGTGTCAGCTACATAGTGGTAGTGGCTCAGCTGACGGGTACCACTCCCTACCTCAACACTGGTCAGAACAACCTGAGGGGGGGGGGGGGGGGGCAGCCGTGCAGCAGGAAAGCTCAGCTACGCTTCAGCTACAATTCAACCATGTGTCAGCTACACAGTGGTAGTGGCTCAGCTCACGGGTACCACTCCCTACCTCAACACTGGTCAGAACAACCTGGGGGGGGGGGGGGGCAGCGGTGCAGCAGGGAAGCTCAGCTACGCTTCAGCCACGCTTCAACCATGTGTCAGCTACATAGTGGTACTGGCTCAGCTGACGGGTACCACTCCCTATCTCAACACTGGCCAGAACAACCTGAGGGGGGGGGTTGCGGTGCAGCAGGGAAGCTCAGCTACACTTCAGCTACAATTCAACCATGTGTCAGCTACATAGTGGTAGTGGCTCAGCTGTCGGGTACCACTTCCAACCTCAACACTGGTCAGAACAACCTGAGGGGGGGGTGGGGCAGCGGTGCAGCTGGGAAGCTCAGCTGCGCTGCAGCTACAATTCAACCATGTGTCAGCTACATAGTGGTAGTGGCTCAGCTGACGGGCACCACTCCCTAGCTCAACACTGGTCAGAACAACCTGAGGGGGGGGGGGGCAGCAGGGAAGCTATCCTACACTTCAGCTACAATTCAACCATGTGTCAGCTACATAGTGGTAGTGGTTCAGCTGACGGGTACCACTCCCTAGCTCAACACTGGTCAGAACAGCCTGAGGGAAAGAGGGCAGCGGTGCAGCAGGGAACCTCAGCTACACTTCAGCTACAATTCAACCATGTGTCAGCTACATAGTGGTAGTGGCTCAGCTGACGGGTACCACTCCCTACCTCTACACTAGTCAAAACAACATGAGGGGGGGGGGGGGGCAGCAGGGAAGCTCAGCTACGCTTCAGCTACAATTCAACCATGTACGTCAGCTACGTAATCATAGTGGCTCAGCTGACGGG
Organism: Limnomonas spitsbergensis; assembly: GCA_037349105.1. NCBI lineage: Eukaryota > Viridiplantae > Chlorophyta > Chlorophyceae > Chlamydomonadales > Limnomonas > Limnomonas spitsbergensis. The sequence goes on from JAYJMM010000099.1 coordinate 2,989,936, forward strand.
TACCACTCCCTACCTCAACACTGGTCAGAACAACCTGAGGGGGGGGGGGGGCAGCAGTGCAGCAGGGAAGCTCAGCTGCGCTGCAGCTACAATTCAACCATGTGTCAGCTACATAGTGGTAGTGGCTCAGCTGACGGGTACCACTCCCTAGCTCAACACTGGTCCGAACAACTTGAGGGGGGGGGCAGCGGTGCAGCAGGGAAGCTCAGCTACACTTCAGCTGCAATTCAAGCATGTGTCAGCTACATAGTGGTAGTGGCTCAGCTGACGGGTACCACTCTCTAGCTCAACACTGGTCAGAACAACCTGAGGGGGGGGGGGGGGGCAGCAGTGCAGCAGGGAAGCTCAGCTACACTTCAGCTACAATTCAACCATGTGTCAGCTACATAGTGGTAGTGGCTCAGCTGTCGGGTACCACTCCCTACCTCAACACTGGTCAGAACAACCTGAGGGGGGGGTGGGGCAGCGGTGCAGCAGGGAAGCTCAGCTGCGCTGCAGCTACAATTCAACCATGTGTCAGCTACATAGTGGTAGTGGCTCAGCTGACGGGCACCACTCCCTAGCTCAACACTGGTCAGAACAACCTGAGGGGGGGGGGGGCAGCAGTGCAGCAGGGAAGCTCAGCTACGCTTCAGCTACAATTCAACCATGTGTCAGCTACATAGTGGTAGTGGCTCAGCTCACGGGTACCACTCCCTACCTCAACACTGGTCAGAACAACCTGAGGGGGGGGGGGGCAGCGGTGCAGCAGGGAAGCTCAGCTACGCTTCAGCCACGCTTCAACCATGTGTCAGCTACATAGTGGTACTGGCTCAGCTGACGGGTACCACTCCCTATCTCAACACTGGCCAGAACAACCTGAGGGGGGGGGTAGCGGTGCAGCAGGGAAGCTCAGCGACACTTCAGCTACAATTCAACCATGTGTCAGCTACATAGTGGTAGTGGCTCAGCTGTCGGGTACCACTCCCTACCTCAACACTGGTCAGAACAACCTGAGGGGGGGGTGGGGCAGTGGTGCAGCAGGGAAGCTCAGCTGCGCTGCAGCTACAATTCAACCATGTGTCAGCTACATAGTGGTAGTGGCTCAGCTGACGGGTACCACTCTCTAGCTCAACACTGGTCAGAACAACCTGAGGGGGGGGGGGGGTAGCAGTGCAGCAGGGAAGCTCAGCTACGCTGCAGCTACAATTCAACCATGTGTCAGCTACATAGTGGTAGTGGCTCAGCTGACGGGTACCACTCCCTAGCTCAACACTGGTCCGAACAACTTGAGGGGGGGGGCAGCGGTGCAGCAGGGAAGCTCAGCTACACTTCAGCTGCAATTCAAGCATGTGTCAGCTACATAGTGGTAGTGGCTCAGCTGACGGGTACCACTCTCTAGCTCAACACTGGTCAGAACAACCTGAGGGGGGGGGGGGGGCAGCAGTGCAGCAGGGAAGCTCAGCTACACTTCAGCTACAATTCAACCATGTGTCAGCTACATAGTGGTAGTGGCTCAGCTGTCGGGTACCACTCCCTACCTCAACACTGGTCAGAACAACCTGAGGGGGGGGTGGGGCAGCGGTGCAGCAGGGAAGCTCAGCTGCGCTGCAGCTACAATTCAACCATGTGTCAGCTACATAGTGGTAGTGGCTCAGCTGACGGGCACCACTCCCTAGCTCAACACTGGTCAGAACAACCTGAGGGGGGGGGGGGCAGCAGTGCAGCAGGGAAGCTCAGCTACGCTTCAGCTACAATTCAACCATGTGTCAGCTACATAGTGGTAGTGGCTCAGCTCACGGGTACCACTCCCTACCTCAACACTGGTCAGAACAACCTGAGGGGGGGGGGGCAGCGGTGCAGCAGGGAAGCTCAGCTACGCTTCAGCCACGCTTCAACCATGTGTCAGCTACATAGTGGTACTGGCTCAGCTGACGGGTACCACTCCCTATCTCAACACTGGCCAGAACAACCTGAGGGGGGGGGTAGCGGTGCAGCAGGGAAGCTCAGCGACACTTCAGCTACAATTCAACCATGTGTCAGCTACATAGTGGTAGTGGCTCAGCTGTCGGGTACCACTCCCTACCTCAACACTGGTCAGAACAACCTGAGGGGGGGGTGGGGCAGTGGTGCAGCAGGGAAGCTCAGCTGCGCTGCAGCTACAATTCAACCATGTGTCAGCTACATAGTGGTAGTGGCTCAGCTGACGGGTACCACTCTCTAGCTCAACACTGGTCAGAACAACCTGAGGGGGGGGGGGGTAGCAGTGCAGCAGGGAAGCTCAGCTACGCTGCAGCTACATTTCAACCATGTGTCAGCTACATAGTGGTAGTGGCTCAGCTGACGGGTACCACTCCCTAGCTCAACACTGGTCAAAACAACCTGAGGGGGGGGACAGCGTGGCAGCAGGGAAGCTCAGCTACGCTTCAGCTACAATTCAACCATGTGTCAACCACGCCTTTCACCACATCAGAACAGCTAATTAACGCTAGTGTGTGCTTTGGGGTGCTCCGAAACCGTCAATTGCCTTCACACTCCCCAGCGCACACCTGTAGGTAATGCTCGTGTGTGCTCTGGGGGTGCTCCGAAAGAAAGCCCTGACCGTGCACTTTATCCGCCCACTCAGCTTGTAGACCTGATCAGAAGAAGGGGCACCCAACAGGGTGTGCACTTCATGCACACTGAAAATGGTATGTGGGAACCAAACAACTTGCATGCAAATGAGGGGAGCAGGCGGTGCAGGAGGGGGGTAGGGGGTAGCAGGCAAATTGAGACTGATCGTGCGGCACTTTTTTTTACTTGAACAAGCAGGAACAAGGGCAGGCATGCGTGGCACATGCTGCAGAGTAAACTGGCCTGAGGACAGACTACAGTAAAGAGTGACCAGCCAGAGACTACACACCATTAAGGAGTGACCAGCTGGAGACTACACACCATTAAGGAGTGACCAGCTGGAGACTACACACCATTAAGGAGTGACCAGCTGGAGACCACACACCATTAAGGAGTATCCTGGACAGGGCATGCGTTTGATAAAGAGTGGGCTGGCCAAGGGATACAAACAACTAAGGAGTGGGCTGGCCAGGGGATGCACTAGATAAAAGAGTGGGCTGGCCAGGGGATGCACTAGATAAAAGAGTGGGCTGGCCAGGGGATGCACTAGATGAAAGAGTGGGCTGGCCAGGGGATGCACTAGATGAAAGAGTGGGCTGGCCAGGGGATGCACTAGATGAAAGAGTGGGCTGGCCAGGGCATGCACTAGATAAAGAGTGGGCTGGCCAAATAGGATACACACAATAAACAGGCTGCGCTGTTTCCTTAACTCTCACGCCCCCCACGGGGCGTAGTTTTATTTCTTTCTTTCTACACACAATAAACACACAATACAACAGTGGCATGTCCTGGGCATGCCTTATGTTCAAAAACGAACTGGCTAGGGCAGTATTCGTTGGCCTAGGCAAGCCCTAACAACACAAATATGGTTTAGTGCTTAAGTTGTCTCATACTTGCAGGCCGAGGTTCACCTTCATCAAAGGAAGCAGAAAACAAGAAAGCTATTACCTTTAGGGGCGTGGAGCAGGGGTCTAAAATGGGGTCTGGGAACTGACCGGTTTAGCCGGGCACTTTTTCCCTACTCTCCGGTCTTTTTTTCCGAGCCGGAGTCATCTTTTTTTCCCGTCCGGTTTTCCGAAATAGTGTGAAAAGTGTGATTTTTTCTTCCCGCTCATTACAAACTGTTCGATCTTCTCTAGTCTCAAAAGACACTCCTAGACACAAACCTGCACACACACATAACTACAGTTTATCCTCCTCTTTTGGAGCTGTCGGAAGAGGTAGGGAATCGAGGGCGTATATCAGGTAGGCTTTCAAGGTGCCGGCTGCCTGAGGGAAGATCACCAGCGAGACGAGAGAGGAGGCTGTTTCGGCTGGGGCTGTTTCGTCTTTTTCGGCTGGGGCGGTTTCGGTGAGGTCGATCTCAACCTCGACTTCGCGACGTTGCTCCTCGACTTCGAGACGTGGCTAGCTCCTTCGCTTTGTCTAACGACCACATGCCGAAGTTGAAGGGTTGGCTAGCAGACAAGCGCTCTTTAGAACCACTAGCCATAATGGCGTGCTGAGAGTATGTTCAAGGGAAGAAACATGGAACAGCCGGGGAGAATAAGAGCCGGATAAGAGTTTGTGGGTCTCCGGCCCCAAATCACGAAAGCCGGAGAACATTCATACTTTCCCCTTTTTTTCCGACTTCGCCGGAACCCCCCTCTCGCATTTCCCCGGCTTTTTTTTCTTTTGTCCAATTCTGTCCGGGAACCGACCGGTTTGTAGAGCCCTGGCGTGGAGATTAAGGGATCAACACCACTTGGGGCCAGAGCCACATCCGCACCGTCACCATTAGTTGCTGTATTCCTGCTGCAGCCTGAACAAAAGGATGGCAAGCATGGTGCATGGCGCATGGTTCATGGCGCATGGTGCATGGCACATGGGTGACATGGCGCATGGCACATAACGGGTTGTTCAGGCACTCACTGTCTCACTGAACAATAACATGCCGTTCAGGGCACTCCCTGAACAAGGCCAGGCCCGACGCACCTGCCGGGTGCAGGCGCTGAAGCAGGCTGAGCTTCCGAGCCGACGGCCGGCTTTCAAAATAGAAGCTGTGTATTGTGTGCCTCATGTCCATCCGGGAGTGGTCGAAGGTGAGCGCCGTGCTGTGCGCCGCAAAGCGCCAAGTGCCTGGCACCTTCTTGACCAGGACAAAGCCTGTGGGATTGCATGTGTGAGGGTTGAGGGATCCGGGGCTGATTAGGGTTTATAATTTAATTAGGGTTCTTGGCTCTGTCATATTGAGCGCAAGGTGCCTGGCACCTTCTTGATCTGAAGGAAGCCTGTGCGGATTGCATGTGAGGGGGGTTCAAAGGGTGGGGTTTGATCAGGGTTCCTAACTTTGCGTGATGCAAAGCGCGAGTTACTTGACGAAACGAAGCTTGTGTACGTTTATGTCTTTTGGGGGTAAAGGGTTTGGGGTTTGATAAGGGTTCCTGGCTTTGTGAAGATAAGCGTAGGTTGCCTGGCACCTTCTTGATATGAACGATGCATGTGCATGCCATGTGTGGGTGCATGTGGGGGGAGGTCAAAGTTTGGGAATATGATTGGGGTGATTGGCTCTGCGCCGCGAAGTGCAGTGTTCTAAACTGTCCTGCCTCACCTCAACTGCCACGTAACCAACCAACTGCTGCTCAAACCGCCTCACCTGCCATGTTGCACACACTGCTCGGTGGTGTTGGCTGCCATGAAACCGCCTATATTGTCATGCCTCACCTCAACTGCCACGTAACCAACCAACTGCTGCTCAAACCGCCTCACCTGCCATGTTGCACACACTGCTCGGTGGTGTTGGCTGCCATGAAACCGCCTATATTGTCATGCCTCACCTCAAATGCCACGTAACCACGCAACTGCCATGTGAACCGCCTCATCTGTCATGTTGCAACCATTGCTATTTGGCGCCTCCTTGACTGCCATGCAACCAAATCAACAGTCACTTAACCGCCTCAACTACCACATAACCACCCAACTGCCATTTGAGACCACCCACCTGCCTGCAGGTGCTCGTGTCTCACATGGGGCTGGCCGACGCAGGGAATGAGGCTGTCAGCAAACGCAACCAACGCCTCCTTAGTGCTGGTCTCCGGTGTAGGACTGGTGATCTTGCGCCTACGCTGGCAGGCAGGGCAGGGGGGTTGGTGCAGGGAGAGGGCTAGGTGTTGGTAACGATGAAATAAGCTTGTCGGCAAATTTGACCAGGCCCCCCTTCCTGCGATCTCATAGCCTTGCTCCCACGGTTTTGATGTGGGAATTAGTGATTGGTGTATTGGGGTAGCAAAGTAGGTGTTGGGGAGGGGGAGGGGGATCGGCAGATGCAACCTGCGCCTGTAAAGTTCGGTCCCCGGTGTGGGACTGGATGTCTCCCATGCCTTTAAACAGTCATCAGTTCTAGCCAAACTGCTTCGGTTGGTCTGCCTTAAGAGCAGTTAGGTAGAACATTTTGTCGGGTAGGTTATCTGGGTCAGAAGGGGTTGAAAGCTCTCCTAGATAGATCCATCCAACAAGTCTCTTTGCCTCATATATATGCAATATATCACCCATCAAGGGCATGAAGCTCAGGCAAAGCCGGGGCAGGGGGGGTGGGGGTGGGAGGGTGCGGGCACCCAAGTCCTCACCCCCCCGAGGCCAACATAGCGTTCCAACATAACACGAATTAGGCCTGGGGTCACTTGCCCCTCCCGCACTGTCATCAGCATGGAGCCGCTCACGTGACTCACCCCTCCAATGCTCATCTCAATGGACAAGGGACGCTCACCCCCCCCACTCCATCCACCAGGTCACTCAGCCTCCTACCACATAGACCAAGTTACTCAACCTCCCCCCCCATCAGCCTTGAGCCACTCACCCCTCCAATCCTGATCTCATTGTGACCCTTCCTGAAGACCCTGATGGCAGGGAATCCCATGATGAAGTAGCCTTGACACTGATCCACCTCAGCAGTGCAGTCCACCTTTGACCTTTGTGAACATCATATTGGTTGAAGTGTGAATGTGTCTTGGTTCACACAGCTGCACCTCTTGTCCAACTGGCCGTGGCGGCATCGCTCCCCCTAGCCACCAGCAAGGGGTCTTGTGTCGGGAGGGGGACAGAGCTTGCGCGCCGCCGACAACCCCGAGGCATCACGGGTAGAACTTGCGCGCAACCGACGGCCCCATGGCATCACGCACGGGCAGAGCTGCGCACACCCAAGGGAACATCACGAGTCTGCTGCTGTGGCTCAGCCGCGCTGGCAGCCCAGGCATGGCCCCTGTATTGCGGGCGTGGCCCCTATATTGCGAAACCCCCATCCTACACCACACCAAGATGTTGTTGTTGCACAAAAGTGTTGGCCTCTCTGCATGAAGGACAGGCATGAATAACCTCCCGCTCCTCATTCCCCTTCCCCTAACTGTGCGTACCATGGTGCAGGCCTCACCTGGTGTGGGCCATGTCGCCAAGAGCGAGCCACTAGTACAGCTAGTGCGAGGGCAAAGGGCAGACCTAATATTCCCGGCAGCCTTCCGCTGCCCAGCCTCCAACTGGTTGTGGCGCCGCTTCCTCCCCACTAGCATGGGGAGCGCAGAACTCCAACCATGCATCGATGCAACAACTGCCATGTCAGCAACCGAGGCTCTACGAGGTGGCGTGCGCCACGCACCTACCAACCTCTTCAACAACTCCATTCATTCAGACCCATATGCAGCATCTGACCCAAAGAGCCGTATGAGCATCTGCCAAACCTCTGGTTGAATAGGTAGGAACTAGAAGGTAGAACTACTGATTCGGTGATTCGGTGATTCGGAAATTCGGAATCCCCGGTAGATTCACCCCGAGACCACCGCCCGTACCGCCCGAGACCAAATTCCCGGCGTCAAATTCTCGAAAGAAACCGTGGCCTCAATGCTGTGATATACTGGTGAGATAGTGTTTCTTAATTTAACCTCCTTTCATTCCTCTTGAATTTGGTCGGCTTACCCTTCCTCCCTACCTCCTTTTTTATGTGCATGCAGGTCCTCGTCTTGGATTTTCTGCAGCATCAGCTGACCTTCGTACGGTACATAGAGAAGAAAAGGACAAGAGTTCTTGAGGTGAGTCGCTCATTCTGGATTGGTTACGTCGACCAGTTCATAGTTAAGATGACCGTGATGTTTGAGCGTTCGCTTGTACCGTATTCAGGGCGGGGGGCAGAAGCTGATTCTGTGGTCGGTGTTTTAGCTCAGGTCTGAGCTGGCCAGGAGGAAGACAACTGGAATTTGTGACCGGGGAAACTATCTATTTTTGCTGGGAGCTTCTCTGTGGTTGTGTTCTTGGGGTCAATCATTGCTTTATGCAGAGGCTTTTCTTGCCCTCCTTGCAGATTATTGGGCCTCAGGGCAGGATGGAAGCTTTTCTCCACGGCATCCAGCCTGGGTATGGAGTCCACGCTGACGCCTTCAACGCGGCGGGGTTTACGACCTCATTAGAGGTATCGACGCTGGTGGCGGCCGACCGACCGAGTACAATCCCAATCCAAGCATTCCGCGTCATCCAACGACACGCCGTGAACATGCACCTCTCCCCCTGCGCGTGGGAGGTTTTGTGATTTTGCCCCCCCTCCAGATATATTCTGGGTGACCCCCCGCCCAGCCTTGGGCCCAGCCTTGGGCCCATGCAGCTAACAGGTAAGTATTGAGGTTGCATGGAGGGTGGGGGCGCCATCGCAAGGCAAGCCCTTTTTTCGCCTCCATGTTGGGTGATGCACCAAAAGACGGCGTGGGGGTGTGATGCTGACCGTAGCGGCAGCGGGAGCAGGTATGCTAGTGGCAGATGCGAAAGGAGAGGTGGGGGGGGAGTCATGAGTGGAGTATGTGACGCATGGTGTGTACCTTTCACCCCAACATCCCACTGCTGAGAGGCCACAACGCCGGCCAATGTACAATGACTGCATGGGAGCCCCCCCCCCTTCATGTCAGATGATGGGCACTCCACATGTTGGTGTACTCCCCAACTCCATCATGGGAGTGCAGGGGAATCCTGCCATCCCCCCCAACTGACCATGAACTCCCATGCCCTCCTGTCGGCCCTCATGCCACCAACCTCCTCTCCGCTCCGCCCTCTTGTCCACCCACCTGCCCAGCCAACTTCATGTTTGGGGCCCACCCGATGCCCGAACAGGAGGATCCAGAAAAGTGACGCTAGAGAGCCTCGACAAGAAATTGTATGCCATTCTGGACATGTCCTTGTTCGGGGTTTTGTCGAGCTGCCTAGGTGGCCCCCCCGAGATCAAACGGAAGTTGGCCAAGGAATTTGAAGACTATCAACCGCCCGTGCCTCACCCCTGTCCGGCAAACCCCAACAAGATGTGTTCTTCAATTATGCTTGTTTCAAAGGGGGCACTTAGGCATGCAACTCTTAAAATTTAGTGGATGCCTTGTCCAATGGCAGAGCTTTTAGCTATGCGTTAATAATGTTGCTATTGATGTTTAAAGGCTAATGTGATGAAGAGTCATTTTAAGTCACACATCTAAACTTTGTTTTGAACGTGTATTATATGTGGGATGTACATCGCGAAACCATATGTGCATTTTTGCAACCGAATGTATTCGCATGAGACGTCACTTCACTTAGGCTGCAACGCATGCAATAACTGCTCTCAATGCCGGCTCGCGCGGAAAGCATATAGTGGAAGGTCCTGGCCAACATCACTGACCAAGATGATTGAGACCAAGCCAACCAAACTGGCGGCCTTGACAAAGAAGATGTTGCTTAAGCCTAAGGACGTTTTGGCGTGCTTGAAGATCAAGCCAGAGGTCCTGCTGTCTCCAAGGTAAGGAGCTAGTTTTCTTCAATAAGTAGTTCTCAGTGTTACCGGTCTACCGTATGCAGCTGCGTAAGGCCCGATCACCCCGACCTGGGCGGCCAAGTCACCGAGAGTGTTATTACGTGTGAAAAACGCAGCCGCCTACGGTAGATAGGTAACACTGAGAAGTACTTATTGAACTGAAGAAAACTAGCTCCTTACCTTGAAGACAGTTGGACCTCTGGCTTGATCTTCAAGCACGCCAAGACGTCCTAAGGCTTCATCACCATCTTCTTTGTCAAGGCCGCCAGTTTGGCTGGCTTGGTCTCAATCATCTTGGTCAGTGATGCTGGCCAGGACCTTCCACTCCATGCTTTCCGCGCGAGCCGGCACTGAGAGCATTTCTTGCATGCGTTGCAGCCTAAGTGAAGTGACGTCTCTTGCAAATACATTCGGTTGCAAAAATGCACATATGGTTTCGCGATGTACATCCCACACATAATACACGCTCAAAACAAAGTTTAGATGTGCGACTTAAAATGACTCTTCATCACATTGGCCTTTGAACATCAATAGCAACATTATTAACACATAATTAAAAACTCTGCCATTGGACAAGGCATCCATTGAATTTTAAGGGTTTCAGGCCTAAGTGCCCCCTTTGAAACAAGCATACATAAAGAACACACATTGTTGGGGTATGCCGGGCAGGGGTGAGGCACGGGATGCTAACAGTCTTCAAATTCCTTGGCCAACTTCCGTTTGATCTCGGGGGGGCCATCTCGGAAGCTCGACAAAACCCCGACCAAAGCCATGTCCAGAATGGCATCCAATTTCTTGTCGAGGCTCTCTAGCGTCACTTTTCTGGATCCTCATGTTCAGGCATCGGGTGGGCCCCGTACATGAGGTTGGCTGGGTAGGTGGGTGGACAAGAGGGCGGAGCGGACAGGAGGTTGGTGGGCAGGACGGCCGACAGGAGGGCATGGGAGTTAAGGGTCAGTTCAGGGGGATGGCATGATTCCGCTGCACTCCCATGTTGGTGTAAGGGAGTGAACCAACATGAGGAGTGCCCATCATCTGACATGAAGGTGTGTATGTGTTCCCATGCAGTCATTGTATATTGGCCGGCGCTGTGGCCTCTCAACAGGGGGATGTTGGGGCGACAGGTCGGTACATACCTGGCGCGACATATTCCACTCATGACCCCCCCACACACCTCCCCTTTCGCACCTGCCTTTGGCAGACCTGCTCCCGCTGCCGCCACGGTCAGCATCACACCCCCACGCCGTCTTGTGGTGCATCACCCAACAGGGAGGCGAAAAAAAGGCTCACCTTGCGATGGCGCCCCCACCCTCCGTGAAACACGTCCGTGACTACGGTATATCATACATACCATACATAAATCACTGTGACAGTACCGTATCTCACGTTTTACAGCTCTTCCACATCCGCCTTTGAAGACATCTGGATGTGTCCCTTAATGGTTAGTGGCAGCATGCTTCGTTGGCCTTGGAATGTTTCAGTCTTAAGATCACCATTAACCCGGGTGGAGAAGGTCCCACAAACACCATAAACAGAGCCGAGTTGGCAGGAATCTATGGAGCCCTAGTAAAAGAACATACCAAAATAGCTATTGACAGCGCCACATCCTTGTACCAAATCCGAAAAGCTATCCGATCCCCCATGTCTCTCACCTACCACAAGCACAAAGACCTCCTCCAGCATGTTGTGGGCCAACTCCAGCTCATGGCGTCCCAAGGAAAAATAGTCGAATTCCATAAGGTGAAGGCCCACAACGGAGATATCGGAAACGAGAAAGCCGACGGGGTCGCTAAACGGGAAGCCACTCAAAAGGGAGAATGCGATCTGACCGTTCAAGTGAGCTCCGAACCCTCACAATACGGCTCTTTCTGGCTTTTCACAAAACCTGACGAAGAGGACCCTAGCCAGGGAGAGCCGCAAGGATTAGAGGATCTGAAGGGTGCCTTGAAGACACACACTCACGAGCGCCAAAAGCTGGGCCGATCCAACATCGATAGCGTATACTTTCAAGGGTGGAAACGGTTGCACTCGATTGCTGATGGGACCCTCAGCAACAGTTTCTTTAACCACCCAGGAGTCACTCTGGCGGAGAAGAAAACAGCCCTTCGATGGTGACATGGATGCCTTTGGAATAACAAGGTGGCTTTCAAGTGGGGCAAAAGTACCACGGACAAATGCCCCTTGTGTTGTGAGCACGACAGTGCATGCCATATCACGGGCGCATGCAGGCACCCCGAAATGCAAAAGATGTACATAGAGCGCCACCATGGCACATGAAGGTTTTTGCTGAGGGCTGTATCGAAAGGCAGCATGGGAGGGGACATCGTCATGGCAGACATGGGGACGGCCGATAAGTGTGAGAGAGCAGGAGCACCAGCCATGCTGATGAATAAAGTCCCCTCGTACTTTATCCCCCACGCTGCGGCACCAGCACTTGGAGCCGTCCAAATGAAAACGAAAATGCAGCCTGGCATGTTGTTGATGCAAACGACAAGACAAAAAAAGGACTTTGTAGTCCACATTGGGGAATTGAAGTATTGCAGAGACAATGAGCATGGGGACCAGTTAAAAGCGTGCTTAAAACAACACACTAACCTCGTTGAGCTACTGATCCTGAACGGGCACCAACGAAACAATATAAAAATTATTCCAATCTTGATCGGCACATCGGGCACTATTTATAATAAGCACACAATTGAAGCCATGATGTCTCTAGGGATCACCGCGTTCCATGCCAAGAAATGCGCCCAGAAAATGCATGTCCATTCGATAAAACTCTTGCATAGCATAGTACAAGCCAGACGCAGACTCGAATATTTTTCCGCCACAAAGCCTGTCACTGGGCCAATAAAGCACACCCATAAGAGGAAACCACCGTGAGGAAGTTTTTTTTTTTTTTGCCTCATGGTAACGGCGCGGATGTGGCTACGGCCCCAAGCTGCGTTGTTTCCTTACCCTCCACGCCCTAATAGGGCGTAGCTTTCTTTCTTTCTTTCTATCGCGGACCTTTTGGTTGTTTTGATTCGTTGCCCCTTAGCGAATGCCAACTTTTTGGTTCGTTTAGCCTTACCCGCTTGTTTACGCTAATGAAAAGGCAGTAACAGAGCAAAGTTCATCTAGTAAAATGCATGACTCACCCAGGTTGTGCTTGGCAGAGAGTTGGGACCGTTACCAGTCAGCACCATACTGGCCGTATTGCCGTACGTGTCGAACGTCGTGTCGAAGGATCTTATTTTTTATGATTCGTTCCCCTTAAGCACGTCTAAAATGTTCATTCTTTATGATTTGTTGTCCCTTGAACAACGATCAAAACAACGAAACACGTCCGTAACTACGGTACTCAAGGGATATGGTCACTGAATGTAAGGTGGCAGGGGGGCTACAGGTGGGAAGGCAGTAGAGGCAGGCAAGGAGCAATATATGAAGCACAATGCAAGGAATTGGGGACTAAAATGAAAAATGGGAGCATTAACTTGAATCTGCGCATATAGGTCTCAAGATCAGGGCAAAGGGACTGCAACGTTTCAAAGAGCTAGTTAAGCCACTGGATTTCAATGGATTGACTAGGAGATCCGACCACGATGCTTTCCTCATGGATATTGTGCAGAAGGGACAAGTGGGACAACCTCAAGCTGCACATGTGGACTTCCCGGCTAGCTCTGGAGAAGAGTTGCTGCGAGGTGCTATTCTGGTAGAGGGGTCCGACCCATAGAACCGCTGTGTCTCTAGGCTACTTTCGACGTACTGTTGAAATCGACAGCGCGCTGTCAATTACTGACTTCCACTGTTGGAAATTGCGTGCGCTGTCGATAACTTTGTTGTACCTTAGAGAACTTTCCAACAGCGAAAAAACAACAGCCGAGTAGCCGAGTAGCGGAATGCCCACTCTTTCCATCATCGCCCCAACAGTTAACGCTTTCGCTGGCTTTGCCTGGTTTCAAATAAGAACGTCGCGATGTATGCATATTTAAGTGTATTTAACAGTGGCGGGTTTCATATGCCCTCACCACGGTTGGATTACCGGAGCTGCTGGCTAAATTGCTTTCGTGTCAGGTTGGACGTACGTGTTGCCAAGCTTTCGTGACCACATGGACATGTTGCCCAACTCGCGCACCAGCCTGAAACTGCTGGCCAGCTTGCTTGCGCGCCAGCCTAGACATGTCGCCAAGCTTCCGCGCCAACATGGACTTGCATTTTCCTTGCATTCCTCCTGGCTGTGCAGCATTTTCTCAGGCCGTGCGGCATTCTTTCAGGTTGTACGGCATTCCTCCCGGCTATGAGACAATTTCACAAGTTGTGTGACATTCCTTAAGGTTGTGCAGCTTTCCTCCCGGCTGTGCGGCATTTTCTCAGGCCGTGCGGCATTCCTTCATCAGGTTGTAACGCATCCCTCCCGGTTGTGAGGCTTTTACTCAGGTTGTGCGGTCTTTCTTCAGGTTGTGCGGCATTCCTCTTGGTTGTGAAGCATTTTCTCAGGTTGTGAGGCATTCCTTCAAGTTGTGCGGCATTCCTCCCGGCAGCCAACAAGTTTCTCAGGCTGTGAGGCATTCCACCAGGATGTGCGGCATTACTCCCGGCTGTGCGGCACTTTCTCAGTTTGTGCAACATTTCTTCAGGTTGTGCGGCATTCCTCCAGGCTGTGAGGCATTTTCTCTGGCTGTGAGGCATTCCATCAGGTTGTGCGGCATTTCTCCCAGATGTGCAGCATTTTCTCAGGCTGCTGTGAGGCATTCCTTCAGGTTGTGCGGCATTTCAACCTATTGTGCGGCATTTTCTCAGGCTGTGAGGCATTCCTTTACGTTGTGCGGCATACCTCCCGGCTGTGCGGCATTTTCTCAGGTTTTGCAGCATTTCTTTAGGTTGTGCGGTATTCCTCCTGGCTGTGAGGCATTTTCTCTGGTTGTGAGGCATTCCTTTAAGTTGTGAGGCATGAGGCATGAGGCATGTGGCTGTGAGGCATTCCTTAGGCTGTGCGGCATTCCGTCAAGTTGTGCGGCATTCCTCCCGGCTGTCAGCAAGTTTCTCAAGCTGAGCAGCATTTCTTCAGGTTGTGCGGCATTTCTCCCACCGGTGCAGCATTTTCTCTGGCTGTGAGGCATTCCTTCAAGTTGTGCGGCATTCCTTCAAGTTGTGCGGCATTCCTTCCGGCTGTGAAGCGTTTTCTCAGGCTGTAAGACATTCCTTCAGGTTTTGCAACATTCCAACCAACTGTGAGGCATTTTCTCAGGCGGTGCGGCATTCCTTCAGGTTGTGCGGCATTCTTCCCGGCTGTGCGGCATTCCTTCAGGCTGTGCAACATTCCCTCAGATTGTGCAACATTCCAACCTACTGTGAGGCATTTTCTCTGGTTGTGAGGCATTCCTTCAAGTTGTGCGCCATTCCGCCCGGCTGTCACCAAGTTTCTCAGGCTGTAAGGCGTTCCTTCACGTTGTGCGGCATTCCTCCCGGCTGTGCGGCATTTTCTCAGGCTGTGAGGCATTCCTACAGGTTGTGCAACATTCCTCCCGGCTGTGCGGCATTTTCTCAGGCTGTGCAGCATTTCTTCAAGTTGTGCGGCATTTTTTCTGGCTGTGAGGTATTCCTTCAAGTTGTGCGGCATTCCTCCCGGCTGTTATGCATTTTCTCAGGCTGTGCAGCATTTCTTCAGGCTGTGCGGCATTCCTCCCGCGGCTGAGAGGCATTTTCTCAGGACTATGTTGCATGCCTTCAGGTTGTGTTGCATTCCTCCCCGTTGTGAGGCATTTTCTCAGGTTGTGCGGCAATCCTCCCGGCTGTGCGGCATTTTCTCAGGTTGTGAGGCATTCCTTCAGGTTGTGTGGCATTCCTCCCGGCTGTGCGGCAACCTCTCAGGCTGTGCAACATTTCTTCAGGTCGTGAAGCAATCCTCCCGGTTGTGAGGCATTTTTTCTGGCTGTGAGGTATTCCTTCAAGTTGTGCGGCATTCCTCCCGGCTGTTAGGCATTTTCTCAGGCTGTGCAGCATTTCTTCAGGCTGTGCGGCATTCCTCCCGCGGTAGAGAGGCATTTTCTCAGGACTATGTTGCATGCCTTCAGGTTGTGTGGCATTCCTCCCCGTTGTGAGGCATTTTCTCAGGCTGTGCGGCATTCCTTCAGGTTGTGCGGCATTCCTCCCGGCTGTACGGCATTTTCTCAGGTTGTGAAGCATTCCTTCAAGTTGTGCGACATTCCTCCCGGCTGTGCGGCATTTTCTCAGGCTGTGAGGCATTCCTTCAAGTTGTGCGGCATTCCTCCCGGTTGTGAGGCATTTTCTCAGGTTGTGACGCATTCCTTCAAGTTGTGCGGCATTCCTTAGGCTGTGAGGCATTCCTTCAAGTTGTGTGGCATTCTTCCCGGCTTTGAGGCATTTCTTTTGGTTGTGCGGCATTCCTCCCAGCTGTGAGGCATTTTCTCAGGCTCTGAGGTGTATATCTCTCTTGCTTTCAAAGGTGGTATCAGCCATTTTGACCTGTAAGACCACTGCTTGTGTTTCTGACTGCACTCAGAGTAACTGCTTAATCACCTCAAAAAATCACAAAGATTGGACATAAACCTATGTCAAAATTATTTGAAACAGCAGAAATGATATATGCCAATTGTACACGTTTGTGGTGATGCATCACCCCGAAAACAAACGGCAACATTCGTGCATAAGCCAATCAGAATAATTTATTTCTAGCCTTTGCCCTACTTTCCCTTCCCTCCTTTGCTTGCAACGCGCCTGCGTTTCGCATCTCCTCCATTGCCTTGGCTTTGGCTGCCTCTTCCCATACTCAGTGCGTGATTCCCATACTTAGTGAGTGATTCCCCCACTTCGTGTGTGATTCCCATACTCACTGCGGCGATAAGAAGCCCACCGTCGACAAATGATCTATCATACATTGCATTCGTATGACCTCGCCTTGAGCGGTGGAAGAAATCCGACCGCCGTCGAATGGACCTCCCGTCTACTAGCACGACCCGCCATCCCCATCCACATTCCGCATTTAGTGCCCTATCCGCCTAATCCGCCTGTCAGCAAGTGCACTACTTCATCCATCGGTGGTTTCGCATGAGCGCATGAAGTCCTCAACATCAAGCCCATGCGCTTAGCGTCAGGTACTAGGCTTAGGATTTGCAAAAAAATGAAATTGCTGACGACGATGAGGCAGAGCAGGCATTCCCTCAAGATCACATCTCACCTATCAACGACACAATAATTATTCGTCAAGTCTTGATGATGTCTTCAAACATGAAAATGGTCGCCTACCCTCAACTCTATACATTCGTCATGTTGCCCAGCTTACACACCATGGTACTACTGCTGGCCAGCTTGCTTGCGCACCCGCCTAGACATGTCGTCAAGTTTCAGCGCCCACATGGACATGCTGCCCAGCTTATGCACCAGCCTAGTTCTCCAGGCGAGCTTGCTGGCGCACCAACCAAATACTGCTGGCCAGCTCGCTAGCACGCCATTCTAAACCCATTGTCAATCTCCTACGCCCACATGGACATGCTGCCCATCTTATGCACCACCCTAGTTATGTTGCCCAACTTGTTTGCGCACCACTTTAGTACTGATGGCCAGCTTGATTGCGCACCAACCTGATACTGTTAGCCATCTTGCTTGTGCACCACGCTAGACATGTTGCCGTGCTTCCGCACCAACATGGACATCATGCCCAACTTGCGCACTAGCTTGGTAATGCATGCCAGTTTGCTTGCGCTCCAGCCTGAATATGCCATCAAGCGTCCACGCCCACAAAGACATGTTGCCCAGCTTACGGACCAGCCTTATACTGCTGGCCTGCTTGCTTGCGCACCACCCTGCCTAGTATTGCTGGCATAAATGCTTGCGCAGCACCATAGTACTCCTGGCCCGCTTACTTGCACACCACCTAGTACTGATGGCCAGCTTACTTGTGCACCACCTATAACTACATGTTAGCTTGTTAGCGCACCAACCTAGTACTTCTGCCTAGCTTGCTTACGCACCAGCCCAATACTGCATGCCAGCTTGCTTACGCACCACCCTAGTGTTGTTGGCATGCTTGCTAGCGCACCAGCCTAGTACTGCTGGCCAGCTTGCTTACTCACCAACCTATTACTACTGGTATGCTTGCTTGCGCACCAGCCTAGTACTGCTGGCCAAGTTGCCAACGCACCATCCTAGGTATGTTGGCCATAATGTTTGCACACCACCCTAATACTGCTGGCCATGTGATGGCCGTGATGGATCAGCAACATCCATGGCTTGGGTTGGCAAAGTTGGTGCCCTGCTCAAGGTGCCAGCTCACAAGGCCATTCCCCTTTGCAATGTCAACCTCCACTTCTCGGGTATCATGGCGACGTGTGAGGTGTCGACCCTGGAAACCATCTTCAGCTGGCTGACTGCCCAAGTGGCGAGGGTCCCCAATCAGCTTTCACTAGGTTCACGCCACAGCTTGAGCATGCCAGCTGACATCCAGTACCAAGGCAATATACCTAGTACTACTAGTTTGCTTGCTTGCGCACCAGCCTAGTAATGCATGCCAACTTGCTTCTGCACCACTTAGTACAACTGGCTAGCTTGCTTGCGCACCACCCTAGTACTATAGGTATGCTTGCTTGCGCACCAACCTAGTATTGTTGGTTAGGTTGCTTGCACACCACCCTAAAACTGCTGGCCAGCTTGCTTGCGCACCACCCTAGTACATACTGATGGCTAGCTTGCTTGTGCACTAACCTAGTTCTCCTGGCCAGCACGCTTACGTCCTGTATATTTTTTGCCATTTTCCTTCTACAGCAACAGGGGCAGTGTTGCATCAAGACTGCGGTCTTCGGCCCGCTACACCTCTTCGCTGGCTACGACGCAGGATTTGAGCGGTTGAAGAAACTCTACTCGGAGTTGGAGCCCCCTATTCCATTCTATGTCCAGGTAATAGCTTTTAGCAATTCTTGTGAATGTTAAGGAATTAAAAAAAAAAATCCTAACGAGCCTGGTGATCAGTGAATCAAATGTATACATTGTCTCAACATGCAAATGGAAGAAGAGAGCGAAGATGAGAGCGACGATGAGACGCTTTCTAATCCCAAATCCGTGGGCAAGGCCAACCAGGCCCAGAAGAGCATGGTCGAGAAGGTATGATGACTGTTGTTTAATAAGTCATGACAATCCTCATTGAATGCTGCATTATTTTCGTAGGAGATCTGGTTCTTGTTTTCTGAACTAGGTGGACTGGGCAGCGCCGGTGCGGGCATGATTGGAAGCTTAGTTCACCTACGCATCTTTGAAAAAAATCTTTGCACGAGTGCACGAACAGGGCGGGTCAGATGTATCGACACGTTTTAGGGGTCCACTGAGGTTTGACCTGCCGTCCCAACCTGGTTCACACTAGCAGTACCAACTGCAATTTGAAGTAATCTCTCTAGGAACTGCCTCGATCGACCTGGTGTGTTGCTACATCGTCAAGTGCTGTAATCAGCTTGCCATACACGGTTTATTAAGGTATGTTGGGGTATCATTTGAATCCGAATGGCAGTTGGATGCCAAAAACTGCCCCGTTGGGTACCAAACTTGCGGCGGCTGAGCCTGAAAAGTGGCCAAAACCCGGTTAAGGTAGAAACTTAAGCGGGTGTAGGTGGGCCATAGACGGAGGCATTGCCACCTTCCCTGGGTCATTTGGCCAATCCAACATGCAGATATGGCCTTCCATGTGGCCCACATCAGGGCTGTCTTTGATGGATTGGAATTCACTCCATACCTGTCTGATTGCTATGATGTCTGGTGATTCAGAGAGCCTGAGAGTAGCTCATTAAGACTGCTCACCCAATTTTTGCACCATTCCCAACTCCAGAGGCTGCAAATTTGGGGCAAAGGTGGCTTGTCAGGAAGCCATGCCCCTTGCCCCATGCAGCCCCTCAGCCATGCAAGCTCCCATATCACTGCCACTGAGTTCCAGAATGCCTCAAGTCAGGTATCCACTCTTTATTCACACATCTTGATTTCCATGTCCTTTATTCCAGGCTCCCCTTCTTATCTGAGCTGAGCCAACCAGATCTGCCGAGGACTGGTTTTGCGAGAGGATGGAAAAAAACAGCACTGGTGGTTTCAGAGTCACAACCCTAGGCTGTACAACAGGTAATACTTCAGATATGGAGGCCAGCACTGCAATATAACATCCTCAAAAAAATAGAGGCAGGCCCCTCAGCATGGCCAAGTTATCTCAAAACATAAATTTATTGGAGTTGGTGATTCTGTCAAGTGGACTCCTTAAGCCCATTGTGTTTGCGTTTGATTATCTCAAGGGACAGTTGGTGCCTACCAGTATTAGTGCACTGCTAGCAATCAGGTTAGAGCACAGTCAATGTGTAACTGATATCAAGTCATGACCTCACCTCCTTGCACTGCTGGGCCTGTCCACGTTTTTACGATACATATGACCCGCCCTGAATGGGTTGGCTCTGGAATGGACCATGAGCTTTTGGACATAGGAGCAGGATGTGGTATTGTGTTGGCTCTTGGCTTGTGTTTTGGAGCCAGGCTGGCCACGGGTGTTGAAGTTAAAAATACAAGGCAATGTCATATCTTGGCTGCTTTTTCAGACGCTTTGGCTGATGGTGGAATTGCCTCGTCCCGCATCTCTGTCCAGTATGGTGTCGATATTGTGGTTTGCACAGAGTTGCCCTCGCTTGCGGTGTGTGTGGATGGCTGCCGTATGCCTCAGGTCGTGTTTGCTTCTTGTGATGGCTGGAAGGAGGAGGACAGGACTACAGGAGGCATCTGTTCCACTTGGTCGGGGCAAATCCTGATGTGCAAATGTTTGTTTGCAATGTAAGGAAGGCTGGGGGTGATGTTTTCTTCAAGCCTGATTTAATTACGGCTGTTCTCAACCTTTCTTCTCCTGTTGCTATTGTGTTTATTCACCATGGCTGCTGCAAAGTGTCCATGTATGGTAGCAATGCACAGAAGCATATGCACTTTTTTGTGCGCCTCCGCTAGGTTTGTGGGTTGCTATCGAGAAAAGGAGTGTGAACTATTCAAACAAGGATTTATGTAAGCGTGTGTGAAAAGATGTGGCACCAAATCTAGGATATAAATTCCTAATATGTCTTACTTGAATGAATTTCTGGCATATTACATTTCTAGTGTTACTAGTATATCCGCCGCATGATGTAATATAAAAATATACGTTGCCCGTGTCCACTACCATTCCCAATGTTTTATCATGTGCACATATTAACCGCCACTCAAAGTTAATGACATAACACCTAGGTTATGCTAAAATACAGCTCAGCCAATTCGGCAATCATGAAGTCACCTAGGAAGGCAGTAGAGGAAAGAAAGGATCGCAAGTTCATTGTGGACTGGGATGGGAGAGGCCTTTCCTCTTTGTCTGTAATTCTTGTAATTACGTATAATTGCACTTTACAACCCATTATTTTTGCGCCAGAATAAGACGATTGCCTTAAAACATACACAGTTCAATCGAAGCAAGGTCAAAACAAGGCACATGAGGTGAGTGCCTGTAGCCATGGCATTAAATGCAATGATGTTATGCCGATGGGCCGAGATGAGAAGGCAAAGTGGCCATAAATAACTACATTTATTAAAGGTTGGAATATGCAGGGAAAGATGTGGGGCAATGGCTGTGATCTACACATAGCTGTTTTATATTCATGTGTTCAACTAGTTCAACAAAAACACTAACTCTGTATGGGTGGCATGCCCATTCCCGTCACATTTCAATGACACTACGACTCTGGGATCAACTGTGACAGCGCCCCGCTGTTTGGGTGAAAAGGAAAGGCAGAGAGGAAGATAAAGAAGACCACTAACAAAATCCACCACACATAAAAAGGAAGTATGGTGATTCCCCAGTTCCTTGTGAGTCAAATTATTAACAACCACATTGTGTACGGAAGTTAGGTCCTCACACTCATGCCTACCCCGGAGCAACTACTTGAAATCAGTGGACCCCTATTTGGGCCTACCAAACCACGCTCCTTGGCATGCTCCTCAATGCTGATCATTGGTAGCAAACATGTATCAGGTCCTTCACATGTGCGCAATTTTATAATTCACACCACATAACCTTTGTTCTGCCCAGTAGATGTTTATAAATCAGTGGGGTCCGACCCATGTACTTGTGCATACTTGCCCGCAACCCGCATGCTCTCAATGTCACCGTGGATTCGTTGTATCGGGAAGGTCAATGTGTGTCCCTTGGTATCCTTAACAGACACTTTGTTCTCGACAGCTTGAAGGTAGAAGTGCAATCTGAGTCTGCTTTTGCCATGTTCGCCTTCCGTGCCCGCATGTACGACTCGGTAGCCATCAAAGATGATGAGCTCCCCTGGCTGAACAAGAAGGCGCACCGGATTTTGCTGCTGCATGTCTTGGGCAATGGCCTCATCCTTCTCAGTTGTACTGTCTAGTGTCTAGTAGAAAGTTGGGCCCATGAGCCTTCATCATTCTCCGCATAAAGGTGTGGCTGCTTGGGTGGACATAAAGAGAAAACTCCTCTAAAGCAAGCAGGCCAACAGTACTAGGGTGGTGCGTAAGCAAACTGGCTAGGAGTACTAGGTTGGTGCACAAGCAAGCAAGCCATCAGTACTAGGATGGTGCGCAAACAAGTTGACCAGCAGTTTTAGGGTGGTGTGCAAGCAACTTGGCCAACAGCACTAGGCTGATGCGCAAGCAAACAGGCCAGCCATACTAGGCTGGTGCGCATGCAAGCATGCCAACAGTACTTAGTGGTGCGCAAGCAAGCAGGACAGCAATACTAGGGTGGTGCGCAAGCAAGCAGGCCAGTAATACTAGGCTGGTACACAAGCAAGCTGACCAACAGTTGTAGGGTGGTGCGTAAGCAACCTGGCCAGGAGTACTAGGTTGGTGCACAAGCATGCTAGCCATGAGTACCAGGGTGGGGTGCAAGCAAGATGGCCAACAGTATTAGGTTGGTGCGCAAGCAAGCATACCAACAATAATAGGTTTGTGCGTAAGCAAGCTGGCTAGAAGCACTAGGGTGGTGCGCAAGCAAGGTAGCAAGCAGTATCAGGCTGGTGTGCATGCAAGCATGCCAACAGTACTAGGGTGGTGCGTACGCAAGCTGGCCAGCAGTACTAGGGTGGTGCGCAAGCAAGCAGGCCAACAGTAGTAGGGTGGTGCGTAAGCAAACTGGCTAGGAGTACTAGGTTGGTGCACAAGCAAGCTAGCCATCAATACTAGGGTGGTGCGCAAGCAAGCTGACCAGCAGTTTTAGGGTCGTGTGCAAGCAACTTGGCCAACAACACAAGGCTGCCTAGTGGTGCGCAAGCAAACAAGCCAGCCATACTAGGTTGGTGCGCATGCAAGCATGCCAACAGTACTTAGTGGTGCCCAAGCAAGCTTGACAGCAATACTAGGCTGGTGCGTAATAAGCAAGTTGGCCAGCAGCAGTACTAGGCTGGTGCGTTGTGTAAAGAAGATGGGAAGCAGAAATACCGGTAGCGTGGTGCGCAAGCAAGCAGACCTATAGTACTCGGGTGGTGCGCAAGACGAATGTATACAGGTGAGGGTATGCACTAAATGCGGAATGTGGATGGGGATGGCGGGCCGTGCTAGTAGACGGGAGTTCCATTCGACGGCGGTCGGATTCCTTCCACCGCACAAGCAAGTATGAGAATCGCCGAGGAAGTGGGGAAACCACATCGTAAGTATGGGAATCAAGTCGTGAGTATGAGAATCCAGTCGTAAGTATGGGAATCCAGTCGGAAGTATGAGAAACACCGCAGGAGTATGAGGCGCACTTAGGAAGTGAGGAATTCGCCGCGGGGGTACGACAACTGTCGAATCTCAACAGTGGCGGTACTATTTCGACTGCGACCGTCGCTATTTCACAGTAGAAGTTGCCGAATTTTCGACAACTGTTAATTACAAACAGTCACGGTTGTATGAAAGCCACAGCCGCTGTCGAAATAGTACTGTCAATGTTGAGATTCGACTGTTCGCATACTACTTCCGGACTGATTCTCGTACTCCTGAGTTGATTTTTCATACTCCTGAAGTGACTTTTCATACTTACGACTTGTTTCCCTTACTTCGTAGGTGATTCCCATACTTAGTGGGTGATTCCCATACTTCGTGGATGATTCCCATACTCGTTGCGGCTATAAGAAGCCCACCGCCGACAAATGATCTAACTTACATTGCATTCGTATGACATCGCCTAGAGGGACTCCCAAATTGCTTCCCGTCGACGATATAACGTATGAAGTCCCTTGCACCTGATCTGCCACACACCAACTTAGGGTCCCCAATCCCTTGCACCTGATCTGCCACACACCAACTTGGCGTCCCCAGTCCCTCAAACCTGATCTGCCTCATACCAGCTTAGGGTCCCCAGTCCCTCACACTTGATCTGCCTCACACCAGTTTCGGGTCCCCAGTCCCTCTCATCACCTGATATGCCTCATACCAGCTTAGGGTCCCCAGTCCCTCACACTTGATCTGCCTCATACCAGCTTAGGGTCCCCAGTCCCTCACACATGATCTGCTTCACACCATCTTCAGGTCCCCGGTCCCACACACCTGATCTGCCTCACACTAGCTTAGGGTCCCCAGTCCCTTGCACCTGATCTGCCACACACCAACTTCGCGTCCCCAATCCCTCAAACCTGATCTGACTCATACCAACTTAGGGTCCCCAGTCCCTCACACCTGTTCTCCCTCACACCAACTTAGGGTCCCCAGTCCCTCACACCTGATCTGCCTCACACCAACTAAGGGTCCCCAATCCCTCACACCTGATCTGCCTCACACCAGCTTAGGGTCCCCAGTCCCTCACACCTGATATGCCTCATACCAGCTTAGGGTCCCCAGTCCCTCAAACCTGATCTCCCTCGCACCAATTTAGGTTCCCCAGTCCCTCACACATGATCTGCCTCACACCAATTTAGGGTCCCCAGTCCCTCACACCTGATCTGACTCATACCAGCTTAGGGTCCCCAGTCCCTCACACCTGATCTCCCTTACACCAACTTAGGGTCCCCAGTCCCTCACACCTGATCTGACTCATACCAGCTTAGGGTCCCCAGTCCCTCACACCTGATCTCCCTCACACCAATTTAGGGTCCCCAGTCCCTCACACCTGATCTGCCTCGCACCTGCTCAAGGTTTCCAGTCCCTCACACCTTATATGCCTCGCACCTGCTCAAGGTACTCAGTCCCTCACACCTGATTTGCCTCGCACCTGCTCAAGGTACCCAGCCCCTCACACCTGATCTGCCTCGCACCTGCTCAAGGTACCCAGTCCCTCACACCTGATTTGCCTCGCACCTGCTCAAGGTACCCAGTCCCTCACACCTGATCTGCCTCGCACCTGCTCAAGGTACCCAGTCCCTCACACCTGATCTGCCTCGCACCTGCTCAAGGTACCCAGTCCCTCACACTTGTTCGCCTCGCACCTGCTCAAGGTACCCAGTCCCTCACACCTGATCTGCCTCGCTCCTGCTCAGGGTCCCCAGTCCCTCACACCTGATCTGCCTCGCACCTGCTCAAGGTACCCAGTCCCTCACACCTGATCTGCCTCGCACCTGCTCAAGGTTCCCAGTCCCTCACACCTGATCTGCCTCGCACCTGCTCAAGGTCCCCAGTCCCTCACACCTGATCTGCCTCGCACCTGCTCAAGGTCCCCAGTCCCTCACACCTGATTTGCCTCGCACCTGCTCAAGGTACTCAGTCCCTCACACCTGATATGCCTCGCACCTGCTCAGGGTCCCCAGTCCCTCACACCTGATCTGCCTCGCACCTGCTCAAGGTACCCAGTCCCTCACACCTGATTTGCCTCGCACCTGCTCAAGGTACCCAGTCCCTCACACCTGATCTGCCTCGCTCCTGCTCAGGGTCCCCAGTCCCTCACACCTGATCTGCCTCGCTCCTGCTCAGGGTCCCCAGTCCCTCACACCTGATCTGCCTCGCACCTGCTCAAGGTACCCAGTCCCTCACACCTGATCTGCCTCGCACCTGCTCAAGGTTCCCAGTCCCTCACACCTGATCTGCCTCGCACCTGCTCAAGGTACCCAGTCCCTCACACCTGATCTGCCTCGCACCTGCTCAAGGTACCCAGTCCCTGACACCTTATATGCCTCGCACTTGCTCTGGGTCCCCAGTCCCTCACACCTGATCTGCCTCGCACCTGCTCAAGGTACCCAGTCCCTCACACCTGATCTGCCTCGCACCTGCTCAAGGTTCCCAGTCCCTCACACCTGATATGCCTCGCACCTGCTCAAGGTACCCAGTCCCTCACACCTGATCTGCCTCGCACCTGCTCAAGGTACCCAGTCCCTCACACCTGATATGCCTCGCACCTGCTCAAGGTACCCAGTCCCTCACACCTTATATGCCTCGCACCTGCTCAAGGTACCCAGTCCCTCACACCTTATATGCCTCGCACCTGCTCAAGGTACCCAGTCCCTCACACCTGATCTGCCTCGCACCTGCTCAAGGTACCCAGTCCCTCACACCTGATCTGCCTCGCACCTGCTCAAGGTACCCAGTCCCTCACACCTTATATGCCTCGCACCTGCTCAAGGTACCCAGTCCCTCACACCTTATATGCCTCGCACCTGCTCAAGGTACCCAGTCCCTCACACCTGATCTGCCTCGCACCTGCTCAAGGTACCCAGTCCCTCACACCTTATATGCCTCGCACCTGCTCAAGGTTCCCAGTCCCTCACACCTGATCTGCCTCGCACCTGCTCAAGGTTCCCAGTCCCTCACACCTGATATGCCTCGCACGTGCTCAAGGTACCCAGTCCCTCACACCTTATATGCCTCGCACCTGCTCAAGGTACCCAGTCCCTCACACCTTATATGCCTCGTACCTGCTCAAGGTACCCAGTCCCTCACACCTTATATGCCTCGCACCTGCTCAAGGTTCCCAGTCCCTCACACCTGGTATGCCTCGCACCTGCTCAAGGTACCCAGTCCCTCACACCTTATATGCCTCGCACCTGCTCAAGGTACCCAGTCCCTCACACCTGATTTGCCTCGTACCTGCTCAAGGTCCCCAGTCCCTCACACCTGATCTGGCTCGCACCTGCTCAAGGTACCCAGTCCCTCACACCTGATCTGCCTCGCACCTGCTCAAGGTCCCCAGTCCCTCACACCTGATCTGGCTCGCACCTGCTCAAGGTACCCAGTCCCTCACACCTGATATGCCTCGCACCTGCTCAAGGTACCCAGTCCCTCACACCTTATATGCCTCGCACCTGCTCAAGGTACCCAGTCCCTAACACCTCATCTGCCTCGTACCTGCTCAAGGTACCCAGTCCCTCACACCTTATATGCCTCGCACCTGCTCAAGGTTCCCAGTCCCTCACACCTGGTATGCCTCGCACCTGCTCAAGGTACCCAGTCCCTCACACCTTATATGCCTCGCACCTGCTCAAGGTACCCAGTCCCTCACACCTCATCTGCCTCGTACCTGCTCAAGGTCCCCAGTCCCTCACACCTGATCTGGCTCGCACCTGCTCAAGGTACCCAGTCCCTCACACCTGATCTGCCTCGCACCTGCTCAAGGTACCCAGTCCCTCACACCTTATATGCCTCGCACCTGCTCAAGGTACCCAGTCCCTCACACCTTATATGCCTCGCACCTGCTCAAGGTACCCAGTCCCTCACACCTTATATGCCTCGCACCTGCTCAAGGTACCCAGTCCCTCACACCTTATATGCCTCGCACCAGCTTAGGGTCCTCAGTCCCTTACACCTGATATGCCTCGCACCAGCTTAGGGTCCCATAATATTAGACAACAGAAATCCCTAATCCATGACCCCCATTATTTCCAATTCCTTATAGCTGATGTTCTAGTCGATGATAGCAATAAAAGTCTAGTGAAGTCTCTTCGGAGGATTGCATATCTAGTGAATGGCTCCATGGCCAGTCAAGGGGGCGAGCGAGGCAAGGGATTTCACCAGAATCAAGTCCGTGATGATTCAGCGCGTGGAGAGGGCACGGTGAAGCCCAAGGATGTCATTGAGGTTGCTTTTCGGGTATGTACCCTTTGGAAGTGTCGTTCTTATGACTTTCACATCGGGTATGTATCAATTGAACTTAATCAACTGTATTTCTGGGAAATACTCAACTTGTACTGAGGGGTTGAGAATATTGAATCATTTGGCTTCAATCTTTGCACCTAACAAGTTTCTCTGTGGATTCTGCAGATGGTTAGAGATGACCAGTCGGAGTACCTTGATGTCCTCTATGGCGAGGTGCTGAGGTTACTGAAGAATACTAGTGTCAAGGGTGGGAGAATCAAGGTCAAGGAGCAGACTTCTATACATTAGGATGATGACCAGGCAACATTTTACTGCAAGTGGTTTGAGCGGGAGCCAATACGGGGATCGGCCGGTGAAGATGCAGCTTACCGTGCCTTTACTATGCCATTAGCATGTCATTATGGTTACAACTGGGAGGTCCGGGCCCAAGACGGGATGGTTTGTTTTATGCCCCGTTAAGATGGTGTGGCGAGAAGATAAGGCACAGTCCTGGCTAGATGTGCACGAAGGAGGAGACCCTAGCTCATGAACATGCCATGGCTGTCACTAACCCAGGGGAGTTTGCTGCGGTGGGTGATCTTCGAGTGTTGCCACAGCAGATGTCGGCTCCAGCCACTGCGGCAGCAACCCTGGAGGAAGGTATTAGAGAGAGGCTCAAGGTACCCAGTCCCTCACACCTGGTATGCCTCGCACCTGCTCAAGGTTCCCAGTCCCTCACACCTGATCTGCCTCGCACCTGCTCAAGGTACCCAGTCCCTCACACCTTATATGCCTCGCACCTGCTCAAGGTTCCCAGTCCCTCACACCTGATATGCCTCGCACCTGCTCAAGGTACCCAGTCCCTCACACCTTATATGCCTCGCACCTGCTCAAGGTACCCAGTCCCTCACACCTCATCTGCCTCGTACCTGCTCAAGGTACCCAGTCCCTCACACCTTATATGCCTCGCACCTGCTCAAGGTTCCCAGTCCCTCACACCTGGTATGCCTCGCACCTGCTCAAGGTACCCAGTCCCTCACACCTGATCTGCCTCGCACCTGCTCAAGGTACCCAGTCCCTCACACCTTATATGCCTCGCACCTGCTCAAGGTACCCAGTCCCTCACACCTCATCTGCCTCGTACCTGCTCAAGGTCCCCAGTCCCTCACACCTGATCTGGCTCGCACCTGCTCAAGGTACCCAGTCCCTCACACCTGATCTGCCTCGCACCTGCTCAAGGTACCCAGTCCCTCACACCTTATATGCCTCGCACCTGCTCAAGGTACCCAGTCCCTCACACCTTATATGCCTCGCACCTGCTCAAGGTACCCAGTCCCTCACACCTTATATGCCTCGCACCTGCTCAAGGTACCCAGTCCCTCACACCTTATATGCCTCGCACCAGCTCAGGGTCCCATAATATTAGACAACAGAAATCCCTAATCCATGACCCCCATTATTTCCAATTCCTTATAGCTGATGTTCATGTCGACGATAGCAAGAAAAGTCTAGTGAAGTCTCTTCGGAGGTATGCATATCCAGTGAATGGCTCCATGGCCAGTCAAGGGGGCGGGCGAGGCGAGCGATTTCACCAGAATCAAGTCCGCACAACTTGAAGGAATGCCTCACAGCCTGAGAAAATGCTGCACAGCTGGGAGAAATACCGCACAACTTGAAGGAATGCCTCACAGCCTGAGAAAATGCCTCACAGCAGGTTGGAATGCCGCAAAACCTGAAGGAATGCCTCACAGCCTGAGAAAATGCTGCACAGTTGGCAGAAATGCTGCACAACCTGAAGAAATGCTGCACAGCCTGAGAAACTTGCTGACATCGGGGAGAAATGCCGCACAACCTGAAGGATTGCCGCACAGCCTGAGAAAATGCCTCACCTCCGGGAGGAATGCCGCACAACCTGAAGGAATGCCTTACAGCCTGAGAAATGCCTCACAGCCAGAAGGAATGCCGCACAACTTGAAGGAATGCCTCACAGCCTGAGAAAATGCCTCACAGCAAGTTGGAATGCCGCACAACCTGAAGAAATGCTGCACAGCCTATGAAAATGCCGCACAGCGGGGAGAAATGCCGCACAACCTGAAGGAATGCCGCACAGCCTATGAAAATGCCTCACAGCCGGGAGGAATGCTGCACAACCTGAAGGAATGCCGCACAGCCTGAGAAAATGCTGCACATCCGGGAGTAATGCCGCACAACATGAAGGAATGCCTTACAGCCAGAGAAATGCCTCACAGCCGGAAGGAATGCCGCACAACTTGAAGGAATGCCTCACATCCTGAGAAAATGCCTTACAGCAGGTGGGAATGCCACACAACCTGAAGGAATGCCTCACAGCCTGAGAAAATGCCTCACAGCAGGTTGGATGCCACACAACCTGAAGGAATGCCTGACAGCCTGAGAAAATCCCGCACAGCGGGGAGAAATGCTGCACAACCTGAAGGAATGCCTCACAGCCTGAGAAAATGCATCACAGCCGGGAGGAATGCCACCCAACTTGAAGAAATGCTGCACAGCCTCAGAAAATGCCTCACAGCCGGGAGGAATGCTGCACAACCTGAAGGAATTCCTCACAGCCTGAGAAAATGCCTCACAGTTGGGAGAAATGCCACCCAACTTGAAGAAATGCTACACAGCCTGAGAAAATGACTCACAGCCGGGAGGAATGCCGCACAACCTGAAGAATTGCCTCACAGCCTGAGAACATGCCACACAGCCGGGAGGGTTGCCGCACAACCTGAAGGACTGCCGCACAGCCTGAGAAAATGTTGCACAGCCGGGAGGAATACTGCAGAACCTGAAGAAATGCTGCACAGCTTGAGAAAATGCTTCACAGCCGAAAGGAATGCCGCACAACTTGAAGGAATGCCTCACAGCCAGAGGAAATGCCTCACAGTTGCGAGGAATTACCTCACAGTAGGTTGGAATGCCGCACAGCCTGGAGGAATGCCGCACAACCTGTAGGCATGCCTCACAGCCTGAGAAAATGCCTCACAGCCGGGAGCAATGCCGCACAACCTGAAGAAATGCTGCACAGCCTCATAAAAATGCCTCATAACCGGTTGGAATGCTGCACAACCTGAAGGAATGCCTTACAGCCTAAGAAAATGCTGCACAGCTGGGAGGAATCCCGCACAACTTGAAGGAAAGCCTCACAGCCAGAGGAAATGCCTCACAGTTGCGAGGAATGCCGCACATCCTAAAAAATGCTTCACCGCCTGAGATAATGCCGCAAAGTCGGGAGGAATGCCGCACAACCTGATGGAATGCCGCACAGCCTGAGAAAATGCCTCAAAGCCGGTAGAAATACCGCATAACCTGAAGAAATGCCTCACAGCCTGAGAAAATGCCTCACAGCTGAGAGGAATGCCGCACAACCTGAAGAAATGCTGCACAGCCTATGAAAATGCCTCACAGCCGGGAGGAATGCCGCACAACCTGAAGAAATGCCTCACAGCCTGAGAAAATGCCTCACAACCGGGAGGAATGCCGAACAACCTGAAGAAATGCTGCACTGAGAAATGCCTCACAGCCAGGAGGAATGCCGCACAACCTGAAGGAATGCCTCACAGCCTGAGAAAATGCCTCACAGTTGGGAGAAATGCCACCCAACTTGAAGAAATGCTGCACAGCCTGAGAAAATGCCTCACAGCCGGGAGGAATGCCGCACAACCTGAAGGAATGCCTTACAGCCTTAGAAAATGCCTCACAGTTGGGAGGAATGCCGCACAACCTGAAGAAATGCTACACAGCCTGAGAAAAAGCCTCACAGCCGGGAGGAATGCCGCACAACCTGAAGAATTGCCTCACAGCCTGAGAAAATGCCTCACAGCGGGGAGAAATGCCGCACAACCTGAAGAAATGCCGCACAGCCTGAGAAATTGCCGCACATCCGGGAGGAATTTCGCACAACCTGAAGGAATGCCTTACATGATGAGAAAATGCATCACGGCCAGAAGGAATGCCGCACAACCTGAGAAAATGCTGCACAACTGGGAGAAATGCCGTGCAATCTGAAGGAATGACACACAGCCAGAGAAAATTCCGCACAGCCGGGAGGAATGCCGCACAACCTTAAGGAATGCTGCACAGCCAGATAAAAAGCCACACAGCCGGGAGGAATGCCGCACAACCTGAAGGAATGCTGCACAGCCTAGAAAATGCCGCACAGCTGGGTGGATTGCCGCACAACCTGAAGGAATGCCGCACAGCCAGAGAAAATGCTGACAGCGGGGAGGAATGCCGCACAACTTGAAGGAATGCCTCACAGCCAGAGAAAATGCCGCGCACAGGTTGGAATGTTGCACAACCTGAAGGAATGCCTCACAGCCTGAGAAAATGCTGCACAGCTGGGAGAAATGCCTCACAACCTGAAGAGATGTGCACAGCCTGAGAAAATGCTGGCAGCGGGGAGGAATGCCGCACAACCTGAAGGAATGCCTCACATCCTGAGAAAATGCCTCACAGTCTAGAAAATGCCGCACAGCTGGGTGGAATGCCGCACAACCTGAAGGAATGCCTCACAGCCAGAGAAAATGCCTCACAGCCGGAAGGAATGCCGCACAACTTGAAGGAATGCCTCACAGCCAGAGAAAATGCCGCGCACAGGTTGGAATGCCGCACAACCTGAAGGAATGCCTCACAGCCTGAGAAAATGCTGCACAGCTGGGAGAAATGCCGCACAACCTGAAGGAATGCTGCACAGCCTGAGAAAATGCCGCAAAGTCGGGAGGAATGCCGCACAACCTGAAGGAATGCCGCACAACCTGAAGGAATGCCGCACAGCCTGAGAAAATGCCTCACAGCCGGTAGGAATGCCGCACAACCTGAAGAAATGCCTCACAGCCTGAGGAAATGCCTCACAGCTGAGAGGAATGCCGCACAACCTGAAGAAATGCTGCACAGCCTATGAAAATGCCTCACAGCCGGGAGGAATGCCGCACAACCTGAAGAAATGCCTTACAGCCTGAGAAAATGCTGCACAGCTGGGAGGAATGCCGCACAACCTGAAGGAATGCCTCACAGCCTGAGAAAATGCTGCACAGCTGGGAGGAATGCCGCACAACCTGAAGAAATGCCTCACAGCCTGAGAAAATGCCTCACAACCGGGAGGAATGCCGCACAACCTGAAGAAATGCTGCACTGAGAAATGCCTCACAGCCGGGAGGAATGCCGCACAACCTGAAGGAATGCCTTACGTGAAAACAGGCCAGCAGCTCCAGGCTGGTGCGCAAGCCGGACAGTTGCTCCATGCTGGCGTCGTAGCTTGGCAGCATGTTCAGGCTCTATACTGGTGCGCAAGTAATCTTGCCAGTAGTACAAGGCCTGTGCGCAAGCTGGGCAGCAGGTCCATGCGGGCGCGGAAGCTTGACAACAGGTCTAGTCTGGCGCGCAAGCAAGCTGGCCAGCAGTCCTAGGATGGTGCGCAAGTTGGGCAGCAGGTCCATGTGGTCGCGAAAGCTTGGCAGCGAGGGTAGCTTGGCAGCGAGGGTAGCTTGGTAGCGAAAGCTTGGTAGCGAAAGCTTGGTAGCGAGGGCATATGACATCCGCCATCTTTAAATGCACTGAAATATGTATAAATCACGACGTTATACTTTGAAACAAGGCAAAGCCAGCGAACGCGCAAAATGTAGGGGCGAAGACGGAAAGAGTGGGCATTCCGCTACTCGGCTACTCGGCTGTTGTTTTTCGCTGTTGAAACAGCACTCAATGATACAGCACAGTTATCGACAGCGAACGCAATTTTCAACAGTGGAAATCAGTAATTGACAGCACGCTGTCGATTTCAACAGTTCGCGAAAGTAGCCTAGGGACACAGCGGTTCTATGGGTCGGACCCCTCTAGTTTTCCCCTCTATCAGGGAGGTGCAATGATTGTAGAGCTGTTGCCCACATGCACAACCACGAGCTTGTATTATATTGGCTGCATGAAACCGGTGACAGTGAGCGGCTGTTTCTCCCTAGACATGCGCTTACGTGCCTGCAGCCCTGCATGGGCAACTGAGAGTAGGCTGGTATTGTTTGTTTCACTATGAGGAAGGTGCATGACCGGTCCAGCTTTTTTCCACGTGCGCAACCATAAACATGCAATAAACAGGCTGCATGTAACTGGTAGCAGTGAGCGGCCCATGCCACCCGGGTCCGCGCTTAGGTGTGTGCTGCTTCAGCGACCGACCTTTGGCCAGTCTTGTCCTGCACTCTGTCAAAAAAATGCTGCGTCGGTTCAAGTGTTGGCCACATGCGCATCCATGAGCGTGCATTATATTGGCTGCATGAATCAGGTAGCAGTGAGCAGCCGCTGCTACACTGGTCCGCGCTACTTAGGCGACCAACTACCAGTATGGGCCGGTCTCGTTTATGCACCCCATGATAGAGGCGCAATACCAGTACAGTTACTGGCCGCATGCGCAATCATGAACGTGCATTATCCTGGTTGCATGATACCGGTAGTAGCTCCTTCCCCCTGCCCCAGCTCCTGCCCCTTGTCCCAGCTCCTGCCTTCAATCCCTGCTCCTCCCTCCTGTCCCTGCTCATGTCCCATTTCCCTGCCCCCTGTCCCTGCTCCTACCCCATGTCCCTGTTCCTGCCCCCTGTCCCTGCTCCTGCCCCCTGTCCCTGCTCCTATCCCTGTTCCTGCTCCCTGTCCCTTCTCCTATCCCCTGTCCATGCTCATGCCCCCTGTTTCTGCTCCTGTCCCATTCCCTGCTCCTGCCCCCTGTCCATGCTCATGTCCCCTGT
The DNA here is from genome assembly GCA_037349105.1 of Limnomonas spitsbergensis. Lineage (NCBI taxonomy): Eukaryota > Viridiplantae > Chlorophyta > Chlorophyceae > Chlamydomonadales > Limnomonas > Limnomonas spitsbergensis. The sequence goes on from JAYJMM010000099.1 coordinate 3,024,043, forward strand.
CTCTTCTCATGTCCCCTGTCTCTTCTCCTGTAGTCATGCCCTCTGCCCCTGCTCCTGCCCCCTGTCCCTGCTCCTGTCCCATGTCCCAGCTTCTGTCCCCTGTCCTTGCTCCTGTCCCTGCTCCTTTCCCCTGCTCCTTTCCCCTGCCCATGCTTCTGTACCCTGCTCCTGTCCCTTGTCCCCTGCTCTTGTCCCTGCTCATGTCCCTGCTCATGTCCCCTATCCCTGCCCATGCCCTCTGTCCCTGCTCCTGTCCCCTGTCCCAGTGGCGTGGGAATGAACCCCATCGTGCAGAAGATAAGCCCCAGTCATAAAACAAGACTTGGGTGCGAGAGAGTTCGATTAAGCACTGCCTAGAAAATCAGGGGGGAGACGGAAAACCAGGCAGAGTTTTGTGATGAACCTCTCTTTTCATCATGCACTGATATATAAAAGAACCCATTTTCTCCCAAAATGCAGATGCAGAAACCTATGGATTAAGCCTCATACTTCATTTGTGGTAGATCTCGAAATCTTCGATGATTTGATCCAAGAGCTTCACTTACGAGAACCGAAATCAAAGAAAGTTGAACCAACGAAGAAGGCCTGGCTGCCTCAGTCCTCATTGGACCTACGGCCGGTCAGAGACCAAGAGCTACCAAAAAATAGAGCGTCAAGCATCTCCTGAACATAAAATCATGTGTCGTCAACATCTCATGTCATCCCAAACGGCAAACCCTAGCATCCAAAGTAGCCAATGCCTACAAAAAGAAAGTGTCACTAGCCTCCATCGTGCCCGTATCCTTGATAGCGTTTGGCTCCCTTCAGCAGCGACACCGCGAGCTGCTCGGTGCAAAATGTGCGGCCCAGGTCAAGAGCAAAGGGAGAGGGGGCGAGCTGTTGCAAGTGATTGTTTTAGCGCACATGCCAGACCACCCTTGGGGGAACACTGGACAGGCGCACTGGGCCAATGCAGATGAAACACTGGCCGACCTATGGCTGGCCAGTGGCCCGAGCAGCATCGCATCTGCACCAGGCCCCCTCAGCCACATGCCGTGATTGATACTGCCCCCCATCACATGTTGAAGCAATCTGCATTGCTGCAACATCCCTGGAATAAAGGGCTTTTAAAGAAACCAGCTTAGTTTTGAAGACAACAGGCACGTTTTGGTATGGGGCACCCTAGCGCCACACTTGGATATTGGACGAGAACGTACCATTCTCCACCGGAGCAGCTGTGATCTGGCACAATGTCGTCAGGCCAAAGTTGTGGCACCATGATCTCATTGCGTGCCCCTCCTTTACCTCGTAGTCATCCAATGCCACCTGCCTGGTGAGATCCCAGGTTCTCAGCAGTCGCCTTCTGAAGAATGAGGCCAGCACGGTGGTGCCTGAAGCGTCTAGAGCGACCTCAGTTTGGCAATCAGCAATGCTGAGACCCTCAAATGCAGAGCCTCGGCACATGCCAGTACCAAGATCCCACACCCGGACAGTCCCATCATCAGAGCTGCTGACAGCTGTGCGGCCGCTGAAATCCATTCCAACGCTGTAGACGCTATCTTGGTGTCCCTCCATGGTGCGCACACATCCACCCGTGCGAGTATCCCACAAACGTATGGTCTTATCGTCCGAGCCTGAAATGATCAAGCTGCTTTCCTCCCATGATTGCCAGCTGTTGATACATTCATCGTGCCCTTTCAGGCTCGGCATAGCCTCCAAACCTGTGGAAATGTCCCATATCTTGAGTACGTTGTCCACGTGTGAAACGCAGTGGTTGCCGTGCCAGCCAGTGTTGTAATGTTGCCGCCATCTGGTAGCTCAAACGCACTTTGGCGCTGACGGGTGGTCAGGTCCCAGATGTTAACAAACCCCTTGGCATCAAAAACGAGTGCCAGGCCATTGGCGCTGACATTGATGCCGATCACCGTATGTTGGTCCCCATCTCCAATTGGTATGCGGTCTGCCATCATCTGCTTGTCAACATCCCAAATTTGGAGCGACACTTGGCCTTGATGGTAGACAGCAAGAACCAGTTGGGAGTTCCACAAGCAGCTGGTCAAGGGATAGTCGGTGCCAGCCCAATCTTCAAGAGGGCCATCACCCTAGGGATGGAAATACAAACAGGTTAGGCCAAGCTCAAGGCAGTCATCCCCCCCAGATCAATACAAATCAATTATAGGCGATCTCGTGGCCCAGGCGGCTCGAAACCAACCTATTTGCACCAGCCTCCAGCACTCACATTAGTCACAACTGGGCTGGACACTGAGGGTGGCTGACTGATCCGAGGAACACACGATGATCCCTGTGGAGGTGGAGCAACATAATGCTATGTAGACTCTCAATGACTGAAGCGGCGATAAGAGAACAGGGCACCAGGGTACAATAATTGAAGATTTCAGTGCTATAATGTGCACATAAGGCCAGAGCTGCATTTCCAAGACAGGATACCATAGGGTCCGTGCAGCAAAAATATTTTCAATTATTTCGTCGCGCTGCAAAAAACGATTGAAAAAACGGACGCGCGGAAGCTGCCATGCACTCCCTCCCATTCTGGTGGCGTTCGACGTTTACAAGGTCAGCGGTACTATAGATGCTAAGGCCGCAAGTTGTCTGTGCATTCATGATCCACCAGACCAACACTATCATGCGCTGCGTGTAATACAGCTGTCTATAAGGCTGGCTCAGCTGGTTTCGGGGTGCGTCAAATAGAGCCAAACCCTCAGTATGGGGGGCCAGGGGGTCATGTGGTAATTCAATCAACATTTTAGGATGTAAATGGATTCATGTTGGCATGGAGAATACAGAGGTGCTGCTGCCAGCCTCAACAGACCTCCAGAAAAAAAGAGAAGTTTTCCAAATACCGGGTACCATATTGGATTTTTTTGGAGACCACCCATGCCCCCGCCCCAACTTTGCCCCCCCCCCCTGAGCCAAAAGCATATTAAAACCAGCTATGGATAGCCTTTTGTTGAATCTATAACTTTGGGGAATGGGGTATATTTTTTGTTTTTGCCCCCCCCCTCGTACACAGTGACGGACCTTTTGCCCTTTATTTAATTTAATGCCGAGTAGCATGTTCAACAGACACCAGACTGAAACTCCGCGCTGCAATTACGATGAAAACATGAGGTCAACTCCGCGCAGCAACGGTTTTTGAATTAATTTAAGTGCGGAGCCATGTCCGCGCATCCCAAAAGTTAATTGTTTTTAAGCGAAGTCTATGTTGTGTATGGTGCACTAATCTCATAAACGCTGTAAACCGAGATGATGTGGATCTCAAACAACGTTGCGTGTTCATACTGTTGACCCTACCTTGAACCCATAAGGCAGGCCTGACATCATATGAATGACCTCCAAACATGTTTCCTGACGGAGCCCTTGCAGTAGGCCCCTCTGGACAGGGCTGTACAGGGCCCCCAGAATGGGCGAGACGGCAGGCTGTGTCGCCTCGGAGAGCTGAGACAGGCATGCCCGAATCATGGGTGTGTACTGCAGGGAGTCAGATAACGCAAGCCATTCAAACAGATCTGGGTTGGGCGCTGAGCTGGCAGCTGATGCCGATGATGGCGTGGGTGCAAGAGGCGAGTTCCAGAGCTGAGGCTTGGCTGCATCAAAGGCGCCTTGACACCGCTTCAGCAGGGCCGGCATGTTGTACTGGTGTGCGATCGGGAGAATGCGGAAGGCAGTGGCCGGGGTCAACGTAGCGGCCTCCTCGCTGATGACTGCAGGAATGCATGGTCGATATTTGAATAGGGCATTCAGCGCTTAGGAATAGACTTGTCAATCTGAGATAGGAAGCCTTTATCATATTTTTAAAACCTGGCTCACCTCCATTGTACAAGAACCTGAGCACCTCCATCCAGTCTTCCAAGCAACCATCAATCTGCGGTAAACAAAAATATTCAATGATGGACAGTTGCCAGTCGATGCCAGGTGCTGATATGTTGCTTACTCACAATGTATGTCTTAGGGTATTCACCGACTTGTGCAGCAAGCTCTTCAAACATGCACTGCGCTCACTAGCATCGGGAGCGAGGCATGTGAAACATGGCAGGATACAAACATAAGTTGTACTCTCTGAACAGGCTTCACAAGTGACATCTGGGTTGAAGCTCACTAATACCGGTACTAAAAAAGTTAGAGATGGAAATCAGTTCATCAAGCAGCGCACTGTCACCGGCGGCTTATCCTTTGACAGGCTACATAAGCAGGATGGGCACATGAGGGAGGCCATGGAGGCCTCCACACCATGCATGGGACCATGGATTCAAACACGGATGCATGGGGATTGATTCATGCATGGGATATAAGACTGGTCCACCAGAGAACTCATGCAGCTGGTACTGGGTTCACTTACTGACATAGTAGACGATGCTGCATCAACAGCAGCCTGGCTAGCATGCCTCTTCAAAAAAGGTTCATCATGGTCCGCGTTTGATTCTGGCTGGAACTGTCGCATAACTGCAGACGCCAACTCAAGAAGTGCCCGGTGTGCCTTGACCCAGCGCCCATCGGGAAATCTCAATGTGACGTCACCCCGAGATAAAGTCTCGTCAAGCGTAAGCTGATCACTCATGGGTTTTCCGGTATCAATAAGGTGATTTGTCGAGTCTATATTTCCCTCCTTTCGGATCAGGGGAAGGAGAGGCATCGGGTATTTTTGCCCTAGACCCTCGGGGTACTACCCCGAGTAAAGGCTTTAGAGCCAAAGTTGATGGAAGCCGATGTCCACAATTGCATTCATGTATGTATAAATTTGCCTCGCAGGTTTCGCCAAAACAGGGGGCTAAATCACGGTCTTGCAAAATCTACGAATCCGCGTCATCGACCCATGCATCGACCCGGTGGCATCGACCCATGCATCGGGCCCAGGCAGGGTGACCCGATCAAAGAAAATAAGGACACAACAGGTATTGCCTTTATTCTTTATAGCTGTGTCATATTCAGAATCGTGAACAGCTCTTATTGTCCTGCCTAGACTCGCGTCTCAGTCTCGTTGGAGGCAGACACTCGCGATCGCTAAAAAATGTACCGTACATAGAGGCTCAAGTGTTCATATTATCTTGATGAGCCTGTCTCAGATTTGCAAGATGTGAAGCAGCCAGGCCACAAGCCCTGTTCGATGTTGCAACACCTGGGCGACAACTGCCATGCCTGCATGCCTCATTGCCTGCTAAATGCTCCAAGGCTGCTTGCTTGTTGCCCCCCCTGGTCCTTCCTTTCTGGATAGCAAAGAATCGCCTTCTTTTTAGAGAATAGCTCTTTAGCATTGCCAAAACCTCACGCCAGCATCTGTGGGCAACGTAGAACTTGTATGCCCCTCTGCCCGCCCCCTAAAGCCTAAATCCTCCCCCACACAGGGCATGCCTCTTATCTTGGGCCAGCTCCAGAACCACCTCTCGAACCAGTACAGCGCCATCCTGACGTACCGCCCCGAGAAGCCAAGTGTGCGGGTGGACGCGATCCTGGCCCTCAACCTGTCGGGCGAGGTGCCGCTCATGTGCTTCATGGCCGAGAGCAGGATACTGGCCTTGACGGGGTATCAGGTGACAACGAGGGTTTGGAAAGGGATTCTGAAGGGTTTAAATACTTTGTGTGTTATGACCAGGACACATTGTTTTCATGTGGTTCTCACGGCGGCCAATTCTTTGAACCCTGTACTAACGGTACTAGGGAAGTCTGCTGTTTAGTCAGGAACCTGGAGCACTGAACTCTGAATTCCTTGGGACCTACCACTACAGCTTTGAGGCTGGCTCGGGGGTCTGCTTTGCTGTCGCCGTACCTTTATAGCTTGAGAGCTTAGGGTTTGAAATTAAGATTAAGACAACTTATGCTGGAGCTGAAATAATTGAAATGCCTTGTATTCGCCTGGTTTGAATGTGCCCTCAGAACAGGCGGGTTTATTCCTCTGGGCATGGAGTGATCTAGCAAAGCAGGCTGGAACAATTGCCTATCGCTTTAGATTGCCACGATGAACGCCGGCGCAGAGCCAGGTAAATCCATTCGAGTAAGTCCCGGTAACCGCAGCCTCCACGTGGAATCTGGCAGTTGGTTAACCTTTTTAAACTTGCCATACCGTAGATTTGCTTTGCCCTCCCTTATGCTAAACGTTGTTTGGGGTTGAAGGATCTATGAATTTACTAATAATTTACTAATACTCCACATTCAGTCAGAAATGAAGAGCTTTTGTCTACAGTTTACCCTGAGGGCAACATTGAACAGAACAGTTGTTTGATGCCCGCAGGAAGGCAAATCAAATCTACGGTATTTTACTTTATATTATTGTCGAGGATGTGGTAGACTTTGATGAGGGCTAGTGTGCTGTATTTTTTTGCCTCCCTGGGGACTGGCTCTTTCCCTTTTTGTCGCTCCCTTGCTTTCAGAGTCTGGGATTATTGGGTCTACCTTTTGCGTTTTCTGGAGGGGCGTTTTTCTTTGCCCTTTGTGCTCTTCTCTGTCTTTCCTCCCTAAGTTCCTTTCCTTTTTCCTCCCAACGAGAGGACGTCGGAGAGCCCGCAGGCGGGGTGGGAGGCCCTGATTTTCTGCAACTTGTAGTTGAACTTGTTGAAGGCTAGTCTCTTCACGGGCAGGGGATAAGGTTTGCCAAACCTTTGTGCTCTTGTTGTTTGGTGGGTGAACTTGCTGTCCTCTCTTTCCTCTTGTGCCTTCTCCCTTGACTTTCCTAGCTGACTTTTTGTTTGCCGACGTGGCCGAGCCTTATTTCAGCATGGCCCAGAGGTGCAAGTCGTTAACTTTTGTATTAATCTGGCAGTTTGTTTACCTGTTTAAATTCGCAATATTTCACCTTTTTATTACTGTAGAATGGGTTTCACTCCGCGTTTACTTAATTCCTCAGGGGGGTGCGCAGAGTACATGCGCCATATTAAATACCGTAGCAACTACTTTGGGGGGTGCGCGGAGTACTGGTTGTGTTTCTGGCACAAAATATTAAATATTTTCAGCTGCGCGTGCGCAGAGTATGGTACGTTTTTGCTGCGCGACGAATTTGATATAATTGTTCTGAGAAGGGGTGCGCGGAGTTTATCCGGTTTACGGTAATCTGGCAGTTTGGTTACCTGTTTAAACTCGCAATATCTCACATTTTTTAATCTGGCAGTTTGTTTACCTGTTTAAATCGTAATAATTCACCTTATTATTAATTTGGCACTTTTCTTGCAATTTAATGAATATTATTTGTTTAGCCTTTTTTATACAAACAGAAGAGGAAGCAGCAGGGATGATGTCTGTGGCAGGGCTGAGACGCCCCAGCTAGAGTTTCCTCGCTGAGACCATTCCCCCTTTTTTCAAACCCTGCCCCCTGCGCTCTGATGTTTGAGCATGCCCTCTTCCACGTCATCATCATGTTCATTCTGTACCACAAACAGCACTACAACTCGGCCCTGGGCAACCGCTACCTCCACGACCCCGCGTTCAGCCTGGCCGCAGTGGTGGAGCCGAGCGCGTGTGTCGCGCCCGGGGATGTACGCAAGCAAACGGTTTTCGGCTGGTGGTTCCAAATGGAGCGGGGAGGCCATTTTAGGTGCAGCCTTTTTGCTCTAGAGGGTGTGTAGTGCGTGCGTGTTGCGTATGTTGGGGTGCGCCGGGCAGCTCATATTCCGAGTATATTTTCCTCCCTACCAGTTGAGCTTCCCAAAAACCTAAAAACCCAAAAACTGAACACCGGTCTACGGCGGCCTACCGCACCTGGTTTCAGTCTATGGCGGGCGCCGTGCTGGCGCAGGCCAGGGGCCACACCAGTCGAAGGGAGTGTGCTTGCGAGCGCACAAACTTAAGGCTGCGGCTCGGCGCCGTCTGCACAGCTGACACTCGAGGACGGCGCAGCGGTCAGCAGCGTGACGGACGGTGCTGCCAACGGTGTTGGGCAAGGGGAGATGGCGAGCATGTGGAGGATGCGCTGCATGTCTGCTTTGTCGCACACACCAGGGCCGCAATCCTCCCCAGACCACCCTCTGGCAGGCCAGATGTCACGAAACTGGAATCCCTGTTGTCATGCATGGGGTAGTTATTTCCTTTGTTTTCTTATCCTTATTTCCCTCATAACTTGAGTTTATTTCTTCCAAAGATTGACATATTCCGATCCTCGGACTTGCAGTACCGGTTAGTGATTCTTTTCTGATCCATGAATCGATCCCTCCTATGCCCCCCTGGAGAGGGCCTGACCATGATAGCCGCAATTACTGGCATTCAATGTTTGAAGCAATCAGCTCAGGCTTTCTTGAGCTCCCAATGGAATCAAGCCCTGGTATTTTCAAGGGAAGAAAATCCACGAAGAACGTCAAACAGTACATCTGATACAAAGAAAGTGAACGGACAAAAGGAGACATTGCGACTCTTTCGATTTCTCCTTTACAAGAGGTCAGCCGGCTGTAGATAGGGAAGCCGATACTCCTTAGACTGTTAGATCTGTAAATAAGATCCAAGACAGATCGCTAAAAAGCGGATAAATGTTAAGATACGGTACCGGTAGAGGTGAAACAAATCCAGCTCGCTGTACCAAGTTTTTACAGTCCAGCAGAGCATCACATTTGATGCATGGGACATGTGCCCATACATCAGGACACGAACAAGCAACTAACACACAACCACAAAACAGTGGCGTGGGAATGACCCCCATACCGGTAGTGCAGAAGATAAGCCCCAGTCATAAAACATGACGTGAGTGCGGAAGAGTTAGATCGAGCACCGACTAGAAAATCAGGAAGGGAGCGGAAAATCTGGCAGAGTTCTGAGATGAGAGATGATTATTGCATTTCTTCATACAGTGAAAGATAAAAGAACCCATATTCTTCCAAACTACAGATGCGGAAATGAACCTAAGCATTTACCTTGCCCAACACTCCATTTGTGGTAGAGCTCGAAATCTTTGATGATTTAATCCAAGAGCTTCCTTTACGAGAACCGCAATCAAAGAAAGTTGAAACAAAGAAGGCCTGCCTCAGTCCTCATTGGAACTACGGCCGGACAGAGACCGAGAGCCATAAAGGCCTGGCCCAAAGAAAGTACCAAGAGCTAGAGCGTCAAGCACCTCCTGAAACATAAAAGCATGTGTCGTCAACATCTCATGTCATCCCAACGGTAAACCCTAGCATCCAAAGTAGCCAATGCCTGCAAAAAGGAAGTGCCACTAGCCTCCATCGTGCCCTTATCCTTGATAGCGTTTGGCTCCCTTCAGCAGCGACACCGCGAGCTGTTCAGTGCCAAATTTGCGGCCCAAGTCAAGAGCAAAGGAAGAGGGGCGAGCTGTAGCAAGTGATTGTTCTAGCGCACCTGCAAGACCACCCTTGGGGGAACACTGGGCAGGCGCAATGGGCATATGCAGATCAAACGGCATCTGCACCAGGCCCCCTCAGCCGCAGGCCGTGATTTACACCTCCCTTTATGGCATGTTGAAGCAATCTGCATCGTTGCAACATTCCTAAAATTAAGGGCTTTTAAAGAAACCATGCACTTCATTGTTGGGCATGGGGCACCCTAGCGCCACACTTGGATATTGGAGGGGAGTGCACCATGCTCCACCGGAGCAGCTGTGATGAGGCACAATGTCGTCAGGTCAGAGTTGTGGCACCATGATCTCCTTATGTGTCCCTTTTTAACCTCGTACTCATCCAATGCCACCTGCCTGGTGAGGTCCCAGGTTCTCAGCTGCCCTCTGGAGAATGAGGCCAGCACAGTGGTGCCTGAAGGGTCTAGAGCGACCTTGGTATGGTAGTCAGCAATGCTGAGACCCTCAAACGCCTGGCCTCTGCACAAGCCAGTACCAAGATCCCACACCCGCACAGTCCCATCACCAGAGCTGCTGACAGCTGCGCGGCCCCTGAAATCCATTCCAACGCTGATAACTGCATCCTGGTGTCCCTCCATGGTGCGCACACATTTACCCGTGCGAGTATCCCACAAACGTATGGTCTCATCGTCCGAGCCTGAAATGATCAAGCTGCTTTCCTCCCATGATTGATAGCTGTTGATACATTCATCGTGCCCTTTCAGGCTCGGCATAGCCTCCAAACCTGTGGAAATGTCCCACATCTGGAGTACGTTGTCAGTGTCTTCAAGATTATAAACAACGTAGCCGATGCCGTGCCAGCTAGCTGTATCAATGCTGCTTCCGACACCTGATGGCTCAAAAGCACTTCGACGCTGACGGGACACCAGGTCCCAGATGTTAATCAGCCCATCCCCATTGTTAACAAGTGCCAGGCCATTGGCGCTGACATCGATTCCGGACACCGAATGTTGGTCCACATGTCCAATGGGTATGCGGTCTGCTATCATCTGTTTGTCAAGATCCCAAATTAGGAGCGACACTTGGCCTTGATGGTACACATCAAAAACCAGTTGGGAGTTCCACAAGCAGCTGGTCAAGAGAACGCGGGTGCCTGCCCAATCTTCATGAAGGCCATCACCCTAAGGACGTAAATAAAACATGTTAGGCCAAGCTCAAGGTAGTCACCCTTCCAACATCAATAAAAGTCATTTCTAGCCGATCTCGTAGCCCAGGCGGCTCAAAACCAACCTATTTGCACCAACCTCCAGCACTCACACTAATCATAACTGGGCTGGACACTGAGGGTGGCTGACTGATCTGAGGAACAGATGATCCCTGTGGATGTGGAGCAACGTAATGCGTCGCAAACTCTCAATTACTTAAGCGGCGATAAGAGACCAGGGCAACAGGGAACAAAAGCATAAGATTTCAGTGCAATAATGTGCATATAAGGGCCAGAGCTGTATTTCCAAGGCATGATAATACGCTAATCTCACACATGCTCGAAACCGAAATTATGAGGATCTGAAACAACATTGCCTGTCGCCCTACCTTGAACCCATAAGGCAGGCCGGACATCATATGAATGACCTCCAAACATGTTTCCTGACGGAGCCCTTGCAGTAGGCCCCTCTGGACAGGGCTGTACAGGGCCCCCAGAATGGGCGAGACGGCAGGCTGTGTCGCCTCGGAGAGCTGAGACAAGCATGCCCGAATCATAGGCGTGTACTGCAGGGAGTCGGATAACGCAAGCCATTCAAACAGATCTGGGTTGGACGCTGAGCTGGCAGCTGATGCCGATGATGGCGTGGGTGCAAGAGGCGAGTTCCAGAGCTGAGGCTTGGCTGTATCAAAGGCGCCTTGGCACCGCTTCAGCAGGGCCGGCATGTTGTACTGGTGTGCGATCGGGAGAATGCGGAAGGCAGTGGCCGGGGTCAACGTGGTGGCCTCCTCGCTGATGACTGCAGGAATGCATGGTCGATATTTTAATAGGGCATGAAGCGCTAAGGAAGAGACTCATCATGCTGACATAAGTTGCCTATTTCATATTTGATCAACTTAGCTTACCTGATGAGTACAATAACTTTAGCACCTCCATCCAGTCTTCCAAGCAACCATCAACCTGCCATAAAGAAGAAAATTTAATGACTGACACTTGTCAGTCGACAGTAGGTGCTGATAAGTTGCTTGCTCAAAATGCATGTCTCAGAGCATTCACCGACTTTTGCAGCAAGCAATTCAAACATGCAATGCGCTCACTAGCATTGGGGGCGAGGCATGTGAAACAGGGCAGGATATAAACATTAGTGGTTGTCTCCAAACAGGCTACACAAGTGACATCTGAGTTTATTTAAGTCCACTAATACCGGTACTGAAGAGGTGGAAAGCAATTGAAGCAGCGCACAATCTCCGGCGGCTTATCCTTTGACAGGCTACATAAGCAGGATGGGCACATGAGGGAGGCCATGAAGGCCTCCACATCATGCATGGGACCATGGATCAAACACGGAAGCATGGGAATTGATCCATGGGATGCAATATGTGTCCACCAAAAAACTCAAGCAGCCAGCTGATACTGGGTTCACTTACTGACAAAGTAGAAGATGATGCATCAACGGCAGCCTGGATAGCATGCCTCTTCAAAGATGGTTCATCAGGGTCCGTGTTCGATTCCGGCAGGAGCTGTCGCATAACTGCAGACGCCAACTCGAGCAGTGCCCGGTGTGCCTTGACGGAGCGCCCATCGGGAAATCTCAATGTGACGTCACCCCGAGATAAAGTCTCATCAAGCGTGAGCTGATCGCTCATGGGATTCCGGTTCAATTAGGTGATAGGTCGAGTCTATATTATCCTCCTTTCGGATCAGGGGAAGGGCAGATATCGCAGGGAGGTATCGGGATATTGTTTTCACTAGACCCTCGAGGTTAGGTGATTGTAAAAAGGCTCAAAGGCCAAATTTGATCGTCTCGCCAAGTAAGCCTTACCCTGGGAGATAACTTCAGAGTCTCACTTGAAAAAGGGCTTGCCGCGCCGCCCGCGCGCCCGTCAGAGTTTCCAGCCATTGAATCGCTAAAATTCTGCCCAGCCCTGTCTGCAGTCGAACTCTGCATGCAGCCCTGCCTTGCATGCAACTCTGCCCTGCCTTGCAGCCCTGCGGCCCTGCCCTGCCATGCAACCCTGCCCTGCCCTACAGCCCTGCCATGCATTACAGCCCTATCTTGCATGCAGCCCTGCCCTGCCCTGCCCTGAATGCAGCCCTGTCCTGTCCAGCAGTTCTGCCCTGCCCTACAGTTCTGCCTTGCCCTGCAATTCTATCTGCCCTGCTTGCAGCCCTGCCCTGCCCTGTAGCCCTGTCATGCATGCATCCTTGCCATGCATGCAGCCCTGCCCTGCCCTGCTACCGTACCCTGCCCTGGGGCTGCCAGGACGGGCGGTACGCCCGGGAAGCGCGTACAGCACGTTGCCCTTCTGTGGCTTTGGCCCGTGAACTATGTGCGGCTGGGGAAGCGAGCGGGATTGTTTTTTTAGTAAACCGTACTGCCCCAGAGGGAGTGCATTGCGTGCGCGTTGCGTTTGTTGGGCAACACCGGGCAGCTCATATTCCGAGTGTATTTTCTTCCTTTCCAGACAGTTGGGCGCCCACGCAGCCGAGCCTTTACATCATGGCCCAGAGGTATTTTGTCATTCACATATTCCGATCCTCGGACTGGCAGTACCAGGGTAGTGAATAGGGTAGTCAATATTTTCTGATTCATGATCCGACCCCTATCGAGAAAAAAACATTATCTGGCTGGAAAATCCAGGTTTTGACTTTTTGTTCATTTCGTATGTATAAGGGCTCTGTAGTGACTGAATGCTAATTTCAGCATGGCCCAGAGGTGTAACGTCATTATCTGGCTCTATAGTGACTTGCCTTATTTTCTTTTAAATGAAGAATTTCGGGGAAATTCTTGCTTGAAAGTGTAACCGGTCCTCTTGGCCTTAATTCGCCATCTCTCACTTTCTTTCAATACTAATTTTGATAGCAGCCTTTAATAGCCCCACGCTGCCGAGTGTTCAGCGGGGCACACGGCTAAAGCACTTATATTTCGTGACCGCTGTCAATGTAACGTCATTGACAGTTCGTGTCCGCTGCACTTTCATGCAAACAAGTGTGTTGCATGAGTGGATACAGGATACTGGAAAATACCGTTAGGCGTGTTGGAGTATTGTCACAACCCTAACAACGAAATGTTAAAATCCTGAAGTCGAAACGGAAGCACAGCTAGTACACTGTAACTGCTAAATACGTATTATCAATGATGTTACACCTCTGGGCCATGCTAAAAACGAAAGCTCGGCCACGTCGGCAAACAAAAAGTCTGAAGATAGGTTTTTTCAACTCTCGCAATCGTAGTATTTTATTCTGTGCCCTGCTTAAAAAGGTTCAGCCAGCGCCCAACATTCAATTTGAGAGAATAAACTGAAGGGGAGGGAAAGGAAGCAGAGGGAAATACCCCTCCCAGATGAAAGGCAGACCTTTATATAACCTGTATGTGACACCTCTTCCCCACCAATCGATGATACAAGGTCCATCTGTGCCCATACTCAATTCCTTGCCGACAACAAAGAAAATAGTACACCACCTCAGCAGCACACAACATCAATTCCTAGTAGATGGCATATGGAAGCAGTACACCAACATCAGCAGCACACAAAATCAATTTCTAGCAGATGGCATATGGAAGCAGTACACAACATCAGCGGTACGCAACGTCAGCAGTACACAACCTCAGCAGTAAACACCCTCAATCCTCATCAATGAAAAATAACATCACCCTGACGCATCAACCCTGACACGATGACCACCTCCACAGAGCCCCACACGTCCACACGGCTGTCAGTTTCCTCCATCCTGAACACTGATGTGCAAAATAAGGGCCACAGCAAAGGCCACAGGTGCCTCATCAAAGATACTACCCATCAGGCCTAAAAGTATTTATCACTCGATTGTGAACACGCGGAATGGCGGGGGCGGGGTCGGGATCAGCTGGCCCTGCGCTCCCCTTGCCGCCGAATGCCCGGTGATCACGACATCATCCCCGTCATCGCTTGCGCAGAGCTGAGAACCACGCAGCCCCGCGCCGCCGGCAGCACTCTTCTGGCCCCGCGGGGTGTCTCCGCCCGCGCCGCCGCCGTCGCTCGGGCCTTGTAAACGATACCTGACGGGTGAACCGTCCGCTGCTCTCTTCTGTCCGCCGCCGCCGCCATTCGCAGCTGACAGCCTCGCAGCCGCAGCCGACGGCGGCGTCATCTCCCCGTCGCCACCCTCCTCGCTCTCACTACTGAAAAAGCCTGACAAGTCGATCGTCCTCGCTTGCGCCCGGATCAACTCTGCCTTCCGCCGGTCCTCCGCCTCTCTAGGGCTCTCATCCGTGACCTGTTTCTGGTGCTGCTGCTCCTGCTGCTGCGACTGCGAGGTTCTATCCGGCATCCCCGGGCGTTTGCTGCCGGCTGGCGTGCCCAAGTTCGCAGATCTGCCTAGATCCGGCGACGCGCCGGCAGATCTGCCTGGATCCGGCGTTGCAGCGGCAGGCCCGCAGGCTGCTAGTGCTTTCTGCCAGGTCAGCGTGGAGCAGGCCAGGGTGCTGCCCTTGGCCTGAGCGGGGGAGCCGCCGGTGGCAGGCCTCACTGCATCCTCACCCAGGGAGCGTCCCACGACCTGTTTAGGGTGAAGGGTGAAGTCTTAAGTATCTCATCCTTGCCTAGGGAGCTTCCCACAACCTAGTTTAGGGTGAAGGGTTAAGGTTTTAGTGACACATTCTTGCCTAGGGAGCGTCCCACAATCTAGTTTAGGGTGAAGGGTTTAGATTTTAGTGACGCATTCTTGCCTAGGGAGCGTCCCACAATCTAGTTTGGGGTGAAGGATAAAATGTTAAGTGGCGCATTCTTGCCTAGGGAGCGTCCCACAATCTAGTTTAGGGTGAAGGATTTGGGTTTTAGTGACGCATTCTTGCCTAGGGAGCGTCCCACAATCTAGTTCAGGGTGAAGGGTTTAGATTTTAGTGACACGTTCTTGCCTAGGAAGCGTCCCACAATCTAGCAGGCTCGTTGTCGAGGACAGGTTTTAACGGCTTTGGCCTGGCCAGTTTTTTTGTTGGGGAATATAGTTTTGTGAAGTTGCTTTTTTTAGCTACAAAACCCCGAACGTCAACGACCCCCCAGGGCCCACCAGCTCCACTGCATATTGCTTGACTGATCTCAAAACATCCGTTGACAGCTCACCCGAATGGCCCACCATATGCAACACACATTGCTTGAATGTTCAGAATCTGCTTCAAACCCTCATCAACAACAAACCCCGATGGCCCACGCACCTTAGGCTGATTCAGAATCATTAAGAGCCATTAAGACGACGTATCCGACTGCGCTGCACCCAACACGACTGCGCCTGCATAATTTCGCTCCTGGATATTACAGAGATCTACTACAGAAAACTTGCAGACCCTAAACACCTTAACCCTCCACCCCTAAAACCCTCAATAATTGCACCCTGAAGGTTCCCTCTACCCTTCAACACTTACACCCTCCACCCTTTTAATCCTCAACAAATAACACCCCAGTCGCCCACCTTCAGCTACTCCTGCCGACAGAATAACACTGTGTCCCGCTGCACTGCAGTCAGGCAGCACCCTCCACAAGAATTTTCAACGTGAAAAAGGTCACTCAGACCCTCCACACTATACTAGCTGCCCAAACTTTCAGCCATTCCTGCCAATGGGATTATCACGGGTCCTGCCACACTGCAGTCAGGCAGCACCCTACTTGTTATTTTAATATTTAAATGATTCGCGTGAACCAACCCTCAAATCCTCCTAACGATTCGCCCACTGCCCACCTTGAGCTTCTTGTTGACCAGAGGCCAAATGATGTCATCTGCGGTACCTGTAGTCCATGAGCATCAGCAATGGCATCAGCATTAATTAAGATGCATCAACATCATTTGAGAAGCATCGGTGGCATCAGATTAGGAGCATCAGCATCAGCAACAGTTTAGTAGCAACAGCAGGATCAACAGCATTATATTAGTAGTGGATGCAACAGTAGCATTATCATCAGTCTAGGAGCAACAGGAACAACAACAGTCTGGTAGCAACAGCAACAATTTAGAAACAACAGCAACAGCAACGGTCTAGTAGCAACAGTTTAGAAACAACAGCAACAGTTTAGTAGCAACAGCAACGGTCTAGTAGTAACAGCAGCAACAACAGTTAAGTAGCCACAGCAACATTTTAGTAGCAGTAGCAGCAGCAACAGTTTTTTAGCAACAGCTACTGTTTAGTAGCAGTAGCAGCGTTAACTGTTTAAGAGCGTCAGCAACAGCAACGGTGAAGTGGCAGCATCAGTAGAGTTTCATAATGCGTCAACAATACCAGCATCTTCAGGAGCATCAGCAGCCACTTGGGTAATATGTGTGAGGGCAAACAAATATAATGGACCTTATGGATCTTATAGCTCTGATGGATCTTATTGACCTTCAAGTTGTGTTAATGAATCTTGTGTTAATGGATCTTGTGGGGGATCTTGGATGTTGTGATGGGAAATCTTGGATCTTGTGTTAATGGATCTTGTGTTGGATCTTATGTTAATGGATCTTAGTGACCTTCACAATATGTTCAAGTTATAGACCTTCAAGTAGAAGCCATTGATAAGCACGGGAGCGTACCTTGTCCCAAAAACATGCGAGCACATACAGCATCATACACCCCGTCGAATTTGTGACATTCCAGCTACTGACCAGCTACCAGGTGTTGAAAGTCCAGCTTATAAACAGCTGTCATGTGTGGGCTGCCCAGCTAATAGGAAGCTACCAGGTGTTGGCAGTCCAGCTGCTAGGCAGCTCTTACCGGGTGCATGCATGCAGTGCACCGTGACCGTCCTAAGTATCCCAACGGCCTGTGCCCTAACTTCCTAGGAAGCTACCAGGTGTTGGCAGTCCAGCTGCTAGGCAGCTCTTACCAGGTGCGTGCATGCAGTGCACCGTGACCGTCCAAAGTTTCCCAACGGCCTGTGCCCTACCTTCCTAGGCAGCTACCAAGTGTTGGCAGTCCAGCTTCTAGTCAGATACCAGGTACTGCCAGCCAAGCTTCTAGGCAGCTCTCACCAGGTGCGTGCAGGTAGTGCACTGTGACCGTCTTGTGCTGCCCTATGCGGTGTAGCCTATCTTCTGGTCAGCTACCCGGTGTTGACATACCAGCTTCTAGGCAGCTACAGAATTTGGGCAGTCCAGCTTCTAGGCAGCTCTCACCAGGTGCGTGCAGGTAGTGCACCGTGACCGTCCTATGTTGCCCTATGCGGTGAGCACGATCTTCGGCTTGCAGCAGCATACTGGGGTTCCAATAAAGCTCCACAAACACACATGACTGGCAAAAAAGGGAGGGGTGGGGGAGGAGGGGTGGGTGGCAATGGATGGGAGAAGAGGGGTGGGGCAGTGGAAGAGATTTTAAGGTGGGGATAGGAGTGGGGGTGGGGGAGGATGGGTGGGTGGCAGTAAATGGAAGGAGAAGGGTGGGGGGACATGGGGTGGGGTAATGGAAGAGAGGTTGGAGTGAGGATAGGAGTGCGGGTGGGGGGGGAGGGGCGGGTGCCTTGTTGGATGATCCATGCTCAGCTGCTCACAATCCACCATGCAACAGTCCATACTTCAGGTCCATACTTCAGGTCCCCTCCCCCCCAGCACACACACCGCTCCTATATGGGCATGTTTAAATCCAGATTCGCCACGCACACTGGCCACACACACCACTGATCCACACCACTCATACTAGTCACACACAGCACTCACACTAGCCACACACACACCACTCATACTAGTCACACACAGCATTCACACTAGCCACACACACCACTCATACTAGCCACACACACCACTCATACTAGTCACACACAGCATTCACACTAGCCACACACACCACTCATACTAGCCACACACACCCCACTCATTCAGTCCTACCGGCCCCTCCCACAAACACACCTGCCCCGACCGAACCCTGAACCGTAAACCCACACACCGGCGCCACTGTCAGTGTGAGACCCACACTTGTCACACCCACACCACTTATCCCCCCCCTATCCATACACCAACACAGATACCTGTTCCCCATAAACCCTGAACATTAAACCCACAGACTTGCCCCACTGTCAATTTAAGCCCCACGAATCACACACACACACACCATTCACACTAGCCACACAAACCATCCACACCTCCCAGCCTCTAACCCCCACACCTGCGCCGCTGTCAGTGTGAGCCCCACCCCAGCCGCCGTGATAGACAGCAGCGCGACGCGGACCTCCGCCCCCGCCGCCGCCGCATCAGCCTTCTTGCCTCCCTTCCCTCCCTTCCCGCCGCTGCTGCCGCCTGTGCCTCCCACCGCCGTGGCTTTCCCACCGCCGCGGCCTCCTGCCCTCGGCGCGCCTGCCTCCGGCCCGTCGCCCGCCGCCGCCGCCCCCGGCTGCTGCTCCACACCCTGCTGGAACCTGTCCACCGCCTCCTTACGTTTGATGTCTGGAGTGGAACCATCGATGCGGATGTAGCCAATGTCGCTGCCCTGGATCAGATCAAGGGTTTAGGGTTCAGATTATAGGGTTAAGGGTTTCAGGTTAATGGTTCAGGGTGAAGGATGATGTCTGAAGTGGAACCGTTGATGTGGTTGTAGCCAATTTCGCTGCCCTATATCAGATTAAGGGTTTAGGACGCAGGATATAATATTCAAGGTTTAGGGGTTACGGCTTAGTGTTCAAGGATCAAGGTTGAGGGTCTAGGGTTCTATAATTAAGGATTATGTCATGCGGATGTAGCCAATGTCACCACCCTGGAACATACTAAGGGTTTAGGTTAAATATTGTAGGGTTTGAGGTTAAAGGTTTAGGGTGACGATGAAAGGGTTACAAACTTAGTGTTGAAAGTGTCCAACGCTTCGGCAGGTTTGGGCTTGGAACCCGATCGGCTCCCAGTTCCCTGAATGGCTGAATGAAAAAACAGTCTGGAGCATTAAAGAGTCTCTATCAAATATCAAGGGCATCTAGAGCTCTAAGGTACTGCTGTCTGAGATTGGATTCGCTGTCTGAGAGCCAGGCGCACCTTCAAAAGCTTTTCCTCAATCGTGCCCATGACGGATGGGTGGTAAAACACCTGCCTGCCCTCCTTAATAACTGTTTCCAAGCGCAAGGAGAGGAATACATATTTAAAAAGCTGACGGTACCCTTAACCTAGACCCAGGCAAGCCACCACTGTAGGCACACTTTCAAAAGCTTTCCCTCGATCGCGTCCTTGACCCAATTGATGGTGGAACACCCCAAAGCACAACACTGCCCATGCGCACCCTCAAAAGCTTTTCCTCGATCGCGTCCATGACCGATTGATGGTGACAGAAGATGAGCATCTTGCCGCTGCTGCTGCCGTCCTCCAGCAAGCCTCGCATGAACTCAATGGCCTCACGCGCCTAATAGCCAGCAGCAGCAACAATGGCATCAGCATCATCATGAGAAACTTGAGCAGCAGCATTAGCAACAGCAGCACCATCAACCACAACATCACCAGCCTTAGCAGAGTGCACCCTACCTTTTCACAGCCCACCTTCTCACAGCCTGCCTTATTCCGCCCTCTCCGTAAGTTTCAAACAAGTTGCCCCGCAGTGGGGTAAACGGTTAAAGATCTAAGGTTAAGGAGCGAGGCATGCAGGCCTGCCTGTCACCCACCCCTGCCAGGATGTCAAGGCCAGGCGCCATCCCCCTACCAGCCCACACTCCCCACAGGCACCTAGACAGATGCCTTTCTTACAAATAGCAGAGCACTGCATATCCCGAATCCCGAAGATTCTCTAAAGTGCAAAGCAGAGCTCGAGGAGGTTACGCCGCGGCTCCTCCACCGAAGGTGCAGGGCCGTTGGCGGTACCTCACACACAAGGTGTATTACAAAAAAAAGCAAACCACTTTGCTCCCTTAGAGTGCAGCAAATAAACATGATCTCTTATCCTGTTTCAACCAAACAGATTCACATCCTTCAACGCCCCTGTCACGTCCCCGACCCTAAACCCCTAATCCCAACGCCCCCGTCACGCCCCCCACCCTTAATCTAAACTCCAACGCCCCCGTCACGCCCCCCACAACAAACCCATTAACTCCAACGCCCCCGTCCCTTAACCCTAAACTCCAGCGCCCCCGACCCTAAACCCTAGCGCCCCCGTCATGCCCCAGACCCTAAACCCCAACGCCCCCGTCACGCCTCTCACACTAAACCCCAAACTCCAACGCCCCCGTCACGCCCCCCACCTTTGCCGGCCCAGTTGCTCGATAGAACTCCATCAGAAGCTGCTCACGCTCGCGAGAGTCCACACCTGCCTTCATACCAGAAGTGGAGGGGGGTGGGGTGAGGTCCTCGGCTCGCCAGGGCAACAAGGTGCGTATGAGGTCCTAAACCCTCGCCAGTCTAGCAGGGGGCATACCAGGTCCTAAACCCTCGCCGGTCTAGCAAAGGGCATACCAGGTCCTAAACCCTCGCCAGTCTAGCAGGGGGCATACCAGGTCCTAAACCCTCGCCAGTCTAGCAGGGGGCATACCAGGTCCTGAACTCTCGCCAGTCTAGCAGGGGGCATACCAGGTCCTAAACCCTCGCCAGTCTAGCAGGGGGCATACCAGGTCCTAAACCCTCGCCAGTCTAGCAGGGGGCATACCAGGTCCTAAATCCTCGCCAGTCTAGCAGGGGGCATACCAGGTCCTAAACCCTCGCCAGTCTAGCAGGGGGCATACCAGGTCCTAAACCCTCGCCAGTCTAGCAGGGGGCATACCAGGTCCTAAACCCTCGCCAGTCTAGCAGGGGGCATACCAGGTCCTAAACCCTCGCCAGTCTAGCAGGGGGCATACCAGGTCCTAAACCCTCGCCAGTCTAGCAGGGGGCATACCAGGTCCTAAACCCTCGCCAGTCTAGCAGGGGGCATACCAGGTCCTAAACCCTCGCCAGTCTAGCAAGGGGCATACCAGGTCCTAAACCCTCGCCAGTCTAGCAGGGGGCATACCAGGTCCTAAACCCTCGCCAGTCTAGCAGGGGGCATACCAGGTCCTAAACCCTCGCCAGTCTAGCAGGGGGCATACCAGGTCCTAAACCCTCGCCAGTCTAGCAGGGGGCATACCAGGTCCTAAACCCTCGCCAGTCTAGCAGGGGGCATACCAGGTCCTAACCCCTCGCCAGTCTAGCAGGGGGCATACCAGGTCCTAAACCCTCGCCAGTCTAGCAGGGGGCATACCAGGTCCTAAACCCTCGCCAGTCTAGCAGGGGGCATACCAGGTCCTAAACCCTCGCCAGTCTAGCAGGGGGCATACCAGGTCCTAAACCCTCGCCAGTCTAGCAGGGGGCATACCAGGTCCTAAACCCTCGCCAGTCTAGCAGGGGGCATACCAGGTCCTAAAACCTCGCCAGTCTAGCAGGGGGCATACCAGGTCCTAAACCCTCGCCAGTCTAGCAGGGGGCATACCAGGTCCTACACCCTCGCCAGTCTAGCAGGGGGCATACCAGGTCCTAAACCCTCGCCAATCTAGCAGAGGGGCTTACCAGGTCCTAAAACCTCGCCAGTCTAGCAGGGGGCATACCAGGTCCTAAACCCTCGCCAGTCTAGCAGGGGGCATACCAGGTCCTAAACCCTCGCCAGTCTAGTAGGGGGCATACCAGGTCCTAAACCCTATAAGGGCATACGCTAAAAATTGCGTCTGAAATTGTATGGGCCTATTGGATGTGCATGAACGAGGGGCTGTTGTTCTTCATCTCAGGCCGGACCATGTGCTCTCCTCAACCATGGAGAAAATGCTGTGCTGACTAGCTTTGGGAACAACCGAGTTTTCAAGGGGCCCCTACATGCTGCATGGCCAACTCTTGTTTGCTGGCTCCATTAACTACATGTGAGCTACAGTCAAATGAGGGGAGCCTCAGTATTTTTTTGCATCTTACATGCTAGCTGCTGGGGTGTTATAGAAGTGATAGGCATTAAATGCTAAGGGGCCATCAACAAACTTTTAGGTCTCCAGAGCAGATGGACAAGCTGTTTTATGCGCAGATGGGAGAGGTCACACATGTGGAGCCACTGGTCAGTCCAGCGGCTGATGTGTGGGCTTTGGCTGCACACTGCTGCACATCCTATCTGGTGCGCTTCCCATGGCGGCCTCAATGTCATCCGAATCAAAGAAAGGATTCGCTCCAGGAAGCATGCCCCATGCCTGCCTAAAGGCTTGCCCATTAGGCTGGCTGCCGTGCAATGGAGCTCCTTGGACTCCTCACCCCAAGGAAGGCCATCAACAAGGAGTATGATAGCGGTAGGCAGGGTATTTCCTACTTAAGGTTGTTAACTTTGCTTAAAATACACTGGTGACACTAAAGCAATGGTGACACTAAAGCAAAGACAGGTGAAGACTTTTGAAGGCTGTAGTTGCTGCTAACACTATCTACATGGACCAACGTGAGCTTCAGCCTCATCCGGTTCGTTAATCCTTATTATGACTTGCATGCCCATGAAGCCTCAATGGAGAATGCAAAAATTCTACATGACCCGTCCCCACATCCTCGGGACGGTAAGGGGGACTATAGGGGGGATTAGCCAACATATGCTAGCATGCAAATCCGGAGCTATTACACCCCTGACAACTCCCCTCACACCATAATTATGAATAAAGCCTGACCTAATCCAAGACATCTGTTAGCTGCTGCCTTAAGGTACCTGACTTTTAGAGCCCGTACCCCTGTATTTGGCCAATCTGAAAAGCGAAAATTTGCGGCTATAGCAAACTATAGAGGACTTGACAGCGCGGGTAGCGACTCGGACGGCCGCCTTGCATGCTGTGGAGGGGAAGCTAGCAGGGGCTCAGCAGATGGTGGAAGAGGCCGCCAACAAGGAGGAAATGCTGACAGCATTCACAGTCCGCATGCATGCTAAAAACGCGGTCCTGGTGAGCGACCGGGCGGCTGACAAATCAGCCCATTCCGAAGAGACCCGGATGGCCCTGGAAAGGAAGGAAGTTGTGGACCGAGAGACGCGCAGAGCAGAGTCAGCGGCGGCAGTGAGTACCTTTTTTCAAAAACACCAATACCCAAAAATTGCAACCTTCAGACACGGTTCACAATTGAGCAGTCCCATGTGTGAAATATGATGCATGCTTGAGATGATGGTTACAAATATTGGATGTCCTTAATGATGTGTATGATGCAAAAAGAGAACTTGAAGATCAATGGAGGGAGCTCCAAAGCACACAGCAATGGTATGAAGTGTTGGAGAAGTATTTTCAGCTGAAGCCCGCCCCCCTCCGACCTCGGCCTATCAGGATGGACCCACCAGGCCCACTGGCCCATGCAGATCTGTCGCGGCCCGCCCTCCCTGGTGCAGGGGGCCCTCCCAGACCATCAGCAACACCAGTTGGGTCGAGCATCCCCCCCCCAGGGCCGGTAGCCCCCACAACAACTAAAGGTACCAGCAGCCCAACCACCTGCCCGGGGGCCTCTGCTACCCAGCATGCAGCACCCCCTCTGTCGCAGCCCGCCCTCCCGGGCGCAGGGGGCCCTGCCAGCCGATCAGTCGCTCCGGCTGGGTCGAGCATCCACCCTCCAGGGCAGGTAGCCCCCACAGAAGCTGAAGGTACCAGCAGCCCAACCACCTGCCCGGGGGCCTCTGCTACCCAGCCTGCAGCATCCCCTCTATTGCAGCCTGCCCTCCCGGGCGTAGGGGGCCTTGTCAGCCGATCAGCATCTCCAGTTGGGTAGAGCATCCACCCCCCCGGGGCTGGTAGCCCCCACAGCAGCTGAAGGTACCAGCAACCCAACCACCTGCCCGGAGGCCTCAGGTACCCAACATGCAACATCCCCTATGTCCAAACCGCCCTCCCGGGCGCAGGGGGCCCTGCCAGCCGATCAGCAGCTCCGGCTAGGTCGAGCATCCACACCCCAGGGCCGGTAGCCCCCACAACAGCTGAAGGTACCAGCAGCCCCACAACCTGCCTAGGGGCCTCTGCTACCCAGCTTGCAGCATCCCCTCTGTCGCAGCCCGCCCTCCCGGGCGCAGGGGGCCCTGCTGGCCCAGCAGCAACACCGGTTGGGTCGAGCATCCCCCCCCCAGGGCCGGTAGCCCCCACAGCAGCTGAAGGTACCAGCAGCCCCACCACCTTCCCGGGGACCTCTGTTCCCCCGACTGCAGCATCCCCTATGGTGAAGCCCCCCCACCCTGGCGAAGGGGCCCATGCCGGCATATCAGCAGCACAAGCAGGCCAACCCCCCTATTTTGAGGACGCTGAGGGACATTTGATAATTCCAGACGGTCCGGTTGAAGAGGCGGGTCCCAATGCGGGTGCCTTGTTCACGGCTCACCACGCGCTTTATGATTTGTTTGGAGCCCCCTCATCAACGGTGGGCTTCCTCTCTGCAGTTGCTGCCTTCTTTCCGCGGAACCCGTTCCCCTTCAAAGGAGCTGTCCCACACTGCTTAGGGGCTGAAGGCCCCCCTCGCTTTCCAGAAGAAAGCCGAGCTATGGCGTGTGTGGCTAGTCGGTACCTCCATGGGAGTGGCCCTGTGGGAGCCTTTCTGGCTGGGATGGAATGGGCTTCACCTGACTACTGCAGGGATTATGGCCACGACGACATCGGTAGCTTTGCTCTGGACGCCATTCAGGTGTATCTGCGGAAGCTGGCTCCACGAGATGTGTTTTACTTCCCCACTGTTGGCCTACGTCCCAGCAAATACGACTTCAGAGAACTGGGAGCGCTGGCTGGCGCCCCCTCCCGCGTAATTTACAACTTGCACCGGGGCCATCACTTTTTCCCCATCAGCTATGAACGAGCCACTGCCACCAGTGCGGTTGCAGTGTACTTTGCAGATGGACACGAATGTGGCTGGCAGAACATTGGTGAGGCTGGGGGCAGAGTGGGAGCATCTGCCATTATATTTACCCTTAAGGATAGCAGCCACATTCGTGTCCATCTGCAAAGTACACTGCAGCCACACTGGTGGTAGTGGCTGGTTCATAGCAGATGGGGAAGAAGTGATGGCCCCGGTGCCAGTTGTAAATTACGCGGGAGGGGGCGCCATCCAGCGCTCCCAGTTCTCTGAAGTCGCATTTGCTGGGACGTAGGCCAACAATGGGGAAGTAAAACACATAGAGGCCCCCGGGCAGGTGGTGGGGCTGCTGGTACCTTCAGCTGCTCTAGGGGCTACCGGCCCTGGGGGGGGATGCTCGACCCAACCGGTGCTACTGCTGGGCCAGCAGGGCCCCCTGCGCCCGGGAGAGCGGGCTGCGACAGAGAGGATGCTGCAGGCTGGGTAGCAGAGGCCCCGGGCAGGTGGTTGGGCTACTGGTACCTTCAGCTGCTGTGGGGGCTACCGGCCCTGGGGGGGGATGCTCGACCCAACTGGTGATGCTGACAATTTTTTAGGGGGTGGCAACAACACACTCCAGATGCATAATGTCCAACATGCTGAAAATTGGGAAAGAACTCCATGCTGGGGACATGATACACATTGTTCTACACACCCGTTGATCCATGTCTTTTTCCGGAATGCCTCAGCATTGAAGGCTATAATCAGCTGATGGAAAGAACATGCTTCCAAAGGTTCTGGCCTGGAAGGCTCGCCGTGGGAAATCGTATTGACGGGGGCGGGGGGCAGGGTGCTAGGCTGGGAAGATGGCAGAGGAGATGGCTGCACTTGCATGCTGGCAGTGTGCGGGGGGGCATGCTGGGAGAGGGGCTGAACCATGCTGCCAGAAATGGCCTGACTGTCTGTGAGCTTGGAGGCAGGTGGCATGGGAGCTGGCAGGGGTTCAGTCCTGGGGGGCCCCTGCTGGGCCTGGGTTCATTGCGGACTGCTGGCCCCCAGCTCCCCCGGCATGCAACTGTTGCACAATAGGGCTGGCGACGGGCTCGGGCTGCAGGCTTCCCGGCTGGCTTTCTAGCATTGTCCAATTTCTGGGTACGGACTTGGGCGCATGGGCGGCTGTGGGCTGGTGTCTGCTCTGCGGTTGATCCTCCATGGCATACTATGAGGGTATGCCCCCTCGCCAGTCTAGCAGGGGGCATACCAAGTCCTACACCCTCGCCAGTCTAGCATGAGGCATACCAGGTCCTAAACCCTCGCCAATCTAGCAAGGGGCATACCCGGTCCTAAACCCTCGCCAGTCTAGCAGGGGGCATACCAGGTCCTAAACCCTCACCGGTCTAGCAAGGGGCATACCAGGTCCTAAACCCTCGCCAGTCTAGCAGGGGGCATACCAGGTCCTAAACCCTCGCCAGTCTAGCAAGGGGCATACCAGGTCCTAAACCCTCGCCAGTCTAGCAGGGGGCATACCAGGTCCTAACCCTCGCCAGTCTAGCAGGGGGCATACCAGGTCCTAAACCCTCGCCAGTCTAGCAGGGGGCATACCAGGTCCTAAACCCTCGCCAGTCTAGCAGGGGGCATACCAGGTCCTAAACCCTTGCCAGTCTAGCAGGGGGCATACCAGGTCCTAAACCCTCGCCAGTCTAGCAGGGGGCGTACCAGGTCCTAAACCCTCGCCAGTCTAGCAGGGGGCATACCAGGTCCTATACCCTCGCCAGTCTAGCAGGGGGCATACCAGGTCCTAAACCCTCGCCAGTCTAGCAGGGGGCATACCAGGTCCTAAACCCTCGCCAGTCTAGCAGGGGGCATACCAGGTCCTAAACCCTCGCCAGTCTAGCAGGGGGCATACCAGGTCCTAAACCCTCGCCAATCTAGCAGGTGGCATACCAGGTCCTAAACCCTCGCCAGTCTAGCAGGGGGCATACCAGGTCCTAAACCCTCGCCAGTCTAGCAGGGGGCATACCAGGTCCTAAACCCTTGCCCGTCTAGCAGGGGGCATACCAGGTCCTAAACCCTCGCCAGTCTAGCAGGGGGCATACCAGGTCCTAAACCCTCGCCAGTCTAGCAGGGGGCATACCAGGTCCTATACCCTCGCCAGTCTAGCAGGGGGCATACCAGGTCCTAAACCCTCGCCAGTCTAGCAGGGGGCATACCAGGTCCTAAACCCTCGCCAGTGTAGCAGGGGGCATACCAGGTCCTAAACCCTCGCCAGCCTGGCGGGGGGTATGCCTTTTCTTCCTTTTAATATTATTTTCGAAGAGTATTAAATATAAAAAATAAAAACGTCATTGGACGTAACGCTAGCCAGCCCCCCATGTGAATGTGTGTGTGAATGTGTGTGAGGTCCACACAAATTAACACACACAAGCAGAGCAAGATCGCACCCACTCGTCACGTTGGTCATCCATCCTTTGCCGGTTTACTCTGCCTAGCCCTTTAGGAAAATGCTACATGATATTTAATTTGCCTTCTCATAATTTAGGGAAATGCTACATTATATTTAATTTGCCTTCTCATAATTTACGTCGTTTGTGTTCGAGGGATACACAAAGATAATAATGATCAACTATTGACGCCAGTTTGTCGTCAGATAATAATGATCAACTATCGACGCCAGTTTGTCGTCAGATCGAGAGTTTTGGTCGAAAGTTTGCCCTGCTGAGGGCAGCATCAAAAGTAATAATTTGTCCATACCCGAGGGAAGGCAAATCAAATCTGCAGCAGTGCTTCTTCCGGCTAGGAGGCCACCATCAGCAGGCCGCCCCGCGGCTGTCAGAGGCCCGATTCGGACCAAACATGGACTGGCCTCCGGCCAGCGGCCCCAGCAGCATGGCTGGCCACACCCGGGGCCGCTGGCGGGAAGCCAGATTGTAGCTGATGTCCAGTATGAGTGGTTGCATTAAGTTTGTAAGCAAAGTGATGCAAAATGTCGTAGGTCCTGGGATGCCGAAGCATCAGGTGCCAGACCAAGGTATTTTAACCCCGGCCCGAGAAGGCAGAATTTTCTGGCTGTAAATGAGCCCAACAACAATTAGAATTGTTGATACGTCGCTTTATTTTCTATCTCTGTATATGTCTTACAGGCTTAAGCACGTTGAGAAACTTGATTTTTAGAGAGAAAACCTTCAGATGTTTAGCTCGGTCGCTCACCTGCCCATCTAGCAAAGCCATGCGCCCCTTGATAGCGCTCAGCTGCTTGGCACAGGCGGCGTCAGGAGTGATGAGCACACGCTGCCTGAAATACCAATGTTTGGACAAGTGTGAGAGGGTGTGAAGACACGAGCATGCGCTATCTTGAGACACGAAGGTGTGAATGAGGGGGCGAACAAGGGTGTGAGCGAGGGTGTGAAGGTGTGCAGGCGCATGCACGCGATGCCTGGAGACAGCAAGGTGTGAACGAGGGTATGAATGTGGGTGTGAACGAGTGTAGAAGCGTAGCATGCGCTGCCTGGAGACATTCAGGTGTGAATGAGCGTGTTAACGAAGCTATGGAAGCATGATGGCGGAAGTAGGGCTGCCTGGAAACATCAAGGTGTCAATGAGGGTGTCAAAGCGTGATGGTGTGAGCACACGCTCTTGGAGGGCAGCAATGTGTGAACCAGGGCCTGCATGAGTGTGTGAAGGCATCGCGATGTGAGTGCGCGCTGCTTGATGGCAAGGTGAACGCACACGGCAGCCCCTCAGCTGTCCCACTCAGCCCAGGAGCCCCTACCCCTAGTCAGCCCATCAGCCCCTCCACCGCTCAGCCCAGGAGCCTTCAGGCTCTTCCCCATTCACACCTGATCTTATCCGGTAGCTGGCTCGCCACCTCGGCCTTGGTACGCCGAATCATGACAGTCGCCTGCAGTGGTAGAGAGTGACAAAGTAATTTCAGGATACAGCTACAACTACAGTTCAGCTGCAATTCAGCTACATCAGGGGTGGGGACCCTGACAGGCACGCTCTTAAATCAGCACTGCGAGGCGGTGCAACCCAGAGGAGAGGTGGTGGTGGTGGTGGTGGGGGGGGGGGGGGGGGGCGCTTTAATTAAATCAGATGCATGGTGCGCTTAAATGAAATCGTTATTGAAGGTGGGGTGCGCCTAAATTAGCTCTTAAATTAAATATAAACCTCTTAAATTAAATACATAGCTCTTAAATTAAATACACAACTCTTAAATTAATTACACAGCTCTTAAATTAATTACACAGCTCTTAAATTAAATACAAAGCTCTTAAATTAAACACGAGACGGTTCAACCAGAGGATAGGGGTGTGTGCTGGATTGACCACAGTCATTGATGGCCCGGTCGAAGCGAGACGAAACAACCTCTTCCTTGGTGCAGCCATGACCTGTGGTATGCGACGTGCAGACATTGAGAGGGCTTACACGTAATATGATGCATCGAGAGATCAGAAAAAGGAAAGATGCCTCCCCACCACCGTACCCCTCTATCCCATAGAACACCAAGAAGTAGCAAAGGAAGGTGCAGAGCAAGGAGAAAACCCGTAACCCTGAATCCTAAACCTAGCAACAGGAGAAGTAGCGGAGGGAGGTGCAGAGCAGGAGGGAAACCCTGCACCTTTTAACCCTGAACCTAGCAACAGGAGAAGTAGCGGAGGGAGGTGCAGAGCAGGAGGTAAACCCTGCACCTTTTAACTCTGAACCTAGCAACAGGAGAAGTAGCGGAGGGAGGTGCAGAGCAGGAGGGAAACCCTGCACCTTTTAACCCTGAACCTAGCAACAGGAGAAGTAGTGGAGGGAGGTGCAGAGCAGGAGGGAAACCCTGCACCTTTTAACCCTGAACCTAGCAACAGGAGAAGTAGCGGAGGGAGGTGCAGAGCAGGAGGGAAACCCTGCACCTTTTAACCCTGAACCTAGCAACAGGAGAAGTAGCGGAGGGGGGTGCAGAGCAGGAGGGAAACCCTGCACCTTTTAACCCTGAACCTAGCGACAGGAGAAGTAGTGGAGGGAGGTGCAGAGCAGGAGGGAAACCCTGCACCTTTTAACCCTGAACCTAGCAACAGGAGAAGTAGTGGAGGGAGGTGCAGAGCAGGAGGTAAACCCTGCACCTTTTAACCCTGAACCTAGCAACAGGAGAAGTAGTGGAGGGAGGTACAGAGCAGGAGGGAAACCCTGCACCTTTTAACCCTAAACCTAGCAACAGGAGAAGTAGCGGAGGGAGGTGCAGAGCAGGAGGGAAACCCTGCACCTTTTAACCCTGAACCTAGCAACAGGAGAAGTAGCGGAGGGAGGTGCAGAGCAGGAGGTAAACCCTGCACCTTTTAACTCTGAACCTAGCAACAGGAGAAGTAGCGGAGGGAGGTGCAGAGCAGGAGGGAAACCCTGCACCTTTTAACCCTAAACCTAGCAACAGGAGAAGTAGCGGAGGGAGGTGCAGAGCAGGAGGGAAACCCTGCACCTTTTAACCCTGAACCTAGCAACAGGAGAAGTAGTGGAGGGAGGTGCAGAGCAGGAGGGAAACCCTGCACCTTTTAACCCTAAACCTAGCAACAGGAGAAGTAGCGGAGGGAGG
The DNA here is from genome assembly GCA_037349105.1 of Limnomonas spitsbergensis. Classification (NCBI taxonomy): domain Eukaryota; kingdom Viridiplantae; phylum Chlorophyta; class Chlorophyceae; order Chlamydomonadales; genus Limnomonas; species Limnomonas spitsbergensis. The sequence continues at coordinate 3,054,706 of JAYJMM010000099.1, forward strand.
TGCAGAGCAGGAGGGAAACCCTGCACCTTTTAACCCTAAACCTAGCAACAGGAGAAGTAGCGGAGGGAGGTGCAGAGCAGGAGGGAAACCCTGCACCTTTTAACCCTGAACCTAGCAACAGGAGAAGTAGTGGAGGGAGGTGCAGAGCAGGAGGGAAACCCTGCACCTTTTAACCCTGAACCTAGCAACAGGAGAAGTAGCGGAGGGAGGTGCAGAGCAGGAGGGAAACCCTGCACCTTTCAACCCTAAACCTAGCAACAGGAGAAGTAGCGGAGGGAGGTGCAGAGCAGGAGGGAAACCCTGCACCTTTTCACCCTAAACCTAGCAACAGGAGAAGTAGCGGAGGGAGGTGCAGAGCAGGAGGGAAACCCTGCACCTTTTAACCCTGAACCTAGCAACAGGAGAAGTAGCGGAGGGAGGTGCAGAGCAGGAGGGAAACCCTGCACCTTTCAACCCTAAACCTAGCAACAGGAGAAGTAGCGGAGGGGGGTGCAGAGCAGGAGGGAAACCCTGCACCTTTTAACCCTAAACCTAGCAACAGGAGAAGTAGCGGAGGGAGGTGCAGAGCAGGAGGGAAACCCTGCACCTTTTAACCCTGAACCTAGCAACAGGAGAAGTAGCGGAGGGAGGTGCAGAGCAGGAGGGAAACCCTGCACCTTTTAACCCTGAACCTAGCAACAGGAGAAGTAGCGGAGGGGGGTGCAGAGCAGGAGGGAAACCCTGCACCTTTTAACCCTGAACCTAGCGACAGGAGAAGTAGTGGAGGGAGGTGCAGAGCAGGAGGGAAACCCTGCACCTTTTAACCCTGAACCTAGCAACAGGAGAAGTAGTGGAGGGAGGTGCAGAGCAGGAGGTAAACCCTGCACCTTTTAACCCTGAACCTAGCAACAGGAGAAGTAGTGGAGGGAGGTACAGAGCAGGAGGGAAACCCTGCACCTTTTAACCCTAAACCTAGCAACAGGAGAAGTAGCGGAGGGAGGTGCAGAGCAGGAGGGAAACCCTGCACCTTTTAACCCTGAACCTAGCAACAGGAGAAGTAGCGGAGGGAGGTGCAGAGCAGGAGGTAAACCCTGCACCTTTTAACTCTGAACCTAGCAACAGGAGAAGTAGCGGAGGGAGGTGCAGAGCAGGAGGGAAACCCTGCACCTTTTAACCCTAAACCTAGCAACAGGAGAAGTAGCGGAGGGAGGTGCAGAGCAGGAGGGAAACCCTGCACCTTTTAACCCTGAACCTAGCAACAGGAGAAGTAGTGGAGGGAGGTGCAGAGCAGGAGGGAAACCCTGCACCTTTTAACCCTAAACCTAGCAACAGGAGAAGTAGCGGAGGGAGGTGCAGAGCAGGAGGGAAACCCTGCACCTTTTAACCCTAAACCTAGCAACAGGAGAAGTAGCGGAGGGAGGTGCAGAGCAGGAGGGAAACCCTGCACCTTTTAACCCTGAACCTAGCAACAGGAGAAGTAGTGGAGGGAGGTGCAGAGCAGGAGGGAAACCCTGCACCTTTTAACCCTGAACCTAGCAACAGGAGAAGTAGCGGAGGGAGGTGCAGAGCAGGAGGGAAACCCTGCACCTTTCAACCCTAAACCTAGCAACAGGAGAAGTAGCGGAGGGAGGTGCAGAGCAGGAGGGAAACCCTGCACCTTTTCACCCTAAACCTAGCAACAGGAGAAGTAGCGGAGGGAGGTGCAGAGCAGGAGGGAAACCCTGCACCTTTTAACCCTGAACCTAGCAACAGGAGAAGTAGCGGAGGGAGGTGCAGAGCAGGAGGGAAACCCTGCACCTTTCAACCCTAAACCTAGCAACAGGAGAAGTAGCGGAGGGGGGTGCAGAGCAGGAGGGAAACCCTGCACCTTTTAACCCTAAACCTAGCAACAGGAGAAGTAGCGGAGGGAGGTGCAGAGCAGGAGGGAAACCCTGCACCTTTTAACCCTAAACCTAGCAACAGGAGATGTATTGGAGGGAGGTGCAGAGCAGGAGGGAAACCCTGCACCTTTTAACCCTAAACCTAGCAACAGGAGAAGTAGCGGAGGGAGGTGCAGAGCAGGAGGGAAACCCTGCACCTTTTCACCCTAAACCTAGCAACAGGAGAAGTAGCGGAGGGAGGTGCAGAGCAGGAGGGAAACCCTGCACCTTTTAACCCTGAACCTAGCAACAGGAGAAGTAGCGGAGGGAGGTGCAGAGCAGGAGGGAAACCCTGCACCTTTCAACCCTAAACCTAGCAACAGGAGAAGTAGCGGAGGGAGGTGCAGAGCAGGAGGGAAACCCTGCACCTTTTCACCCTAAACCTAGCAACAGGAGAAGTAGTGGAGGGAGGTGCAGAGCAGGAGGGAAACCTGCACCTTTTAACCCTAAACCTAGCAACAGGAGAAGTAGCGGAGGGGGGTGCAGAGCAGGAGGGAAACCCTGCACCTTTTCACCCTAAACCTAGCAACAGGAGAAGTAGTGGAGGGAGGTGCAGAGCAGGAGGGAAACCCTGCACCTTTTAACCCTAAACCTAGCAACAGGAGAAGTAGCGGAGGGAGGTGCAGAGCAGGAGGGAAACCCTGCACCTTTTCACCCTAAACCTAGCAACAGGAGAAGTAGCGGAGGGAGGTGCAGAGCAGGAGGGAAACCCTGCACCTTTTAACCCTGAACCTAGCAACAGGAGAAGTATTGGAGGGAGGTGCAGAGCAGGAGGGAAACCCTGCACCTTTTAACCCTAAACCTAGCAACAGGAGAAGTAGCGGAGGGAGGTGCAGAGCAGGAGGGAAACCCTGCACCTTTTAACCCTAAACCTAGCAACAGGAGAAGTAGCGGAGGGAGGTGCAGAGCAGGAGGGAAACCCTGCACCTTTTAACCCTGAACCTAGCAACAGGAGAAGTAGCGGAGGGAGGTGCAGAGCAGGAGGGAAACCCTGCACCTTTCAACCCTAAACCTAGCAACAGGAGAAGTAGCGGAGGGAGGTGCAGAGCAGGAGGGAAACCCTGCACCTTTTAACCCTAAACCTAGCAACAGGAGAAGTAGCGGAGGGAGGTGCAGAGCAGGAGGGAAACCCTGCACCTTTTAACCCTGAACCTAGCAACAGGAGAAGTAGCGGAGGGAGGTGCAGAGCAGGAGGGAAACCCTGCACCTTTTAACCCTGAACCTAGCAACAGGAGAAGTAGCGGAGGGAGGTGCAGAGCAGGAGGGAAACCCTGCACCTTTTAACCCTAAACCTAGCAACAGGAGAAGTAGCGGAGGGAGGTGCAGAGCAGGAGGGAAACCCTGCACCTTTTAACCCTAAACCTAGCAACAGGAGATGTATTGGAGGGAGGTGCAGAGCAGGAGGGAAACCCTGCACCTTTTAACCCTAAACCTAGCAACAGGAGAAGTAGCGGAGGGAGGTGCAGAGCAGGAGGGAAACCCTGCACCTTTTCACCCTAAACCTAGCAACAGGAGAAGTAGCGGAGGGAGGTGCAGAGCAGGAGGGAAACCCTGCACCTTTTCACCCTGAACCTAGCAACAGGAGAAGTAGCGGAGGGAGGTGCAGAGCAGGAGGGAAACCCTGCACCTTTCAACCCTAAACCTAGCAACAGGAGAAGTAGCGGAGGGAGGTGCAGAGCAGGAGGGAAACCCTGCACCTTTTAACCCTAAACCTAGCAACAGGAGAAGTAGTGGAGGGAGGTGCAGAGCAGGAGGGAAACCCTGCACCTTTTAACCCTAAACCTAGCAACAGGAGAAGTAGCGGAGGGGGGTGCAGAGCAGGAGGGAAACCCTGCACCTTTTAACCCTAAACCTAGCAACAGGAGAAGTAGCGGAGGGGGGTGCAGAGCAGGAGGGAAACCCTGCACCTTTTCACCCTAAACCTAGCAACAGGAGAAGTAGTGGAGGGAGGTGCAGAGCAGGAGGAAAACCCTGCACCTTTTAACCCTAAACCTAGCAACAGGAGAAGTAGCGGAGGGAGGTGCAGAGCAGGAGGGAAACCCTGCACCTTTTCACCCTAAACCTAGCAACAGGAGAAGTAGCGGAGGGAGGTGCAGAGCAGGAGGGAAACCCTGCACCTTTTAACCCTAAACCTAGCAACAGGAGAAGTAGCGGAGGGAGGTGCAGAGCAGGAGGGAAACCCTGCACCTTTTAACCCTAAACCTAGCAACAGGAGAAGTAGTGGAGGGAGGTGCAGAGCAGGAGGGAAACCCTGCACCTTTTAACCCTAAACCTAGCAACAGGAGAAGTAGCGGAGGGGGGTGCAGAGCAGGAGGGAAACCCTGCACCTTTTCACCCTAAACCTAGCAACAGGAGAAGTAGTGGAGGGAGGTGCAGAGCAGGAGGAAAACCCTGCACCTTTTAACCCTAAACCTAGCAACAGGAGAAGTAGCGGAGGGAGGTGCAGAGCAGGAGGTAAACCCTGCACCTTTTCACCCTAAACCTAGCAACAGGAGAAGTAGTGGAGGGAGGTGCAGAGCAGGAGGGAAACCCTGCACCTTTTAACCCTAAACCTAGCAACAGGAGAAGTAGCGGAGGGAGGTGCAGAGCAGGAGGGAAACCCTGCACCTTTCAACCCTAAACCTAGCAACAGGAGAAGTAGCGGAGGGAGGTGCAGAGCAGGAGGGAAACCCTGCACCTTTTAACCCTAAACCTAGCAACAGGAGAAGTAGTGGAGGGAGGTGCAGAGCAGGAGGGAAACCCTGCACCTTTTAACCCTAAACCTAGCAACAGGAGAAGTAGCGGAGGGAGGTGCAGAGCAGGAGGGAAACCCTGCACCTTTTAACCCTGAACCTAGCAACAGGAGAAGTAGTGGAGGGAGGTGCAGAGCAAGGAGGGAAACCCTGCACCTTTTAACCCTGAACCTAGCAACAGGAGAAGTAGTGGAGGGAGGTGCAGAGCAGGAGGTAAACCCTGCACCTTTTAACCCTAAACCTAGCAACAGGAGAAGTAGCGGAGGGAGGTGCAGAGCAGGAGGGAAACCCTGCACCTTTTAACCCTGAACCTAGCAACAGGAGAAGTAGTGGAGGGAGGTGCAGAGCAGGAGGGAAACCCTGCACCTTTTAACTCTAAACCTAGCAACAGGAGAAGTAGCGGAGGGAGGTGCAGAGCAGGAGGGAAACCCTGCACCTTTTCACCCTAAACCTAGCAACAGGAGAAGTAGCGGAGGGAGGTGCAGAGCAGGAGGGAAACCCTGCACCTTTTAACCCTGAACCTAGCAACAGGAGAAGTAGTGGAGGGAGGTGCAGAGCAGGAGGGAAACCCTGCACCTTTTAACCCTAAACCTAGCAACAGGAGAAGTAGCGGAGGGAGGTGCAGAGCAGGAGGGAAACCCTGCACCTTTTAACCCTGAACCTAGCAACAGGAGAAGTAGCGGAGGGAGGTGCAGAGCAGGAGGGAAACCCTGCACCTTTTAACTCTAAACCTAGCAACAGGAGAAGTAGCGGAGGGAGGTGCAGAGCAGGAGGGAAACCCTGCACCTTTTAACCCTGAACCTAGCAACAGGAGAAGTAGCGGAGGGAGGTGCAGAGCAGGAGGGAAACCCTGCACCTTTTAACTCTAAACCTAGCAACAGGAGAAGTAGCGGAGGGAGGTGCAGAGCAGGAGGGAAACCCTGCACCTTTTAACCCTAAACCTAGCAACAGGAGAAGTAGCGGAGGGAGGTGCAGAGCTGAGATCTCTCACGACCCAAGAGGGAAATACAAGGTTTATTTGGAGGGGAATCGGCTACATATCAGCTACAACCCAGCTTCCGCCAGAGGTCCCAGGTGTGGCCAGCCATGCTGCTGGGCCGCCGACCAGTCCATGTTTGGTCCGAATCGGGCGTCTGACGGCCACGGGGCGGCCTGCTGATGGTGGTCGCTTACTGCCGGAAGAATATGCATTGGGCGAAGGCAGCTATTCTTCCTGATTCTGCGCAGCAGCAGGTACCATTCCGAACAGGCGTACATTTCGGCGAAGAATGCGGGAAGGTTAACGACGCCAAGTAAAGGAATCCTCATACGCAGCAGCAGTGTCGACAAACGTATGTTATATTGACAGGGAATAATGAAATAAACAATTGACGCAGTCTGCAACAGTGCCGGCAAATAAGGTATATAAATGCTTATGACATAAATTATAACAATTATTGTCACCTGCAGTGCAGTGCCGAGAGCTCCTGTGCTGGGTTATGACGTACCATTTCTTAAATAAGAAACAAAGATATAAATAAACGATCTTCACCGGCAACAGCGCCGAGAGCTCCTGGACTAATTTATGACGTACCCGTTTTTTTAAAGAATAACAGCTAAATAAATAAACGAGCTTCACCAGCAACAGTGCCGAGAGCTCCTCTGCTGGTTTATGTTGTACCATTTTTGTAAATAAGAAACAACGAAATAAATAACAATTTTCACCTACAGCAGTGCCGAGAGCTCCTGCAGGTTTATGACGAATACGAATTAAACACAAAACACTTAAACAAATGAAAGATCGTCACCTGCAGCAGTGCCGAGAGCTCCTGCAGGTTGCTTGCCCCGCGGTACTCTTGGCCAGGGTAGGGTGGGGAGTAGCTTGATGTGTAAGGGCTCGAGCAGTACCTGAGCATTTGAAATATAAGGAAAACAAGCATTTGAAATAAAAGGAAATTAAGTTATATTTCGGATGTGTACCCTAGCTTGATGTGTAAGGGCTCGAGCAGTACCTGAGGATTTAGGGCATTTGAAAAATAAGGAAAATGAGTAATATTCCGAGAGTGAACCATAACCACCCCCTAACCACATATTGAGTTCACGGTTCATCGACCAGAAAAGGCAGGGCCGCATGGGCCGCATGGGCAATTTGCATGGAAACGTGACTAGCAGTACCAATCTCGGGTACAGCGAAACGTTATCTTGAGCCGCGCTGTGTCTGGGCCTCTCACGCCCCTGTGGGACGTTGTTTTACTTTCTCGTAAGCATGCAAAACGCGAATAGCAGTTCCAATCTCAGGAAGAAAAAAACATAAGTTTCATCATGCAAACCGTTGACAAGTGACATTCGGCCGTGCAGCTCCAAAGACACGAAGAGTGAGAAGCACGGTGTGTAAAGGCACGGCAAATGATAATCTTCATCATGCGAAATGGCCGAGGAATCTACTGGGTTTCGATTTGAGGTTGATAAATGCGTTTTCAGAGCAGTGGGGCAGTGGCATACCGAACGTAGACATGCATTGTATCATTGTGTGGACACGAATCATCATACAATACATAAATATTTATTTATTATATTTACATTTACTGATCGGTACACAAGAGCACTAACTTATTTATTATTACACATCTTCCACGCTAGAAACAAATACAAACGCTATCCCAGTACCTAACAGATTATTCACTTCCTTAATTCATAAAAGCAATTCCCATGCTCTACATGGCGCTCTGTATCTGTTGTACATGAATGACAGTTTGCTGACAGACTGCCCCTCAGGCCCTCGCCTTTGGGGTTTGGGGTTAAGGACTAAGGGTTTAAGGTTGTGTAAGCCAGTAACATGAAAGCCTTAACTTGGCTGGCTAACAGACTTCCCCTCGGGCCCCCATCTTTCGGGTGTAGGGTTCAGGGTTCACGTTCTTTCAACCCTTCACCCCTAACCCTAAACTAGGCTTGCCAACAGACTGCTCCTCAGGCCCCCCACCTTTTGCCGTACTCGTGGTAGCTACCAAACAGGTTGGGATGCAGCATGTCTACCTGAATGGGGGCCCAGCATTGCAACATATGGGATCAGGAAAGATAGGGCGTTTAGCTTTCTCCCTTTCTTGCGAAACAGGGGGAGTGACGCAGCATGTCCAGCTGCATAGCGGTGTTGTTTTGTGCGGCGCATCCTAACCTTGTAACATTCTAGGAGCGATAGTCAAAGACCAAGAGGGGATGGAGGCAGCATGTCACACAACATGTTGCGGCATTTTATAGAGTGCACGCATTGCAACATGAGAGGAGTGATAGCTGAAGACCAAGAGTTTAGGGTTTAGGGTCAAGGGATAGTTTAGGCTTTAGGGTTTAGGGCCGAGGGATTGTTTAGGGTTTAGGGTTTAGGGCCGAGGGATAGTTTAGGGTTTAGGGCCCAGGGCCCAGGGATAGTTTAAGGTTTAGGGTTTAGGACCGAGGGATTGTTTAGGGTTTATGGTTTAGGGCTGAGGGATAGTTTAGGGTTCAGGGTTTAGGGCCGAGGGATAGTTTAGGGTTTAGGGTTTAAGGCTGAGGGATTGTTTAGGGTTTAGGGTTAAGGGCCGAGGGATTGTTTAGGGTTAAGGGTTTAGAGCCGAGGGATTGTTTAGGGTTTAGGGCCGCTGGATTGTTTAGGGTTAAGGGTTTAGGGCCGAGGGATGGTTCAGGGTTTAGGGTTTAGGGTCGAGGGATTGTTTAGGGTTTAGGGTCAAGGGATTGTTTAGGGTTTAGGGTCAAGGGATTGTTTAGGGTTACGGGTTAAAGTCAAGGGATTGTTTAGGGTTTAGGAGCAGGATATCCCACTGCATAGCCGCATGTTTGTGTGCAACGCATCACAATGCATCACAATGTTTTAAAGGAGCGATAGCTGCCGAACAGGAGGGGGGTGCAGCATGTTCAACTGCAAGGAGGGGAGGCAGGAGGGATAACACACTACTTTTTGCCCCCGTCCTCACCTGCGGGAAGATCTCGATTGGCTTGCTGAGCATTGGCGTTCCCGTCAGCAGAACAGCATGTGGTACCGTTTTGACCAGCTTGGAAAGGAACTGACAGGGGGACACACCGTGACGGAGGGGGGAGGGGTTAGGGGTTAGGGGTTAGGGGGTTAGGGGTAAGGGGTTAGAGGGCACACCGTGCCAGGGTGGGGTGGTGGGTAAGCAGGTTGCATCCAGCTGGTTCTTGTATTTTAATGCAAGGTAAGTGGGATCTCTGGCGCGAAGCATTGGATGGATTCACCTTAGTAAACGTGTGCATGCTGTTGACTGTAAAGCAGCACCCCCCCTGTCCTTCCCTTTCAACCCGGCAAATGGGTTCTTACAGCTTTTCATATTCGAATCAGACCAGCCCTGATACCCCCATCCACATCATTTGTGTTCAGGGTATAGGGTTCAGGTTGAGGGTTAGAAGGGCCGAGGTATAAGGGGTGAGGGTTCATGGTTAGGGGTTTGTCGTTAAGGGTTGGGGTTCCTCTTGTCTTCAGGCAATGGCTCTTGTCCAAGATGAGACATTCATGACATTCCTGTAATATGACATTCATATGGAAAAAATTGGCTCTGGAATTTCTGCCTGCCTCATTTTTGTGGCTCGGTTCCTGAGGCTGTTCCTCATGTCCAAGATAACTATGACATATTTCATTCAAATTCAAAAAACTCTCTACGGGTCTCTCTACCTGCGTCCTTTTTGTGTCCCTGGTCAGATGAGGCCCCTGGTGGAGGCAATGGCTCTCGTCTGAGATGAAAAATCGCATTCAACCAGAGCCACTCGCCAATGGTCCCTCCACCTGCCGGTTTACGGGTCACCCGTTCCATGCATCAAATGTGATGCTCAGCTGGAATGCAGAAACGTCACACACCTGTGTACTTTTTGTGTCTCTGGTCCTGGTGGTTTGCTGTTCAGTTCCTATCAATGTAAAAAACAAACAAACTCACCTGTGTCCTTTTTGTTTCTCTGGTCTTGAGGCAATGACTCTCGTCCACTATGACGAAGCCGTACTTCTTTATCATGTCGGGGTTAAGCTTCTGGACTAGGTCATAGCTGGTGACACAAACGTGTGCCTGCGGGGGTGATGGGGGGTGAGGTGCAGGGTGTGAGGGGTACGATGTGTGAGTGATGACAGGGGTGAGGTGTGAAGGGTGTGAGGGGTAGGTGTAAAGGGTGGGGTGTGAGGGGTGAGGGGTGAAGAATGAGGTGCAGATCAAGAGAGGTGAGGTGCGAGGTGTAAATAATGAGGGTCAAAGGGTGAGGGGTGAGGGGTGAAGGGTGAGATGTGAGGGGTGAAGGGTGAGGTGTGAAGGGTGAGGGTCAAAGGGTGAGGGGTGACGTGTGAAGGGTGAAGGGTGAGCTGTGAGGGGTGAAGGGTGAGGTGTGAAGGATCAAAGGGTGAGGGGTGACGTGTGAAGGGTGAGGGGTGAAGGGTGAGAGATGAGGGGTGAAGGGTGAGGTGGGGGTGAAGGGTGAGAGGTGAGGGATAAGGGGTGAAGGGTGAGAGGTGATGGGTGACGGATGAGGTGTGAAGGGTGAGGGGCAAAGGGTGAGGGGTGAGGCGTGAAGGGTGAGAGGTGAGGGGTAAGAGGTGAGGTGTGAAGGGTGAGATATGAGAGGTGAAGGATGAGTTGTGGAGGGATGAGGGGATACGGGTGAGATGTGAGGGGTGAAGGGTCAGGGGTAAATGGGTGGATGTGCAGGGTCAGGTGTGAGGTGTAAGGTGTGGAGGGTGAGGGGTGCAGAGTGAGGGATGCAGGGTGACGGGTGGGGGGTGAGGGGTGAGGGGTGGAGGGTAGGGGTGAGGGGTGAGGGATGGAGGGTGATGGGTGGGGGTTGAGGTGTGAGGGGTGGAGGGTGGTGGATGGAGGGTGGGGGTGAGGGGTAGCGGGTAAGGGGTGGAGGGTGGGGGTAAGGGGTAGATGGTGAGGGGTGGAAGGTGGGGGTGAGGGGTAGAGGGTAAGGGGCGGAAGGTGGGGGTGAGGGGTAGCGGGTAAGGGGCGGAGGGTTGGGGGTAAGGGGTAGAGGGTGAGGGTATGGGGTAGCGGGTAAGGGGTGGATGGTGAGGGGTGAGGGGTAGAGGGCGAGGGATGGAGGGTGGGGGTGAGGGGTAGCGGGTAAGGGGTGGAGGTGGGGGTTGCGGGTTAATGGTTTAGGGTTTTAAAACACTAAATCCTTAACCTATACTCCTCCCCTAACCGGTCACCATATGATGAGGCCCTACCTTGGATGCTGAGGGTTTAGGGTTTAGGATTTTGACCCTTACCCCTAACACTAGACTCATCCTATTACCGGAAATCCTATTATACGGCCCTACCTTGGATAATGAGGGCATAGGGTTTAACCCTAAACCTAGACTCCTCCCATTACCGTTTACCCTGAGATGAGCCCTACCTTGGTTGCTGGCATGCCCCGCTCCTCCGCTGCCTTCACATCCTTGCCCGCGGAGAGCACCCACATGTGCCCCTCGGCGGGCAGCAGGGCATCCGGCAGCCAGTCATGCAGCGCAGCCTACAAGCACCAGAGGCCCAGGTGCATAGATATGAGAGCAGTAGAACATCTAGGGGTTTAGGGCTTAGGGTTCAGGGTTTAGATATGAGAGCAGTATGACATCTAGGGGTTTAGGGCTTAGGGTTCAAGGTTCATACATGATAGCAGTAGAACATCTAGGGGTTTTGGGCTTAGGGTTCAGGGTTAAGATATGAGAGCAGTAGAACATGTAGGGTTTGAGGCCATGATATGAGAGCAGTAGAACATCTCACGTTCAGGGTTTAAATATGAGAGCAGAATAACACCTAGGGTGTAGGGTTAGGGTTTAAGGTTCAGGGTTTAAATATGAGAGCAGAATAATACCTAGGGTGTAGGGTTAGGGTTTAAGGTTCAGGGTTTAAATATGAGAGCAGAATAACACCCAGGGTTTAGGGTTAGGGTTTAAGGTTCGGGGTTTAAATATGAAAGCAGAATAACACCCAGGGTTTTGGGTTTAGATATGCGAGCAGAACGTCATGGAATAGACCATCATGCAGTAGAGCCCCAATCAAGGGCTGCTTAGATGCATATGTGGGAAGGGGTGGGATATAAGCAGTAGAGCACCCAGCAGCCAGTCATGCAGCGCAGCCGACAAGTAACAGAGGCGGAGGTGCATACATATTAGCAAAGGGGGGGGGAAGGCGACAAGCAGCGGGGCATCCGACAGCCAATCAAGCAGTATAACCTACAAGCAGCAGAGGAGAAGGTGCATAAAAAGTAGCCAGTGTGTGTGGAAGGGGGGAGGGCGTCTAAAAATGGCAGGACATTCGACAGGCAGCCAAACAGCATTATCCTACAAGCAATAGAGGGGGGGTGCAGAAATATGAGTGAGGGGAGGGGGGGTATATGCAACATAGGGGTGGATGCATGTAGGTAGGACTTTGAGGACTGCAAGCAGCTGAAGCCCCACCCACCCACCTCCTTTAAGCACACCTTGCGAAACCTAACCACGTTGTACAACAAAAGCCCTCCACACCTTCAATGTACATTCCAAATGTACCGCGTAAGCGAGGAGAGTCTGAAGATGCTTCCTGGCAGGCTCCCCATGCAATGCACACTGGTGACCCTACCCCCCAACAGGCGCAGTGTGCACCGCATGGATGGGGAGGGGCTGGATAGCAACAGTCCCCCCCCCCTATGCCATGCACGGGTCTCACACTACCCGCTTACAGGCACAGTCTAGCTTCCCAACGTACCGCATGGGTGAGGAGAGGTGCTTGGTAGCAGCAGCAGGCCCCACATTGAGAGAGCAGTGATTCAGCGCACACGGCCCCCCAGCAGGCGCAGTCTACCTTCCAAATGTCCCACTCCGACAACGAAGGCTTGTGAGCAACAACAGATCGTTCATTCAGATAGCACGGTGATCCAGCTCTAACCGCCCGCCAACAGATGCAGCGCAACTTTCAAATGTACCGCATGGGTGAAGAGACTCGGGAGGGGCTTGATGGCAGGTCCCTTATGTAATGCACACAGCGCAGCGTACCTTCCAAATGTACCGCATGGATGAGGGCAGGCCCCCCATGTAATGCACACAGCACAGCGTACCTTCCAAATGTACCGCATGGATAAGGGCAGGCCCCCCATTCAAAGCACACAGCGCAGCATACCTTCCAAATGTACCGCATGGATGAGGGGCAGACCACGAGCAGGGGGAACGCCTCCGGGAAGCATGCAGCAGCGCACACAGCCTTAGGGAGGCAGGGAGATAGGTTTTAGGTTTGAGATTTTAGGGTGCACGCAGCCTGAAGGGAGATAGGGAGATAGGGGCGCATAGGGTTTCGAGTTGGATGTACATCCTTTAACCTGAACCCCAAAACCGAATTTGCCCCACACACTGTCCTGCCTAGGCCCGCCTCATCGACCAAGAGAGGGCGAGGCCTCTGCTGCACAAGAGTGGAGTGCAAGACCTCTCGCTGGATGAACAACGGTTGAACAAGATGTACAAGAGTTGTACGAGATGTACAAGCCTTAAGTGCAAGGCCTCTCGCTGGACTTCAAACCCACCGCCCGAGCCCTTCACTGCACTATTGTGCCTGTAACTGGCTTTGAGTCCATAATCCACTCGTCCCCACCTGCATCCTGCCCAGCCCCAGCGATGATCCCGATGAATCATTAACCCGCTGAGCCCCACCCGCACCGTCTTGCCCTGACCCGGCCCTGAAATCTAAACCCACTCGTCAGTCGTCATCACCTGCTCTGTCTTGCCCTAACGCGGCTGAGCCGCCGAGAGGGCACGTCCTTCACCGCGCACAAGAAAGCGCGTGTCCCCAATCTCCTCGGATCTGAATCCTGAAACCTGGACCCTAACCAGACTTTGCCATTTTTTCACACCTGCACCGTCTTGCCCAGGCCCGGCTCGTCGGCCAGGAGGGCGCGTCCCTTGTTCCGCACGATGAAGCGCACACCCTCGCGTTGGAAATCAAATAAGTTGCTGATCGTGGCCGCCGGCAGCCGCTGGCGCATGACCTAGGCAACCAACGCAAGCCAGCACAGCATATGTTGAAGGTGCGCAAATAAAGAGGAACGGCACACGCCTTCCCGTTGGTAGATATAAGCAGGTGGCTGGTCGTGGCATCCGGAGCATATCCAGGGTAAATAAGCAGCAGGTCACGAGTGCCGCAGCATAGCAGCAGCACTCGTGTCCTGCTCTGGCAACTTACTGCTTTGGCAACTGACGATCCTAATGGCCGAATGTACCGTTCCGTACATTTCGCTTGCCTTCACTATGGGTATAAAGTACCGGTTATGTTCTTACAGGGCAAATTTGGGACCAAAACTCTCAATTTTTCGATGGAAACGGGCGCTGCCAATGCGCTGACGGTCGATAGTTAGTATTTAAGTATGTATCATCCCTCAACCCTTAGCTTGGGTTATCTTGAGGGAAGGAAAATAACATCTATGGTGCATGGGATAGTCATTTGCATTGCGCTTAAGTCAGACCCGCTGGTTCCAATCACAATGCTAGGTGGGACGAGGCAGGCAGCTCCTGCCGCATGACCTGGTTAATTGATATGTAACGGCGAGGCTCTATCTGCCCTAGTTCAGGGTTCGGGGTTCAGGGTTCAGGGTTTGGGGCTCACGGTCCTGGGTAGAGGGTTCATAATCCAGGGTTTGGGGTTCAGGGTGTCAGGTTGCAGGGTAAAGAGTTCGGGGTTCAAGGCTTGGGGTGGAAGACTCGCTTCTCTCAGCCCACCTCGTCCACCTCCGCATCGCTGCGTTTATTCTGCCCGGCCGTGCCGGGCCGACCCGTCAAGAAGTCCAGCACTGTGGCTTTGGGTTGATCCACCTCACACCCCGCGACTGTCAACGCCTGCAGCAGAAGGATATACGGGTTTGGAGTTAGGGTTTATGAATATAATTTATGGATAGGTTTTATGAAAAGGGTGTATAAATAGGGTGTAGGGATAGGGATGTGGTAAAGGAATAGGGTTTACTGTGGCCGGTTAACCCTTATCCTCACACCACGCCGCGAGCAATGCCTGCAACAGGGATTAAAAGGTTAAGAAATAAGGTTGAGGCCCTAAGGGGGGGGTTAGGGTTTAGCACCCAAGGGTGTAGTGTGGCAGGTTAGCCCAGACACCTCGCACCCTCACCACCAGCAATGCATGCAGGGATGCAATGTTTTAGGGGTTTAAAAAGAATGGTCAAGGGTTTAAAGAAAGGGTCGCAGGTGAAGCTCGGTCCATGACACCCCCACCGCAGACCATGCATGCAGCAAAGTTCCAAGGGCTTATGCTAAAGCGTTGAAGGATCTAAGGTTTAGGGTTGTTGCTTAACCATGACCCCTCACACCCCCATCGCCAGCATGCCACATGCAACAAGGAGTTAAGGGTTTAGAGTGCAGGGTTCCAAGGGTGCAGGGTTCCAAGGGTCCAGGGATCTAAGGTTAAAGGTTTGCAGGTCAACCCTGACCTGGCTTGCTTAAGGCGGTGTGGTGTGCAATGAAAAACACCAAAGGCCTGCAGCAGCGACCCAAGGGAGAGGGTGTGGGCTGGGCTAGGCAGGGCTGGACTAGGCCCACATATGCACCACTGGTGGCAGAGGCCGCAAGGATTGACTCTCAATCACTTGACAATAAAATGCAGCTGAGGGCCATGCAAATAAGGGCCTTCCCTGAACCCAAAACCCAGGGTGTACAATATTGGTGTTCGTAAAGCAGTACACCCGGAAGCCTTAACTCAAACCCTGAACCCTTAACCCCTGAACCTCCTCACCCCTTACCCCTAAACCCTAGGGTAGAATGTCGGCATTCACAAACCAATATACCACAAACCCTAAACCCCAAACCAGTTTCACTTGACTGGCAACCCTTTTCGCAGTTTTTGTTCACGAAGGCCATGCCTGGTGTGATGGGTCGTCAGGGCGGGCCTGCCCTGGACAGCGCCTTCACCCCCCCCCCCACACACACACACACAAAATGACATAAAATCTGCATAACGAAAGCTCTATCACCTTAACACCCCCACCCACCCACCAATACACACCAAGTCCATACCTGCAGCGCCGTCCGGTACGCGCTCATCCGGAAGCACCACGCACCCACATCCGGATCCCAACGCCGGTCGGTCGTATTCCTACAACAGGAGCAGGGTGGGAACTGGGAAGTCAGCAGACAGTGGGCATGCCACTGTGAGTATGATCTGGGCCTGCCACCGTGAGCGTGATCTAGGCAGGTCACCGTCAGCGTGATCTGGGCATGCCACTGTGAGCGTGACCTGGGCATTTTCATGACCTCGATTGACACTGCGGCATTCATAATCCTCAACCACCCTCAACGCTCAACTCATGTAGTGATACATAAGGGTGGCGCCTACTGTATATCCTGATGTTGCATACGCCGTACATACCGTACATACCGTACATACGTATGCCGTATATGACCTTTTACACAGGGTTTTTAGAACCTGGCTTAAGCCCCTCTAAACCATCAGGAAGGGGTGTTTCAACAACCCTTACATTGTGGGAACCCATTGCAATGGAAATATGGAAATGGAAATATAGGAAAATGAAGGATACAGCCTCTTAACATTCATCGAATGAGTCCCATGCAACATGCCATGCGCCCATGCGGCCACGAGCCTATGTGGCCATGCGCATCAAGCTTTGCATTCAATCAGTCAGTTCATAGGGATTACGTCACGGCAAATTGCCGCTGAGAAAGTGTTTGACCCCAGTCCGGTAGACGTGTGAGATGCCCAGCTGCTTCTCGCTGCCCTTGCATTGCAGCGCGGCTATCCAACTGCCGTCTGAACGAGGGAGCTTCACGACATTGAGCGAGTCCCAGTACTTGGCTTTCTTGCTGCCGTATTTCATAGCTTGCAGTTTCGTGTAGGCACTTTCGGGGTCGAAGTGCCGGCCACTGATTTTGTGAACTTAAGGGGTGGAAGGGTCGTCCTTGAGCCACCCCGCAACGTGTGTTTCATCTTCCGACCTGTAATAATGCCGCGAGGCTGAACGCTGTTAGAGAACTGACGGGAAAACGCTAGATGGTGAACATACGAAATACTGCAGGTCGTGTTAAACAATACGGCGAACATACTGTACATAGGTATTAAGTATTTCTACGGCCATCACCAGCCCTAGAAGTATGAACCCTTCACACCCCAAGCATGACACACGAGTTGGGCCCTGTCCTGGTCTTGATCGACCAATGTGACCACCAAACGGCTCAAAGCATGCGCAGGAAGCCCTGAAAAGCAGCGCAGCCCAGAGCCTGGGTCTGCCGTACGGAGAAAGATGACTACCCTTAGCGCCCTCCTAAAATCCTTAACCCTAAACCCCTAAATTGTGTGCGGACCGGGATGTGTATCAAAGCTGCGTCCGGCAGGGGCGTGAGTTTGCGTGAGGGTCAGGGGCCGAGGACACGCTACTTATTTCTGCACTATACCTACCAAACCACGGCCTCTATCACGTCATTGACAGCTTTGTTGAAGGTTTAAGTGGGGGGCGAGGGGTTAGTTTTAGCATGGACGGCTATCAGCCCTAATACGCCTTTCACCTACTAATCCATGGCCCTCATCATGTCAGTGACAGCTTCGTCCAAGACTTAAGGGCTTGGGGTTTAGGGTAAACGGTTCACAAAACCTGGATGGCTCTTAACCCTCACCCCGGGGAATTACAATGTTGTTCAAAGTTCTGGGCGTTAGGCTTCAGACTAGTTTGGGCAGTGGTTCGAACCCATAACCCTTGGTCGTGGAGGGTACTTAGGGAACTAAACCCTAAACCACGTATCCTCCCATCCTCGGCCCTCGGCGCATCACTCATCGCTTACTGAAATACTCGAGGGTATACGGCTTTGGGATTCAGGGGTCTAGGTTAAGGGTTCTGCGTCAGACCCATAACCCTTAACCCGAAACTAGGTTCAGGGGGTCCACGTTCTTACTGGTCTGGACGGCCACACATCCATGGCAAACCTGTCCATGGCCCTGATCACGTCGTTAGGGTTTAGACTAGTTTGAGCAGTGTTTTAAACCGTTACCCCTCAACCTCCCATACTCGGCCCTTACAGCCACACATCCATGGCACACCTGTCCATGGCCCTGATCACGTCGTTCACGGCTTCGTTAAAGGGGTACACTGCCTTCATGACATCTCGCGAGTGCACCTGGAACACACACAGGGCAGGGGTCGGGGGTGAGTGCATAGGGTGTAGGGCATAGGGTGCAAG